>OY776678.1:122407327-123034508 GCA_963675555.1 Leptura quadrifasciata
GGTTTATTTTTGCCAGTTTGTCTAAAACGTTCGACTACTCTTTTGATGGTAGAGCGATGAACATGAAGGGTTCTTGCAACATATTCAGAATTACGTCCATCTTCAACAAGAGCAACAGCTTTTGCGCAATTTTCCGCACTTAAAACCATAGTAGCAGTATAACAGGTCTTGCGTAACAAAAATTACTGCCAATATGACATTAGAGCAACAACGACCAAAGCCGGCTCGTCAAAAAATAACATTTTTCAAAGTAAACTGTTGGTGGCAAATTCATTTCGCTTTTAAAAATGAACCAGTGCACCTAAAGACATGAACCAAAAAACGAAATGTAGGAAAGGAATAATTCTTAACAAAAATTGGTATTTTGTAAGAATTTGGCAACGAAATTATTCCACAGGGTGTTTTAAAGTTAGAGTTATACAACGAACTTTAATTAACCCTGTATAATGACTAATACACCAGCATTTAACAAAAGACTGGATATGCAAGTTGAAATTAGTCATTTCATCTACAGTTTGCTAAAAAATTATCAAAATTGAACTTAAAATAAAAAAATTATAAGACCTCAAATTTTACCAAATATTAACTTGTTGCGTTTTTTTGCATGTGAGTGTATTTTGCTGATACTAATGAACAAGAAGTAAACGATGTAGTACTTCAATTGAGAAATAATGCTCCCGGTTATGATGGCATTATAGCTGAAGCTATAAAAGCAGCTGCCTCCGCATTGATTTCATCATTAGTTTATATAATTAATTTAATATTAAAGACAGGAAAATTCCCAGCAGTCTTAAAACAAGCAGTTGTAAAGCCTTTATACAATAATGGAGATAAAACCGACTGCATTAATTATCGTCCAATATCGCTGATGTCCACTCCTTCTAAAATTGTGAAAACAGTAATAAAAAAACAGACTTATTGCCTTTTTTAATAAACATGATATACTCTCAGACTTCCAGTTTGGGTTTAGAGAAGCTAGATCCACTCAGGATGCTATTAGCCTGCTTGCAAAAAATATATACAAATCTATAGACAATGGAAATCCTAGCATCTGTATTTTTGTGGATCTAGCCAAAGCGTTTGATGCAGTAGATCACAAAAAACTTTTAAACATTATGGAGGGAATAGGTGTCAGGGGGATTGGAGCTAAATTAATGAAAAGCTATCTATCAAACAGACAACAATAAGCAAATACAAATGAAACTTGCAGTGAATTTAATGTAATTGAATATGGCGTTCCACAAGGCACTGTATTAGGTCCTATTCTTTTCAATACTCATATCTATGATATGTTTTCTCTACCCTCACATGGACAGTTTATCAGCTATGCAGACGATACAGCAATTTTTTATAGAGGATCTGCATGGGAAGATGTTATTGAGACAGTACAACGAAATTTTAAAATGATAAAGCAATGGTTCGATTCTAGATTGTTAACAATTAACTTTAATAAAACCATGTACATACCATTTCTCACGAGTAATAGTAAATCCTATGACTTCAAATCACTGGAAATAAAATGCGATAATTCTTTATACCAGATTCCAATAAAGTATAATGGTAAATATCTGGAAGTTATTATTGATTCACATCTTAAATGGGACGTTCATGTTAATAAATTAACACAAAAATTAAGGGGTCTCCTGGCGAAATTTAAATATCTCAAAAACATTTTAGACGTTAATCTACTCACTACAGTTTATTATGTTTAGTGGAATCACAACTTCATTATGGTATAATTGCTTGGGGAGGTCACAACTGTCACCTAACAAAATTAGATATAATGCAAAAATGGATCTTAAAAATCAACTAGTAGCTGCAGATAAACGCCGTACTGTAATCTCAGGATTTTCTGCTACTCACTCTAAAATATTCTCTTTCTCTTCAACGGTTCGAGCAGTTGATCGTCCTGCATGGTACCTCACTAGAAAACCTCTATATCCTTTTTGCCATTGGAACAGAATTTGAAACAGTTTTCTGTTAGGCTGGCGATGATTTTGATACAGTTACTGTACCTTCTTGCTGCAGCTCCTCCATTAAATTGCGTTTGACAATAAACCGCAATCATATCCGTCATTGTCATTTAAGAGTTTGAAAATAAATAGTGTCGCGGCATCTTCTCAAAACGTGATAATATATCAAAGAAAATATAACACAACAGAAAAACAAAATCGCAAATGTCTTAGTACTACAACAGTTATCACTAATCTGGTTGAATAATGTCAATTTGACAAACGCTAACTTGATCGAATATCAATTTGCATGATAGCTATTGGCATGTGCTGAAATATTTAATACGATTGTATTGAGAACGTTGAATTTTATCAATATGAAACAAGTAGACCTTATTTTCATCAAACTAGTTTATGTATCATAATACGAAGTCATTCGGACCCAAAATAATAATAATAAAATGTTATGATAAAAAATATGTTAAAAAAATATGCCGACAGCGCCATCTATGATATGCAGAAATGCTTATACCGTCATATTATTCGGACTGCTCTAAATTATATGTGTGCCAATTTTCAGGTTGATTAGTAATTTGTTTTCCGAACTATAACCCATTATAGAATTTAAAAAAAATGTTTTAAGGCTCTATAACTTCTTAAGAAAGCACTTTTGGATGAACTTATATTTATTTTAAACGACTCCATTCAACAGCAGAGAGCTACAGTTAAGCTGGGTTCCTCTACATTCCGGACAACCTGTATAAGTTTTGAACCTCCGTTTGCTGATTTAAGTAGTATAAAAATACTTTGGTTATTTTTTCAGATACAAAACCAATGTTTTCTCCAGTGGCGTTTGAAAGAGTTTAGGTTGCTGTTAAAAGTCTAGTGGTCCAATAGAAATATTGAAAAGGAACTTTAATACCGCAAACATAATCATTCTGAGAGATCGAACAACTTATAGTTCTGTTAAAGTCATTAGAAGTTATTGGCACTTTATATAACTTCTTTCTCCATCCCGAATATTATACTTTTATTTAAAAAAATCCTGGCTATATCAGACTTTTAATACTCTGTAATATTCTATGATCCTTTCTAAAGCAATTATATTAACTACTGAGAAAAACTAAGTACTCAGCACAAGCAAAAGTTACATAATTATTGACCTTTACACTTTTTCAGATTGCTGTGCCTTTTATAGTGGTCCTTTTAAGGAATAAATTGGGGCTTTGTGTTTCACGTTGCCCTAAATTATAAAACAACCTAGTCCTTTGTCCTGGAAAAGGTACGTTTGATTTAAACCACGCATTTTATTTGAGGCTTTTGATTTATAATTTGTTTTTCTATACTTTCAATCAATACGAAGGCCTGAACAGTTCGCAGGAGTTAGATTCATGTTTTTATTCAACAAAATACGAACATTTTTACAGTGGTAATAAATATTCAATAACGAATTTATTGTCCTAATATCCGACATTGTTCAGTAAAGGAATATGTTGTTTCAGATATGATATAACAAATATACAGGGTGGCACATTTAATTTGGCGCAACGAAATATCTGAATGACACATTTTAGAAAAATGTTTCACGTGATAAACAAACAAAAACTTCTCAAAAACAAACATAACGTAATAAAGGAATATTATAGACAATATGGAAATATGGTAAATAAAAAATACAGAAAAATTTGGGACTAATTTAGGCTTATTTAAGCCTGTCTATGGGTTACGCCTCCTTAAGATGCAAAGAAAGAGAAAATAAACTGAAAAATAACTGAACAACAGTGAATGTAAAACAAGAGGGAGAACAGAAACTAAATTGTACATATAACTGTATTAATTGTTTAATAATTTGATTACACACTATACAACTACTGCACTAAGAAAGCAGAAAATATCGAAATTAATATTCACAAGAAGATATATACAATCAAAGTATAGTTAATTGAGTAACTACATGGGATCAATAATATTATAGAGCATATTTCTATCATTTGAAGTCATCCACGCTAATACTTTTTTCTTGAAAAGGTGTTTTGTTTTTATGTTTATTAGAGATATCGGCAAAATATTAAGCTATTTCGGCCCAATGTAAACAAAGTATCTTTGACCAATAATTTTATGAGTCCTGTGTATAATAAAGTGAGCCGTTTCTTGTTCTCTGGTATTACGTTCGTGATTTATCCTACTATTGTACTGTTTATTTCGGAACAAAATAACAGAATATTCTTAGCGTAAAGCTGCCGCAAATCTAGTATATTAAATTCCGAAAGTAATTGTTCAGTGGGGTATAGGAAGGGTTTAAAATATATGATTTTTAGAATTTTTTTCTGAATAATTTCCAGAGGTATCAGATATGCTTTCCTTACTCCTCCCCAACCACTTATGCCATAGTGAATAATGGATTCGATAAAAGCATAGTATAATATTTTAAGACGATTCAAGGGTAGTATCTGTCGACATTGATAAAATTTAAACATTAAGCCCCGAAATTTTGTTATTGTACTGTTTACATGTATATCCCATTTTAAATGCGAGTCAATAAAAATACCGTGGTATTTAATAGATCGAGTTAGTGAAATTAAAAGACTATTTATTAATATGGTGCTGTAGTCAGGTAGATATTTCTCGTAAGACGTAAAGGGAATAATTTTAGATTTATCTACATTTATTGTTAGCAAATTCGCACTAAACCAATCAAAAGCTTTCTTTAAATCCCTTATCGAAACGGAAATTGAAAAGACAACATAGATTAAATAACCCTAGAAAACAACACATAAACCACAGACGAGGAAGAAATAGCACTGATTTTAATCAATTTTTTATTGAGATAGGTGAAAAAATTTCTAAGGAAATTCCGAAACACACACAAATCTTAGAAAAAATCAATACAAACCAAAATCTGAGTTCTATGTTCTTGGAAGATACAAATGAAACGGAAATACAAAATATTATATGCAGCTTGAAAAATAACACCTCTCCAGGAAAAAATGGAATAACCGTCAAAACTCTAAAGCTATTAGCTAATCACATCTGTAAACCAATTGGGTATACTATTAATCTTATCTTTAAAAATGCGGACATATCTCAAATCTTCAAAGAAAGTATAGTAGTCCCAATATATAAAAAACGGCAATAAAAACCACATGGCAAATTACCGACCAATATAATTCATAAAAAATAGAGCAAAAATTTTTGGTGTTTTGAAAAAACTCTCGAATTACTAACAGACACTATCATAACAAATTTTGAGAAGAGTGAAAAAGTTATAGCTATTTTTTTAGACTTGCAGAAAGCATTTGACACTGTGTCACATAGTCAGTTACTAGACAAACTAAACAAAGTGAGAATCAGAGAAAATGTTTACAATTTATTGAAACAATACCCGACAAATTGACCTCGGCAAGTAAAAATAGACAATGCTCTTAGTGCAAAGAAAATAATAAAAACCGGAGTATCCCAAGGCGCTATTCTAGGACCAACTTTGTTTCTGCTATTTATAAATGATTAACTCGACAAAACTTTGGAGATGAAAAAGTGGACATGTTAACCTCTTGTATAAATTTGCGGTATTTTGAACATAATTAACAAGGGGGGGGTCGGTAACTCAGTGTGTTAAAGCGTCACTTATTTGGTATCCTTGGATTCAGAAAATTATGCAGAATTCAAAGTGCAATAATATACAGGGTTTTCCATTTAAAAATCGAAAGTTAGTTTCACTTCCGGCTAAACCGGAAGTGAAAAAATCAATTTATGTCAAAATGTGCCGCTTACTATGTATGTAGTATATCCTAAATTTCAATCGATTATCTTTAAAACTAAAGGAGAAAAGGGGGGTACACCGTGATCCTGTTACACCCGGTATATTAAGGACAATTTTCAACATGAGAAGTAGAGATAGATGCAGAAATATATTTGTAGAAAATGAATTACTAGACGTGAGAGGTCTATATATCTCACTACAAAAAACACACGTTCCGTTCGACCCTAAGGGCCGGTTTTATAATGTTAGATTAACTCCACGTTTATCTTCAGTTTAAAGTTAAGATTAAACCATGATTTAAACTTTACTTTAAAACTTAAATTTATACAGTTGGCACTACTGTCCTACAGAAATTGCAACTTCACATAGTTTGATTCTAACCTATTTCGACATTTTGACATGACATTTCAAGTTATTTTTGTAAAATATGGAGGGAAATAGAACGACAAATTCGCTGAACTAATTTTATTAGTGAAACATTTTTAATTATACAAGAGGCAGTTGATTTGTGTAGGCTTCTAAAGTTTCTGGTAACACTAAGCATATAATATATGCATATAGGTGTGAGGGGATCAAACATAAATCTTTACCTTTCTGTCAGATGTAATAATAAATTTTGAATTAGCTCCAATAAAATAACTGGCCCAATCTAAACAGCTTATACATTTTTCTGATTACATTCTTCCTTGTAACTATAGGCCGGATTCTAAAATTTCCAGAACTTTGAGCGTATTAATAATAATTTTCTGTCATCATCAGATTGTAAATAATCACATATTTCGAATACATCCATCAAATATTACACCGAATTATATTAATTCTGAGGTTATGAACATTCTGACATCTGATAATCCAGAGTTTAAACCATCCCCATCCACCGTATGAAGTTTAACTTCACTGTGACGCAATTAACCTGCAGACTAAAGATTACTGACATTATAAAACAAACTTTTTTTGAGATCTGTAGTTTAATCTGTGCTCTGCAGTTTAATCTGATATTATAAAACTGGGCCTTAGTCACCAACACGAAACAAAAAATAAATATAAAAACGCATACCAAACTAAAAAATATAGCAAAACCGTCTGTCAAAAACAAATCAAATACAATAGAATCAAGCTATACAACCAACTACCTGAACAAATGAAAGCCCGTAATGAAAAGGAATTCACAAGAGAATGTAAAAAGTATCTAATAAAAAATTATATCACATGTCTGTAACTCTTGATCTAATAAAAGTTGTTTCCTCTAAAACCACCGAAGTCAACAATGTGTACACATTGTCATAGCAACCCAAAAACTATGAAAAATCCAAATATACTAGTCTAACTTCTTACTGTTTCCTATATTTCTTTTATTGTAAGGCGAAAATTCTTTTAAAATGCAACAACATAATTTATTTATAGAAAAAAATGTAGGTTTACTGGGATATAATTTTGCATATAGAAGGAAAGGAGTTTATTTCTGTTACAGTTTCAGTTTGTGGACTATTGCTAAAACAAAGTTTAATTTGCTTATTGTTAATCTAAGTCTAAATGTTTATTAGTTCTTAACTATATTCAGTGCATTGGGAAGAAAAGTTTCTGACCTTATGAACAGCAGACAACTCAAGTTCAATAAGTGTGAATATTTTTCAAAAGGAATTGTAACCGCAAGGATATATTGCTGTTATTTATCGGATTACTTTATTCTCCTGCTGAATGCAGTGGGCCTTCTCTTCACGTTCCATTAAATAAGTTACATCATGTCAACGCTTTTCCTGTGAGGGATAAGACCTTAAACGCAGGGGAGTCTAATACCAGATAAATATCCAGATGAATTATTTGATTCTCCTGCATCTCTCGCCTCATTCAGTAATGGTTGAGGGCGCAGCATGAGAATTGGAAACTGATTTTCATAGAAGTTTCAAATAGTTAATGGAAACAATTACGCGATTTACTGAATGGTAATGAGTTTTACAAAACTACGGCCTAAACTTTGAACTGTGAGATTAGAGGAACAAAGCAGATTTTAAGATTCTGCTTATAAATCTACTGCGACTTGTTGTCACTGTCAGTATGTCATTTCTCAGTTGACGCTATATCTAATCGATTGAAGGTCTGTTTAGAAAGACCAAAATATAATCAACTGAAACACTATGTCTTGTATAGCATTAATTCATCATCATATCTATTAGTAACACTTTCGCAGTAACTAATAATAATGTGATTGAGAGAAAAAGAAGTTATAATGCATATATAAAAAAAACTCATAAGTAGAATGGGTTACATTATATGATATCTCCTATGACATTAACATAGCATTCAATATTTATATTTTAATGAAATATTTGAAAAAGCTTTTCCTCTGAAAAATATCAAGCAGCGATGTACACCAGTCTATAGAGGATGGGAAACTAAAGATATTAAAATCTCTTGTAAAAATAAAAGATTTCTATTCATTTAAAAAAAAACATATTGATAATGAGAATATAGTTTTATTAATAATTAATCTAATATACTGAAAAAGGTAGGTCGTCTTTAAAAAGATGCGAAAAATGTGTGAAATACTATAAAAGAAATATGCACAGGAAAAAAACAACATAAAGTAAACTCAATTCTTAGTAATGGGCAGCTTATAGATGATATTAAATCTATTACAAATTTGTTCAACAATCACTACGTTGCAGTCGGAAGAAATGTAGCGGATCAGATAAGTCCTAACCCAAATTATATTGCACCAAAAAACAAAAATATTTCTAACATTATGTTTATAACGCCGACCAGCTCCGTAGAAGTGAGAGATGTAATTGCATCACTAAAAAATAGGAAAGCAACAGGAATTGATGGATTAAAAGTAGAATTATTGAAAATTTTATCATCAATAATATCGGAACCCTTGGCATATATTATATATAAAAGTTTCGAGCAAGGTCGTTATTCCTCCACTCTCAAAATATCAATTGGCCATATATAAAAAAGGAAACCGACAAGAAATAATTAACTTCAGACCAATATGTTTAATAACAGTTTATTCTAAAGTATTTGAAAAAAATTGTCAAGAAAAGACTGTCCCACTATATCAACAAATATGATATTATATCCGTATCGCAATATGGCTTTCAAGAAGGCATACCCACGAAAGACGCGATTCTTCAACTGACCTCTAAAATGTACTCTGCTTTATACAGCAATAAAATATCGGTCTGTGTATTTATAGACCTATACAAAGCCTTTGACACAGTGAGCCACACTCTACTCATAGAGACACTAAATAACATAGGAATTAGACGAGTTCCTCTAAATCTATTTAAAAACTACCTCTCGGACAGGCATCAATATCTAAAAATTAATAACTGTGTTAGTGACGTCAGAAGAATGGAGTATGGAATACCACAAGGGACCGTACTAGGTCCCATTCTTTTTAACATCTATCTAAATGTCTTGTTTTCTGTCCAAAGTAGAGGTAGCATAATATCATACGCAGATGACACTGTAATATTTTATACAAGTGATAGTTGGCTGACTTTAAAACAAATAGTTGAGGAAGACATAAAGAAAATCAAAGAATGATTTGGCCATAAATTACTCACGGTAAATTTTAATAAAATATATTTCTTGCCAATTTGCACAAATGCAAAAAATTTACCACCATTCTACAACTTCAATATCTCAAATGAATTCACAATAGCTCGGAAAATTTAATTTCAGTATCTTGGTATTATTATAGACTCTGTCTACGAAAATAAGGGTTGATGTGTGAAAAAAAAAATGTTTTTTGTCAGACTGCAAATTTTTGAAGTTGAAGGGCGCCAGCAGCCTCGTGAGTAGTGTTTCGTAGATTTGTGATAGGTGGACGAGTTCTCAGGGCCGATTTCTGAAGTTCTGTGATGGTTTTGACGATTTTCTGACTGTCGGAGGGTATTGCTGCTACCCCCTTGTTGCAACTTTGTAAGCTGTCCTACACTTGAACCGCTTTTGGAACAAGGTACCCCATTTTGTGCATATATATAGGCGCTTTTGCCTGGTATAGGTCGTTGCGAAGAAATAAAAGACTGGATACCAATTAATTGTAACGTTAAGCAGAACTCTGGCGACGTTCGTTGCACAATTTAATTTAATTTGAATTTTCCCCCTAACTTTTACTGAGCTAACACTTAATTTCGGAACGAGTTGAAAGTCACGACAAGATTGTAGATGATTTGTTGAAGTAAGCTGGCCTTTCTCCTCCACGCTGCAGAGTATAACTACGCTGGTAGCTATGACGCCGTGCAGGTATTGGTCCGTCAGGTTGAGACTTGAAGATCTGGATGATTGCTCGAAGTGGACTGGTAGATGTTGACTCGTTGAGAGCTGGAACTGGACTTGTAGTTGTTGCGCGTACCAATGCTCGGACTGGACTGACTGCTGCTGAAACCTCGCCGCGATCCTGTAGACATCGGGGCGGACGGAGCTCTGAGCGTTAGGTCGGCTGGCGTACTGAACGTCGCGCGCCGAATGAGCGGCTGGGGCCGCCTGCTGCGCCGTGTCGTCCCCGCCCAGTCATGCCGAGGCGGACGGGATCCCAAGCGTTGATATAGTCTTGGAGCGTTTATTGCGTCGTATTTATTCCGCGCTGTGATGTTAATGTATGAACGTGTTAAAAAATATAAATTGTGACTTTTAAAATTTACTTTAAAATTATTTTTGATGGCCTTTTTTGGCTTCGACAACAACTCCTACGTAAAATGGGAAAAACACATAAATTTTATAACTCTAAAAATATAGTCACTAATATATAAAAGGAAAATATTGAGGAAAATTTTAGATATAAATTCTTTGAGAACCACTAGTAGAGTCGCACATTAATTAAGGGATATTAGCAAGAAAACACATACCAAACTCCCCTTGATGAACAAAACGCTATGACAGGAATCTTACATCTACTTGGGCCCTAGGTTATATAACCACCTATCTCTGGACTTCTGTCAATACAGGGTGTAATATAATGGAATATTATAAATGAAGGAGCGTATTCCTCGTACAAATTTAAGAATATTTTGTCACATAAACAATTGTCAGTCGTTTACAAGATACAGGGCGTTGTAGTTTTCAAAAATACAATTACTTCTCTAAATGTCTTTTGAACAAATGTAGGTATTTACCTGAAATTTTGTGTGTAGAAGATGTGATTAGTATTGTATAAACGTATTTAAGAAGCGCCTTCAACAGTTTGTATTCTCTATGCTTAGATGCCAAAATTTGAACTAATAATTGCACTAAAATATATGCAAATTGTCCTGGTTAGAGAGTCCTTTTCGCCTTAGTAAAATTCATTTATTTATAGATTTTTTATACATTTATTTAACGTCGGCCTATTTCCGCTACTGAGGCCTAACACCGACGCCTGTAGACGAGCTACCCCCAACCAGGAATTTTGCCGAACCTCTTCCCTTAAGAAGAGTAGGGATCTTTTACTTGCCTAACATTTAATAGACAAGGGACCGACGGCTTTACATCCCCTCCGAAGGATGGTATATCTCCTATACAACCCTCGCCTAAGGTTGTATAGCTTCCGCGCATACACTGATATACAAGCCGCTGGAAGATGTGTGAGGCGAGAACGCGGTTTCCGTTGGAATGGTCACCCATCCAAGTACTAACTGCGCCTGTCGTTGCTTTACATCGCATACCCAAGTATGTACATAGTAAAGACGCACCTACGCTCGCCCCACGTCTAAAGTTGCAGCATGTTTTAGATTTTCCCCATCCTTTCATATAATTCTCCGGCACTGTTTAGTTTTTAAGTATTGTATATAATCCAAATGGTTAGCAATGTCATATACGTCAGATTTTAATTAATTAATACAATTGTCTCTCATATTATATGTCTGTATTGATGAATGTATGTGTATTTATATATCTTTGAACGTGATTCTCGCCCACTTCAAAACGTCACATTAAACTGAAACTTTGCGCACTTATCAAGGACTGATGACAATACAATAATTTGAGAACTTTGTCCTAATATCCTCACCAGGATCATCAGAATAAAATAAAAATAAAAAATGACTAATCTATTGTCGACATTTTTCCGGAGGCGCCGCTGTCAATATTATATATTTTATAAACTATCGTTTATAAAAAATATCAAACTGAACTAAAAAGTAAAAAATAATGTTTAAATATTATTGACCAAATATGTGTATTGTGCCTACGTAATCTTTCATTTGTACTCCATCAGCCACAGTATACATATGTATTGCTATGTTATTTTTATACTAATCAAACTTATTAAATTAAGTTAAAACCTGTTTATTCCCCATAGACAAACCTCAAAATTTAAAAAAATTATGATCAAATTAAATTTCTTACCTTAGATCCAAAAGTGTCAATTCTATAAATTTATGCCAAATACTTTACTCTTTTTCTCAGGAGCAGGTTCAGGTTTAAGTTATCTGTTTTTTTAAAAATTTTTGTTAAAGTAAAATTTTGAATCTAATAATAATATAATCTATTTATTTTCCCTTTTTGATATTTATGATTGAATATAATAAGTATTTTTAACGAAAGTCTTTTATAACTATAAATTTTGATACAACCTTAATACAAATATACCAGCTTCTCTCTTCGTAGCTACAGGCTTCTTCCAGCATCTGTCCACAAAATGACGTTTTCCCTTTTCAGATATAATTTCTTCTCTTCTGGATTACTACTACTATTACTATCTTCCTTAATTTTTTTTATATTATGGCCACTTCTTTCTTCTCAATACCAATTTTATCATTCGATTTCAACCTCTCTTCTTCAATATGACTTTTTTCCTTCTCAGTTTTTTCTCAAAAAAATTTCTATTCCTCTCTTGTTTTTTCCGTTCCTTCCCAACCAAATTCCATCTTTTGTTTTCACTTTTATTTTTAACCGCCTCTATCATTTGTGGTTGTTATTATATCATAACCCCAAATATCAAAAATTTACAAACAAAATAGATACCCATCAAATTTTGATCTGTTAACATAACCTAAAACTTAAACCTCCTTGTCTTTATTTTGAGCAAACATTATAACTTTAAAAATTAAAATTACTAATTTAAAATGTCATGATGACTTTATTGTCATAAAACATTGTAACTCTAAAATTAAAAATTACTAACTTGGATATCAGAAATTAAAATCTTCTTGATAACCTCATTAAAACTATTTTCAACAAATACTAACATAATAAATTTTAATTTCACAAAACTTAAATTTTTTTAACATTTTAACCTTTCGGATCTTTAGATAATTTAAACAAATTTTGAAACTATCTAAAAAAAACAAACAAGCAAATTACAACAAACATGCAATTTTAATAATCGCTTGAAAAACTAAATTTTTTTTAATTTTTTTATACATAGTTATTTTGGCCCAATATTAACTTTACAAATTGAAAATATGACAGTATATATCAATGTATATGTATGCATGTCTAAACATATTATATAGCTAATTGCTAATTGTACTGTTCCGTCTTCATTTGTTTTTTTTTGCTGTATAATTTAAATATTTCATTTATTTCCATAGGTGTATATATTTCATTTGTTGTGTTCGTTTACTTTCAAAAATAGTCGCACTTTCAATACTTGGAAGTAATATAATTGTAAACCCATATTTACGCAGTTTCAAATGAGGTGGTGTGGGTAATTATTCCCCTATATTTCCTGTCTGGTGTTGATGGATATATACTTCACTTGTAGAGTAAAGTGTATACGAACTTAATTGAAACCGTATAAAAACTAAAAGCCGGCAAAAACAGTCGGCATCTCTTTATTGTACACGGGCGGAGGTAAATAGAAATGCTTGTCATAAGAAAATGATAAGATTTTCGGGCGATATTATATTATCCTCTGTTTCAAATGGTCTCCAGAAAGCCATGGTAAATTAGTAAATAATTAAAATATTTCACCTTTTATATAGTAGTAAATATTTATAAATATGAACAATAACTAACTAAACTCCTACGCTTGATATTATAGTAGGTGTTTATGCACTGCACTGGCACATTGGCAGCACACCTCATCGACTTACGATTTACGAGTTTTTTTTTTGCTAGTAGGCCTGTCCGTTTTATTATCTTTAAACCAGTGCAGTCGTAGATGATTCATTCAGGCTGATTACATTGCCAGTCTCGGACTCGCCTGCACAGTTTTAACTACCTTTCGAATCTCGATACTATTGTTAAATATATAGGATAAAATATCAAGTTGAGTGCGCACGGTCCTGTGCTTTAACACTGACCAGTTTCAATTTTGCCCGTATAAAGTATTCCTATAACCACGCGCAATTTTTCTGTTACAATTCCTTCCCTACAATTACTTTTAATCGTTATATTATCTGTGGATATGGAATTTATAGACTTCTACTGTTTGGTCTGGAGTTACATTACTTCGCAGGAAGTCGGAGGGCCCTCCATATTGCATCAGAGGAGAGTGCTGGCAGCTGAACCCATCGAGTGCAGAAATTGGGATAAGTCGTTCATTAACTCATTTGACAGTTTACAATTGTGTACAGTGAAATTATTATTACGTAAAACATTCCATTTATCTCTCGCCAACTTCGAATTTTATAATTACCGCAATCACACATGTATTCTGTGGGTTTCGGTCATTAAATGAAAATTTATTATATTTTCTGTCGTTTCGGTTATATTAACCGTCAGAGAACTATAAATTTTATAAAGAAACCACATTCAGTGCAGTGTACGATTATTTTACGTTAGGGTTAACAGCAGTAATGATCCTACCACTCAACGGCCAGTATTAACTGCATAATATTAGCAGAAACCTAATTAGGGTGTACTTGCCTATAGTGCAATTGTCAAATTAGATCAATGGATCTTAATGATTCAGCTCGCTGAAGCTAGAATATTATGACAAAGACGAGTAGAATATAGTTAAGCTTACATAAGTAGTACGTAACAAATACTTGGAACTAAACGGACAATATTTAAATCAGAGGATTTCTAAGGGCTAAACTGTTATTATTTATAAGGATAATGCTCTACAAAATTGTCAATTTGTTTCTCGCCATTTATTATGCTGTTATTCACATCAAACAGAACCGATTACGTTTGTTCTGTTTACAGATTTTCGCCCTGTCATCACAGAGGATATCCTTTGATGTGTATTGGTATTAGTAATTACGTAAATGTAACAAATTCCAAATCTCGGGACTTAAGTCTGGAACATCGATATACAATATTTATAGAAATAAATACCAACGCCTGTCAGTTTTACTTTCTCACAAGCTATATTTTAACGATTATTTCACTCATCAACCTGGTAGCCTATGAAAACTCTTTTTTTCAAATCCTTGCGCCAATCATATGTCATTCTCAGTAGTAAAACGATTAAACTGGCTTTTGGCAGTATCTACATGCAGTTTTATCGCTGAAAAACGCCATGGTCCCATTGACATACAGTACAACTGTACATACTTCCAGGGGCAGTAGAGGACCACTTCGGTATTCAGGAACGGCCATTGAAATTTACAGGGTGATAAACTTATATTGGTATAAATTTATTTTGGCCAGAACGTCATTACTATTGATCAGATTTCAGTCACATTGTGCATTTATCACAGTTGATAGTTTGCTATATTCCAGGATCGGACTTCTTTAATTCGTCTTTTTCCACGCCTCTAAAAAAGATCACCCTGTATATATATTTTTTTAATATTCAGTTACCAATTATAAAAGCCCATATATCACTAAATTAAACCATGCAATTAGATTTTTTGTCGCGCCTTTATAGATTTTTTGACAAGCGATTGAATTTGGCAAAATGGGAAATTTGAAGAAAAACAGCTTCATTTAATAATTGAAAATGGTCAATTTCAACTCGGTAAATAATGTTCAGTATGGAAAAAATTTAAAACAACATTTTTTTTATCCCAAAGAAAGTGTAGAGTATAAATAAGTACATACATTTTAAAACAGCAATCATTAAACAGTTTTCTTTTTATTAAAATTATAGTAGGCCTAGATAGTTTGACATTTCTACTACACCAGCACTAAAATATCCCTGTTTAAAAATTATCGGAATATATAACGAGGACGACAATGATGATAACGAAAAATTAATTGAGCAAATGATTGAACAAAACCATGAAATAAACAAAGATGAACAAGGATTTCACTTAAAAGTAATGAGAAAAATAAAAAATGATAAATACCCTACGACCTTCTCATTAATTATACAAACTGACCCAAAAACATACGGCAAGTTGGCAGAAAAAGAAAGAATCAATATAGCCTGGTCAAGAGGTAAAATATATGATTTTGTTAACATAATAAGATGTTATAAATGTTTAAGATTTAATCATTTTGCAAAAGATTGTAGAAATAATTCCACTTGTTTCAAATGTGGCTCTGAACATAGCAGTGCTAGATGTAACGCAGTAGTTAAAACATGCATAAATTGTATGGAGGCAATAAAGAAATTCAATATAATTATAGGTGACAATCATGAGGCATATGATAGTAATTGTCCTTGTTATAAACGCATTTTAAATAACGTAATGAACAAAATTAATTACTCTCATGAGTAGCAATTAGAGGTATATACAGGAGGAACAGATAAATATTACCAGATCTTAACTTTAAATGTACAAGGTTTACTGCATAACAAAGATGAAATTGAAATGTTAATACATTCTGTTAAACCACTGATAGTATGTGTGACGGAAACACATAACCAAAGATTTTAATGGAAATTAAATAAAGATTGAAGGCTATTACCACATGAAATCTGTTACACAGATAGTGTCCATACTGGAGGGGTTATTTTATATCTGAAAAAAGAGTTATCTTTTAAACTAGTAAAGAATATTACAACAGAAAGAAATTTATGGGCTCTTGCAATTACATTCCAAATAATTGCTGTTAATTATACACTGATTGGTTTATATCACTCACCTAATTAGAGCCATGCAGATTTTCTAAACGTAATGGAGGAACTCCTCGATGAATTTAACGATAAGCGGTTACTTATAATGGGCAATTTTAATATAGATATATCGCAGAACACATTTTATACTAATAAATTGCAACACATTTTATTACAAAATAGGTTTAGTCAATTGATTAAAGAACCTACGCGAATAACAAATAAATCGGCAACAATAATAGATTTAGTTATAACTAACTGTGAGCATATAACTTATCAAGTTAATCACACTCCGAGAATATCAGATCATGCAAATATTTTAGTAAATTTGGCAATTAAACAAAAACAGTGGCAAGAAGTAGAAATAAAGAAAAGGTGTTATAAGAACTTTAACGAAGAAATATTCCAGAATTTATTACGCAATGTGGACTGGGATAATACAATATCAGATACAGATATATTAGCTGACAATTTTGTGAACACTATGTCTAAGTCACTAGATAAAATTTGTCCTGTAAAAATAACGAAATTGCCAATGAAATATGCAGAGAAGAAGTGGATAAATCAAGAGTATTTGGAGTGCATGCGAGAAAGGGATCAGTTATATACAGCTGCAACAGTAAGTAATACAAATGAAGACTGGGAAATATATAAGAAAAAACGAAACGAGGTAACATCTTTACTAAGAAGACAAAAAAGGGACTATTATGAACGAAAAATCGACGATAATAAAAAGAACTCAAAAAATATGCGGAAAACATTGAAAGAAGTATGTCAAAACAAAAACCACTCGGCACCAAAAAATATTCAGTTTAGGAATGAAGTCATTGAAAATGACTTTATAATACCGGATAAGTTTAATGAATATTTTGTAGGTAGTACTAATGAAATTATTGAAAGTATTCCGAAAGAAAATGGGTATGAGTTACATTCTTTAGAAGTAAAAAATATATTAACAGAATTTAAACCTATTGAAATGCACAATCTGAGAAAAATTATATCTGACTTACCTAATTAATCAGGTATTAATGGTATATCCACAAGAATTATTAAGACTGCTTTTGAGATAATTGGTAATAGATTTTTAGATGTTATTAATAGCTCCTTACAGAAAGGAATTTGTCCTAATAACTGGAAAATATCGATAGTTACACCCATTCCAAAAATCCCGAATACAATAATATCTGAAGAATTTAGACCTGTTAATACTTTACCAGTGTATGAAAAACTCTAGAATTGGTAGTAAAAGAACAATTGATTACACACTGTATGGATAATAACATTTTAATAGAGAATCAATCTGGATTTAGAGAAAGTCATTCTTGTGAGACGGCACTTCAATTCATTATATCGGACTGG
Organism: Leptura quadrifasciata; assembly: GCA_963675555.1. Taxonomy (NCBI): domain Eukaryota; kingdom Metazoa; phylum Arthropoda; class Insecta; order Coleoptera; family Cerambycidae; genus Leptura; species Leptura quadrifasciata. Next base: position 122,425,278 of record OY776678.1, read on the forward strand.
GTTAAGACAGTGAGTAAAAATTAAGTTATAGTTGCAGTTTTCTTAGACTTTAAACGTGCATTTGAGACGGTGAATCGGCAATTATTGGTATCAAAATTGAGAAATATGGGTATTGGAGGAACTGCATTTAAATGGATTGAATCTTACCTAACTGCCAGAAAACAAAGAACAAGATATGTAAATAGTACATCTAACGTAATAGACAATGACTTCGGAGTACCACAAGGAGCAGTGCTAGGACTTTTATTATTTGTGCTGACAATGTAAATAGGTTAGAATTTTGCCAGTGAATTATTGATCACAGACCGACTGCATATCAAACTTTATTCACAGACGAGGCCCAGTTTATACGGGATGGCGTATTTAATTCAATAAATTCGCATAACCGGACCGAAAACAATCCTCATACTATAAGAGAAGCCCATTCTCAACATAAGTTCTCGATAAATGTGTGTGATTAACAGCAACCTAATTGGCTCACATATTTTTCCAGCAAGGCTAACTACAGAAGTTTATTTAGATTTACCTGGTTTAATGTGAGATATTAATATGAGATTACAATACTTCCAGCATGACGGAGCTCCTCCTCATTTTGGTATTGAGGTTAGAAGGCATTTGGATAATGAGCATCCAAACAGATGGATTGGACCTCATACTTAGCCGGCTAGATCACCAGATTTCAACCCCGTTGATATCTCAAACTGAAGTCTATAGTGTCCCACTAAATAATATAGAACAGTTACCTCAGCGAATTATCCGCTGTAGTGACCAAATTAGAAACAATTCTGCGCAAATTAGAAAATCGATTGGCAATTTAAATTAACGTCAACAAAAATGTATGAAAGCTGGAGATTCTCATTTAGAAAATTTGCTCTAAGTATATCTAATATTTTTAAATATACTTTTGGACAGATTTATTTGACCGCTTTTATTTATTTGGACAATTTATGTAAGCAAATGAAGCTGTTTTTCTTCAAATTCCCCATTTTGCCAAGTTCAATCGCTTGTAAAAAAATCAATAAAGGTGTCACAAAAGATCTAACAACATGATTTTGTTTAGTGATGTATGGACTTTTATAATTGGCAACTGAATGTTAAAAAAATATATATTGGGTGATCTTTTTTACAGGAACCGGAAAAAACAAATTCAAATAATAATAATAATAATAATAAATTGACTTTATTAAGACTTTAAACAGATACAGAAATAATATCAAAAGGAATGGCGATGTTCAGCAACGCTGCTCTTCCACATAACTATTCCAGTTAAAATATTGGTGAAAATTTAAATTATAACACAAAAAATTATACGTGAAATACATAATTAATCATTTCTATTGCTAAACAACAGGTGTTTGATGAGGTCTCTGAACTTATATAAACTAGAAGCAGATTTAATATTAGAGGGTAGACTATTATATATCTTAGTAGCATTGTACACAAATGATCTTTCAAACTGAGCAGAACTGTGTCTAGGTACAGTGTACAAGTCTCGAGAGCGCGTAGGACAGTCATGAGTAAGACTACCTTTAACAAGTTTAACAAATAAGTATTCAGGAAGCTTTAACCTGTTTAATTTGTAAATTAGACATGCCATATGGAGTTGAAAACGTTCATCCAAATTTAGCCAATGCGACTCTCTAAATTTATCAGAAATGTGGTCAAATTTTCGCAGATTATAAATAAACCTCAAACAGGAGTTTTGAACTTTCTGTAAACTATATTTATCTCTACCTAACAAAGCAGGCCAAAAAACAGTATCACAGTAAGAAAGATTGCTAAGTATTAAAGCATCACAAAGCTTTAATTTTACATCTGAGCTTAGGAAGTCTTTATGGATGCACAGTGTTTTTAATTTACAATATGATTTTTGAAGCAGACTGTTGACATGCGTAGTGAATCTAAGATTAACATCCAGGTATAGACCCAAATTCTTACAAGAATTAGTAGGAACTAAAGACACACCCCGTTGATAGTAATATTAAAAACAGGATTACTTACAACATTCTCCCTGTATGTCCCGAACACTAATAATTCTGTTTTAGATTCATTGAGAACTAGTTAGTGCGCCCTAGATACCTCAGATATAGTAAGCAGATCGAAGTTAATTTTAGAGACAGCGTCTCTAACATCACTTAAGTAAAATGAAAAATAAATTTGCGTATCATCAGCGTACTGGTGCATCTTACAATACTTTAACAATTGTGAAAAATCGGCCGTATAAATAGCAAAAAGCAGAGGGTCCAAGATGCTACCCTGTGGAACCTCTTGATTAAGATTAACAATATTTGAAAATTCACTATTTACAAGTACCTTCTGATTTCTATTTAAAAGGTAATTTTTAAAGAATGTAACCGCACCAGCACTTACTCCAAAATATTTTAATTTAGACACAGAATCGAATGATCTAGAGTATCGAACGCCTTACTACAGTCCAGCAGAATCAAAGCAGTATTTTTTTTTACATCATTGGCCCTAAATATATCATCTGTGACCTGCAGCAAAGCAGTAGTTGTACTGTGATGTGCCCTAAAGCCAGACTGAGTTGGCGGTAAGATTTTATCCTTGTTCAAGAATGATCGGAGCTGTTCCGAAACAATTTTTTCAAGAATCTTTGATATTAAAGGCAATAAACTAATAGGTCTAAAGTGTGACACAAGTGAGGGATTATTAATTTTAGGTACAGGCACAATAATCGCCGACTTCCAAAGCTGTGGAAAATTATGACTCACTAGGCATTTATTAATGATGAAGGTTAGGTGCTCACTTAAGTGGGGGATAACTAAAGAAAGCATCTTAAGATCAATTCCATCCACTCCTTTGGCATTAGATTTAATAGTGAATATAATTTTTTCTACTTTGTCAACCGTTACTGTGTCAAACTTGAATTCATCAGAAATTGCAGAATGTATGTTATTAGCATAATTCTGAGAGACGAAGTTATCATTAACATTGACATCTACTCTAGGTAAACTACTTATGAAAAAGTCATTGAATGAATTTGCATTAGCAACCGCCGAGCTTTCACGTATTCCGTCCCCGGAATTTAAAAAAAAATTATATTAGTAATCTATCAACTGTGATAAGTACATAAAATGTCTAAAATTTAAACAAAGTGCGATTAATAATAAGGACGTTCTGGCCAAAATAAATTTAGACCAACATCAGTTATCACCCTGTATCTCAGAAATTAAGAGCGGCAGGAAAATTTTAGTGGTAGCTCCTGAATACCGAAGTGGTCCTCTACTGCCCCTGGACGTATGACCAGTTCCTCATGAAACACCCTGCATATCATATTTTATTAGCTGAAATTATCCACGCAGGCAAATCAATTATTAGATACATACGTGTAGGCGCAAATTACTTAAAACTACATATACCATGCAGCAGTACTGATGCAGCTGAAGCAGCACTTAAAATTATATTTAATCACTGCACCATTATTTGCCAGAGAAATATAAATATCTGTTAATACAATTGAATAATGTTATTTTTGTTTATTATTATAAAACAACTTAATATTAAAGACCCATTTTATGTATTTGATTAACATATTCGTGAAATATTCTCCCCAAATACCACTCGTGCTTATAAATTTTATCTATAAATTTTTCCCGAGCTGCGTTCCCAAAGTAATATAATTTGTGTAAATTGACAGTTTATTATCAAATAAATCCCTCGTGTTACAGCACTCGGGATTTAACTAGGTAATAAACTGTCACGCTGTGGTAAAAGTTTTAACGATAAAATTCTAAGCACTAGTGATATTACTTACGAAACTTTCTCGTCTGTGTTTTTAACCAATAATATGCGTCTTTTCTGTAGTATCGCCATGGCAACCAAGGTATTATTTTTGGATTTTTGTTATACTGGGGTAAGTACCTAGGAGAAAATTATAGTGGAAATATTTTGACATAATCCTACAAATATTTTTTTTCTAAACCGTGTGTTTAGTGCTTATTTGCTTTATAAATTTAAAATATTTTAACAATATATTTTAGCAATTTTGTTGCATCTAGTAATGATTACTTTTATTGAACCATAAATTCCATATTTTACCAATTGTAGTTGCAAAGGTATATCATTTTAAAATTTAGTATAGTTTATTCTTTCATATTATGCCGAGTTTAAATTACTACAATTGACAGAAAATTACGCGTTTCAGGATATTGCACAGAAATATTAAACATCCCAGTTACATAATTTATTCTAGTTAAACTTTAAATACTGCATATTTGTTTAACAACTTGAAGGCAAAACGGCAATATTCTGACTGTTTATATATTCAGTAGAATTTCAATTAAGAGGGAATATTGCTCAATCCAATAATTAACAAGTTTATGAATTTATGTTTAATAAACACAAATAACAAACAACATGAATTAAATTTTCTCTAAATAATGCGAAACATAAACATGATGTAAGGCAATTAAACAACAAATAATGGTACATTTCTAACTTACACTGGAACCTAAGACTGTAGTAAATTAATAAGAAGTACAGTTTTAATTGATAAGTTTTATAATCACATTGAGCTGATAGGTTTGGTGCATGATTATTTAATAAAACTGTGATAGAATAAATAAATGAAATGTTTTTTATGCAAAATGGTCATTCAATTATTATGTTAATGAATGTTCCTCTAAACAATATATCATCACATTTACGTTCCACGAATTTCCAATATCAATGATACATCAAATCAAACAGGTTTGTTAGCTATAATCACAAGTGCAGTTAATTACGGGTTTTTGATAATTAAGCTAAACATGAATAAATATTTGCCGTTTAATAATTGAGGTCTAAATAGGGCAGGTAAAAGTGATATTTACAAACGGAAGCACCACTATTCATCTCATTATCAGGATATCTTTAAAATGACAGTTCTTGTTAGCTATGTATAGGTAAAATAAGTAGATCATTCTTAAAAAATAGAGTGTGGAACAGCCAAATTGAATAAATTCAGTATTTGAGTACCCCAGATGCAAAACTCGGTATTTGCATCCTAGTTAGTTTCGAGATTCAAGCAAAAAACTGATAATGTCTTTAATTGACATATGGGACACTCGCTTTTGTAGATTGATGTTGTTACCTAATGTTTAAATTCGTTTACCATTTATAAATTAAAATTTATTAGGAGTCGATATAAAATAAATAAATTTGCATATACGGAGTTCTGCAACTTACTTATGTAAATACCAAGTTGCAAGTAGGTAATAATATTTAAGTCAACCATAGAAAAATTAAAATTTATCGGAGAACTCAATTAAAATTAATTATGGTTCTCATGGAACACAGAGAAGAAACATTTTTCCACAGAGCTTCATTTAAAAATAAACGTTAACACGAAACAAGTGTTGCTAAATCAATTACAATGGACAAATTGATACAAAAGAAATAGGTAACTTAGTCTTTTAGTTTGAAATAATATTATAATAAAAACAATGCGTTTTACAAAAACATTTAGTAAAAAGACACCTTGAAAGACATCGAATAGACCTACTAGCTGTACTACCACGTTGGTATCATGTGATGAGGTCACATGGTACGCAAGTGGCTGGTCCTATTGGATGAATGCAAATACTGAGCCTTGCAACTAAAGAGGTCTTGTTACATGGCCTATGTCCATTTAACAGTTTTATATAGAAACTAGTGTTTTGTGGATATTTAGCACGATCTGTATAACATTTTTCGATTCAGTTTTTGTAAGTGAAACTGTTTTCAACTAACAGAATTTTACTTGTATAACTGCTAAACCATTTCACACTGTTTACGTACTTAGCTTTATATCTTAGGAACTCCGTCATTTTCTATTAACTATTATGTATCTCATTTCCGTTGTAATACAGCATTATTATCCAGGGCAACAATTGTCTACAATACATTTATTTACATCAGATATCTATTTTTCAATTTTTATATTTTTGTTTACTATGGAGTACATATGGTTATTTTCCTTACCTTTTCTCATTCTATATATAGTAAATCCTAAAAGATGTAATATATTTACTGAGTTATCAATACGTTTTACTATTTATTTACATCTGTTCATATTTGTGGTTATGTATAAAATAGAAATTACAAACTGAGGCAAAGACATTGGTATGGAACAAAAACTTTTATTATAGATTCCTTTTATCGATTATATGCCACTATTTTAGTTGTGAGTACGACATCTACAAGGCAAGTTGATGCGCTTAACGCAACCATTGACAGATGGCCATACTTGTACTATTTTTATAATTTATAGCTTTCAATTTAATTAGGGATTTCAATTTCTCAAGTTTATTTTTTTGGTAGCGTTATTTCCCAGGAAACAGGACAAAAAGTTTACCTTATCAGTAAAACTCACCAGGAAGTCATTCGCTTGCAGCCTTTGTACTGATTCAAACGTATATAATTTTTAACTGTGGACTTCAGTAATTGATATTATAATTTTTATATCCCAGTAACAAAGTGTTTAATATACAGGTAATTTCATTATTCATTTAAAAATTAAATTAATCTTCAAATTTTGCCTTTGATATAATTTCAATTATCTTTAAAATAAATTTGAATTCAAAGTCAATTCTTTTTAATTTAATAGGTAGTTAAAATACTATATGTACCACATGGTTTTAAAAATATTTTTCTCTTTCCTTTTCATTTTTTTGGCAATTTATAGTTTTTATGAAATCAGCTTAAATATATTTTGTACAGCTAGCTTGCTTAAATTTTGTACATGCATTGATGCTTAGATATTTACATGCTTCTTAGATACTTAAATTCTGAGATACTTCTACATTCCTGCATAGTTTTTGCACAGCTTATCTTTCATAGATAAAATTTCGATATCTTTTCAGTAAACCACATAGTTGGTTAATTTTCCTACAACTTTCACCCCATTTCATTGAGAGACGTAAATTGCCAAGGAAACTTTAGGATTGGACAATTGTGGGCCTGGATTGCTGTCCCAGAACCAGTCACCTCAACCATTATCAATCTGGGATACTGGTATAAATTTGTTCTATATAAATATTTTTTTAAATTTCAATTTTTCTTTCAAACCGATTTGTCTATTTTTCATATCATATATTTTAACATTCATTTCTTTTTATTTCTCTTACCAACAATTTCAGTCTGATCTATAGTAGACTGGTTATTCGAGAAAAAGAGACAATTTTGCTTATTTTACTATAGATGGTGCCCAATTTAACATCAATTTTTCTTTGTCTCTTTTTCTCGAAGTAAACAGAAATCTGACGCTTATGCTGTACATATCGAAAAGGGTAAGTTTCTCCACTCTTACGAATACTCTGGACTCACGGCTCTTTGCTCCGACTTAAACAAGCTAGTCGTCCGCATATGTTGCCTCAATTCTTTCTCAAAAATAAATAATAAGAGAAAGGAGGTAACAGTCTTACAAATACAAAGTTTTGCATTTCAATCGAAATTTCAAACACAATTTCCAAAGCAAATACAATGTTTTGCGACTTACAGACTAGTTTAATATGTAATGCTCAGAGTTTTGCATCTAGGGTACTCATTTCAATTATTGTGCATATTTATAAAAAAAATCCCGAGGCATGTCGATTTTGGATTTTGAAATGACATTCTGCAACATACATCCCTAAATTTAACCACCTTCGAGTGGCAGTTGCAACCCCTTTATTTTTTAGTGGGAAATAGGGGCATGTGATACCACATTTGAAAGGTCTTTTTATTCTCTATTAAAAAATGCTATGGTTTTAAAATTTATCGCAAAAACTAACGGCGTGCTTGACGAAATTCGCTACAATAAACGAACAATATAAAACTTACAGCGTTTAGTCCTTGTAGTCTAGCAAAAACAATTTCAGTGTCCTTTTTCAACATTACCAAAAAAAGACATAAAAACATCAAAATTCTTCATAGCTGGCATTGCCGGTTTTATTGAAAACACCGTACCGATTAACAGTAATAAATTCTTTGAGTTTCTTTGAGTTTTACTAACTGCAATTTCTAAACATGGTTTATATAAACGAAATGCATAAAATAACGATTTTACAGGTGGCCGCTTACGGACATAGAATGCGATCACAGGAGAAAGTTGCCCTCCTGATTCAAGTAAAATGTCCTGATTTTCCGCCTATATCTCAAGGCATAATTAGCAAAATTGAATAGCAGTTTCTTGAAAATGGACATGTACGGCAGATAAAAAAAGATGCTTCCAATGCAATGAGTAAAGATGCCAGATTAGATATACTGCTTGAGTTTGAAGAAAACTCACATAATTCGACTAGCAGTTTTAACATTAAATGTTTCCCATTCCTCAATTATTAGCGTATTAAAAGAAAATATAAGTGCATCCCTATAAACTGACCCCAACTAAGGAGCTTAGTGAAGACGATTTTGATAGGAGAACCTATTTTTGTGAACAAATAATGCAAAGGTTAGATAACAATGTTATCCACAGATAGATGGAAAATATGTTGTTATCGGATGAGTTCACTTTTACTCTCCATGGCCATGTTAATCGTCAAATGTATCGCTAGTAGGCTAACGAAAATCCTCACTGGATAAGAGAATTACATACGCAAAATCCTAAAAAGGTTAATGTTTGGGAGTGGATAATAGGAAACAATGCCATTGGTCCCTTTTTCCTCGGCTTAACATTTTCAAACTAGTGGATAGGGAGGCAAGGTTCGCTAGAATAGCCAACACGTTATACTGATCTTATAACCTCAGATATCTTTCTATGGGGATATGTGAAAAGCATAACATACAAAATTAAGCTGACTTAAGAAAAAGAATAGCGGATGTGGTTAGGTCGGTCACGCCTCAGTTGTCGAAAAATGTTAGAAGACATTTTTATTTACGATTCGGATGCTGCTAAGACGTTTAAGAAACTAATTTTGAAAATTTTTAGTTTGCTGCTGTGAATTGCTTTATCCTAATAGTTATTTGTGTAACTAGTGCAAAGCAAAAGTTGCACGAAGCATGAAGTTTGCAATCATGCTAAGTGCCACAAGTACACTTTTTGCACATGTTGCACACAACATTTTTTCTATGGTCGAATTAAATAGATTCTTTTTAATTGCTTCCTCATTCCACTCAACTCAACATTTTTAATAATTTTACAACAAAATATTCAGGTTTTATAAAAACTGACAACTGGAAATTAATTCCAGAAATTGTCACTGTCAAACAAATGCCATCCATAGATAACTATGAATAAACTTTCGTTAGTAACAATAGACTTGGTCCTATCAAAATTAGAGTAAAAAATTGTTATTAAATAATATCTACATGTTTTTGTAATGTCAAACAATAAAATTTAGTGACATATTTAACAGTATAGTACTTACCACGAAGAAATAATGTTGCATTTCAGATCAAATTCGTAATAAATAGAATATCAAAGTACTTTTGGCACTGTAAATAGTTTGGGCTTGAATTATAAATTCCCAAATTATCGGACCATATTTTTTTGATAGCACATTAGCTGGCGCGCGTTACTTGGATTTCTTGCAATATTTCTTAGTTCCAGAATTAAGAATACTTTTCCCAAATGATAACGATCCTAATGAAATTGATAAAAATATTTGCTATCAGTAGGACGGAGCTACACCACATTTTGCATTGGAAGTAAGAGCCTATCTCAATCTAGTTTTTCCCGATAGGTGGATCGGTAGACGCGATGAAATTGAGTGACCTGCCCGTTCTCCCGATTTGAGCCCGCTTGACTATTTTTTATGAGGTTACTTAAAATCGAAAATCTACTTCAATAGACCAAATTGCGTCGATGATTTAAAAGACAGAATAAGGCAAGAAATTAATCCAATCACCCCGGAAACGATACAAAATGTTTCAGATTATTGTCAAGAAGCTGCGGGCGCCCATGTTGAGCATTTCATTTAAACTGTTTCGTGTTTTTTTTTGTTTACTTAGTAACATTACAAACGTAATATTTTTCAATAAAAATATAGAAATTCAAAAACCTTATATTACTGGATAGAGAATTATAATTCATTTCAAATGTGCTATCACACGCACTCTCGTTCTCACTGTACGTTGTTTTTCAAGTTTTCGCGGATGTAGAATGAAATGTTATATTTCCGAGTGCTCTCCAGCGTGGTTGATAGACTCCGGAAGGAATCCTGGTCTAAACGACATTTCAACAGAATGCCACCTGCCTTCTTCAGGCTCTTGCTGATAGCCTGATAGCTGCCTTTCGTTGCTAGAACTAAACTTTTTTTGTGTGAAACGTGTCCCGATTAAGCCGCTTAAAGATATAAATGATTTCTGATATTTTTAATGTTTTTTATTACATTGGAACGGATAAATATTAAGAGCCAACATTTGGTAACATTTTATGTTCACTGATAGCATTCAAGACAAAAAAAACTAAACATCATCCGCGTTGGAGCCGATACGCCCATCCTGCTACATTTTTTAGTTTATAACACTTCATTCTTTTCAAATAGGGATTAACACTAGTAGATAAAATTACTTGACAGGAAGACTATCCCACATGTAAATCCTGCCCTGTCCTATACGGATGACAATACAGTATTCCACCATTACCTGAAAATTGATTAAATATGCTATCAAACCAGCACCTCAGGCAAAACGTAGAATACAAGAATACAAAAGGTTTCCACCTGTTTAGAGACTTCTACGGGGGGCGTCACAATATTCATGTATGATAATAATTTAATTAAAGTATGATTAAAAAGTAGAAAATAAAAAATAAACAAAAACTTTGTATGATTATACGCATGATTGTATGAAAGAGAAATACAAAGTTAGCATGCCTTGCTTTTCTTGCAGTCGTACATGAAAAATTATTTTTTACCTTTTATTACGACTTTGTAAGAAAAGCAAGTTTTTAAATTTTTTTAAATTATTCACAAATTGTCAGAACTTTTTTAGATGGCAACAGTTTCGTCTAGTCGTATTTAGAGCAAATTCTTGTGTACAATATTGACTGATTTCATTTTACACTAATCATTATAGTTTGATATTGAGACATTTAACATATTAGTCGAATTTTGATTTTAATATTTAGCAGGTACTTACTTACTAGCAATGATAGAAAGAGAGCTACAAAATTAGGAATGTTATGAATTAATGAATTTTATTAACATGAAAATGGTTGAGATTTTTTAAAATATACTAAAAGATTTTTGCCTCCAAATCAGCTCTCACGGTTTCGAGCTAAATCACTTCTATATGAAATAAACTAAAATATGAATGACATCGATATTAGGCTATTTAGGAAATACACGACAGTTTACTAAACTAAGTAAATATAACCCAAATTTAACTTTACAAAGCCTAACCCTTTCCCAAGTACACAAGGATTCAGACCTTAATCAACCAATAACTCCTTTATTAATAATCAAATTCTAATTGTGTATACAATAGACAGCAATTGCTCAAACACTAGGAAATCGCAGATTTAACTTTGATAATAACCAGGGTAGTAGTTTTTCGTTGACAGAATCATCGACATATAACTTAAACATGTAAAATATAAACGTCAAATGAATTAGGCATCTAATAAAATCAAAGCTACTGTTTGAAAAGGATTACGTTGTTGAGGAATACAATAGCAGTAGTTCTTCTTAAATTAATCGATTGTCAGGATGACTTTCTTGAATAAGTAGGTCTCTTTATTCTCCTCCTCTTCAAGGAGATGTGAGTTTTCCCAGCAAATGCTTTGTACGATTAAGGAAGAACTTCTATCTTGAACTTCAATAAACGTTGTTTTCCTCGTCCACTACAAAAGCTTAAGTATATCAAAAGGCAACATTATTATTTGGTCTGTTGTACTCTAAGTGGCGTACAGCAGGTTAAGTTATTTTTAGTACCCATTTGGGCGGCCCAATACTGCCTTAATTATAGACTTATGTATGCGAAGGTTCATTTTGATAATACCGATGATTATTTTATGTTTGTGATAGTCAAGTATAATATACAGATAGCGGCGGAGAAGTACATACACGGACCAATTTATGGGGTAACAGGTGCCAAGCAGATTGAATGCACCACGATATAAAGGAATTTAAATGACGGTGGCTCGTTCGAGATGGCTGCGACTTATCGCATACTATATGAAGGCATTTACATTTATTCCACTTTAAGCAGAAGGCTATAAACGTTTGTTTTGTAGAATATTTAACATTGTTAATTTAATACAATTAATGGTTATTAGGTTACCGAGTAAATCTAGATAACTAAGATGTCTTCTCCTGCACTAGACACAATCAGTCGAACCATAAAAACTTCGAAAAATATGGATAATAGTTTTGACCACCGTTAACAAAAATCCCACAGTTTCGGCTAAAGCAGTTGCTGAGGCAGTAGATTCAAGTAACGGTACAGTAAGAAGGATTCTCAAGAAAATTATTTACCGATCATACAAAGTAAGAAGAACCGACGAATTATTTCCCGAGGACAATATCAGATTCATGACCTTTTGTGAAAATGTAATGGAAAAGGTAAACCAAAATTTCATAAAAAATATTGTTTTCATTGATGAATCGTCCTTTGCATTACATGGTTGACATAATCTGTTAATCGTTCGTTATTGATCTCGGGAAAATCTCCATGGATTTTTTGCATTACGAACTCAGTATCCCCAGAAATTAAATATATAGGGTCGTATGCTAGGGATTATGTGATCGGTCTATTTTTCATTGATGGCACACTAAATTGCTTTGTACTTAAATCTATTTCAGCAGCACATTGTTCCGGAAATTAGACGGCTAGCATGGCGAATATTTAATGAGACATTTCCAGGCCATTTATTGAGTGGACGGGAACAATCTTGTGGCCAGATAGATCCCCTGATCTGACTCCAAATGATTTTTTATGGATCCACATAAAATATCAAATTTATTTCTTCAGGGTGCATAGGGTTAATAAATCTTGAGGAGTTGCGGTTGAAAATTGCAAAAGCTTTAGAACAAATTAACCCGAATATGTTGTGAATTATCAGAGGAAGTCTTTATGATCGATTAGGTTATTGTTCAGCTCAAGAGGGGGGTCTATTTGAAAATTTATTATAATTATTTACTTTTCGTTTCAAAATTATTTTATTTAAGAACATGTTTTATAATAAATACATTGTTTTATAGAGCTTCTTAAGGCCCAATATTAATTCAGTTATTTATAAACTTTACGAGAATAATAATAATTTATAGATGCTGTGGCATACGTATACATCATGAATTGAATAACTGAATATGCGTCCACCCCCAACAAACACCAGCGTAGTACTAACTTTGCGACTGCCCGACTAATAAACGCTGGGAACACACCTGCGTGCGCTGTTCATTTATTTCGAATGTAAACGCGGCCCGACGTATAGTCGTTTGCAATTTTACCGTGCAAATAAAAAAGGCAACAAAAACTTTACGATCTCGTTAAAATAGATACTCTCTGTACTATTCCGCCCGCAAATTGAAACAGTTACCTTTATAGGTTTTTAGTGTAGTTGACTTGTTTGATGACATCATGCCGAATGGTTCACCGGCGTTAATAATGAGCTCAAAGTTTTTGTTGTATTTTTTTATGTGCCCAGTAAAATTGAAGACCACTATACGCACTTGCTTGCCACTTGCTGTATATTACAGGCTGCATGATCTAACTCCCATTTCACCGATTCTATTATTAAATATTATTTTTAATTAATGTTATTTTCATGAGAACTTCTTTATAGCAACTGACGCCATGTTAATTATAAGTGATTTTTTAAAACTAAATGTTTAAAAATAGAAATAACTATAATTCAGTAAAATTGTGTTATTCAAAGTAAACAATATTTTATTGTATTAACAAATCCAGCCACCTATAAATTCATTTTGTAGTATAAATGCTATTTCTCTTCCCTCCACAATATTCAAACGTTAATAAATACCCAAAACATCAATATTAAATGAAATTTGAATAGCTACAAATTTTTAGGGCGGATGTGTCTTAGTTTGATCAATAATGCGTCATTAAGTGTACCTAAGTCACATAATAATATATAGGTACAAAGTCTCTACATTGATGAAATAATAACAGCTATATCTTTTAAAATATTTCCTTAATGTGGAAAAAATCCAGATAAAATGTTTTCACAATTGCTTACTTATTTAATGGCCTTACACTCTTTTCATCTACCATAGCGTCAATATTGTTGTAACCAACTCTATTTTCTCAAGAGGCAAATTATGTTTTTGAATTTTTTAATAGTAGTATCAGTTAGTATAATGAAAATTTCAAACGAAACAAAATTTTCAATTATCCAATTTCTTTATGAAAATGGATCTAAAGAAATTGCAAATTTGAATGCTCTAATTACTTTGTCTTAGGTTTCTAAAGCAATGAAACAGTATAGAGATACAGGAAACATAACGAACATACCAAAATCAGGCCGACTAAAAACCATTGCCAACGAACTGAACAGGTAAATGTATTATTTGCAGTCGAGGAAGATACAGATTATTCTGTGTATCTAAAACGACACAACGCACAAAAAACCATTCTTCCTAAACGATCAGTTAAAAATTTACCAATAAAACCCAAATTTTGTTTTCTGAAAAGACCATCTTCATATTGATGAAACTCTAAATACCAATGACTACTATTATTAGACTCAGCAGTGAAGTTTGCCCCAAGCTACCACAAAAAATGAATGTTTGAAGTTGTTATGGACCATATAATTGAACCCTTATATCCAGGGAAATGGAGCAATATCTATATTTCTTCGCTTGTTCCTCTCCTTACTTTGGTAACATGGTGGATAATGGCTTTTAATAGGTTGGAGTGTCTCCATACTTTGGAATCTAATTTAGAAATTACTTGAATATATTTTCAACAGGGTCGGCCATAGATGAGTAAAGTAGCCGATTTGGTCCCCTGATCTGACACTGCAAAATTTTATTGGCATGGTAAAAGGTAACCATGGTTGAATTGTCAAGTATTAACATCTTAAAAGCGATGAATAATACCACAAATCTACTTGCGTCTTGGGTATGCAAATATCTTTTTAGTTTATAGTTTCTGCAATGGGAAGATTATGCTTTGATGGAAGAATATCTACAACTATTTCCACACCATAGAGTTCCAAGTAGAAAAGTTTTTACGGTTTCCAACACATTGTGTAATAGTGATGCCTCCCAGTCTCTAAATAACATTTGAACTTAAAATTTCTCAGATAAGAGCGATCCGCAACTACATGAGCAGGACTTATACCCATACTACACACAGAATCTGCAATCGGGAGACCATGCTAGATAATTTTGTCAGTGGATAATGGTTCCTTGTGTAATTTTTACCGATGAAGCTACATTCTTTCGAGATGGTATCAATAATATCTCTTCGATGGTCTGACTAAAATACACACATGACAGTAGAAACACATTTTCATCGTCTTTCAGTTAATATGTGGCGTGGCATCATTGTTATTTACTTTATGCATTACCAGCACGATGGAGCTCCTCCACATATTGCTCGCCTGATAATCTGCTATTAGTTGACCGGCAAGAACTCCAGATCTCACACCGTTAGACTTGTTTGTGGGATGGATGAAAAGTGAAGACGAATGACGTAAATTATTTGACTAATTTAAGGCCTATAAGTATCTTGCCTATCTTATCGAAGATATTGGAAAAAATTGTGCATAAGCAGCCTTTTGAGTTTGTAAATGAAAATAATATCTTTCATGAAAATCAGTCAGGCTTTAAAAAAGGACACGGCCCTCTTTAGAATTGTCGATTGCATCGCAATAAGCACTGAGTTTAAATATTGATGGTGAGATCTCATCTCCTGATCTCAAGTTTTCTGGACATGTAAATACCCTACCTACCCGAGGTGCAATTTGAGTCTCGGGTTCGATTCCCGGCTGTGGAAGTGGAAAATACTGTGAGAGGGATTTTTCCACTATACACGGATATTGGGTGTGTGTCCCTTGTATCTAAATGTGTAGCCCCCTCTCACACAAGGTTCTTCTAGAACCTCCCGGATAAACGGGGTCGTAATTTCCTGTGGTGTTATTTATTTATATTTATGTATATAGTAATTTCATCGATTCGATAGAAAAAAGAAGAATACAAATAGTGCAAAACTCCTGTTGTTTCATACTCGGCTTAAGAAGATATGATCACATATCCACACTCTTGTTCTGGTTTACACTGGTTGAAAACGCAATTTTGGCCTTAATAGTTACGACCCTTTTAACACATTAAACACAGCGTACGTAGCGCTCTCTAGGAGCTAGACGAAAGTTGAAGGTGTGTTATGATTTCCCACCACAAATAACCCCCGCCCACTAATTTTCATGATAAAATGTTAAAAATTCATTAAATTACAAAGGAAAATGAAAAAAATATTTTAATTCTAACACCCTGTAAACATTTAATTAAGACATTATTGGCTAAATCTTAATATTTCGACTCCTACTATCTACAGTTAAGTGTTGTACCATTACTTATGAATCATCTTGTATAATCATTTCTTTGTAATTTAGAAAGTTTCCACTTGATTGATAAATATATTTAGGTACTTTTTCTTGGTTTGCTTAATTAGGATTTAGTGTACACATGTTTGTATGTTTATTTTATATGTATGTATGTATATTTATTATATTTTGGTTTTCATCTTTAATTTTGATAGGGTCAAGTGACAGAATAGCCTATGCTAAGCTTCGCCAATGAAACATATCGAAAAATAATGACATCTAAAGTTGTAAATTATATAAAAAGCGTAAAGAAAAAAATTAAACATAATTTACAAAAATTCTAAGATTGAAAAGATTAATTAAAATATATAAAATATTAGTCATGATGTCTACTTAACAAGTGCTTAATATTGTTTATTATTCAACGTCGTATAAGAAGAGAATGTTAAACTATTCAAGAAACGTTCGCTTACGACGTTTTCAGAAAGTAGAAATGTTTATTTTGCCCCTTGCTTGCATCATCAAACACATTACCATAATTTAACGAAATTGAGAAAGAAATAACAAGGAGTTGTACAACACTTTTGAAATAGATTTTTCTTGCATATTATCTCGTATTAACAAAATCAAAACTTTGATACTTACAAGTACAACAGTAGTAGTAGACATGACATTGCTTAATTCTGAAAATATGTCGTGATGTAATAATGTTACTAGTCAGACAATTAAATAGCAAGCTCTATTTCCTATTAAGCACTAACAGCAAATGATGTCAAAGAGAGAATTATTTCTTTACAGCTTCTATCATCTTTGGTAAAATCACGGGAGAGCTTGTAAGAACTCAAGTATCATCATTTTAGGCGACTTATAGAAAGTAGTAATATTAAAAACAAGGTAGAAATATTTCAGCATTAAATTTTAAACTTGCATCAGTTAATCACTCATTGCATCCAGCGACACTTTCAAGGGGAACTCCGAAAGAACTTTTAAAACTAAAACATTCTTTACATTATTTAAAACTTACTGATCTTTTCCTGAACGTCTAAGGTTTATCTAACGTGGCAGAAAAATTGCTACAGAAAACTGTAAGATAACTGTCAGTTGTCAAAAACAAACGTAAACAATGATATACAACAAAACATTACAAGTACTAATGATGATCTCTGTGTGTGCGCGGGTTAACGACGTCGTGACGCTAGCGATGCCACCAATAGACTAAAGTTTCCCGATTCCAACCGACGCCCCCTTGCATGTAGCGGCGCCGGCCCAGAGAAATGGCAGGCGAAAAATCAAAACACGTTTGGTTGGGTCAGTTACGAAAAATAACATTGTTTATTTGCTTTCACTTTGTAGTGGATCGAAACAGTAATCGAAGTTATTTTGTTTATTAAATAAAAATATCACATGTTGTTTGGACTTGATTGATCTACAACTCGGCCACAGAGTTAATGAACAACATCAAAAATTTAAATAATATTTTAATCAGATATGTTTGATTGGCGCAACATCCTACCTTGTGGTTACTAAACCTTTATTTGTCCAACAGTACGTAACCAATTACAGGACAAAGTAATAAAGTAAAATTGCTTATAAGTAAAATCTATATTTATAACTGTATTATTATAACAAATAGCACAAGAAATCGTTGAGCTATAACATGAATACAGTTAATAGAATATAAAACAAGCTGAGTTATAAGGAATTATTAGAAATTATAGTAATATTCCTGGATGACGCATACAGACTTTTAGATGACAGTTAAATATATCACAAATATCTGATATTGCATTATAATGGAGTAGTAGCAGTGACGTCAGCATTTGACAGCCTGAAAACGGTTGGACTTTGAAGAATTTGACATAAGAGTACGTCTTAGTTTGTGATCGATTTAAATATTACTGGCGCATAATTTTAATATCAAATTTGTGTGGTGACATTTATTAAAGTTTTTTTTAAAGCCTAGTTTGAGAGAAATTTCTATATATATCGTATCGATGCTGTTGTTGGAAAAAGAAAATTTGATGTCAGGTTTGTTGACATCTGTGTTAACTCGTAAATTGTAAAAATAAGCACTATTAACGCTAATAGTTTCGTTTTTCGGTTTTCTTTGTTAAGTAGGTATATTGTATGACTTATTTGCATAAATATTCATTTAATATATGTATTCATAGATTTGGTATAAACCAATATTGACATAGAATATAATAGGTTAGATAGTAGTAATTTCTATTTACTAATATTGATGGTTTTATAAAAGATTAATATCCATTGCTGAGAAATTTATATTTTTTGACAATATTATTAATTCCCTGCCAAAAATAGCATATAGAGATATCTCCAAAGTAAGTGAAAATATATACTTTTCTATCTATGCAGATGATGAAACAGTTTTACATATGAGTTTCTATGCTATTCTATTACACAACGACTTCCCATCATATTGAGGAAGAATATCTCTTGGAATTTTTATGGTTATTGATATGACTGTATCTGGAATCAACTAATTTCGTTCAAAAACTGATATCGGTCTCATAGAACCTTATAGCTTTATTTGTACTTCAAGCTCAAAAGTTTCTAATGAGTTTGAATTTGTTACCATTTTAGAAACAGAATGTCGACGACGGCTATTGTTGTGTGCACTAATCGATGGAATCGAAAAAGAACTGTCAGATTTTTGGGATTTCCATCTGCTCAAACCAGACGACAAGTAGAGCTTGCAAGAATAGAAATACGTACTCAGCCCAGCAGCGTTCTGTGGAGATGATTTTCTCGAATTGAAAATAAAAAATGCAAGAATATGTTCCAAACATTTTGTTATGGGTACCTATATGATAATTTTTACATGATTTACAACATAATATTGCAATGTTGACAGTGAATTTGCCTTTTTAATCAAAATAGGATGCATAAATGTTTTCACTTAAAATGTAGATTGTTCTTAAGGTGATATGTAACTTTTTTTTTAGTACGCTTTACATATTATTTTAACATGTATTCTATTATATTGACTTATGTAAAAAAGTATTGTTAATAACACAAATAAAACTGATTGAATATGTAGTTATATGGTTATTAATTACATCCTCCTCCAGTAACGTGCGAATAGACATAGTTTTGGTTTCATAAATGAAGGTAGGTTTTAATATCAAATCAGATTTTAAACTGAGTGTACTAAACAATGCAAATTACATGGAAGAAGGAAAAATAAAACCCTAACTTTTTGAAAACCTTTGTTGAATTTTCAATGTGTCTGAACATTGTTAAATTCACGAAGAAAAAACGATGAATATATTAAATGTAGATAGAGCAGCATAGAGCAAAATACTTTATTTTATAGCAATACATAGCGGTTTTGTTGTTTTTATTAACATAATCTACATGTAAACTTAGGAAACATACATCTGTATATACATTATATAAAGCCATTAACTTCTTAAATATAATAACTGCATAATTCACAAATGTATAGATCACATAAAAATATTTGTGAAATGCCAAAGCGCATTGCATACTCTAAGCATCTGGCCTTGTTTTTTAATACTACAGCCATATCAATGTTCTTGTTACTGAGTTCTATTCAATAAGCCAATACATCCGTCACAGACGTATCCTCATACAACAATCCATGGCTTAAACGGCACTTCTGGTAATCTTTGAGAATGCCTAACCTATAACAAAAATTCCATTCATCCTTAATCTGTTTTAATAATGTACAAATGTTGAAAAGCAGTAATTTGTGATTAGACATTACAGACATAAGCAGTATACTTGGATAATAAACTTTCATATTATTCATATAGAATCTACACTTACTTCACCAACGAGATATCGCTTGCTAATTTTTTTTGTATCCATAAATTCTATCCTTTTACAGGTAAGTTGAGCAAAGGCATCTAACTTGGTCATCATGGTCGTAGGGCTCGTTCGAAATAACATATAATCCATCACCACAGTTTTAGAAATTTTTGGGATATCATTTAGCGATGCAGTTAAGTCTTTTACTTTTATACTATATGGAACAACACCGTTAATGTACTCTAACTTAGAAATATAATTTGGTGACTCCTAAAATGAAGTGTATAAATCAAATTTTAACAAATTTAACATTCCTAATTGTTAAAATTAACTCACCATTACGAACATAAAAACCTTTTGACAGTATGGAAAAAAGCACGTCGGTTAAAAAACGCAAATAAAACACAAAATTAAAGCCAGTTCAACAAATCACCAAACGTATTAGTAAAAGGGCCTACTAATAATTAATTTTATACAAAAAAAGCTTTTCAAAGAGCACTGAAATACCTTAAAACTTGGTATAATTAAATGACTGTAAATACCACAAAATTTTCGAGTCCACTGAACTGAAGTTGCAGCTTGATTGTGACGTCAGCTGCTACTACTCCATTAGAGAAAATTATATTTATGAAAATCTTAACGAAGCATTTGTAATATACTGAACTGAATTTGTGGTTGGTCGCTTGAGAAACATCTTAACAATAATTACTTTTAAGTAAATACTAATTTTAAATGTATCAAATTACTATGTTTAAATTTCCCTACAAATGTTTCGGCTCTTTAGACAAAGTGCATACAAACTTGAATTTCGGCACAAGCATTTCTGATTCACTCAATTATATTTACACATGTTGTTGGTACTTGTTCGTAAACTTTGTCTTTGAGATAGCCCCTCAAAATTAAATTTGGCGAAGTAAGATCTGGTGATCTAGCTGGCCAATTTACCGGACCAGCTCTACTGATTCAGCGACCATTGAAATCACGATCAAATACTTAACGTGTTACCACCGAATAGTGTACTGGGCAACCATCATGTTGAAACCACATGTTCTGTCGCACTTCTAAGCTCAAGTAATGTTGGCAGCTCATTTTTCAAAATGTCTCGGTATATTTGACCATTCAAGTTGCCTTTAATAATGTGGAGGCTGATGAGTTTGTTGCCAATTATTCCACACCATACGTTGACAGTCCAAGAACGCTGATATTCAACTTGGCAAAGCCAGTGCGGATTTTCAACATTTTAATATTGCATGATGTGTGGATTAACCGTTTCGTGGTCGACTCGACCCTGGCATTAACATCGCGATTTAGCTGCCAGAGACGTTTTAGTCGATTCTTTTCGCGTATGTCCTGTTGGACCACTGCGCCTAGTTGGTCCTTATAGGGGTTTGTAATAATCGTAGTGGTAACATATTACTTGGCACCCTGCAATATCCATGTAAAGTTTTCCACCGCATCCTCCAGCGCGATAGTTGGCTACTTATATGTGCCTTATAGAGGCAGCACTCGGCGTCTCATGAACGCGCAGAACGCCTCTGTCGTTAATACTTTGGCTCTAGGTTGGGTGCTATGAACACGCACATAAACAAGAGCTATGAACTTAGTACAGACCCTTGAGACTTCTCGTGCACTTAATTTGTAGTGCACTTAAAAATGTTGGAACATGATAAACTGCTCATCCTCTATAAGCCCCTGCTTATTGCTTTGAATGTACTCTGTTGAATTTTAAGGTTAAGTTTATTTCAAACTGAATTTGATTTTTTGCCGGGTGATGTTTCCACACCCTGTATATACTTCTTAAATTATAACAGTATGCAAGATTTAAGCTGAAGTACTTTTGATAAATTTTAAAATTTTAATTAAGATGTCCACGTATTTTGGAGCACCCTGTAGTAGATTAAATATAATTAAATTATTATTCTTTTTACAGTTACGAGTTGGTAACTTTTCGACAGCGAATAAATTTCGGCTTGGGAGATTTGTTTCGGTTAAGATTTGCTTTAAAATGTCAAAAATTCGTTTAAGATTAGGTGCGCGGTGGCAGATTAAATTACTTAAAATGTCTGAAACTTAAGATTAGGTGCGCTGTGGAAGATTAAATTAATTAGAATAGTCTTTTTTACTAGGTTCGGCCTAGGAAGTAGCACCAGCACGAGTTATACTGGCGAGCTGCAGAATTACTAATTTATTCTAGAAAGTCGGATCCTGACATTCAGTGCGGGCGAGGGTCGCTCAATATTGCATCATCTTTACAAAAAGTTAAAATTTTAAAATTAAAACTACACGATTGTTTAGAAAATCGTTTGATAATTGAATGAAACTCGAAACTGCTTCGGTTTAAAAGATATTGAATAAAAAAGAAGTGGAATATATTGAACCGTCCTTGTATAATCATACTTTACGCACGCACGTAATATGGACTTTAAGTTGTCTCGCGTATCGATGTTTGAAGGTAAATATGGAGTTGAAATAAAATGAAAGTATGCAGTATGCATTAGAACGAGAATAAGCGGTGACATTAATTTGGAAATGTGGACTGATATGAAATAGATAAAATAGTTAGGGCGCAATTCGTGCGAAGGTTAAAACTGAATAAAAAATAAGTTTATAAATATATTTTTGACTTATCGGAGTTTCGTGAATTTTTCCAGATTTTTTGTAACGTAATTGAAGTTTTTGGTGAAATGAAAATGAAGGACACTTTTTTATCAGGGTTTGTCCTTTTGGACCTAAAGATTAAATATTTTGACTATTTTTTGTTTTGCATTTACTTATAGGGAATGGAATGTACTATAACACTCTATATGACGTGATACGACCTGTAGTTTCTGTAACACCGCATGTGGAGTGCAGTCTCTCACGTACCGTTATCTGGAAAATGCGTCTGGCGTAGGTAGAAAACATATTAATTCGTACTATTTTTAAATTTATTATTCTTGCTTATTTATTTCTTTGCGCTAATGGTTAAACAACCGATTTGCAATTTGTGTATTGTTAGTAATTAGTGTGTTATCTTCGTTTTCTATATTTTTTTCATTGTCAATATATGTAATAGTTTCATTGCAAATGCACTTCCAAAAATTCTTAACAGTAGTGATATTTCTTTATTAAGTTTGTTGCAATAGTGTTTCAATTCAATTGTTAGTTGTATATTACGGGATTATTTTTCATACACGTTTGCTAACTCACTTATTTTGTGTACATTTCTTGTTCAATGTTGCATTTAAAAAAAATAAAATATTATCTTTATAGCTTCAGGCATAATCATCTTTACAGTAACGACACCCTGACATGTAATTAAAGTTCAACTTCTGATCAGATGATTTATTAATCTGGTTATCGGCTTTCAGAATAAATTCAAGGTTTTAAACTGTGCATCAATCGTGTAATGTTTCCACAATCAATATAAAAACTGTAAGTTAATGTGCAAATATCGCGGTTTAAAACTAAGCACACTTAATTTTTGTTGTGTTTTTTTTATTTATTGTTGGTAAATAAACGTCTACCTTATCCTACTTCAATTAGCTTTCATCTTTTAAATATCTTACAAAGAAACGACTTTCTCGCTCATCGAAGCAAATACTACCGCTACAAAGTAATAAGTCTGAACTATCCTGAGGGTTTTTTCCGTAATATAAACATAAGTAGCGATGTAAAGTTTGGTTGGTATATAAAAACATACTTCCTTTTTTAAACAGAATTTATGTATTGCTGTGGAATACTTGAGCAAATTGTTTTAACTAAGTAGCGGATTGCTGAAAGTCTATTTAGTATATGTATTAAGTGTATAAAACATTTCTTTCGTCCGCTAAACAAGTATTTAGAAAGAAAGCAAGATAATAATAAGAAAACTTTGTTATGAAAATTCAAATTGACTTCAATGATTTTTGTTATGAGTAACTAGAACTGAAGTAATAGATGTTAAATAGTTTTTCAATCACAAGGACCGACACCACAATGAGACAAGGTACAAGATTAAAACATATTTCAGTTACAAACTCCTCCATAAAGTCCTTATTTTAATATAAAGAAAGTAACCAGACTGCAACCAATAGCTACTCTCCGGTCTATGTCCCCCGCCGATCGCTGAATTACTAGTTACAAGCCTGGCGCATTAAGTGTAATAATTACGTATTACCAACAAAACGCTAATGTTTCGATTGCAACAAACACCGGCCGAATTACTAATTCCTACTTAAAGAAGCTCTCGTGCCAGTCGTCCCACACCACTTGCAGACTGCCGTATCGAGCTGTTGGCTCTCATCAGGCAAGGTAGGCTGCGACGATCGACACGAGTATCCTTCGACTATTTGGTACATTTCGATATCCTTGGGATAGCGACATGCAAAACAGTCCGCAGGCGCCATCTAACGGTCCAGTGTCTGTTGCAATCAAAAAATAAATAGTCAGGCTATCTATTTCGCTATGATTTAGGCATTCCATCCGCGCCTGTCGCCATTTCTATGAGTCCGTACCACATTATCAAGCGGCGGGTTTATCTAATATTGTTCAATACATATGAATAAAGTAAATCAAATAAAAGATTTATTACGAATATAATAATGACCAATAAAATGTTTTCAATGGCTAATGATTATGTTATGATTGCAATCAAGAAGCTCCGGGTTCGAATCCTGGCTTGGGTATGGATGTCTCGTGGCGTTTTTCACGTGTGTTACCGAGTTGGTAGCAGTAGACTAGAGGTTGTGTGAGAGACAACATGGCTAGTTGCTGTACCATTCCTGAGTTCGAGTCTCAGCTACGATAGATGGCAATGTCATTGTATAATTGTCTGTGTGTATGTGTCCTGGTTGATTGGTGGAATAGCTATTGCCAGGGCTTTAATCTAAATAAGATTAAATAAAAATAAATAAGTAAATATATCAAAACAATCAATTTACTCCAAGATAGCTAAACAGTTATTTTTTAAATTATAAGCGGCCGTTCTCAAAATATATTCGAACTTTTATTTCACAATGATATTCTTAATGTCATCAAATTAATTAAACTTGCATAACATCTTAAGATATTAATTCCCGGAACATAGCAGAACGATATTAGACGTGGCGAGTCTGTTGACAAAGCCTAAATTTACATCTTGTAAATTTCGCCTTAAGCTAAATAGAGTTGAGAAGGTGTTAGGCAAACGATGCATAAAGACTGATAAACGCAATGGGTATAAAGTGCCAATATTTAGCCAAACTAATTTATTTTGTGAAATAACTTGTACAGATAATAGCTATTAAATGTTTTAAAAAAAATAATAATACAATAATAGCAATTACAAAAATAATGAATGTGTAGTAAAATGCCTACTATGAAAGTCCAAATAAATTCATTGCCACCCATGGAGGTGCACAATGTGCGTTTCGAAAACAATGTCTTATGGCTTGCGACATGCTACTACGTCTTCAATCAGAAATCACAAAATAAAATCTGATTGCAATAAATCCCCAGCGCGCGCCAATATCCATTGGCTTGATGACGGTCTCGATAACTAGGGCCGAGTAAGACTACTACTCTTTGCTCCTAGATTATCTCTGTAGACCTGGACCGGCCTTCGTGATAGGTGGGCCCGCTTACTTCTACCAGACCCAGCCCGCAAATGCGAGATGTGTCGTGGTATTTTCTGCGGACCTCCCCTGGTCCTGGCTCTTCAACCTCGCTGGCAGAGGTCTCTTCTGGCGCTCTTCTTGTCTTGATATTTTCTTTCTTCGCCAGCTTGTCACCCCCGTGGGTAGTCATCGGTCTAGTTGGGTTTTAGGAAGTTTTGGCTGGGATTGACTGCCGGTACGTAGGACACAGTAAAGGTGTGTCCTACCCCGGATCATCGGAAAGGTAAGGATATGAGCTGTGTAGCTCGGGAGTGTGGAGACCCTAAGTGCTTTTTTAGCACTTTCGGACTCCACGGAGCAGGTAGGACAACGGGCGTTGGACGGTATGTTGTCCGACGCCCGCAAGGAGGTTGAGTTTGGGTAGAAAAACGTCATGTCTCTGGTAGTGGTGGTCCGTCCTGGGGTATCTGAAACAGATCGGTTAGCGGGAAATATAAGTTATACTCACCCGTTGTCCAGAAGCTGTACCCTCGGCCGTTTGTGCCTCGGGGCGTCGGCAGGGTCGTAATCAGTGGCCTGTCTGATTAGCGGGTTCCCGTGCTCCTCTGCTTGGGCGTACAGTTTCTTCGCTCGTTCCCGGATGACTTCAGTGACCGTGGTGTACTCCAGGTCTCTGACGATGTCTGCGTTTCTCACGTACCATGGTGCGTCGACCGCCGTCCTGAGGGCGATGTTTTCCACTGCCTGGATTTTCTTCATGTAGGACTTTGCCTGGTAACCCCACGCTACCGAGGCGTACGTCAGCTGCGGCCTGATGAGGGTTTTGATAAGCGTGAGCTTATTCCTCAGGTTGAGACGGCTACCGTTTCCCATCATCGGGTAGATGAGGGCTCTTGTGCGCCGCGCCTTGGCTGTAATAGCGTCCGTGTTCTGTCTCCACGTTAGGCTTTTGTCCATGACCACGCCAAGGTATTTGACGGTGTCGTGCCATTGGATGTCCTCGCCGTTCATGGAGACGTGTCCTGTGGGAATTTCTTTCCGCACTCATCTGAAGAGTATGGCTTGGCTTTTGTCGGCGTTGACGGCGACTTTCCACTTCGTGCACCATTCTTCCAGGAGTGTGGCCATTTCCTGGAGTTTTCTGGTTGCGTTCCTGGCTTTCCCGGATCTGGCAATTATTGCTGTGTCATCTGCATACAGGGCCAGGGCTGTGTGGTCGGTCCTGGGGAGGTCTGAGGTGTAGATAGCGAACAGGTGCGGTGACAGCACCGAACCTTGCGGGACTCCCGCCTCCACGGTCCTGTAAGTGGAGAGTTGGTCCGAGATTTTGACCCTTAGCTGTCTGCGGTGCAGGTAGGAAATCCCCAGCAGGCAGATTAATCCTAAGAAAATACTACAGTGCAGGGCCGTTGTGTATTGCCAGCCGCAGACTAGTTTGAGCTTGTTAGCTCTGATCAGTATAAGTCGCAAAGATGTCGTTCTGATGGTTAGTTTTGATGTGGTTAGTCTTTTTACCAATGTTCCGGTCGATGGAACTTTAGAAGTAGTTAAAGACAGGTTGCTGATTGATAATAATTTGGAAATTAGAACTAAATTAAGTGAAAATAGCATAATGGGACTCTTAATAATGTGTATAAAACAACCTATTTTCAATCGGAAAATGAGTTCTATCAGCAGGATTGTGATATGGCAATGGAGTCTCCATTATCACCAATTTTAAGTAACATATTTATGGAGAATTTTGAGAACACACATGTTCAAAATTGTAGAAACAAACCGGTTGTCTGGTGGAGATATGTTGATGACATCTTTGCAATTTGGCCTCGTGGTGTTGATTTTTTAGATAATATAAATAGTAAGAAGCCGTTTATTAAATTCACATTAGAAGTAGAAAGTAGAAATGAACTACCGTTTTTAGATGTTTTAATTAAAAAGGTCAATAATACAATTGAAACAAGCGTTAATAGAAAGCCAATACATACTAATAGATATCTAAATTTTTAACTCAAATCAGTCAATAAATATCAAAATAAATTTTAAAGGCCCTTGGTTCTCGTATACACACTAAATCCCAATTTTTTACTCCCTTCAATAGGGTGCTGGTGGCAATAGGGGTAGTAGAGGGGAGTAGCTAACGCCAAAAAAATTTTTTGAGACGATTCGTTCTTGTATACGCACTAAATCACATTTAATTTTTTTTTACTCCGTTTCATAATAGTGTGGGAGTGGCATTGAGAGTGGTGAGAGTGGTGGGGGGTGGCTGATGCTAAAAAAAATTTTGAGACCTTAACTTTTCATGCATGCCCTAATTGCAATTTTATGGACTCTTACCTGCTTGCATTGCCTATTTACCCCATTTACCCCCGAAGCCTTGAACGGAATTAGATCAAAATAAAACCTAGTTCCAGATCTCGTTATAATACATAAGTGTACCAAATTTCAAGTCAATATCATAAACGGTTCCGGAGAAAACGTGCGCAAAAAAAATTAGAGACCGACAGACACGCTCAAATTTAAAATTTCGACGTTTCAAGACATTTTAAGAAAACTTCAACAAAAAAAATCGGCAGCTACTGGAAGCAGCTGGAACCTCCTCACTCGGTGGATCTTTGAAGCCGAAAAGAGCATTAAATTGTCTGACAAAACGGCACTAAACGTAATCCGATCTCATCCAAAACCTTTGCAGATCTTCTGGGGCACTAAAAAAACTCTCAACTTAATGAATTTACAATCATCTATGCGAGTTATTACCTACATTATCGCTCGTTGAATAATATACTATTAGGATATTAACAACTTTAACATCACTTGAACCACTAAGAAAGTCTAGTTATCCTACATACTACAGGTTCGTAAAGCAACAAACTGAAAATTGATAAAGTGATAATCTATAATAAATTCACCAACGAAGGTACAGAAAGCATATGATATTGATATTGTTACATCTACCTTTAAAGTTTGTGACAATCCACTAAAAGTTACAAATATGCCGTAATCTCATTAACATGACATGACACCAACGTTATCGGATGACAAACGATGATAATGACAATCGTCAAAATTTGCTCATTGCAATCCGATCGCTCGCGGATGTCTTTGTTAAATGAAACATTAGCATTTCAGTATTTTTAATAGATTTTAGAGGAATATTTGTAGTTTAATTCTTCGATTTGTCTGTATATATATTTAAAAACGGCACTAAACGTAATCCCTCGCGTAATCCGCTCTACTTTTAGAGGAGTGAAGAAACCCTTACATGTCAATTGACACGTGATGTGACGAGTTTCACGACGTAACGGCTACGCGCATCGATCATGTCATGCGAAATGCGATCTATGCCATATTTGCTTTGTTTTTAATTTTTTTCACGGAAACCAAATCGAAAGGGTGGAAGTGTGATATATCGTTGAAATCAAAATTTTAACTGCTTTTCAATGGTTCCATTGCAAATTGAAAGGAATTATAAAATAAACAACTTGTTGCGTCAAAATGGCACTAAACGTAATCCGATCTCAACCAAAACCTTTTCAGATCTTCTGGGCATTAAAGAAAAGCACACGCAAACTTTCATTCAAATCCGTTCAGTAGTTTCGGCGCTATAGTGCTAACGCACATACACGCATACACACACACACACACAGAAATTTTTAAAAAACCACTTTTTTGGGTTCCTAGGACCTCAAAACGTAAAGATTTGATGTTATCTCAATTTTAGTTTTTGAACCAATTTTAGTAATCTCTCACAATTTTATTGTGGAGAGTTTAAAAATTTGACATACACAGCAAATAAGAGTTCTTCTAAAAAAAACTTTGACAACGGGAAGAGATCACTTTC
Organism: Leptura quadrifasciata; assembly: GCA_963675555.1. Lineage (NCBI taxonomy): Eukaryota > Metazoa > Arthropoda > Insecta > Coleoptera > Cerambycidae > Leptura > Leptura quadrifasciata. The sequence goes on from OY776678.1 coordinate 122,454,874, forward strand.
CGGAATGTCAGCAAAATACATTATTTCTGTGTTTATTCGGATTTATATTATTTGTAAAACATAACCTCTGACGTAAACGTCACAGACGCAGAAGCTTTTTTCCTATAATTCTATTATTTTGTAGATTCGGTGATTTGTTTGTGAATAGGATAATACATGTGGTAGAAAAAACAAATAAAAGGAAAGAATAATTTATGTGTCAATCCCATCACTTACGATGGGTGATAATAAAGTATTTTATTTCTGTTTTTGGCAGAATAGCATATTGAGTTCCCAGTGTATTAATATCAATTTGATTAAATGATGGAAGCCGTGCTCTGGTGTACAGCTAAAAAATAATTAGAATATTCACATTAAGATGCCTTCCAACGATAGATTTATTTATTGCTTTAATAAACAGAATTATTTATCAATAAAATGCTTTTAAATATGTTCAATTTCCCAGAAAATGTTGTTTACAATACCGATAAAAACGTTAAGTTTTGCAATAAATATTAAAACCACAGTATTTTTGAAGAGAGAATGCAAAGAACTTTCAAATAAAGTATCAAAAGCTCCTACTTCCCGTTAAAAAAATTAGGGGTTGCAACTACCACTCGAAGGGGGATGAATTTAGGGGTAAAATCTGTATTTTACAGGATGTTATCAGAATCCAAAATCGACGTGTATCTGGATTTTTTGTAAACATGCACAATTATTGAGATACTGAATTTATTGCATTTGGCTGTTCCATATTGCATATGCACTTGTAATAACCTTTGCTAATAAATAATACTTACTAGGTAATTAAATTAATGACAGTCAATATTTCCTGTTCTAACGATATGCATGTCATTATCGTTCCGATATAAACTCTATAACTATATAAACCATTCAAGGAAGTTAACTAAAAATATGCGAATGCATCTCCTCCAAATTCTACTTATTAATATGGAATTTCCAATAGAAATCTGTTAAAATAAAATCTCTGCAGACCAACCAAACAGTCTTGATCCACCTGATCTTTTATAATTACTTTTCATCGTCTCTTGTGGAATTTCAATTAAAATTCTGTGATTTTAACGAAGTTCATCCAGCACTTCTTCACCTTCTGAAAGAATTATTAATAATTCAGTGCTGAAAAATTTTAAAGTGAATTTATATTTACGAAAGGTTAATTGTTAAATCTCATTAGTATTTTAGAAAGGCTTTGTACAAGCGGATTTGAGAGTGAGCCAAACCAACTAGTCGAATTAAATTTAGCTTAGAAATAGCATATATTTGACATTAGGTACTTGTAAATTGTAAATAACTCAAATATTATACACATTGTTCAAATGTGCTTTTAGAGGGCGGAATATTAAACATAATATTTTTAGTCGCAAACTCCTCTATAAATCCTTATTTTACTATAAGGAAAGTAACCAGACTGCAACCAAAGTTACAAATCTGGCGCGTTAAGTGTAATAATTGCATATTACCATCAAAACGCTAATGCTTCGGTTGCAACAAACACCAGCCGAAAGACTGATCCTACTTAAAGGAGCTCCCTTGCCAGTCGTCACACACCACTTGCAGACTGCAGTTTCGAGCTGTTGGCTCTCGTCAGTGCAAGGTAGGTATGCGACGACCGACATGAGAATCCTTTGACTATAGCACATCCCGGTATTTTTACAATAGCGACATGTAAAACAGCCAGCAGGCGCCATCTAGCGGTCCAGTGTCTGTTGCAATCGAAAAATAAATAGCCTGACTTGGCTTAGCATAGTTCAAATGTGCTTTTAGAGGGCGGAATATTAAACATAATATTTTTAGTCGCAAACTCCTCTATAAATCCTTATTTTACTATAAGGAAAGTAACCAGACTGCAACCAATATATGCAATTATTACACTTAACGCGCCAGATTTGTAACTTTGGTTGCAGTCTGGTTACTTTCCTTATAGTAAAATAAGGATTTATAGAGGAGTTTGCGACTAAAAATATTATGTTTAATATTCCGCCCTCTAAAAGCACATTTGAACTATGCTAAGCCAAGTCAGGCTATTTATTTTTCGATTGCAACAGACACTGGACCGCTAGATGGCGCCTGCTGGCTGTTTTACATGTCGCTATTGTAAAAATACCGGGATGTACTATAGTCAAAGGATTCTCATGTCGGTCGTCGCATACCTACCTTGCACTGACGAGAGCCAACAGCTCGAAACTGCAGTCTGCAAGTGGTGTGTGACGACTGGCAAGGGAGCTCCTTTAAGTAGGATCAGTCTTTCGGCTGGTGTTTGTTGCAATCGAAGCATTAGCGTTTTGATGGTAATATGCAATTATTACACTTAACGCGCCAGATGTGTAACTTTGGTTGCAGCCTGGTTACTTTCCTTATAGTAAAATAAGGATTTATAGAGGAGTTTGCGACTAAAAATATTATGTTTATTATACACATTGGTAAATTATTTATGTACAATGTAATATATTATTTTACAAAATTGTATTTCGTTTCCATTGACTATTTCTAACTCATCTGTCATTGCAATACAATAGGCTCATACTTTTGAATCATATGTAATCGTGTAACAAAAATAACGGAGGAGGAATCGCAACCCCTTTCAAATTATTTATTACGTTAGTAATATTCCTGATATCTGCAACCCTAAAGAAAACAGGACGCCCTTATGTATTAGTTTCACTTTTATAAGGTCTACTTATCACTCTAGCATCCTTTAAAAGAAAAATGAAACTCGATCCCAGAGATAATGGATAAGGCAGGATCCTTTAATGCCCGATGTGAGGAGGAGAGATATTGGATTTATAGTTTATTAAAAAATATTACTGTTATGTCTCTAATACTTACGAAGAGAACTTTAATCCCTAGTAGCAGAGTAAAAGGAAGCCTACCTAATTAGTTGTTATTATAGGAAAATAGTTCACTAGTCGGCCCACAAGTGGCGCTCCCTTATAGAAACGAGAAGAGCCTAGAATGAAATGGATGAATTGACAATAAGCGCTAGGGAGTATATATGAAGCAGTTCAGCACATCGGATAGGCAGTTCAGTACAGTTCTCAGATGAGCCAAATGATCAGGTAAGAAAAAGAGCAGTAACAAGTTGTGAGTTATAGTAGCGAGTCTAGAGTAGATAAAAGTTATAATTAGTGTGTTATTATAAGCACTAATTATTGTAAGACATTTACTGATAAATAAATCAGTGGTTAGTGACAATCCGTGTTGCAATTATTGAACTTACGTTCGAAGTGTTTGCTACAGGTTGTAAACACGTAACAATTGGTGTCAGTTGCGAAATTGCAATGGGATTTCTGGAGAATTCGAAGAAGTTCCAGAATGTTCTATTTGGAAACCACTGGAGATAGTGAAGTACTTTGATCTAGACAGTGATATAGACTTTAGTTAAGACTTTTTTGTGTTAGTGTAAGCAAATTTCTAGAAAATTCTATTTAGAAATTAGTATAGGTATTTAAAGAGCTTTAACTAAGAAGTGATATTGACACTAAATAAGACCTGACCTATTTGCGATATTTTCAAAAAATTTTGAGAATATTATATTCCGGACTTTGCAAAAATATTTTACTACTTGTCCGGATATGCATCCTCAATAAGACTTGTTAGTGCTGCCTCAAAAACTTTTTGATGGAAACAAGAAGCATTGCTGCTGAAAAACAAATACAAGACGTGTTCGCAGAACTAAGAAAAATGATGCTAGATCAAGAAAGATGACAACAAGAACAGGAAAATAGACAACAAGAACAGGAAAAGTACAACCGCAAAAGAGAAGTCAAGGGGAAAAGATGATTTAAAGAAAATTATGAAGAACCTGCAAATAAGACTTCATGAGGAGAATAGGATGAAAATAATCCGACAGGAAGAGTTAAGAAACATTATAGGAGGTACAACAGGGCGCTATCCTCTCAGCAACTGAAGAAATTAAAAAAGAAATCAAGGAGGATTTAGGAATTGTAAATGCTGAAGTTAATGAAGTCAAGCAAAAAGTAGATAAGGTTGAACAAAAAGTTGAAAGAGAAGTTTGTGACATTAAGGGAAAATTTATTGACGTCGATGGGAAAGTGAATTCAGTTGACGAAAAAGTAAGTGAAATCAAAGGGAAAGTAAATATGGTCGAAAAAGAATTAGAGGAACTTAAACGGCAGTTGACGGAAAAAGGAAAACACCTAGTAGTATCATTGAGTCCTCGATTATAATCTTCCTCCTTTGATGGACAAACTTAATTTACTACATATAAGAGACAGCTTGAGGTTGATGTGTGTGCCAACATATTGAAGAAAAGGCTATGGTACTAATTCTAGCATTGAGGGGACAAGCAATAGAATTGCTTCAGATGATCCCAGTGGTGCAGTAACAAGATTTTTTAAAGTTTTAGAAGCTACATTCGATATGGCGACCATTACCTCACCCAAGTATATCGGATCCAGCTGAGATCACGTATACAACAATCTGGGGACAGCTTACAAGAATTTGATGCTGCAGTGGAGAGACTTGGTTTACCCGGATGCACCAAGGCAGTTCCAGGAGCAATTGAGAGTTGAGACATTAATTGATGGCATAAAAGACGAGGAGATCAGGCGGGTCCTTAGACTATCTCGGCATAGTAGTGAAGCATTGATACATGCATTTAAGGTAGAGGGCACCTATATGGATTCACCATGGCACCGAGTACGAGCTGTCTCTGTGGAAAAAGCTCAATCAGAAGAAACGAGTTTGGACATCAAAATAAAGGACATATCCAAGATGCTTACTCAATTAACGACCAAGATAAGTTTTCCAGGAAAACAGGGAAATCGGCAAGGAGGTGTAAAATCTAGTGAGGGTGTTCGATATTACCTATGCAGCAAACCAAGGCATATGATGCGAGATTGTGGGGAAGTAAACGCTGCAAGGAAAAAAGGAAATCCACTCAGATAAGACGCGATTGATTGTTATGCTAATGGATTTACGGAAAATGGTCATGCAAGTACTGAGCGTATTAAGTTCGCGACCGGAGCCGAAACAGGAACCACCACCGCCGTATATGTTTCCACGGAGTAAAGTTTGATTTTTGTTTCGGGAATTTCCACATTAGAAGACAAATCGTATTTATCTGTTAGACATTAACAAGAGCCCAAATAAGCTATTAATATATTTGGAAAAATTGAGAAAAAATATTGATAACTTACGATTCTAGCATAAACTTTTAATTATTTTTTGCTGTATTTATGAATTCTTGCCTGGATCAAGAAGGAAGCTATGGCGGCTCGTCTAAGAATGCGACACTCAGGTAGCTGGCGATGTAGCGGAAGGAGAGAGGGTGATGCAGCCATCGCCAGATTGGCGGAGGAGGAAATTCCAATCTTCGCCCTTAAGGTGCGGGAGGCATCTGACCGCTTGAGATTAGCAAGAAAGTACACTCTAACCCTACCCAGTAGAGAAGAGTGGGCAGAAGGAAAGATTAATTTTCCCCCGAACTCCCTGGTATGCTACACAGATGGTTCCCTTCTAATAGATGGACAGAGGCAGTCATCGGGGGCAGGAATATTCCTGGGAGGCAGGAAAGTATAGGAGAGCTTTGCTCTAGAATCGTACACTACAGTCTCTCAAGAAGAAGTATATGCCATCCTAAAAGTGGCATATAAGAAAAAAATTGTATTTGTTTCGACAGCCAGGCAGCACTTCGGGCGATCTGCTCTCCCAGGACGGGGACCCCCCTCAGCCAGGAGTGTGGTGATGTCCTAGAGAAACTTACCAGGCACAAGGAAGTGAGCCTGATATGGGTTCCGGGACATACCGGGATCCCAGGAAACGAGAGAGCCGATGAATTGGCTAGGCTCGGAGCCAGGGAGCCCTGTCTTGGCCCGGAGCCCATGTTGGGAATTACAAGAAAACATGTTACTACGGCCCTTAATGAGTGGGCACATGCAACATTGAGGGAACATTGGAGGCTGAGCAGTGGCTGCAGATAGGCTAGAGACTTCGTAACGGGGCCGAAGAAATCAAGGACGGCCTGGTTACTAGGCAGAAGCCGAAAGACTCTGAACCAATTGGTCGAAGTCCTAACCGGTCACTGCAGGCTCAGAAGACACCTATCACTGATAAGGGTTGAGGAAGATCCCATCTGCCCAAGATGCGGAAATGATGAAGAAACATCGTTTCACTTCTTGAGACAATGTGAAGCGTTCGGGCGCCCGAGGTATGAACTTTTCGGTGCCATGACGCTCCCAAAAGTGGAATGGACTCTCTCGAATGGAAACATGTCCTGACCTTCATTGGAAGATCAGGAAGGCTTGAGAGGGAGTAGGAGGTCGAGTATGAGTGAACGGTTGAGGGGACGTCAGAGGGTAGGTAAAAAGGGCCCATTCGTGGCTTACTTGCCAGGCACCAGGCCTCTCCTAATAATTACTACTCTAATTCTTGCGTTATAGGTCATTAAGATTTTTTCTCGATGATTTCGTCATGCAATATGCCATAGAATTTAATGTACTCTAAGCTTTAAAAATGGTGGTTGTTGTTTAAAAAAAATTGCCGATGACGTCATAACCTTTTTTAAAAAGTGTATAGAAATAATTTTTTAAACAAACAAACTGAGAAATGCATTTAAAATCGATGGTTCGGAACAAATTTCTCTTGCTTTGTAGCGATTTTAAAGAATTTATTTTAACTTTTACCTGGTCATAATAATTATTATGCACTTTCTATCGCGGTATTCAACAGAACAGAAGTCCTGAAATATAAACATATATCTTTCCTCTTGTATTCCAAATCTAACACCCAAACTGTACAACATAGACACCCCACGCATAAAAGATGCCCCTAAAGAATGCACTAAAACTAGAAACATATTTTTTTAACCTGAAGTGTAAAATCGTTTTATTTGTCTGTGCCTTTTCTAATGCGGTTCCGCTATTATTTTAGCTTTGCACATAAAATATTATATAGGTCTTCCTCTCGGGTGGATACAGGTTTAAGGAAGCTCCTAATCCTTGTAGCCGGGAGTACGGGAAAAATGTCATCTTTCTAGTATTCTTTATTGCCGGACTGTATAGCGGTCACTGTATATTCCGATAACAGGTTTTGCCATTACAAATGTGTCACCGAATATGAAAGCTCAAGTTTGCTACGTTCACAGCGATAAAGTTCACAATAAAAATGAAGATAAATCCCGGATGTTCCTTTCTGCGCCTACGGTTACAAAACCGCAATTATGCTTTTTTCATGTCGAATGCTACCTGCAAAGTAAGTCTAGGGTCTAGTTTTAGTTCGGAAACTTTATAGCACACATGAGTTTTCCTGTACGGTGAAACTAATACAGAAAGTGCTAAAATAGAACTTTGAATTAGGTATGTTATGTATTAAACAAATCAAAATAACTGCATTCAGTTTCTATAATTTTTTTTCTTCTAAACCAAACACAGTTTCATTCAGTACTAAATGTCGATATTATTGTTAACGACTCGACCCGAATTTATTTGTACAATTCCTGTTCTTACACGCTAGAAGAGTTGGGTCATAGTAAACAACCAATCTCTCCGATGACATATTAGATACAAAACGCTTGAAAGCTGTTTAATGCTAAGGACACAAATTCAGCGATAATAGAGCCAACGTTCCGGATGGGTTTTCCCTTATAAGCAGGAAGTGAGTTTTGTGACGTCTATCCGTTGTTGTCCCCTTCTGCGTGTAATATGTCGAATTTATGTAATTATTAAACTCCTTTAAAACGGCGTTAAATTGTGGATATATATAATAATTAATTTCATCAGTAAGTCAAGAGTTGGCGATGTATTATTGTCATCCACCTGTACCGCCAAATCCAAACAAAACTGTGCCTCACTCTCAGAAAATGTATCTGACGAAAATCTCATTAACTGTAAACCACGCACGCTAGCTCAGTTGACTAGAGCACGTTGAGTAGCAAACGTAGTTGGTCTGACTCTGCTGCTTTCTGGGTTCGATCGCTGACACCGGCACTGGTAAAATCAGTGGGTAATGGACGTGATCTATGGCTTTGGATTTGAGGGTTGTCTACCATATGAGCTGTGATTATGTATACCGGGTGTTAGAAAAGTATGGGAACGGTGAATCAAATCGAAAAATAAAAAAATGTGTATGGGTGGGGCGAGGGGCAACTTTAAAATTTCAAATGGAAACCCCTATTTTTTATTGCGGAATCGGAATCTACGGCAAAAAATACGTAAATTTTATTCCGCTGTAATAATTGAAAAGAAAACATTACTGTTTCAAGAGTAGCGTCTTGTGCCCATAAAAAAACGTCCAATTCAAAAACTGAAAAACACATATTTGTTATTTTTACGAAATCTATCCAATGGCGTTGGATTCGACTTTCCCACCCCTAACCCAGTGGGTGGGGCGGGGGGCAACTTTGAAATTTGTAATGAAAATCCCTATTTTTTATAGCGGATTCAGATTTTACGATCAAAAATACGTGCATTTTTTTAGATTCTCGCAAGGTGTCGCTGCAATCGCACAAAATTGAAATAAACCTTAAGCGTCCGTAAGTTTGTAAATATTTACAAACTCTAGCTACTCGTGTTGACAAAAAAACATTCAGTTCAAAAAACAATATCTGTGATTTCTTGATTTTTATGAATGTTTTTTTTAAGTGTTCTTAATAACAGTATTTGTTTTGTGAAATTTCTACGAGAACGTTCAGTTTTCCAACTTTTGTACAGGCAGGAGCGCACTTCTGTACAGAAAAATTAATTTAATTTTTCATTAGTTCTCGCGTTTTTTCCCGCATAATGGATACTTTAACAGAGGAAGAGAGAGTTTCTCTTTTAATGACGCGCGGATGGGGCGACAAAGAAAGGTCCTATGATGAAGTTGTGATTTTATTCAACGAAACTTTCCGTGTAGATCAAGTGGGAATTTCGAAATCTACTGTGTCCCGTACCATCAAACGATTCCTAGACACAAGCAAAAATAAAAATCGCCCAAAATCTGGAAGACCAAAATCTGAAACATCGGAAGCTCGACAAATGGAAGTGGCCCAGGTACCAAGAGTTAAATGAAGATAAATTTGATCGGCGATTTGAATTTAGTGAATTAATGATGGAAAGAAGTAACTAAAACCCAAATTTTTTGTCATCTCTACTTGTCTTCTCAGATGAAGCAACTTTCGAACTCAGTGGAAAAGCTGATCGCCATAATTTCAGATATTGGAATGACGAAAACCCTCACTGGATGCTTGAAACACACACGCACTATCCACAAAAATTAAATGTTTGGGCAGGAGTTTTCAAGGATCGAATCGTAGGACCGTTTTTCATAGATGGAAATTTGAATAGAGAAAAATACCTGGAAAGTTGACAAATCAAATAGTTTTTTTTTAAATCGAGTTTTTTTATTGCCCTGTAAAAAATGTAAATTGAAAATTACTAGCTACTAATAAATTTACAGAATGTTAATAGTTATAATTTCCGCAAGACCGTGTAAAATCACTGTTCTCAAGACAGCTCGGGAAATCATTCACTCTGAGATCAGTAGTTTTACTTTTCGTATTTTTTTAAGTATGCATTCAAAACTTTCATGTTTCCACTCAATTTTTTGCGACACCTTGCGAGAATCGAAAAAAATGCCCGATATAAAATTCACGTATTTTTGGCCGTAGAATCCGAATCCGCTATAAAAAATAGGGATTTTCATTACAAATTTCAAAGTTGCCCCCGTCCCACCCACTGGGTTAGGGGTGGGAGAGATGAATCCAGATTTCGTAAAAATAACAAATACGTGTTTTTTCATTTTTTGAATTGGACGTTTTTTTATGGGCACAAGACGCTACTCTTGAAACAGTAATGTTTTCTTTTCATTTTTTGCGATTACAGCGACACCATGCAAGAATCGAAAGAAATGTCCAGAATAAAATTTACGTATTTTTTGCCATAGAATCCGATTCCGCAATAAAAAATAGGGGTTTCCATTTGAAATTTTAAAGTTGCTCCTCGCCCCACCCTCAGGGTGAAGGCTTGTTAATCCCCGAATGTAATTCAACGTTGTATCCATGACCACGGACAAATTAGGAGCGTGAAAGCCGTATGACAGCAGGTTGAAAATTCTGATTTTGAGAAACGTCAGATTTGTCAAGTTCATTTTGATTAAGAATCTTTTGATTTTGAGCACAAAAATCGAAGCGTGGTATTATGAATTCTAATCCACTGGTATAGTAAAGGGCCGTTAATCCATGGAAAATAGATGTATTAAACCTTTCTAATATAGTGGTCATGGATAATAGTTATTAATTACATAAAGGGATTAACAACCCTTTAACCTGTGAGAAAAAATCTGCACTCGAGGCGCAGCTGAGATCATTTTAAAACACATAATATATCCTTAACCTCAATCAGTTGGTGTTCGCAACAATAAAATTAACAAACGCCACGATAATATAACTGATACTTATATAATTTTAACAATTCAAAAAAAATACTGTAAGTATTGGAATTTTATCTCCCATTTATACAGACAATTTAACTGAGGCTCTCCTACAGCCTTTAAAATGATAAAACTTCGAATATATACAATAATGGACAAACAATTTTCAATATTGATGTTACAAATATTTTCTCTGTTGAAATCTTTGCGATACTTTTTGGGTAAGATATCCAGCAAACATTCTTAGACATTATGCAGCTAACGCCGTACCAGCAAATTCCATATTCAATATTGTGCATATTTCAGTGCTCTTGTAGTTTGTTATAAATTTCAATACAGAGTTGATGCAGTCGATAGATATCAGCGGCAATTTAATTGAAAATTCAGTCACTCTCAGTTTGGCTAGATCCAGTTTTAATTAATTCAGTACAGTACGCAAATATTACTTTCAATTCGGATCAAGCACTTTTCGATGCTCGGTTCCGTGGCTCGTGTTCAAACTAAATTGAATATGAAAAATTTATCTGGAAATATCTAAAATGGATTTGTGACATCAAGGGCTATAGCAGGGTACGTATGGGGTAAACTGCTACCGCATAAATTTAGGTCGATACTGATGCTATTAATTGTTCATAATGTGATATTAAATTATCAATATTCCGAAACTTGGTTTACGGAGAAAATCGAGATATATTTTCTCATAATTATTCATCTTAGATAATGTATTTACAAATTTTTCTCTGATAGCTGCATATCTTACACAACTGATTCGAAATTATTCGATCACGTTGACATATAAATGCAGGTGTAACGAACTGCAAACCTTCAGAAGATTGCGTGAGATCGCCTTAGGTTTATTTAATTTAAATACTCATTTGCAAATGGTTCATTGGAGATTTATTGAGGATGCTGCTTTAGATGTTGAAGTTAAATTTGAAATGTTTTTGGGCACAATAATCTCTCTCCACATTGTAGGCCGTGATACCGATGCAAAAATGTCTCACGCTAGATTTTTGCTGTCTATTTGCCAATAGGTGCAGGGGGCGGGAAGAAGTAAGGGTTATAGATGGGGGGATCGGAGTGATCATGTTTCACAATAAGTTTCAATTAGTAGACATCGGAGGTTTAAAGGATTCTTCTGCTGTCCGTGTAAAACATAGTTCAGATGTCCTTAAAATTCTAAAAACATCATTGACAGCAATTTTGGTGATCATGTCTGGTTCCCAAGTCTAACATCAACAAGAAAATGTTGTATAAGTCTCAAGATATTTCACAAGAATAATTAGGAGGAGACCGAATGAAAACAACTTTATTTACATTTACATATAATAAATGACCTCCCTAGAATCCTTGAATCGTCGCGACGGTTCAAGTAAACGCAACGCAAAAATTGTCACTTGTTAAAAATTTTCACCATCGTTCTTCTCGCCCACGAAAACTGGGGTATATCCATTTCAGTTCAAACCAGGTTGGGGAAAAGATGGCGATAATAAGGTTACTCACCTGTATACCTAAATCCCGTAAAAATGTGGATAAACTCCCTCCGTAACAAAATACTCTGACAAATAGAAATAACCAAAACGGAGGAAATTTAAACCTCGTCGATAATCCCAAAATCCACTAAGATGACTTAAATAATTGAGTTTTAGGAATCTACGGCAGTGTACAACACAGGAGCACCTTCTACCTTTTGACAAGACGAAAGTCACGTCACCGCTCCTAGCGGAGAGAAGCCAAATCTCCAACGGCTAGCGGCTGTTGGAGATATCTGTGGCTCGCGGCTTGGCGATATGTGGCCCGCGAAACACAAATGTGTGTTGCGGATCGCATAAGCATTAAGCCTATAACAGGGGACTAATTACTATAGAGAGAAAAATTATTTATATCATCGTTAACTAGTGTCGCAATAAGAATTATAAATTGTCCTTACTGAAATAACATTAAAGCCCTCGGGCTATTAGACTATCGGTTTATTTCATATTGAATATAAATTTATAAGAAATAACGTCAATTTAGAGAATATATTATGAAAGATACCATAAATTTTAATTATCAGATGAAACACTGCGTCTCTTTGAATATACTCGTAATTGAGAACCACCCTCTCGTACCCAATTAGATATTAAAAAGTTATTGCTATATATTATCTCCACATCTTTCTCTCTGACTAGAATCTTTCCTCCGATGGAAAGGAATATCGAACAGTTTGAATATTTTATACCTATTCTAAATTTACCTATTTATCACTTGCCACGTTTTCAAACAAAACAAAAGATATTCCCGAACGGGCCTCAGGTGTAAATTCAATAACCGCAATAAACCAAAGCCTTTCACAATTTATTAAACCGATGCTCCTTTCTGAAAATATACATTTCATTTCGTAGTTTGAGTGCGAAACCATAGTAGTCATTAGCGTCAAATATTAAGCCAGTTTTATTAACAGAAAAGTTTCCTAAAGCCAAAAGCTCTAGCCGTGCGCTTTATTAAATTTTGTTTTCGCTGACATAAGTCATTAATTCCGCCATTTTGTCATAAAGTTTTACTACAAGCTACTTCCCCACTGACTGGTACAGTTTCAGAGCTTACTTCACATGAAAAAAAACTCAGCGTTTTAACCGCTTTAAATTTAACCATATTTGTACAATTATATGGTTTGAAGATAACATTCGTACGGCACCAAGTGGACTTTTACGGGTATAATAAAATTCGCCTAAGTCTGAGAGGCTGTCTTTAAAATACATAACGTGTTTTAATATTTTTTGACCATATGTCAATTGTTCTGCTGGAATGGTTAATAATACTGTTATGTGCACGCCTCCGCCACTGCTTCATAGAATATACGAGAGGATCCAGAAGCGCCTCGAAGGATAGACTGGAGCGTTCGAGAATAAAGGGCCTCGGATATATAAGAAGTGGATTCCGCGCACGGAGCACAGTTTTGTACTAGACAAATAAGTGAACAGGCAAAATAAGAACAGTAACAAGTTGTGAATTGTGTTAATGTCTATAGTTGTACTTAGAAAGTAGAGGTTAGTTAAAAGCCTTGTTACAATTATTTGAACCTATGCATAGGGTGTCTACTGGAGATTGTAAATACGTAGCAATTGTCGCCAGAAGCCGAATTGCAACAGGATTTCTGAAAAATTCGAAGAAGTTCGAGAATGTTCTATTTGAAAACCACTGCAGACAGTGAAGTGCTTCGAACTGGAAAGTGATATAAACATTAGACAAGAATTGTTTGTGTTAGTATGAGGAAACTTCCAGAATATTCTATTTGGGAACTCAATCAATCAAATCAAATTTATTTGTCGTTAAAAGTACAAAAGATCTACTTAGACACTCGCACCTGATCCAGCCGAATATGCAAGGTAGGAGGGCACCGTGGTATTTGAGAGGTTGGAGCGGAGCGAGACCGAGATAGAGGTTAAAATAATTAAAATCTAAGGCCCTACTCCTACCTGCGTAGCAAGTTTATTAAAGCGCGGTAAATAGATTTATGAACTAATGCAGTTGGCTAAATTCTGTCAACTGGAAAGTGATACAGACATCAAATAAGACCTATTTGTGACATTTTGAGAAAATTTCCAGAACCTCCTATTTGGAGACTAGTGCAGTTAGCAAATTCTGTCAACTTGAGAGTGATATAGATTTTAAAGAAGTATGGCTGCCGAAAAACAAATACGAGATATGCTAACCAAACTGAGAAAAATGATACTAGAACAGGACAAGAGACGTCAAGAAGAAAATAACTCGAGAAATAAGAATAAGAGAGACGTGAAGAAATATAAGAAAACGTCAGGAAGAAAAAGAACAGGGAAAGAAACGGTAAGAAGGAACGGAAGAATAAGAAAGACGCGAAGAAGAAAAGAAATAAAACGTCAAGAAAAAAAGAAGAACAAGAAAGACATGAAGAAGAACAAAAAAATACGTCAGGAAGAAAAAGGAGAACACAAGAGAAGTGGAGAAGAAACAAAGAAAACATCAATAAGAAAAAGACGAGCAAGATCAGTGACACCAGGAAAAATTAAGGGAAATTATACAGGTACAACGGGATACTATCCTTTCAGAGGATAGAGGCGTTGCAAAGGCTGAAGTTAGTGACATTAAGGGAAAAGTTACCGGCGTCGAAGAGTAAATGAAGTCAAAGGGAAGGTAAACATGGTCGAAGAAAAAGTAGATCGACTTAAATGGCAGTACAACGAAAAATGAGACCTGTAAGTCGTATCAACAGGTCTTCGACTACAACCTCCCTCCTTTGATGGATAAACTTCTCGGTCAACATATATAAGACATTTTGAGGCAGATGCATACGCAAACAACTGGAGTAATCAGGACCAGGCTATGGCATTGATGCTGGCGTTAAGAGGTCAAGCCTCAGAATTGCTTTAGACAATCCCAATGGCACAGCACAACACAAGCTTTAGAGGCCGCATTAGGTCTGAGATATGGCCACCAACACCTCGCCCAAGTGTACCGGACTCAGCTCAAACCACGTACACATAATTATGGGGAAAATTTACAAGATTTTGAGACCGCTGGACTGACGTACCTGGCGGGATGCGTCCAAGGAATTTTAGGAGCAGTTGACAGTTGGTACCTTCATTGATGGTATAAGCTCCTTTTCACACTGGGCGACTTAGCAGCGCGACATAGTGGTGTGGCTGAGGTGACTAAGTCGCGCGGTTCTAATCTAAAGACATGAGCCGGGTGAGTCGTCGCGGCTACCGCCCGATCGCGTTGCTAAATCGCCTAATGTGTAAAGGTATATGGACATCACGTACAAATGGTGTACACGACTCACTACTAAGAGACGGAGAGATCAGGCGACTCCTTAGATTATCGAGAGATAAGACTGGTAGCGAATCCTTGATCTATTCCCTTGAGATTGAATCCGCTTACAAAGGGAGTACGAGCTATGAAAGTAGAAGAGGAGGACCATTTAGAAAAATCACATATAGAATCTATATTGGGAGACATACGTAAAATGTTCAATCAGTTAATATTCAAATCATATGCACCTGGGAAGCAAGAAAGAGAACATAGTGATGGAGATATTGGTGAAGTATATTGGGAACTCTGAATATCCTGACCACGACGTTCAGGCTTAAGGAGGGGGCAGCGTTATGTGCACGCCACCGCGAAGGATAGACTAGAGCGTTCTAAAACTAAGTACGTCAGATATATATGTATTGGATTCAGCGCACGGAGCACAGTTTTAATTAGACGAGCAAATGAACAGACAAAACAAGAAAAGTAATAATTTGTGCATTGTATTAATGCCTACAGTTGTACTTAGTGTATTATAATAACGATTAACTATTGTAAATAAGTATTAAATAAAGTACTGGTTAGTAAAAAGTTTTGTTGCAACTATTTGAACCTACATACAGGGTTTTTACTGGAAACACGTAATAATACGTTAGTTATTCATAATATTTTCGATCGTACAGAGAGAGTTGCAATAATAACGCTTATAAGTGTCTGCAATTAATATATTATACATATTTAATTATATTAACGTATATTTGGATATTTTGAATTTTTTTTTTAATTATGCCATTAACAAGCATAATTATTACATAGGTTATACCATTTATTTATATGGTACGCAATGTGTGAATAATTGCGAATTGAAATTTCCGTATATAAAAATATGTCTTATTTCCAAAATGATGTTAATAAACACCTTATATAATTTCTGTTACGTGTATACACACTTCTAAACGTAAGTTCAATAAATGTAACACAAATTTTCACTAACCACTGATTTATTAATCACTAAATTGCAATATAATATTTAATCCTTATAATAACACACTAATTATAACTTTGATCTACTATAAACTCACTACTATAATTCACAACTTTTTACTGTTCTTTCTTATCTGATAGTGTCTCATGTCATTCAGAACTGTAGTGAACTGAAATATCACTTGCTCATCTAACACATAACTGAATTTCGCGCGTTGGATCCTCTTCTTATGTATCCGTGGCGTTATTCATTCCATTTCACTCCAGCCTGTTCCGGACAGCTTCTCTATCCTTTGAAATTGTCATTCCAGGTGATTCTACCGCTTCTAATTTCATCCGTGGTAATGGTAGTTCGCAAGTTGGTACAGAGATGGCGTCGTTTTACTGGTAGCTATTTAGGCAGGCCTCCTTTCACTCTACTACCAGAGATTAAATCTCTCTCCGTAAGAGAGCCAGAGGGCGGCATATAACAGTTCTTTAAAAGTACTTATATTGTCATACATTATTTTTACAAGCCATGTTATTATGTTACTAAATTGCAGTCCTATTAGCCGTATACAAAAAGATGTAAAAATAACATACATACAGGAATGCTTATAATTTACCATTGATATTACATTGTAAATAATAATAATAAATAAATAAACACAGCATAAATTAAACAACCCCAATTCCAGAAGCCAGAGGCTTGTGCGAAAGGGAGTTACACATTGAAAAACTCGGACATACAACCATATCCTCCGATAATGCCAGTGCCAGAGCCGGGACTCGAACCCGGTAGCGCGATATCTATTCATATTCTATATCTCGCACTTTCACCAACGTGGCTATCGCCTAAATAATTATAATTGGGTAAACCGCATTGCATCATTTCTCGTATCATTGTACCTCGTACTTCGTCATTTTTGAAATGGTCATTAATTTTATTTATTTGTAACAAATTCGATCATATAGTCGCATATTATAATGACGACTGTAATTAATGCGTTATATGTAGGTATTTGATTATAATTACTTCAATTTAAATTATACAGCAAAATATTCACATTTTTAAGCTTGCTGCCATAAAAAAAAAAAATTTAGAGGTCGCGACGCTCATCGTCAACGCCACTTAAATATTTTTCAAGGACCTAGGTACATGGGGAGTGGGTAAACGAATTAAATGATGCAGTTTACTTTGTCAGCAGCCCTTCACTTTTAAACTCCATTAACAATCGTTTCCGTATGCAATCAATTGCGAATTAATACCGAAAGATGAAAATACCTAAAATCTAATAAAGTGAAAGTAACGAGACCGGTATTTTTTGACACTTTATACTGGCACCCAACCCACACGGCCATTAATCAAGCTATTGAATATGCACTCAAAACATTTCACTGCTTTTAAGATGTTTTCTTCGCCTTTTAAGATGAGGGGCGTTTACATTATAAAATTATAACCACCCTTACGATCTCACAATATGTATGAAAGTGTAAAATGTGCAATTTTACTTAAGTATAATTACAGACGTTTAGAAAATTACCCTCTCGCTGTAAAACGTGACCCAGTTTTATTGATTAAATACCTATTTATTGCCTCTTAGATACAAAACTTTTCCGTACAATATTCAGTTCGAACTTTTTGTCTACAACTCTTATCGTCGATAGAATCTGAAGGGATAAAAATGTCCAAGATTGTATCCGGGCTGATTATTAATGCTCTCCCAGAAGTTTTGTGAAAGCCCTCCATCAACTATAAGTATATTGAATAATAAGAAGCTACTCTCCTCGAGAGGCATTGTACAGTATGTTCAAAAATTAGAGCAGTAGGAAAAAAACATTTTTAAAAAAGCAACAAACTCATATAAATAATATCGAAGACAGAATGTATTGTTAATAGTAAGGTTCCTCAAGGTAGGATATTCAGACCTACGCTACTAACTATAATAATAATAATAATAATAATAATTTTATTGAAGATGGAAATTTAAATACATTTAATACATTGATATAATATTTATAGCTAATATTACTTTACGGTGCACTAAACCCTGCAAAAATAAATTTGTACGCAGGGTATGAAAGAGTGGAAAAAGAAATTTTACAATGACATGTACTAAACATAAAATGTATATATGTAATTATATATGTAATTATACATGTAATTATATATGTATATATAGTTATGGTCTGTGCAAATGTAGCAATATAAGGCCATTGAGATATGAAACGTGGAAAATTCACAAAGGAGGTTTAGTAATACCTCTGATTGAAAATGTAAGTATTCTTTATGTCCATTAATTGATGTAGATGCAGTCTACCCAGAGACATTATCCACTTCTTTGTTTTGTTTTTAAACAGTTTTACGGAGTTCCTAGCATGAGGTACTTCTAATGCGTTCCTGCTGTACCTGGTACTGTACACATGATCAATTTTTTTTGTATTGGTTAGGTTTACTTTTTGATGACATATTATTGAATGACAATATAATTGTCTAATATCAAGTACATTTGCTTGTTCAAATAGTAAATTGGTTGAGAAGGTAATTTCTTTTTGATCAAAGATTTTCAAGATCCATTTTTGCATTATATCTAATTTTGTTAGGTGACAATTGTATACACCTCCCCAAGCAATTATACCATAACGAAGTTGTGATTCCACTAAAGCATAATAAACTGTAGTAAGTAGATTAACGTCTAAAATGTTTTTGAGATATTTAAATTTCGCCAGGAGACCCCTTAATTTTTGTGTTAATTTATTGATATGAACGTCCCATTTAAGATGTGAATCAGTAATAATTCCCAGATATTTAGTATTATACTTTATTGGAATCTGGTATAAAGAATTATTACATTCTATTTCCAATGATTTGAAGTCATAGGATTTACTATTACTCGTGAGAAATGGTATGTACATGGTTTTATTAAAATTAATTGTTAACATTCTAGAATCGAACCACTCCTTTATCATTTTAAAATCTTGTTGTGCTGTCTCAATAACATCTTTCCAGGTAGATCCTGTATAAAAAATTGCTGTATCGTCTGTATAGCTGATAAACTGTCCTTGTGGAGGTAGAGAAAACATATCATTGATATAAATATTGAAAAGAATGGGACCTAATACAGTGCCTTGTGGAACGCCATATTCAATTACATTAAATTCACTGCAAGTTCCATTTATATTTACACATTTTTGTCCGTTTGACAGATAGCTTTTCATTAATTTAGCTCCAATCCCCCTGACACCAATTCCCTCCATAATGTGTAATAGCATCCTGAGTGGATCTAGCTTCTCTAAACCCAAACTGGAAGTTTGGGAGTATATCATGTTTGTTAAAAAAGACAATAAGTCTGTATTTTATTACTGTTTCCACAATTTTAGAAAGAGTGGACATCAACGATATTGGACGATAATTAATGCATTCGGTTTTATCTCCACCCTTGTATAAAGGCTTTACAACTGCTTGTTTTAGGACTGCTGGGAATTTTTCTGTCTTTAATATTAAATTAATTATGTAAACTAATGGTGGAATCAATGTGAAAGCAGCTACTTTTATAGCTTCAGCCATAATGCCATCATAACCCGGAGCTTTATTATGACTGATGACATATTATTAAGTACTGCGTATGTATGCATATAAAATATATTTGCTGACTACTCAACTATACAGGGTGTTTGGTATGCCGACCCTGAACAAATTAGGTAGAGGAAGTCATTTGGCATCTATATGACCAAGCATACCTTTATGAAAAATCCTACAGTTTTTTATATATTGCCGATTTTGTACTTTTTTAAAAAATCTCCATATTTTATCATCTATTTAAGTATTACGTACTAAATTTAACTTTTGATATTCTGAAATATTTTTTCTTTACTCGAAATACATAAACTTCCAACAGAAAGAAGAAAAAATAAAAGTTTCTGTCGTCTATTAAAAAAAATTACATTTATTAGAAGAAAATTGTAATGGTAATTAAAAATGTCTATTTTCGTAGCCTTACAAATGTTTAAAACATATTACAATTACTTTTAAAACTTCTCTATTATATCCTCTTTAAGTAGCAATATCATACATACCATCAAGTTTTACCAATCACTAAAATTTCGGCTTCGCCGGAAGTGGTACAAACTTTCGATTTTTAAATGGAACATCCTATATATTATTGCATTTTTGAATTCTGTATAATTTTCTGAATCCAACGATGCCAAATAAGTGACATTTCAAATATCAAGAAATAACTAAGGTGGCTTTGAAAACAATGAAATATTTACCTTGTCAAACATTTGTTGGTTTAACGGTGTTTTTATTGTATCTTTAAAATTGTTTAAAATTCTTGTTAATTGTGTTCAAAATGATGCAAGTTTATACAAGAGATGAAGACATGTTAATTATTTATGAGGGATGTAAAAGAAATGCAGCTGCGGCTACCGACCTTTATGCCCAACGATATTCTGATAGACAATGTCCAGCGAAAAATTATTTTAAACGTATTGAAAACCAATTCCGTAGAGAGCCCAACAATGATCCCGAAGAAAACTTCATTATTGATGAAGGAAAGGAAATTAATGTTTTGGCTCGAACAGAAGTTGATAAGACTGTTTCTTTAAGGCAAGTTGGGTTTGAGTTTGACATCAGTCACAAAACAGTAAACCGAATTTTGCACAAATACCAATTGCACCAGCATTTGTACGAAAGTAATTACGAACGTAGGATGGAATATTGCAATTGATTTTTGTACAATAACGTGCAGCCAAACAATGATTTTTTGGGACTGATTTTATTTTCGGACGAGTCTAAGTTTACAAATTTGGGATTATTTTACCGACAAAATACAAAATATTGGCCACAAGAAAATAAAAATTTATTATAGTAGGGTAACTTTCAAATGCGTTTCGGTTTCAATGTTTGGCTTGGAATAATCGGTAGTTGAATCATTGGTCCAATAATACTTGAAGGACCTCTGACTGGTAACAGATACTTAAGATTCCTGGAAAATGAGACTGAGGACATTGTAGATGAGTTACCTTTAGATTTAGGGTAGGGAATGTATTTTTAACAAGTTGGCGCTCCTCCCCATAATTCAAGGATAGTAATTGATTACCTTCAGCGGAGATTCGAAGAAAACATAATTTCGACGAATGGTCCTGTGAGGTGGCCTCCAAGGTCGCCTGATTTAATGCCCCTTGATTTCTTTGTTTGGGGTCATTTAAAAAATATTGTCTATGCAATCGCCGTTACAACCCGTGAAGACCTGGAGCTACGAGTAAGGCGAGCAATTATAATAGCATAACGGCCCAGCAATTGGCGAACGTTCTTCGAGAAACAGCTATGCGAGTACAGAAGTGCATTGACGTTAATGGACAACATTTTGAACAACTGTTGTAATGTTTTTGTGTAAATTTTTTGTATTCCAAAACCACTCTATGTGTAACAAGGTAATTAGAATATAATTGTATTTTCTTATTTTCTTTTAGCTGTAATTTTATTTGTATTTATCGCACATTTTAATACGACATATGAATAAATTCCTTATTAATAGTACTAATAAATAGTATTACGGTACTGATATGGTTCCATTTGAAAAAATTGAGCTTTGAACCAAAAACAATTTTGGTGAATTTTATTTCATAAATCACGTAATTTAGTGTTTTTAATGGGATTTCGATTTTTCTAGCATTACGCGAGTCATTTAGAATAAATCGGAACCGTCATGGCGCACTTAAATGGAAAACTAAAAATTATATTATAAAAAAAATTGATATTTGAAATGTCACTTATTTGGCATCGCTGGATTCAGAAAATTATGCAGAATTAAAAAATGCAATAATATACAGGGTGTTTCATCTAAAAATCAATTTTATGTCAAAAAGTGTCGCTTATTATGTATATAGTATAAGTATCCTAAATTTCAATCAATTATCTTCAAAACTAAAGGAGGAAAGGGGGTTATACCATGATCCTGTTACACCCGGTATACATATATAGCGATTCACAAGGTAGTTGGAAAGATTATAATTTGAAGTACGTTGGACAAACGAAACGTGGAGTTATAACTAGACTTAGGGAACATATGGCGCATCTGAAATACGATAGAACAGAAAAATTTAGCGTTGATCACCATACGTTTGGGGTCTTCCGCTATACGAAAATAAATAGAAGACGTCAATTGTCCCACATTTTATTTAGAAATAGACAACTGTTTTCCTTAAACTACTCTGTATACTTTTCAGACTTCCAACAAAAAGATAAAGATCAATGGAAACAAATACACTGACTTATTTATCCAGACCCTCCCCAGGCTGTAGCATCCAAAACACTTGACCAGTACTTTGGAAGGTCAAAGTTGCGTAACCCAATCTATACGTTATCATTTTCGTTTCCGTGGTGACTCGACGATTTTACTCCTTGTCTTCCGCAATGCTCTAGATTTTCCCGGCATGTAAACAAACGCGTCACAAGTTATACATCACATTATACTACCAAATTATTGTTGAGGGCTGAACTTTGATAACAAACAGTTAAGCCTCGGGTTATTGTGGTAACTTAGGGGAGTTTTTAAGATAATAATCTGAGAAGATATGTCGTAAGAAAGTCTATTGCGCTGTAATTGTGGTCTTGTACCTGAGTGCAAATTAAATAGGTTTGACTAGGAAAATTAATTTATTTTCTTAAAGGATCGGGCATTTTATAGGAGTATGGGGGATAAGCTTGAATTTAATAAATAAATGTGTATACGAAACTAAATGAAGGCGAGATCGCCGCTGCCATATTTTGCGATCTGTCAAAAGCCTTTGACTGCGTTCAACATGGAATATTGTTGCAAAAATTGAAGCGCTATGGTTTCAGAGACTCTTGAATGGTTTAAATCATATCTGTCAGGCCGTAAGCAAATTGTTAAAAAATCCAAATAGGCCTGACGAACTTTACATAAACTGTGGAGTACCTCAAGGCTCTGTTCTTGGTCCAATTCTATTTTTGCTGTATATTAACGACATAACTACTATTAATATCACAGGAAAGTTTACCCTATTCGCCGGCGATACTACAATATTATGGCATAGCAAGGAAAAAAATATTCTGCATGAAAGAATATGCAACGACATTAAGAAAATCAAAGATTGGTGTGATTCGAACTTACTGTCGTTCAATATAGGAGAAACAAACATAATAACTTTCAAATGTGATTTGCCAGATATACCCCTAGGGAACCATGTACTTGAAAACAAAACGTGTTTGAAATTTTTAGGATTAAATATTGACTGCAAATTAAAGTTTAGAGAACATATTATTGGTTTAAATAGTAAACTGGCATCTGGATGCTACGCAGTCAGGGTGGTTTCAAATGACTTGAAGGATATTCAGCTGCCAGAGCTGTATATTTTTCATTAATCGAATCACAGCTGAGTTATGGGATTGCGTTTTGGGGCGTATGTAGTAAATTTTTCTTGCAACAAATACTTGTGTTACAAAAGCGTGCCGTTAGATATCTGTGTATGTCTAGGGCTCGCGACTCTTGCAAGGAACTATTTATAGCCAACAGAATTCTGACTGTGATATCTATTTTCATATTAAATACAGTAGTCATAACTACAAAAATAATGTTGTTTATTTATACGACCTCAACATATAGCACTCGACAAGTAGGTAATATTACACTGCCAGTCCCAAGAACTACACTTGACCGGGATTCTGTGATTTACAATGGTCCTAAAATGTATAATCACTTACCGAGCCATATTAGGGGCATCGTCTCCAATCAGAGTTTCAAAAACGCGGTGAAAAATCTACTTATTGATAAACCATATTATGAAATAAAGGAATATTTAGATGATACATTCTGATATAGATTTTTTTTTATACATTTATTTAACGTCGGCCTATTTCCGCTGCTGAGGCCTATCACCGACGCCTGTAGACGAACTACTCCCAACCAGGAATTTTGCCAAACCTCTTCCCTTAAGAAGAGTAGGGATCTTTTACTTGCCTAACATTTAATAGACAAGGGACTGACGGCTTTGCATCCCCTCCGAAGGATGGTATATCTCCTATACAACCCTCGCCTAAGGTTGTATAGCTTCCGCGCATACACTGATATACAAGCCGCTGGAAGATGTGTGAAGCGAGGACGCGGTTTCCGTTGGAATGGTCACCCATCCAAGTACTAACTGCGCCTGTCGTTGCTTTACATCGCATACCGAAGTATGTACATAGTAAAGACGCACCTACACTCGCCCCCTTTCTGATGTAGATATATATTATGTTTTTAATGAGTGTGATTGAGTGAGAGTTTAAGTATTAACTGAGATGATCTGTCAAGAAATTAAATTGTCAAGTTTGTTCATAGCCAAATATTTTAAAATAATTGAAATAATAGTGAAATCATGAAATACAAACAAATGGATATTATACTTAAATTAATTGGTAAAGACATTTTAACTTTCTGAGAAAGGAGTGACGCTTTTATGGAGGACCTCTATACATTGGCATAACTGCGAATACTCTTTCCATAATTGCTCCATGTTGCTTTCTTGATTATTATTTTGTTTTTGTTACCTGAATTTAATTTATTCTTCTTAATTGTGTTAACGTTTTATTATAGCAAAGATTTGGACAACTTATTGAATTATTTTATAGTTTTATTTAATCATACTTCTCCACGGTTAGTATAATGCTTGTTAAAAAAAATGTATTGGTTTTAAAAGAATATTTTTATAATTACTAACGTAGTACCAATGAATAAATATGGCATGTGATATATCGTTGAAAAGGGATGAAAATACTCTATTTAATGGCGGCAATCTCAAAATACAGCTGTTTTGAAAAAAAATTAGATAGAACCTTGTTGAAACACTCTGTTTTGCAAAAAATTTTCGCCTTAGAATTTTTCTCGTATCTCTTAAAGTAAGACCATGGATTTCAAATGTCTTTAAAACATTTTTATATAAATCGGCACAATTTTCGTAAAAATAATTTTTTTTTGTACGACCGATATTAAGTGAGATATTCTCGAGGGCCCTGATAAAATGGGCACGCCTATATATTCCCACTTATTTCTCAGATTAACTCTAAGAAAATTAACTGCATCAGTAAGACATATTTTGTAGCTCATATTTATTCTTGTATCGATACTTTCCTTAGCCAAACAGTCCACATATTCATTGTGCTTCAAACATATATGTGCCTTTATCTATATAAAGACTGCCTCTCTCCCTTCCTCAGAAAAAGTTTGTAACAAGTTTTTAATGTTTACAATAATAGAATTAGTTTTAGCATGGGGTATAGAGATATTCTTTAATGCCGTTAGAGAACAGATAGAGAATCAGAAAGTATGACAGTTTCTTGTGAGTTCGAGGTACGTATAAATTTAAGGGCTTCATAGATGGCTGTAGCTTCTGCTGTGAAAATAGAACACTCTGTCATAAGTTTCATTTTACACTCAACACTTTTCGATGGTATATAACATCCTGTTCCATTTGGCGACTTAGAAGCATCTGCGCAGTGTTGCGGACCTCTAGCGTATGCGAAACACCATACGCTTTAGCGTTTTGTGGGCCGCATAATAACAACTGCTACGTCCGTAACAAATTTCGCTATTCTCCACGGGAGGGCGGATACCCTTGTGGAACGTGATCAGCAGAGAGCGGAAAACAGGTAGGCAACCATTTTTGCTGGCTTGGTAGTTAGTTGATAATTCTGTGAACCTCGGTTTTATCCAAGGCATCCTGGTGGATTTTAGAATTATCAACACAAGAAAATTTCCTCAATCTGTTGTTGTTCCGTTTAGCGGAATATTTTGTGGTTGTGAGTAAATTTTATCTGCGGAAGCAGGATATTTAATTACACAAGGTAAGCTAACCTCTTCACGCCATCTTACCCGTTCTCTACCCACGTGTTTCGCAAATTTGCAGGCTCTGCCTTGGAAATACAGTGTCAACTTGAAAGGTGGATCGACCCATTCATCCGACTGTGGCTTTTGGTGGATTGTTCCCTCATCAGTGAGGTAAATTATGTTTCATTTGTAAGTTATGTCAGAATTGCTCGCATTAGGCACGCTTCACGTGTATTTCTGACTCTGTAAATTAAATCGTGATATCTTTAGGGTTCTACGGATGGGGCTTCTACACACGTCAGTGAAAGTTCCACGGACGGGGCATCCACACACAGTGGAAGGTGCCAGGGCTGGTGAGGCTACCATCAACCCCATCCTTGGGTCCATTTCTTGTGTCCCGAAGACATCTCCGTAGGGCTACAGTTCTTCCACGTCCGGACTCGGTATCGTACCACCCTAAATAAGTGTGTTGTGTTTATTTTTTTTACTTACCGGGGCTCACCTTCAGTGGTTCGGCTGGATATCAATTCATAATTTGCATTTTTTAACTTGTACATATTTAAAGATTTTATGCATTTATGTTCATTTAAGGAGGTTCTTTAAATCAAAGCTTTGTGGCAGAATTTATGACAATTTATGAGGACACTGTAAACCGATGTGTAGCTACACGAGGCATTTTATGAATGTTATAACTTATAAATCGAGAAATTGGCCACAACTTTGAACATCGCCAGGTTAAATGCTAGAGAATCAATATCTGTAAATTGTAAAATATAGTGCATTTCATTTTTAAAGAAAGTGTCATTATTTCGTCTGCGACCACTACGCATGGAAACCTGTGATTTGTTAAGTAAGTAAACTAATAATTTATCATAGTTTATGTAAGCTTGGGCTTAACGCCCTGAGATAGTCTGAGCTAGAGAAATTTTATCGTAGGCACGTACATCACTTTCCGGGTTAAGTTTGTGGCCTACGATATCTGCTACGCTACAGTAGCCCAAGTGATTTCGTTACGTAATATCTTATAATCATTAATATCCAACGTATTTATCTGTTTATGTACGTGTAAATCGTAGCAGCAGATTAACTCGGAAGTTTTTAAATCGTTCGAGTTATATTCAAGGAATTTATACTCATTCTTAGGTCTTCACTATACTGAGGTATTGATAATGTTAAATCAGTAAAAAAGGAGAGATAGCTACAGTTGTTAAGGTAATTAGCATCCTTTTCCATATTTGGAAGAGAGTTTGGAAGAAAATTTGCACGTTCACGGAAAGCAGACACAAGAGAGGGAGTTCTTTTTAATCCAATATTTCTATATCAGATCAAAGACATTAAGGGCTGATATTTTTCCAAAGAGTATAGGATTATTGATATTGAATTTTCAATAACATTTCTTCACTTAACAATCCCCTTCTTAGTTTTTGATGGGGGTTCCACAGCTTCGACATGTAGAGCATCAAGAGGAGTCGACTTCAAAGCCGAAACTTAACATAATCTAAAAGGTTTCAAGTCTTCACATTGAAGTAATAACGATTGAAACTTAAGAATTAATTTGCTCTACTAAACGTGCATTTACAACGTTTTATTAATAAACTCTTTTACAAATAACGAACTCTTTGAAATGTTACTTTGACATTTCTGTTCAAACTAGAGTTTAATAATAATAATAATAATAACTCGTTAAAACTCAAGAGAGGATTGTTGTCTTCGAGGACTTATCGAATTTAAAAAATAGGTTCTTTAAAGTGGATCTCCAATATACCACGGCTATGATTCGTTCCTTCAAATATAGGTCAGGTAATCAGTTCCGCTTGAGAAGTAGTATTTGCACGCTAGGCCACTATTTTATTAAACACGTAATAGGTAGAACAATTACCCGGGAGTGCAACAGCGTTCTGGATGCATTATAGTTTTCAATAACGCCAAACTTGTAATGGCGTTAGGAGAATCAGTGGGCTTTTATTGGATTAAGGGCACATTAATTATGTAGTATGCAATATTAAATTAAATTCAATTCCAATCTCCTCTGTTTGATTAACAGTGAAGTTATGTATCCTATCAGATGCGGTGTAAGACAATGCCGCGCAAAGGTGAAAGTTAATATATTGATAGCGGGGAAAATCTATGATTAGATTAGGTTAACCAGGATATATATACTTTGCTATTTATTTGTAATTCTACAGCAGGTAAACAAAGCATATTTCTTCCAATTTGCTCAATTTTGAGAGAAAATATATCGGCCACTACTTTCGTCAGTCAATCTTCTGCAATAATGTTGGTTGACTCTGTGGAGATATACAATAGTATAGATTTTTTAGCATAAGCTATTTACCACACTAACATAATTTTGTACATCTGTAAATAGTTCTGTAACATTCTTAGTAAACAGTTTTAAACTACCAGAGGATTTAATTTCAGTGGATCAAACATTGTACGCGCGTAAAACATCACCAAAAGTTGACTTTTTTAAGAATAATATTTTTATATACTGTATGTTGTAATTTTCAGTAGATATCACTGAGAAAGGTTTAAGATAGGTAGGAACTAAATTTTTGACTACTCTATGTATTAAAATTAAATTGGCTATTTCAATCACACGCATTCCTTTATTATGTAATACTTGTAATCTCTTAATATCTGGCATGCGACATGATATTAATAATGAGAAGTAATAATTAAAATATGGATAAATTATAGTGATGTGCGGAAACTGTGGAACATTTATATATTTCCGGCGATTATTTTGGTTCCGAGAACCATACATTTGGTTTTCTCATTACCTAGTTTTAATTTATTTGCACGTGGCCATCTATATAGATCAATAGATATATTTATTTGGTGTTTATATACTTACAGAGTATATGTATAAGTACAGTAAGTCTATAATAGGTTAAAAATATATAAAACTTAAATTTAGGAATGTAATACAAAATTCACACGTCAAATAAAAAATGTATAAAGAGAAGAATAGGAAGTATAAGTAGCTACAACTTGCAGATAACAAACATAATATTAGGTTTTATAGACACGTACATAATAATAGGTTTTACAAATAAATAGTGGCTAGCACAACACATAGGTGCCTAAAATCCTATTTGTGTTTAAAATTGCAATATTCATCATACGAAAAAAAGCATTATTTATTAAAAATTCTTTGTTTTTACTTTTAAATCAGCTCAGTGCCAGTGGTAATATTCTATGATGATTTGGAAGTAGATTATAAATTTTTGCTGCAATATAGTTCGGACTTTTTTGACTTTTGATTAGTCTACATGATCTTGGTAATATCTTATTATTATTTCTTGTTTCATAATGGTGCATATCACAGTGTTTATTAAACTTTGAGCTATTATTTTTTACATGCAAGAGGCAATCTAGAATAAATAAACAAGGAAAAGTCAATATCTTGTGTTTAATAAACGAATTGCGACACTCATCTCTGTAGTTTACATTATCTACGATTCGTACAGCTCTTCTTTGTAGGCTAAATATTCTAGGCCAAGATGCGGAATATCCCCAGGCTAGCAATGCATATGTAATGACAGATTGACACAAACCGTAGTATGCAGTTTTCAATACTGATGGAGAAACGGATTCACTGAGTAAGAGTAGGGGATATATATTACTACTTAGCTAACTTGCTGATGTTGAACCATGTCTGTCCCAAGGGTTGATTCATTGCTGCACCCAAGAATTTGACCTCATTATTATTGTTGGAGGATTCAATCTAAATTCAATTTTTGTATTTTATTAATGTTCAAAAAACGGCTTTACTTTGGAACCATAATTCAGTACTGATTTGGGCTTCTTGACTTGCGTCCATAACATTAATACAATTTTGAGAGAAATTTGACATGGACGTGTTATCAGCAAAAAATATGAAATCAGTTTTGTCTACATTTACCGCAAGATAATTGATATATATTAAGAAGAGCAAGAGTCCCAGAACTGATCCTTGAGGGACTCCAATGTTTATAGTTCTTTCTCCGGAAAATGTATTATCTGATTTAACTTTCTGTTTCATGTTCTGTAGATAATATGTCACAAGATTTAGGCTGTTGTTGTCAAAATCGTATCTTTTAAATTTTTTATTAGGGCGAGCGTAGGTGCGTCTTTACTATGTACATACTTCGGTATGCGATGTAAAGCAACGACAGGCGCAGTTAGTACTTGGATGGGTGACCATTCCAACGGAAACCGCATCCTCGCCTCACACATCTTCCAGTGGCTTGTATATCAACCTTAGGCGAGGGTTGCATAGGAGATATACCATCCTTCGGAGGGGATGTAAAGCCGTCGGTTCCTTGTCTATTAAATGTTAGGCAAGTAAAAGATCCCTACTCTTCTTAAGGGAAGAGGTTCGGCAAAATTCCTGGTTGGGGGTAGCTCGTCTACAGGCGTCGGTGTTAGGCCTCAGTAGCGGAAATAGGCCGACGTTAAATAAATGTATATAAAAAAAAAAATTATTAACAAGTTAGGTTGGACACAGTCAAAGGCCTTGCTAAGGTTGCAAAATCTTGTGATCAGATACTCTCACACGCTATAGCCTTTTCCACAAAATTCAATATACCTATTTTTCCAGGTATAATCAGTGCTCTTTTTAGTAGATTTGGGAAAATGCCTTCATTAATTAATAACTAAGTTAATTAATTTAGTCAGAGGAATAAGGTCTTTAATATATTTAATCTAATCAGTATTAAAACCGTAAATATCTCTACTTTCAGTATTTTTTAGAGAACAAATTATGTCTCTAACTTCCACAAAAGCCACAGGTTGGAATGTAAAGAGATTATGTCCTACGTTAATGTTCTTCAAGTAGTATTTTTGAGTATTATTATTAGTTTGAGGCATTTCCATAATTAAATCATGGGGAACATTAATAAAATATTCATTTGCCATATTGGGCAAATACACAAAGCTCTCTATTCATTATATCCGTGATTACAAAATGATTTTTTCCAGACACAGAAATTAAGCTGACATCTGCAAAAATGTAGGCATATGAATTCTTTAGGCCAAGACTTATATCATTCACATATATAATGTATAGAAGGTGCCCCAACACACTACCCTGTAGCACCTTATATGAGCTAGGGACTTTAGTAGATGTCCATGTTCACTTTGGTCCTATGGTACGGTTGTACGGTCTTCTAAATTTTTTCAACTAGTTTTTTTTTTATGGCGTTCGGGCGATTGACCCACAGCCAGGCACTAAATTGTTATATAATTAAATAACCTCCTTCTAACCTATTCGATAAAACATACATTGTTTTGTGATACAAGAGGAAGAAGACGGGGTCACGCACTTCTTGCCCGTGGGTCGATCAGGGCATTTTTTCAGTTACACATGCACATAAAGAGAGACCATGTCAAACATACTCACTTGCCTGTTTAACTAACCTACATCTATCGATAGTTTCGAATGCTCGCTTTAGATCTACAAACACACCTAAAACTACATTACCGCCATTGATCACGTTCCTCTAATTCTCACACACTAATAATTGTAAACTTTCTAGAATCTTTCGAGAGAAAGTATAGTCTAAGACACGTTTGGAAATGACATATTCCACAACTTGTTGTAGAATATACTATTCTTAATTTGTTGAAGCTTATTGTCTTAAACTCAAATAGTTTAGTCGTTTCTGGCACCTTATTTAGTATCTCATCATCTTCATCTTCAGATATTTTGCCTCGTATATCGTTTATACTATAGGCAATAAATTCAATACTATCAGCTAATATTTGTTAAACTTTCCTTCAATAATAAGCCCTAATTATTTGTAAAACTTTATTTCTCTTGTGCTTGTAAAATCCATCCTGTCTTCCTCGAACTGTCCAAATTGGTATTTTTCGTATGCTCTCTCACTTTCCTTCTGAGCACATTTAAATTTTATGGTTATACCAATTGTTTCCTATGTACCCTGTTTTATTTTGTATCGGCGAAATTGTATTTACTATGTAAAAAGGTATAAAAAGTAAATAAATAAATAATACGTTCTATAAAATAAGTACTTAAACAAGGATTTCTATACTATGAAAGGAAAAAATCTTTGTCTGTAAAAAACTAATGCAGAATGATGCGACTACAAACTTTTCCGATTCCTAAAATTTATTTGCCACTTGGCGTAGAGATTGTAGTTTACGCAATACCAAAGGCCTAATGTAAAATAATTGCTCACGCAACAATGGCACTTCGCGTTCGGGATCAGGATGGTTAATATATAATACAAATCGAAATGTTAATTAAACTCTGCTACTAAACTACTTAATTTACAGCCTATTCAGGATATTTAAAGCTATAGCATTAGCTAAACGGGTATGTATGTAATCAAATAAATTAAATCGAATAAACAAATATGTTGGTAATGTTTAACAAACAATTAATTGGTATTGACTTTCTGGTCGTTCATAATTTACAGAAAGAACATATTACTGCGCTTTGTCGTAAGTACAATAATTTGTAGGTTGTTTTTAATAGTTGATTCCAGATTTGTTACATTTTAAATGAAAACGAGATATTAAAGAAAAATGGCTATGGGGTGGCCCAGAAAGTACCTACACCCCCCCCCCCACTTTTTTCTATAGTTTTAAAAATAATATTCTGAAATTTGGGAAATCAAGTATAGGTATCAATGGCACCTTTTTGGCCATTCAGTGGTAAAAAAATTACTTCTGGTATGGCCTGTATATTCAAGTCACTTATCTCATAAAGCTGTAATTCCCCTTTCCAACGCTTTTTTCAGATTTAAAATCGGATGAAAAATAACCTTGGAGACGGCATTTACTTGCTATTTCTAGTTGGCTTTGGAATTCAGGAACAAATTTAAAAAGTTGTCTTATTGACGTTTAATTATTTTTTTTTTTTGGTGCTAATATACACCAAGTATTTTCACAAGTCAAATGTATAGGTATAAATGATGATAAGTAAAATAAGCGGTGTGCCTAAAATATTATAAGTTAAAATAACACGTATAATATTGTAAATGGACAAAAAACAACAATCAAGTACAAAAAATGTACGCAAATAAAATTAACATAGAACAAAATGAGTAAAATCAGCACGTAGAAATTCATCAAATGAATAAAACGCTTTTTCGAGAAGAAAACGTTTCACAGTTTCTTTAAACTTTTTACCGTTCAATTGTTTAATTTGGGAGGGTAATACATTATAAAATTTTATCCCATAATAGATAATGCTATTCCTAGATTTTTTTAGCCGGAGAAAGTCTGATAAAATTGAATTACCTTTCCTTGTGGCATAATTATGTAATTGGCTGTGAGTTGCATATTTGTTCTCATTTTCTTTAATGCGCATTAGGCAATGAAGAATATAAATACAAGGCATTGTGAGGATTTTGATTTGTACAAATATATTTTTACAATAATCTCTATACTTGAGAAGAGAAACCACCCCAATTGCTCTTTGTAGGAAACAGAACTGGCTGATGGTGCATGACCCCAGGCCAGAATTGCGTAGGTGATAGTGGTATGTATGTATCAATCCATGATAAGCAGTTAAGAGGGTTCTTTGTGAGACATTGTATGATAGGTTTCGTAGTAGATACCTATATATTTTTTGAAGTTATGTTACAAATATAATTTGTTTGCGGTTACCACAACAACTTGGTATCTAAGAAAACACCTTAGAATTTGAATGTGGAGATCTCATCACTTACGCTTCTTAGGCTAAATATTATCTTTTCAGTTTTAGACTGATTTAAACATAACTGATTTGCCAGGAACCATTTCTCAGCATTTGACTGCGGCGAATTTGCGTTATCTAATAAGTCTATCATACTAGGAAAACCATTTGAGATAGTGGTGTCGTCACCAAATAGTGTAAAATGTCCATCAACCATTGAACTGGGCGCAAGTCATTAATATATATTAAAAATAATATGGGGCCAATTATAGATCTTTGAGGTACGCCATACTTTGTAGGTAACAAAGGTGATTTTTCACTTTTGTTGATAACGAATTTGTAACGGTTGCTTAGGTAGGAATTAATTAGATTTCTACTATTTTCATCAAATCGGTAGAACTTTAGTTTGTCTATAATAATATCATGAGACACACAGTCGAAGGCCTTAGTGAGGTCTAAAAATTGCGAGTAAATCCTTTTTCAAATCCGTTGGTAATGAAATCAATTAGGAAGAGGATAGCTAAAGTGGTGGATTTATTGTTCCTGAAACCGAATTGGTGTTAATCGAAAAGATTGTTGAGCTCAAATGATTCCATAATTTACTTTTTTAGAACCATCTCAAAAATCTGTGCTAGAAAAGGAATTATTGATATCGGGCGGTAATTCGAATGGTCATCCTTGGAGCCTTTTTTACCTATGGCTACTACCTTGGCGACTTTTAGGTCGCCATGGAAAATATTATTACGAATACATAGGTTAGTCAAGTCAGTCAGAGGAATTAATATTAAATATTTTATTGTCATTAAGATTTTCATATTCATATTGTAGGCATCTTTACTTTTTGTCTTTTTTAAATTTGATATAATATCATGATGTAATGCTATAACTAACTTCTCTAAAATTTAAAAAGCTATTATACTTGTATCACACTGTAATAGACTTTCAATTATCTCATTTGCGATTTTCACAAAGTAATCGTTGAACTTATCGGTATGAATACTAGGATCCGAGTAATGTACATCAGTGGTATTTTTCTTATTTATCAATTTCCACATAGCCTTTTGCGGATTGTTAGAACTGTTAATAAAATTATCGTGAGCTAATCTTTTAGCCTTATCTAAGTCATTTCTATAGATAGATAGATATCTTTATTTGACCACTTTACATAAAGGTTACATTTGTGGCAAGTCAGAGATAGTAGCTTACAGATAAAATAAAATATAAATATTATAAAAACATGGAATAAACTTAAAGCTAATAAGTTCGTAATACATACATTATAAACGTGTATCAAAAATATATAACATACATATATAGACAGTAATGATACCAAACAAGATACACAAAAATAGATTCAGGTGTTCAAATTTAAAAATATAGACATTGTAACCCTACATTAACGCGCACTTCAACACAGGCTCATATTAACATAACAAAGTTTAAAAAACAATTAACACTACAGCATTATATTACATTTGTGTTAAAGAACTCATCTACATTATAAAAACAGTTATTTAATAAAAATGATTTAGCTTTAGTTTTAAACTGTATTTTATTGAGAGATTTCCAGTCACTAGGTAGTTTGTTATATAAATTGAGGTCCAATGAATTGATTTTACAATCTGTACCTGGGAATGTATAGATTGTTTTTGTACCTGGTATTATGTGAATGCATATCGGAGTGAGTTTGTAGTTGACTTTTTTTACTATGTATTTCTAATATGCTATTGTAAATATACAGGTTGGGCAGTGACATTATTTTTAATTTAATGAACAAAGGCTTACAATGCTCTAAATAAGGGGCATCCGCAAGAATTCTTATAATTCTTTTTTGTAGCATAAAGACTCTTTGGGAATAACCAGAGTTACCCCAAAGTATTACTCCGTAATTTAAGCAAGAATGAAATAGGCCAAAATAAACTGTTAGCAAGGTATCTTTATGCACTAGTTTACTTAGCCTTCTGATGACAAAAATTGTGCTAGATAATTTTTTACAAAGTTGATCTATATGCACATCCCATTTTAAACCGTCATCTATAGTTATGCCTAATAATTTAATACTTATTCCGCTAGTAATAGTCGAATCAGAACTGATAAATAAACTTTGAGTTTTATTCTTATTTAATTTTAATTTATTTGTAGAGAACCACAATTCAGATTTTTCGATAGCTACGGCTGATTGTTCTTCAAGTTCTCTAGTATTTTTCGACAAGTTTTTTATGGTTAGGTCATCAGCAAACAGAGTGCACTTAACGAGGTCTAGAAATGGAGGCAAGTCATTAACGTATATAATAAATCAAATTGGGCCTAACACGGAGCCTTGAGGAACTCCATGTTTGATAATTGTAAAATCAGAATTTTTATTATTTAGAGAAACACACTGTCTTCTGTTTTCAAGATATGATTTAAAAACTGATAAAGGTAATCCTCGAACACCATAAAACTCTAGTTTCTGGATTAATATTTCGTGAGAAACGCAATCAAATGCTTTACTCAAGTCACATAGTGTAACAGAAGAATAAAGACAGTTCTCGAGCGCCTCTATTATATCATCGATGACACAAGAGACAGCCTTTATTGTGGAGCAGTTTTTCCTAAAGCCGAATTGGCAAGAATTTAAAATGTTGTTCATTTCTAAATATTTGACCAGTCTTATTTTTAAAAGAATTTCCATAATTTTCCCAAAAATTGGTATGATAGATATTGGGCGGTAGTTATTCAACTCAGACATATCTCCTTTTTTAAAAATTGGTATAACTCTAGTTATTTTTAAGAAGTCAGGGAAAATGCCTTTATTAAAACATGCATTGAATTACATAAAGGTGTAGCAATAGTGTCTATGGTTTCTTTTAACATAATAGTGTTAATACCGTAAATATCTACTGAGCTGGTATTCTTCAAGGACATAACAACATTAATGATTTCTTGTGGCGTAGTGGGATATAAAAAGAATGTAGTTATACTTAGAATTCTTAACTAACACTCTTAATTGCTCTGACGGACTAACTTTACAAATATCTTTTAGCAAGTGACGATTTCCCTGTTCTGCCTAAGGTCATCGTTAAACCAGTTTAGTTTGTGAGTAGATACTTTATTTAGCAGTTTCAATTTTTCAGGAGAACTGTTTTCTACAGCTTGCAATATGGACTGAAAGAAATATTGTAATTTTTTAATTAAGGTGACATTCGCGTCTCTAATAATCGTCCAATTTAAAGCAAACAAATGTCTATGTAAATCAAACAATCCCTTGTTAATTAACTAATTAATTAACTTAATTTACTATTGTGACAAAGTATTTACACTTATTTTAAGTTATAAATTAATTTAAAATTCGCACTTTCCAATAATGAATTTTTCGATAGAAGAAATGGTCGGTATGGTTTATGTTCTGGGTGCGAGTGATAAAAATTGTTTGCTATCAACTCGAATTTATAAGGAGCGATATCCGGAAATAAGACAACCCTTTAAAAAGTTATTTGAGTGGTTGACGGAACGATTTGACAATACGGGGAAAGTGGAATATGAGAGAAAGGAACCAACAAAAAATTTAGTAAATAAATAAAACGAAACAGTCATACTTTTGAGCGTGACTGAAGATGCTCATCGCAGTATAAGAGAATTGGCAAGAAAACACGATATAAGCCAAACTTCAATCCATCGAATCCTACAAAAAATCAAATTTTATACCTATCACGTTCAACTAATGCAGAAACTGATCGATAGGGCAGCAAAGATATTTTTTTGACTTTGTCTTGTTTGCCGATGAAGCTACGTTTCGTAAAAATGGACATAGTCGTCATAATTTTCATTATTATGACCCAACCAATCCTTACATCTCACGAACAAATAGCCCAAGAAGATGATCGTTGAATGTTTGGGGAGGAATTGTTGGGGATTATGTGATAGGACCACATTTTTTTTGATGGACGTGTGAATGGTTAAATTTATTTGGAATTTTTGCAAAACAGATTGGAAGAATTGCTGGAGAATGTCCCCAGGGATATTAGGGAGAGAATGTGGTACCTCCATGATGGAGCATCTGTGCACCACGCTGCAGCTATTCATGAACATTTAAATGAAGTTTTCCCAAATGGTTGGATAGGAAGAGGAAGACCCCATAGTTGGCCTACCAGAAGCCCTAATTTTGTCAAAATAGACTTCTTTTTGTAGAACTATGCTAAAGAGCAAGTGTACAAAGCTCATATAACTACAAAAGAAAATATGAAAGAAAGAATAAGGGAAGTTTTTCAGGAGATTGCTGTAGATATTTTAAGAAATGTCTGTAGATCATTCGAAAATAGTCTAGAGAAATGCATAGATGTACTGGGAGGCCACATTGAACAGTTCCTATAAATACTAGGTATATTGTCAGATATCTTGCTATTCCTAATTGAATCCTATTTACTTATTAGAACACAATTCGTGAAATAGGTGGATTAATTCTCGCAACTTTCTTGCGGAGTCCGGAGTCCCTCAAGGCCAACCTAGGGCCACTTTTATTCTTAGCATTTATTAATGATTTATCCCTCACTATGAGTTCTACACATTTATTTTTCGCGGACGATCTACTCTGAAGTAAGCAAGCCAAACGACTGTTCTGACTTGCAAATAGCGTTAGACTCAATTAACGAATGGTGCGAGAATAACTACTTAAAACTAAATACATCTAAATGTAAGATAATGTCCTTCTACAATAACAAAATGCCAGTTTTATTCGTATATACGATTAATGATACCGTTCTTGACCGATGTACAAATTTTAAGGATCTTGGAGTAACATTCGCTTCCAAGCTGACTTTTTCCACTCATATAAGCACAATTGTTACTTCGGCTTCTAAAGTACTCAGGTATTGTATAAGTAACTGAGGCAGCTTTACGGATATCAACACTCTGAAATTAATATACATATCATTTATACGAAGCAAATTTGAATATGCTTCTGTCATCTGGTCACTTGTTTATCAAAACTCTAAAATACAAGTTGAGTCCGTACAATGACGATTTATTAAATATATGTATTTCAAATCCAATGGGTCCTATCCTGTTAGGGGCTTTGATCACATTACACTACTAAATTCATTAAATTTTGACTCGTTTGAACTTAGAAGAAATTGCACAGCACTACAATTGTTATATAAAATACTGCATAACCAATTAGATTGTATTCACTTAGTAAATAGAATTAACTTTCATGTACCAAGGCAGAACGCTCGTCTGCCCAATGCATTTTACGTCAATACCAGCAGAACTAACATTCAGGTTAAGTCTCCAATATTCAACATGTGCAAGACATTTAATGAAGTCGCTCATATCTGCGACCTCAACTATGACACTCTAAACCACATTATTCATATGTACAAAGAATCATTTAACTGATTAAGTCTAATTATAACAATCTAATCTATAATATCTATCTAATCTCTTTTATAATTAATAAATAATAAATTTATGTAATTATGTAATGTAATGTATGTATGTATTATGTATGTATTTTGTATGTATGCATGCATGTATTATGTAATGTAATGTAATGTAAATTAATGTAATTTTGTACATTTTTTTCTCACTATTGTTATTTTTATATATTTTGTTCATTATTTTCTGTAATTGGGTGTCAACATGTTGAGAATAAACGTATTATTATTATTATTATTTATTTTAATAAATTAGGTTTAAAATAACTTTGAATTTTTAAAATAGTGCCAATTTTTGTATTACCTAATACCTTATTTTCTGTTCTTATTATTTATGTCAACTTTTATGTAATATTTGTAATATTAAACGATTATTTATAAACTTTTAAGATAAGCTCAAATGTAATTTAATTAAACTGAGAAAAAATACCACCGAGGCAACCAAGATGCACCCAGAAAAAAATTAATACTACTTTCAATTATTCTCACTTTATGTCAAAAACATGGCTACTAGATAATTCGAAATGGAAAGTATTATAATTTAACGGTTTTTAGTGAAAAAGTAAAAATATCTTTAGAAATACACTATTTTTAGGTATAGGATATTATTCACAAAAATCGTAGAGAATTAACGTGCTAATTCAAAATTACGATAATATACAGAGTGTTCTATTTGAAAGAATTGAGAAAATTCACTTTGAAATGTCCTGAATTAGCGCTAGTATAAAATACACCCTGTATAATTAATCAATATTTGGTGGTTGGGTCGTTGTAGTACATTCCTTGTCTACATAATTGCAAAATAAATCTTCTTAATTAATAGTAATACACACTCAATTAATTTGTTAAACATTGTTCCGACATAAATTTTCATATTTTTTTTTTAATAACTCGGCAACGCCACGTCAAAAACAAAAAATCTGGAGGTCGTTGGAAAGATAATTTTACGCTGAATTCATAAATGTAGAAATACATTCCATTTAAAAAAAGACCTCAAAGATGCTTCGCTATAGCGAGTCACCCTGTATATTTCAAAATATTTTTAAAATATGCGCCTTCTGACTTTGCACTACTTCCATAAAAAGTAATTTTCCAAAGTTTTCTAATAAGATGGATATAGGACTTTGACGCATCATTGGGATACCATGTATATTATACTCTATAAATGTATATTTATAGAGACATTACTATTATTATTAATGTTTGTCTGATCATAAATCAAGAACAGTTGTTTCAGTTGTTATGCTTACAAAGATAGGGGAAATCAATTTCCTTTACAACTCATGAATAGTCGATAAATTGAAAACGTCTTTTATAATTTTCGATTACATTTTATAGTTCCTTGTAAGCAAGCATTGTTAACAAATTTAATAATAAATGGCCCTGATCAAACGTTGCTCATTTCTTAAATCCAATAAAATTTTACGTTTCCTTCAAAAGGCCAGACTTCTTTCAATCTAAACAAATAATTTAGTTATACATCTTACATCAATAAATCCTTTATTCCTTCCAGGCTATTATCTAGAATTTTCTTTGAACAACCGCAGAGAATATAGTACACTTCGACAGCGTATCACTCGGAAAAAATGGATTGTGTCGTCTCCCCTATCCTCGCCTGCCTGATTATTACTGAAAAACTTATAGCAGATTGATATTCAGTGAGCACGGCGTAAAAAATATTGTCTGCGAATACAAAAACCAGAATCAATATTTTATTAAATTATCAATCAAAAGGCGACGAGGAGCCTTCCAAATCAGCTTTTGTGAAATGGCTCTCGTTAAAATTTTTATAAAGACTCTGTGGTTATGTCTGCACTCCTCATAACAAAACTGTTTTTTCTTTTACGTACGTCGAATCAGTTAAGTACTTGGTTTGTAAAAAAGTCAAATCGAGATATTTTTGTTGTCTAACCATTCATAAACATTTTAATAACTTAACAAGGGGGGGGCGAGCGTAGGTGCGCCTTTACTATGTACATACTTCGGTATGCGATGTAAAGCAACGACAGGCGCGGTTAGTACTTGGATTGGTGACCATTCCAACGGAAACCGCGTTCTCGCCTCACACATCTTCCAGCGGCTTGTATATCAGTTTATGCGCGGAAGCTATACAACCTTAGGCGAGGGTTGTATAGGAAATATACCATCCTTCGGAGGGGATGTAAAGCCGTCGGTCCCTTGTCTATTAAATGTTAGGCAAGTAAAAGATCCCTACTCTTCTTACGGGAAGAGGTTCGGCAAAATTCCTGGTTGGGGGTAGCTCGTCTACAGGCGTCGGTGTTAGGCCTCAGTAGCGGAAATAGGCCGACGTTAAATAAATGTATAAAAAAAAAAAAAAAAAACTTAACAAGGACTAATACTTCGGTCGTCGGCACAGGGGGGAAAATTTGAAGAACTGTTAATTGCGTCTATTTTTTTATTCATTATTTCAAGCTGGAATGGATGATTTGCTGTACAAAATATGTCAATAATTTTTTTTTAATTACATTGTGAACCTTTACTATATCATTCCATCTCTATTCTTTACTGTCCAGCGTAGCCATGCTATTTAGCGAATAGCAATTCATTATTATACTTTGAGTAAGTACAAGCCCTGGCTTCTGGAATTGGGGGTTGTCTAATTTATGTGGTGTTTATTTATTTACTATTATTTATTATTAGATTAGATTTTCTTACAATTAATAATATGCTCTCCCAAAATCAATATGGATTCACAAAACAGAAAAGTATAGACTCAGCACTAAGCGAGTTTGTAAATGGGGTAGTAAGTGCACTGGCTAAATCAGAAATGGCTATGAGACTATTTGTAGATTTTGAGCATTTCACTGTGTCGATCACTCTTATCTGTTAATTAAGTTGAAAAAATATGGGGTTAAGGGTATTGCTCATGAATGGTTCAACTCGAGGTTCAACTCCTATTTGTCAAATCGCCTTCAATGGGTAAAAATTAAAGATTCTCTTTCCAGCTTGGCAACTATTAATACTGGAGTTCCTCAAGGATCCATATTAGGTCCAACGATTTTAGTTATTTTTATTAACGATAACGTCTGATGCGGAGGATTGTGCCACTTTTATGTATAAAGAATCAACTGTTGGGTTGAAAAAAAAAACAAATTATGTATAAACAGCGAAAAGGCAATGGTTGTAGTTTTTAAAACACCACAGTCTGGTCCAAATTTAAATAGTAGTATAGTTTTAGATGGCATGACCAATATTAGGTACTCGGAGAATTAAATTTTAGAGGCCCTTGGTTTTCGTACGCACACTAAACCCCAATTTAATTTTTTACTCCCTTTAATAATAGGGAGGGGGTGGCCATGGAGGTGGTAGAGGGTGTGGCCAACGCCAAAAAATTTGCTTGAGACGTTTCGTTCTTGTATACGGACTAAATCACATTTTAACTTTACTTCCACGTACGAGATCT
This sequence comes from Leptura quadrifasciata, assembly GCA_963675555.1. Lineage (NCBI taxonomy): Eukaryota > Metazoa > Arthropoda > Insecta > Coleoptera > Cerambycidae > Leptura > Leptura quadrifasciata. The sequence continues at coordinate 122,497,288 of OY776678.1, forward strand.
GGAACTGGATTATATTTTCATCTGATTCCGTTGAAGGGTTCGGGGATAAATGGGGTAAATTGTCCACAAAATTGCAATTTAGGGCATGTACGAAAAGTCAAGGTCTTAATTTTTTTTGCATCAGCTACCCCCCCACTATCACCCCCAATACCATCCCTACACTATTATGAAAGGAAATTTAAAAAAATGTGATTTGGTACGTATACAAGAACGAAACGTCGACAAATTTTTTGGCGTAAACTATCCCCTCTATCAGCCCCATTGCCACCCCCACCCTCTTATTAAAGGGAGTAAAATATTAGATTGGGATTTAGTGTGTATAAAACTTGGATACAAAATCTGGATGTGGAAGTACTGATTCCTTGGGCAGCGGTTTTTTTATTCCCTTTTATAATAGTGTGGGGGTGATAGTGGGGAGCAGCTGATGACTCTTACCTGCTTGCTTTGCCTATTTACCCTTATTTACTCCATTTACCCCGACCACTTCAATGGAATTATATTAAAATATAATCTTTTTCCAGATCTCATTATAATACATAAGTGTACCAAATTTCTAGTCAAGTCAATATCATAAACGGTTCCAGAGTAAACGTGTTCATAAAAAAAAACTTACAGACAGACAGACAGACCGACAGGCAGAAATTTTTTTCGCTCAAATATAAAATCTTGACGTTTCATGACATTTTAAGCCTATTTTAAGAAACAAAAAATATATTTCTTTGCGTCCACTGTACGTGGAAGTAAAATTACTAAATTAACTTTGGTGGTAAGTACAAGAGAGCAACAAAAAAGTATCAAAATGTCTATTTACTCTACTCTTCCAAAAAACGTCATTGGGTACCAGATGTTAAGCAGTACCTACCAGAGAATGAGAATTTAACTGGACGCCATTTGGAATTGTATATTTCTGAGTGAAATTACGAGTTGCTATAGTCTGTTTTTAAACCAGGAGGACTCTTTCGAATTTGCCGCGCTAAATCATCGTTAATTATTTATCATCACTCATTCTCGTTTGTAGAAATTTGAAAGCAAAAGGAAACAGTTCTTTACAGAACTAATTATATGTTAATTATATTTATCATATATACAGGGTTACTGGTAATTCGATACATTCCTTTGGAGATATGATGGGGCATGATCTAAGAAGTAAATTTAGCCCTAACATATATTATGCAAAACTCAATAGTTTTTGAGATATTTAATTTTTTTTGTTTTTCTCAAAAAGTAGATCTTAATGTCCTAAACGTTAATTTTCGAAAAATCTATTTGACATTTTTAATTTTTTTTTTTTTACTGGATTACTTGTCCAATATTATAGATATCCGTTTGGAATGAAAAATATCTGGAAACATTTCGATCATGTGAACATCTGAAATAAAAACTTTAAATTTTTTTTTTAAATCAGCTATGAAATTTACCTATTAGGTTTTTTCAAAAAAATATTAACGTAACACGCGTATAAATTATTATAAAAACTGCCTTATTTCAATAGCTATCTAACAAGGTACAAATGTTCAATGTACCCTTAATAGTTCTAAGAAAATACTAGTAAAAATAACACAAGTAGTACGAATTTTATTTTTAGATAAACAGTAAAAAACATTTTAAAAGTAGAGTTTAATTCTTCATTAATTTCAAAGTCGTACTTTATTTTTTATATATCTTGCTCAAAATGAGAGCCCCTATTCCATATACAGACACGGCAGCGTCTTCTTATTTCTGTCCTTGTTACTCTGGTTGTCAGATTATGCCTTATGTGTTGGGCAGCATCGGCTATCCTTTGTCTAAGGTTTTCTATAGTATTGACTGGTGTGGCATAGACCATCTCCTTCATACGACCCCATACGTAATAATCAAGGGGTGTTAAGTCAGGGCTTCGCGCTGGCCAAGGTATTGGGCCCGCTCTTCCAATCCAACGGTTAGGGATACGTTGATCAAGTAACTGTCGTATTGTCAGCCGATAATGTGCTGGACAACCGTCGTTCTGAAACATCATTCCCTGTCTGACGGCGAGAGGAACATCTTCTAAAATCACCGCCAGATCATTTCTTAAAAAATTTTCATAGATTTCCCCGTTTAAATTTTGAGGAAGAAAGTGTGGCCCTATTAAACAGTGGCCAATGACTCCCATCCACACATTAATAGAAAACTTCATTTGGAAACTAGTTTCACGTGTTAACTTGGGATTTTCCTCTGCCCAATAATGTAGGTTGTGGAAATTTGTTATACTCTCGCGATTAAATTTCGACTCGTCCGTCCATAAAATACTTGTTAAAAAATGTTCACTTTCTGCATCTGAATTTAACATAAAGCGGCAGAATTCCACTCTCCTTCCAGGATCACCTTCCTCCAAGCCTTGGACAGGGGTATAGTGGTAAGGATGACATCCAACTCTACGTATCGTAGACCAAACTTTCCATTGTGACGCTCCGGTTAGTCTTGCGACTTTATTAGTTGAAATAGTTGGGTCTTCCTCAAAATACCTCAATATTTCTTCCTCATCATCTGGTTCATAAACGGGAGGAGCACCAGCGTCACTTCTTCTACATTTCACGGAGCCAGTTTCAGCGATATTTCCATATGCAGTACTGAATACACGCGCATTTGGTAAGCGGCGGTTAGGGTACCAAAGACCATATTCTCGGCGAGCTTCAGCAGCGTTGTCGCCACAGTATCCATAGACACACAAGATATCAGCGTATTCTGCGTTGGCATACGCGGCCATGACACAGAAAATATAATAACAACAACTAGTAACAACAACTTCGAGCAAAATCAATATCTTCGATAACTAATTTAACAAGACCAACAAACTTAAGGGACACGGAGATAAGAATGTCAGTTAATGACATATATGCACAAACGTCAAAGTCAAGGACTGACTGACTTAAATGAAAATGAACGATTAGTCGTTTAATAAATTCCGCCACCAGCATTATCTTTACTAATTTTGTATTAGAACTATCAAGGGTACATTAAACATTTCTACCTAGTTAGATAGCTATTGAAATAAGGAAGTTTTTATAATAATTTGTACGCGTGCTACATTAATATTTTTTTGAAAAAACCTAATAGGTAAATTTCATAACTGATTTAAAAAAAAAATTTTACAAGTTTTTATTTTAAATGTTCACATGATCGAAATGTTTCCGGATATTTTTCATTCCAAACGGATATCTATAATATTGGACAAGTAATCCAGTAAAAAAAAAATTTTAAAATGTCAAGTAGATTTTTCGGAAATTGGCTTTTAAGACATTAAGATCTACTTTTTTGAGAAAAACAAAAAAATTGAAATATCTCAAAAACTATTGAGTTTTGCATAATGTATGTTAGGGTTAGATTTACTCCTTAGCTTATGCCCCATCACATCTCCAAAGGAATGTATCGAATTACCAGTAACCCTGTACATGTATTCTGGAAATTTTTCAATATGGATGTTGTGGCAAATTCAAGTTTAGTGGAAGTTTCACCAGTAAAGAAACGCAAACGATTAGATTTGGGTGCTTTAGCATTATCTGAGAAGCAATGTGTAATAAATATGTATAAACAAAAAAACTTGGAGGAAAACTAGGAATTATTACCAGATTTGTTGAAACAATGAAAAACTCTATTCGACAAGTAATACAATACCCTAAACAAAATTCTACATGAAATAAATAGTCTCCCAGATTTGCAGAAGTTTTCTCGATCATCATTATATAAATTCATGAAGGAAATTAATTTCAAGTAAGTTACATTTATATTGTCGTATAATGTACAGTTATGACTAGTATTCGTTTAATATTTACAATATGATTAACATATGATGTTTTTTTTTTTTCAATACTTTATTATAACTGAACGTTACTGCAGTTATGATACTAACCGTGCATTTAAAAAAAAATATGCTCATGAAAATTATTCAACATTTGTACATATATATTCTTTTTGTAGATATGTAAGGCGCAACCGCAAAAGTATATATAATATAACGTCATGACATCATTATATGGAGGCGAAATTATTTAACATCTATTATAGAATATAGAAAGGAAAATCGATCTATTTATTATCTTGATGAGACATGGGTAAACAAGGGTTATACAAAGAAAAAAATATGGGCAGACGAGAGCGTCAAAAATCGACGACAAGCATTTATTGAGGGTGTATCTACAGACCTACAAAATCCTTCTGGTAAAGGAAAACGTCTGATAATTGTTCATGTTGGATCTGAATTGGGTTTTGTTGATGAAGGATTGTTAGTTTTTAAAGGTATAAAAACTACAGATTACCAAGAGGAAATGAACGTTAAAGTATTCGAAGAATGGTTTCAAAAGGTATTACAACTATTACCTGACAATGCTGTCATTGTAATGGACAATGCGTCATACCACAGTCGCAAGATAGAAAAAATTCCAACAACATCGTCGAAAAACAAAGATATGCAAGATTGGTTATCGTCAAAGACGATTTTGATGTACATATGGTGCGTTCAGAACTTCTACAATTAATAAACCTACACAAGGAGCGATATCATTTGTATGTAACTGATGAAATGGCAAGAAGAAAGAAAGTTGTATTGAGGTTACCACCATATCACTGTGAATTAAACCCTATCGAGTTAATATTTGTGTTGAGCATATCATCAAAGAGGAAGAAAAAATGTACAAATTGGATGGAATCATGGACACTATAATTGAGCTGTTAATCATTTCTATGGGTGCTGAAAGCGACACTTCATCTGAAAGTTCGGATACAGACACAGAATTAGCTCTTCAGTGACTTCAGTGATTAAGTGATAAGTGCTAAAGTATTTAAGGACTTATTCTAGAGGTGTTTAAGATGACTGATATATAATTAATTATTGTTGTTACTTCAAATATGTATTCTGTAAGTTCATAAATGTAGTGTTTATTACTTCTTAAAATATACCTACGTATAATGTTCGATATTACCATTGATTAGATTTATTAAGTTTCACTTATGCATTACTTTAAGTTTATTAATAATTAATTTTATGTATAATATGTATGGCTTGTTTTGTCTTGAGTGACAAAGTTACTTATGTAGTAATTATTTTTTATAGTGGTCTTGATATTATGTTAGCATTTATATTTTTTAGGAATGTTTTCTGATATCTCTTCCAAGTTTCTTGGTTCTTCTTGCAAGCAGTAATCGAACCCTGTGATAATAAATAGTTGTGTATTTAATAGGGAAATTTTGTTTTACTTTCACTTACACACTTAATTTTTTACAGGCATATAATTTAAAAACTAAACGCATTTTATATCTCAAAGCTTCCTCAGTACATGGCAAAATTGGACTTGGAGGGAAAATTATATGTATATCATTGACACATCAATTGAAAATAATTAAATTTTTTTTTTTAATATTGTTTAATAAGAATCCCTAGACCCCTTTTTAGTAAGTATATTAGACTGCTTACACCTATACTGTAGTCGTGTAAGGTTGGTTGCTTAGAACCCCTAAAATATTCTAGGGTAATTTTCTGGTAACTTTTATAGTCTAAATTGGGATTCTACATTTAGTCCTGGTTTAAAAACAGACTTTAATTGCTATGAGCGATTATCATATTCAATAAATACCCTAAAATCTGTTTTTAGCCAGTTGTTTTAAAAATTATTTCTTCCACCGCTAAAAACGCTTTTCCTCGTGCAAAGTAAGAAAAACTATTGACATTTATGAGAACAAAATACTGAGTTAAATTTACATAGTCAAAGACCATCTTATCTAAGTGAAAATCATCCACATTTTCAATTGATTTCTACAGGTCAATGCCCTCGATAATAAATAAGTCCACTTCGCCTTTGGCGAATCCCGAGCAACCCTGATTTATGATTCGTATCTAGGCTAATAGTTTGTATTTACATGTTATTTAACAATTCAATTTTTACTTAATAATTGGCCTTTCAAAATACAAACACGACAACGTTACATTAAACAATTACGATTAAACATCTTAAATCTAATCGAATTAGCAAACAAATTCATATTTCATATAACACTTACCTTGCGCTTCTGCTACAATTCATTAAGAAAGAAATTGCCTCTAGCACTGACGTCACATCATTAACATACTTATCCACTAATTATTATATTAACACTACACAATTATTATAAAAAATTGTTTTAAATCCACGATATCCACGCACAAAACACACAATTTCATATATATGGCAAGTCAGAGAATTAAACATCACCCATTCATCCATCTTGCCGTGAGAACTGTATCCATCTCTTTTATTTTTAGAGTTAGGGAAGAACGATCATTTGAAATATCTGCAAAATCTAGCAAGCGACTTGTTGATCACAGCGACTCTATGTTACAACGACAAAAAAACGCAGCAGGCTTTCCCGCCCTACCCTTCGAAAACAAAACAAAAAACAATCAGTCTGTGCACGGCAAATATAGAAGCGTATGCGTCATGCATTAATTTCGTGAATTTAAGTGTTTTATTAAATAAAATTAAGTGATATTTATTATTGTAACTATTAGTGAATTCATGGAGACAATTTCTATCCCGCCAATATTGTTGCAGAGTGGAAGGTAGGTGTTTTTATATGTCGATTAGATTTAAAATGTTTAATGCAACATTGTCATTTTGGTTTGCTGAAAAACCAAGTAGGCAAAAGTTAATAAACAAGGATTTTTGAATCGTTAAAATAGTAAAATATATTTCAAAGAGCACTACAAACTATTATTCTAGATCATTAATCAGGCTTGTTTGCAATGCTCCAAGAAATTATTTTCGAGGGCAATGACTTGTAGAAGTTAACTGAAAATGTGCCTGATTTAGATTTGGGCAGAAATAATAGTTAAAGTAACGACTCGAATTATTTTTTTATGGAAGTGGTATAATGTTAAAATGCGCACATTTTAAAAATATTTTGGAATATACAGGGTGACTCGCTACAGCGGAGGTAATTGAAACAAAAAATCTGGAGGTAGTTGGAAAGGTAATTTTACGTTGAATTCATAAATGTAAAAATATACCGGGTGTTAGAAAAGTATGGGAACGCTGGAAAATCTCGAACAGTTTGCATCAAATCGAAAAATAAAAAAATACGTGTCAAAAATTTTTCAAAAAACTATCCACTGATACCAAAATGACCTTCCCACCCACCACCCTGTGCGTGGGTTGAGGTGAACTTTAAAATTTCAAATAGAAACCCCTATTTTTTATTGCGGAATCGGTTCCTACGGCAAAAAATACGTAAATTTGATTGCAGAAATTTTTTCGATTCTTGCATGGTGTCGCTGTAATCGCAAAAAATAAAAAGAAAACATTACTGTTTCAAGAGTAACGCCTTGTGCCCATAAAAAAACGTCCAATTCAAAAACTGAAAAACGCTTATTTGTTATTTTTATGAAATCTATCCAATGACATTGAATTCGACTCTCCCACCCCTAACCCAGTGGGTAAGGCGGGGGCAGCTTTGAAATTTATATTGAAAATCCCTATTTTTTTTAGTGGATTCGGATTCTACGGCCAAAAATACGTGAATTTTATATTGGGAATTTTCTTCGAATATCGCAAGGTGTCGCTGCAATCGCAAAAAATTGAGTGGAAACATGAAAGTTTTGAACGCATACTTAAAAAAATACGAAAAGTAAACTTACTGATCTCAGAGTGAATGATTTCCCGAGGTGTTTTGAGAACAGTGATTTTATACGGTCGTGCGGAAATTACAACAACTATTAACATTCTGTAAATTTATTAGCAGCTAGTAATTTTCAATTTACATTTTTTATAGGGCAATAAAAAACTCGATTTAAAAAAAACTAACAGTGGTTTTACCTCTTAATTCAGCCACTTCAGACAAGTTCTTGATCCCAGCCAGTGAAGGCAAGGAGGTAACTCAGCCATTTAAGGCAAGGTGAGGATTTGGCCAGTTGAAGCAATTAGTATACAGCTTAACTGCTACACTAGCAGGTTTTAATTTCAAGATTATAGCAGCTGTTCAAAATGGTGCACATTGACTTCTTGGCATTGTCCGAGACGAACATAAAAATTTTCAATAGCACTTCGTATCATTTGAGGTGGTGCTTCTGCAAAAATGTTTATTATGCGTTGCCTCAGCTCTTCCAAATCACGAGGTTTAGTGTAATAAACCTTACCCTTCACATAGCCCCAAACAAAATAATCAAGTACCATTCAAATAGTCCCTAACAATATCCCGATAATGTGGAGGAGCCCCATTATCTTGCTGGAACCAAGCATTATCGAACTCATCACCAGCAATCTCTTGTACCTACTGCGGGAACTATTTGATTTGTCAACATTTCCAGGTATTTTTCTCCATTCAAATTTCCATCTATGAAAAACGGTCCTATGATTCGATTCCTGAAAACTCCTGCCCATACATTTAATTTTTGTGGATACTGCTTGTGTGTTTCAAGCATCCAGTGAGGGTTTTCGTCACTCCAATATCTGAAATTATGGCGATTAACTTTTCCACTGAGTTCGAAAGTTGCTTCATCTGAGAAGACAAGTAGAGATGACAAAAAATTTGGGTTTTGGTTACTCTTTTCCATCATTAATTCACTAAATTCAAGTCGCCGATCAAAATCATCTTACAATTTAACTCTTGGTGAAGGTGAATTCTGTAAGGATGAAATTCCAAAAGTTTCAAATTCTTATTAACTGAAAATGCACTCATATCAAGCTGTTGACTGGCTTTTCTGATAACCTTCGATTTACAACAAATGCCTGGACCACTTCCATTTGTTTGATTTTGGTCTTCCAGATTTTGGGCGATTTTTATTTGTCCTTGTGTCTAGGAATCGTTTGATGGTACGGGACAAAGTACGTTTCGAAATTCCCACTTGTTCGAGACTTTCCACCGTTCCCATACTTTTCTAACACCCGGTATTGGGTGTTAGATTTAAAAAAAAAACCTCAAAGATGCTCCGCTGTAGCGAGTCAACTTGTATATTTTAAAATGGGCGCTTTTTGACAATATACCACTTCCATGAAAAATAAGTTTTCCAAGTCTTCTAATAAGGGTAATTCTTTACTATGTACATACTTCGGTATGCGATGTAAAGCAACGACAGGCGCAGTTAGTACTTGGATGGTGACCATTCCAACGGAAGCCGCGTTCTCGCCTCACACATCTTCCAGCGACTTGTATATCAGTGTATGCGCGGAAGCTATACAACCTTAGGCGAGGGTTGTATAGGAGATATACCATCCTTCGGAGGGGATGTAAAGCCGTCGGTCCCTTGTCTATTAAATGTTAGGCAAGTAAAAGATCCCTACTCTTCTTAAGGGAAGAGGTTCGGCAAAATTCCTGGTTGGGGGTAGCTCGTCTACAGGTGTCGGTGTTAGGCCTCAGTAGCGAAAATAGGCCGACGTTAAATAAATGTATAAAAAAAAAAATAAGGGTAATATTGGACTTTGACGCATTATGACCCCGTATGAACACTGCCAGTAGACTAGAACTACCATGCCAAATTTGAACTGAAAATGTTTATTACAATGGCTATATTCTTTATTTAAAAGAAAAATTTCAACACCCTATAGATTTATTCCATTTGCTACAAAGTGAACTTTAAAACTGATTTTAAGAAAGTTTTTTTATAATAATAATGATGCGAGTAATGTTAATAATTTTAGTATTTTAAATTTTGACTTTTAAGGTTTAGTATCTAGGTACGTCTTTATCAAATAATTTCATTTTAATTTCAACATAAAATTGCACTTATCCCATTTCAATTCACCAGCAGTTTACACGGCTTCCTAAATGAATTTATCTGTCTCATCTGCTTTCACTGGTAGATTCCATGCAAGTGCTTATCGATCTGTTAAATATCTACCAATAAATTTTCCTTCCAGAAACAATCTTTCCAATAATATTTACTTTTGCGCTTTTCTGGAAGATATATAGTCAATAAGTTCATGTATATTGTTCTACGCTAGCGTGCATGAATCTAATGTAAACTTTTTGCTAGCCCACTTTCATGGATCATCAACAGCGTCTCTTTATTCTCACATCGCATTTTACGGAGTATCTGCGCTAATTGCCATTTTTAAAGGAATTTAAGTCTGTATATACACTCAAATTTTATGACGAGCCTTTAATGATTTTAAGGATAACTCTTCCTTTGTAGAGTCTAACATTGTACTACTGACGTATTTTCGCTAACATAATATTAATGGATGGAGTAATTAGCCTTTTTTTAATAAAGCAAGATTTTAACTATGCAGTACCCGAGCATTTATTCATATTTGCGTTACACAATAAATTACGGAAAATATTATCCCTCTTGAAACTTACTACATAAAAGAACAATAAACAGAACTGAGCGAGATCAAGTTGAGTGTGTTTGTAATAAATAAAATACTGGATGGAGACGGACCAAGAAATCGATTGTATGCTAGAAAAGGCGTTGTTTCGTAGTGTCTGAATATATTTATAGTATTTATTCGGCTATAATTTTGAGCTAACGAAAAGTTATTGTGGGAACAAAATACATCTGAAAAATCGACGATGTGGCTGTCTTATTGATCTGGAATCCACTTCTAAATCGAGAAATTTATTGTTTTAATTGAGATGCAGCTTTTGTTCGAATCCTGGGTAAGATATGAATATGCATTGGCGTTTTTATTGTGTTGCCAAGTTGGTAATAGTGAACTAGATGGAGCTGTGTGAGAGGCAACATGTCCATTCGATGCACCACTCCTCAGTTCGAGTCTCAGCTACAGCAGGTGGCAATGTAGGGAATAGTCGTTGTGTAATTGTCTGTGTGTATATGAACTAATGCAAAACTTCTCCAGCACGGTAATCTAAATAAATTAATGGGATAAATATAGAGAAAAATGAGAGGGTATTGTTAAGGTTAATCCATCAGAGACCGATTAAATTTGCATGGTAATTAAAGACGATGATATTTGATACTTTAGACTATCTGTGGTTTTAAACATAATATTTTTAGTCGCAAACTCCTCTATAAATCCTTATTTTACTATAAGGAACGTAACCAGACTGCAACCAACAGCTACTCTCCGGGCTATGTGCCCCGCCGAGCGCTGAATTACAAGTCACAAGTCTGGCGCGTTAAGTGTAATAATTGCATATTACCATCAAAACGCTAATGCTTCGATTGCAACAAACACCAGCCGAAAGACTGATCCTACTTAAAGGAGCTCCCTTGCCAGTCGTCACACACCACTTGCAGACTGCAGTTTCGAGCTGTTGGCTCTCGTCAGTGCAAGGTAGGTATGCAACGACCGACATGAGAATCCTTTGACTATAGTACATCCCGGTATTTTTACAATAGCGACATGTAAAACAGCCAGCAGGCGCCATCCAGCGGCTGGTGTTTGTTGCAATCGAAGCATTAGCGTTTTGATGGTAATATGCAATTATTACACTTAACGCGCCAGACTTGTGACTTGTAATTCAGCGCTCGGCGGGGCACATAGCCCGGAGAGTAGCTGTTGGTTGCAGTCTGGTTACGTTCCTTATAGTAAAATAAGGATTTATAGAGGAGTTTGCGACTAAAAATATTATGTTTAATATTCCGCCCTCTAAAAGCACATTTGAACTATGCTAAGCCAAGTCAGGCTATTTATTTTTCGATTGCAACAGACACTGGACCGCTGGATGGCGCCTGCTGGCTGTTTTACATGTCGCTATTGTAAAAAAATACCGGGATGTACTATAGTCAAAGGATTCTCATGTCGGTCGTTGCATACCTACCTTGCACTGACGAGAGCCAACAGCTCGAAACTGCAGTCTGCAAGTGGTGTGTGACGACTGGCAAGGGAGCTCCTTTAAGTAGGATCAGTCTTTCGGCTGGTGTTTGTTGCAATCGAAGCATTAGCGTTTTGATGGTAATATGCAATTATTACACTTAACGCGCCAGACTTGTGACTTGTAATTCAGCGCTCGGCGGGGCACATAGCCCGGAGAGTAGCTGTTGGTTGCAGTCTGGTTACGTTCCTTATAGTAAAATAAGGATTTATAGAGGAGTTTGCGACTAAAAATATTATGTTTAATATTCCGCCCTCTAAAAGCACATTTGAACTATGCTAAGCCAAGTCAGGCTATTTATTTTTCGATTGCAACAGACACTGGACCGCTGGATGGCGCCTGCTGGCTGTTTTACATGTCGCTATTGTAAAAATACCGGGATGTACTATAGTCAAAGGATTCTCATGTCGGTCGTTGCATACCTACCTTGCACTGACGAGAGCCAACAGCTCGAAACTGCAGTCTGCAAGTGGTGTGTGACGACTGGCAAGGGAGCTCCTTTAAGTAGGATCAGTCTTTCGGCTGGTGTTTGTTGCAATCGAAGCATTAGCGTTTTGATGGTAATATGCAATTATTACACTTAACGCGCCAGACTTGTGACTTGTAATTCAGCGCTCGGCGGGGCACATAGCCCGGAGATTAGCTGTTGGTTGCAGTCTGGTTACGTTCCTTATAGTAAAATAAGGATTTATAGAGGAGTTTGCGACTAAAAATATTATGTTTAATATTCCGCCCTCTAAAAGCACATTTGAACTATCTGTGGTTTGTTAATAAATAACACACATTTAAACAACAATAAACATTTCATTTCAAACTTTACAGAAATTCATGTATGCTGCTTCTGTGAATATACTTTATCCGAATAGTTCATAAGTAATAATAATGTTAATTACAATTACATAAACCGCTGCCCAAGGAATCACTATTTCCACATCCAGATTTTCTATCCAAGTCTTATACACACTAAATCCTAATGTAATATTTTACTCCCTGGGGGCGGTAGAGGGGGTGGCTATTGCCAAAACAAATTTTAGAGTTCCTTGGTTCTCGTATACACACTAAATCCCAATGTAATATTTTACTCCCTTGAATAGTAGGGTGGGGGTGGCAATGGGGGTAGTAGAGGGAATAGCTAACGCCAACAAAAGTTTTTGAGACGTTTTGTTCTTGTATACACACTAAATCGCATTTTATTTTTTTTTACTCCCTTTCATAATAGTGTGGGGGTGGTATTGGGGGTGATAGTGGGGGGGGGTGGCTGATGCGAAAACGAGACCTTGACTTTTCGTACATGCCCTAAATTGCAATTTTATGGAATTTTACCCGTTTGCTTTGCCTATTTACCCTTATTTACCCCATTTACCCCGAACCCTTCAACTGAAATAGATTAAAATATAGTCTAGTTCCAGATCTCGTAGTAATACATAAGTGTACCAAATTTCAAGTTAATATCGTTAAAGGTTCCAGAGTAAACGTGCGCACATAAAAAGTTACAGACCGACAGACAGAAATTTTTTTTCGCTTAAATTTAAAATCTCGACGTTTCATGCTATTTTAAGTCTATTTCAATATTTTTTTTTGCGTTACTATACTTCCACTAGACGTGAAAGTAAAGATACCCATTCTGTATATTCTGCCAAATTGTGGCGAAGTCTAGCTAAATATCCGAGTAAACAGCTATTCTACTTAACGGTTGGAGTTATCAAGCTCTACCAAGTGTACCCTTTATACGTTTAAATGACGCCCTCGGGGCGTAGGTTCTTGATGAAACATATTCTTAGAAGACTCTTTGATAATGGTCGCAAGGCCGAAACATATGTCAGAGAAATATGAACAAAACTAATGAAACAATAAACCAAGTGCGTATTGTAACTATTCTTTTGAATATTTATAATTATTCTATTGTAAATAAAAGTCACTAGGCAGACTGGTGATGAGGCGTTTTAAGTTTATTTATATATCTTATTTTTACAAAGTGTATATTAATTCGAGGTACTAGTTTGTTTCTTTTGGTCATTGAAGAGGCGTTACGCATACCTAATATTCACTACAAAGTTACCAAGATGATGTACCCTACGCTCCTCCATAGTTAACCAGTTCAATATGCACAATTAATGTGAAACATGGTCAAATTTTCCTATACGGTATATTAAACGAATGCAAGAATTTTGAACTTTCTGAATTCTATTTTTGTCATAAGAATCTACCAAGGCCCATAGAGAATATCGCAATAGTTAAAATTAGATAATACAAGTGAAACACACAATGTTTTTTTAAGTTGAAAATTCAGAAAATTGCGATTAGCATATAATAATTTTAAAGATGCAAAAGATTTTTGAAGTAGTCTTTTAACATGACTTTTAAATCTGAAGTCGCTACCAAAATGATACCTAAGTTTTTTATTGAATTAATGATTGGTACAGGAGTGTTCTCAATAATTATATTTAAATTTTACTTAAGGTTGTGAATATGATTTTGATTTCTAAACAACATAACATCAGAAGCACCAAGGCAAGTTGATTAATTAAATTTATATCATTATTGATAAGTGTAGAAGCGAGGGGATAGTCATTATGATCAAAATGTAGGTATATTTCCGTATCATCAGCATACACTTGTACTTTGCATGTTCTTAACGATGTTAATATATCGGAAGTATAAATCAGAAATAACGAAGGTCCAAGGACCGAACCCTGAGGAACACCTGAATAATTTTGAGTTTTTGGTGAATATATATTATTGTAAAAGAAAATTTGCGGTCTTCTAAGAAAGTATGAATTGATAAGATTGACAGATGAAGTATTAAAACCATAATATTTCAATTTAGCACAAATAAGCTGATGGTTAACGGTATCAAACTCCTTTGAAAAATCAAGTAGCACCAGCGCACTATCCAGTTTATTATCGTATGCTTGCAAAATGTCATTGGTAACATTAACTAGGGCTGTTGCAGTACTCACTGCCTTCCTAAACCAACACTGACTATCAGGTAAAATATTATTAGAATTCACGTAATTATAGATTTGTTCATATAAAATTGTTTCAAACATTTTTGAGGCCGCAGGAAAAATACATATAATACGTAGATCTGAAACATTTTCGGGATTAGATATTTTTGGTAATAGTTTACCTATGGAAATTTTCCAAGAATCGGGAAGTAATTAGTTTCAATACAGCAATTGATGATGTGGGTTATATATTTATTAAAAGATGGACTGCGATACTTCAGCATCGCAGCTGAAATTTTGTCCAATCCAACGGCATTTGACTTAAAACTTCTTATCATTTTGTTCACGCTTTCGATAAGTAGTTAAGCTAAATAAGAACTGGTTATTGTCATCATAAGTGCTGTTGGTATAATAATTAATTTTTTCATCACAACTATCAATGGTATTTTGTAAAAAGGGAGAATAACAGTTTCTTATCTCGTTAGGATCAGCTAAGTGTTCAGGTACAGTGTATGTTTTATTAGAGCGTACGTTTAAGTTCTTTAGAGCCGACCACGTTTTCCGAGAATTTTTATCAGCACAAACTGAGTCTAAATAAGCTTATTTCTCCCTCCTCGCCATAGAAAGCGTAAAATTTCTGGATGATATGACCTTGAGACTTATAATCGTTTTTGAAATTATTTATGAGAACATCGCTTCTTATACTTTGAATTATATTCTTAAGGTATTGAGAAATTTTTGAAATGTCTTTAAGCGAAATGGAGAAAGCCGTCTCCTATAGTCTGAAATTCTGTAAATTGACCTCTATCTAATAATTTTTTCTCATCATCCATAATTGAACACTGCTATCTAAAGTTCTATTTTAATATTGTAAGTTTTATGATGCGATATTTTTGGAAAATCGCAATTAATTCAAGGCTCACCCGTAACGCCCCCTCGCATAATCTCGCATAAGTCGTACTTAACTTCCAAATTTTATTCAATCATATTAAAGTCACAGATATATGTTTTCTATACTAGATCTAGATTACTTCGTAAATATGGGATTAATCTTGGATGGAAATCCTCGATAATAAAGTTTATCCGTATATATATTTACCGGCGTTGGTAAACCATGGTATTATTTCCCAATTGCATTCAAAATATACTATTGATTCGTACAACTGCCAATTGATAAAGTGGGATACTACTTTCCGTAGGTGTGCTAAAAATTTAATGAGCTGCAAATTGGTCTGCAACCATGGTTACTGGATTCCTTTTTATATTTTTCAAACTTTCTTATAATCTAGTTCAAGAAAGTCAGTCAATAATGTATTTATTTCTTTCCAATCGCTGTAGTTCTTTGAATCAGATACTGCTACATATATTCGGATGTAATTCTTATAATATATAAATAAGTATATGCGATGAAAATACAGATATTTAGAGAAAACTGGTCTCTACGAAATATATGGGTTCTTTTCACGTTTTTTTGTACATGTTAGTATTAGCCCCTTGTGAAACATTATCAACATTTTCCAAAATATTCTGAACTAGCTACAGACTGAAAAGGAATTTAAGATATTAAATTTTTTTATTTTTTATTCAACGACCAACAAAATATTTTAATTGATATTCCAACATAGATTTATAGACCTGTGATTTCTTTGACCAAGCATTTTAAAAATTTTTGAATCTTCACCGACTCTATTTTGTGCCTCGTGTTATCAGAAATTTGTAGCATTACCCCATGCTATAATGCCATTATTTATGTCTAACTGAATCAACGCATAGTAGAGGATTTTTAGTTTTCTTTCATGTAGAATTAACTTAAGGAATTTAAATTTTAGGACCAAGCAACTAATACCTTAATATGTTCGTCCCATCTCATGTAACAGTCTATTATTATGCCAATAGTTTAACTATTTTTAATTTTATTTCTCACTTATTCTCCTTCATAATCAAATTTTGGGGGTCCTCGGCTAGTGGTGGCAAAGGGTAAGACAATTTTTTAAAATTTACTGTTAATAGCTTATCATTAAAATATTTTATGATTTCCAATACCTCATGCTAAACTTATTTTTTAGAGTCTCGCAGTCATTACCGTAAAAAATATAGCCGTGTCATCGGCAAAGCTGATTATTCTACCACTGATGGAAATATAAAATAATTCATTAACGTATATTATCAAGAGTAATGGCCCGAGGAGTGTACCCTGAGGAACTCCGCACTAAACTGTTTTAAAATCACTGTAATTGTCCCCAATCTTTACGCAGTGAGGTCTTTTACAGAGGGGTAACTTTGCAATAATGTATTTGAGGGACCACGAATTCCCGAATCACTCAGAGTAGCTAACAACTCCGGATGACTCCGTATCAAGAGCTTTTGGTAGGACAACAAAGACTCATAGAGACTTTTTTTGTTGTACCTAAAGAGTTGTATATGTGTGTTGCCCTGTCAGCTACTGCATCATCCTTCAGCCTAACATCTCGGAATCCATACTGATTATTTTACAGTATATTGAATTGATTTAGAAAGCTCATTAATCTCTTCTTTAGAATTGTTTCATATATTTTCGCAAGACTCAAGAGTAAAGAAGTTGGAAATTGAGAATTGCTTAGAATAGATCTAAAGTGAACATCTGCATCTACTAACTAATTCATATAAAAAAGGTTCTAATTAACAATCAATATCCTAAAGACTTTGTTGTCAGAACTTTCGTAAATAATGAAAATATAAATAATCTAACTAGATACATTACTGGCTAAATTTAATAATTTCAATTGTGTTTTTTCACGTTTAAAAGAATGGCCAAACACGAACCAAGATTTAATAATGTTTTGAGACTGGTAGTAACCTGCAAACTACGGCTAACATCGAACCACTGAGAAGGGGTAGCAGCCAGGCCTCAACCTCGAATCGACAGGCATCCTAAAACTTCAGTGCCTTAACTGTAGCTGAAATGCACCTTTCCGGACGGAAAATTAAATTTTGTTAATTAAAATACTTAGTAAATCAGTTGGCGTGTTTTAACGCTTCTCGTTTGAAAAGTGCAAATTGATTTTCGGAAGAAAAGGTGTAAATACACAATTTACTGTTTCTCGAATAACGTAAATTACATCAAAGTCTTAAAGGAATTGCTAGTTCGCTTGGAATAAATACCAGTTTAGATTTTTAATCAGAAACTAGTTATTGACTTTTCTAGAAATTAAAATATTGCTTTGAGAACTTTGTTCCTTACGCAGTCATCAAGAATAACTAATATATGTACCAGTATTCTAATTTGAAATTTAACAAAAATTTTAAATCATATTTAAGTCGCCATAAGGCTCATATTTTAATACTAGTAATATGCAAATGTTTAAGCATCATTAAGTGGTCAAATATTTTTATTTATTGACATCAAAAATATTCATCCTTGTGGTATTGCTACTCTGTCAATAATTAACATATTTCCTGTAATGGTCTATTATTATCATGTGTAAATTCAGCAAAATATTAGTAAAATGTCATATATTATTCGGTAAAAACAGAGCTTGTAGCCGCACGGCATATTCATATTCAACTCTAAGGCTATGATTGGTGCATTTTTGGATCCAATTCCCTGACTGGTTTAGGTATTTAACTTTGTTTTGATGAGAGATAGATATGCGCGGAGGGAGATTCACGTTGATGTAATGGGTACGCCGATAGCAATAAGTCAGAACGGCGATTAAAAATGAGTAAAAAGAAAGATTGTAAGTGATATATTACCGCGAATTAATGTGTAAAGTTGTGTTATACAGTTGTCGATTCATCTTGATGTTAAAGTCTAGCGATATTACCTTCATAAGTTCCATTCTAGAGAGAAGTATTACTTGGTTAATGAAAGAAGCTATTTATGGACGGTGTAAACGGCAAGTACGCCTTATTACCAGATTCCCACATTAAGTTCTGTTATATTTACGGTATTGGTCTGTATATTGTACTATTTTATCAAAGTGTAAACCTTAGAAACTTTCTTAGTATAGTTGGCGCATAGATCCTTGTCTAGTGCGTTGTAAACTTTTGAAAAGTACGCCCTTCAAGTAGGTATTTGGAAGATTTCAGTCATTGCCGATTATTGCTTCATGTGACAAAGTGCATTATAAACTGTAAGTACGTTCTTGTTAAGTTCACTCAATGGTTTTCGGTTTTTTTACAAAAAAATAGAATCCGTGGCGCCCAACTTTCTTTTCGAGATTTTGACTTTAAAAATTATAATTGTGTGTTACCTTTTGTTACTATAAAAATTCCATGTATTAGCTTAGTTATTTTTCTACGATTTTGATTGTGTAATCGAATACCATATATTTTAAAGAATTCTTGTTTTTGACACTTTGACACAACTCATATATTTTTATGTTAAACGGCCTCAGGGTCATGAATTTAACTTAACAATGTTTCTCTTTGATCCAGTTTTGCCCTCACACTTGATGTTGAGCTAGCTAGGACTGTTTAGGTAGAAACGTTCTTAAACAAATTTAGAGTAAAAAATATAAGTACTTATATTAATCTTTTTCTCTTGCTTTTTTAAATTTTATGTTAATCTTTTTTCCACTTTCTCTTCCACGAATTAAAATATTCCAGAAGTTACACTTAAGTCGAACTATTTGACACAGATACTACTGCCGTTCAAGGGCTACAATTTTCAGTGTCCTAAATTAAAGAGTTTGCCTAGTTGAACATGTAGACCTACTAAAAACTTGCAACGATAGAAGCCTATGTTCTATTTAATTACGTACTTGGGAAATGCTTTTATAAACCTGCATGTCAAACTTTGTATTGAAGAATTCTGTTTAGGCACTTGTACAGTTTCTCCAACTCTAACTAAATATGAAAGTAGCAATTAATTATCACGAGCATGAGTGGGAAATAGGAAAATCATGCAGGCATTAATTACTTGAAATGCTATGTAAGTTGGATAGTTAACTGTAGGTATTTAATTTCATTTAAAATGAATGTATACAGCTTGATTTTGAAAAGGCGCAATTTTATAAAACACTACAAGAAATTTTTCATACACTGTTGCAATCTATTACATAGTATTGAAAGTAATTTTGTTCTCATTTAAACTGATTTGTGAAATGTCTACTTCATTTCAAATTAATCCTAGTTCTCTGAGCGGGACTGAGGTGAACAGATAGATAGACAGATATTTATTGGTGCTTTATACCTTGGACTATTTACACAAATCCGGAAGAAGATAAAATACAAAACAATATGTCCTTTTATGCTTTTCATGTCCGTCTTGTTAATTTTGTAGAAAAAAATAATATTTTGACGCCATCACAACACGGATTTAGATCGGGTAGATCAATTGAAACAGCTTCTTGTCATTTGCTGAATTATATATATGCTTGTTTAGATGCCGGCAAATACGTTATATCAATGTTTTTTGATTTATCAAAAGCTTTCGATACTATTGACTGCGTAATACTGTTATCCAAATTGTATAATCTAGGAATAAGAAATACTGCCCTGAGCTGGATCAGGTCATATATGGAAGAAAGATCATTAATAGTTAATCACAATCATATTAACTCAGGGACCCATAAAGTTAAACTTGGAGTTCCGCAGGGCTCAATCCTAGGGCCCTTATTATTTATGCTATTTGTAAATAACCTTCCAGCTTATATAAGAAATGAGGGGCATGTTACTATGTTTGCAGATGACACTACCATTTCAACAAACGGCTACCAGTGTGGATGAAATTCGAATACAGGCTGAGAATATCATTAATATTTTAAGAGGTTGGTGTGATAGTAATAAATTAATATTGAATACTACAAAAACTGTAGTGAGTAATTTTCGTATAAGGCGATCTTTACCCGCAAATTTGAAAATTTTAGACATTGAACTGGAAGATTAAACAAAATATCTTGGTACTGTGCTAGATTCTGTTATCATTGGATAACCATATTGATACCACATGAAAGAAATTAAATAAGGCTTATTTTGGTATTCTACAAATGAAATACATTTTGGATGAAAACGGCCTACTAATTATTTATTATGCTTTAGCCTACTCACACATTTCATTAAACATTATGTGTTGGGGATGTGGTAGAGAAATGAGTAGAGTATTTATATTACAGGAAAGATTAATTCGATTGATATTTAATTTAAGACCTAGGGAAAGCTGTAGAGCGGTCTTTAAAGAAAAAAAAAATTAACTCTACCGTGTGTGTATCTGTTTAAATGTACACCAAACAAAATTTTAATATGTTCATTAAAATATCCGATACACATTCACATCATACTAGACATGGGGAACTCATTATCATCCCAACTCATAAGACTACTACTTATAAAAATTCTCCGTGGTACAATTGTATCAGTTTGTACAATGCTCTGCCGGCAACAATAAGAGAAGTGAGTAGCGCTAATTCATTTAAAAATAAATTGAAATCATTCCTTGTGGAAGGTGGTTTCTATAGCGTTCACGAGTTTGTGTCTGGGGTATCTTAAATGTTATTTTTCAAATTTTGTTATTTATTTATTTTATAATAATTGTAATTTTAGATATTTTATACATATATTTGTTATCTATATTGTAATGTTATTTATTGTTTGTTATATTTTCGTTGTTTTTTGTTAACTTGACGTACCATATGTACCATGAGTACCTCTATGTGGTTAATAATAAAAAAAAATATTTATGTTAATATTATTTTGTGATACTGATTGTGTTTTGTTTGTCTTTATTATGTAATATTGTGTTCTATACAAATTATTTTTATTCCTGACTTGCCATATGTATTATATCGTATCGGCATGGTTAATAAATTTTTATTATTATTATTATTAATGACAAATATGTAAAGACAGTTAAACAAAAATAACAGATAATTGTAAAGAACGATATTAAATAGTTATACTAAACAAATCAGACAAAAAATATTCATTAAGATCACAATATCTCCGACAGTATGTTAAAAAACTTTATAGCATAGTAGCCTGAGGCATGTTTTGTCATAGACAAGCGCAGAAAATTAAGATTGATTTTGAATAGGAATGTAACAGGTCACGTCTTATGTATTTATCCTGATTTTCTTTAATGTAGGAGGGTGCTTGGTAACGCTAATATTGAAAGTTTCTTAAAATCATCCTTACATTCGTCTCTAAAGCACAGGCCTCTATAACTCTTATTGCTTTCCTCTGCATACAGAAAACATGCATGGCTTGAAGGGAATGTCCCCAAATCAAAGTTGCATATGAGAGAGCTGAATGAATAGGATCATGATAAGCTGTTAATAAAGTCGACTGAGATACAATGTTTATCAGGTTGCGTAGTAAGAAGATGTTGCTGAACACTTATTTGCAAACATAAACTACATGGCTTTCAAAGGACAAATTGTGGTCTAAGTAGACTCCTAATAAGAACTTTAGGTTGTCAGGCATATTAATATCGACAGTATGTTGCCTTAGACTAGAAACCATAGATTGTGCCTTTTCCCTATTTAAGACTAACTGACTACTTAGAAACCAGTTATGAATTTTCGGTTCATTTTCAAGAACATTAGATAATACTGTGTTAATGTCGTGGTCGTTTGTAAATCATTGTAGTATCGTCGGCGAATAAAGTGAAATTAGGTTCAGTTAGGTAAGTCATTCATGTAAATAAGGAACAGTATCGGACCCAAAACTGACCCTTGGGGCACACCAATATTTATCTCGATTATATCTGATTTCTTGCTGAGATGCTGTGCATATTATATTGGGACCTATCTTCAAGACATGACTTTGTCAGATTACTGCTACTTGTCGAAAATTTGTAGAAGGATAATTTGCTTATTAAGATGTTATGATGTTAAGATGAATGCTTGGTATGGAGTTTTTATGTAACCTGTCCTATTAAAAAAGTTAATAAAACAAAACGTAACTATAACTACTGGCTAACTCAGGACATTATTAAAGACTGTGATAGACTAAGACAATTGTTCTGGCTAATGAAGAATTCAGGTATTCCTGAAATTAAAGTATTATATAATACTAAGAAAAAAGAACATAAACGAAACATTAAACTAGCAAAAAGAAATTTCTATAATATAAAAATAAATCAAGCTCACAACAAGACCAAGGAGACCTGGAAAATCATTAATTTGAAATAAGGTAGAACAATTTAACACAGATAATAAAATAACTCTTACATATGATGATGACTTGGTTACTAATCCAGTTGAAATTTCTAATATATTTGCCAACCATTTCTCTTGTAGTGCGGAACTTAATATACTTAATCACTTTGGTCAAAATTTGGCGCTGCCTTCTAATATTAAACTTACACCTTTTCTTTCAGAACCTATCATGGAGCGAGATATTATCGAAACTATAAGCCAAATGAAAAACAAAAAATCATCTGGGATAGATGGATTATCTCTCTCAACTATTTCAAGTATTTTAGATACTATAGTGAAACCACTGGTCTTTTTGTTTAATCAATCAATATATCAAGGCTGTTTCCCTGATATATTTAAAACCGCATTAGTTATCCCTCTATATAAGAAAGGTGATGTTCAAAATGTCGATAATTACAGGCAAATATCTTTGCTTAATACGATATCTAAGTTACTGGAAAAAATAGTATCTAACCTCCTTTCGATGTATCTAGAAAGTAATTGTATACTTTCTAGTTCTCAACATGGATTTAGAACCAACAAGTCAATAGAGACAGCAACCTGTGATTTCAAATGTGCTTTTCTGTGATTTGTTAAGTTATTTGTATCAACAATTAGATAATGGGAAATGTGTTGCTTCTCTATTTTTTGATTTGTCTAAGGCTTTCGATTCGGTATGTTCTGAATTCTTGATAAAAAAATTATTTAGCATTAATTTGCCGAAAAACATAATCAACTGGATTAAATCGTATCTGGAAGGGCGAACCATGATCACTAAAGTTAAGGGCACTACATCAGCACCACATGACGTTAAGCTTGGTGTTCCACAGGGATCGGTGCTGGGGCCACTGCTGTTCCTACTATTTATTAATGATCTTCCAGAACATATCACTAGTGGTATCCTCACAATGTACGCGGATGATACCACAATAACTGTATCTTCAGAATCTCCTCGCGAACTTGAACTCGCGATAAAATGTACAATCTGTGAATTTGACACTTGGTGTCAGCGTAATAGATTAATTCTAAATAGTAATAAAACAAAATGTATAAATTTTTTTATCCGAAAGGATATCTCGAGTGATATTCAACTGGTGGATGGTATTGAATTTTCGGATTCAGTAGTGCTTCTAGGTACTCTTCTTGATAATAGACTTACCTGGGATGATCAGATTGACAATATTAGTAAAAAATTAAATAAGGCCTACTACGCCATTTTGCAAATGAAAGACACGCTGGATATCTCGGGTCTTTTAAATATATACTATGCTATGGCTTATTCACATATTTCGTTGAATATTATAAGCTGGGGTCATGGTAGAGACTTTACTAGAATTTTCGTAGCGCAAAAAAAATTTTAAGATTAATATTTAATATGAAAATTACTGAAAGTTGCCGACAAGTGTTTAGAAATAAGGATATCCTAACTGCACCTTCTATATATATTTATAAATGCTTAACTTTTGCAAGAAATAATCTACACTTGTTAGAAACAAATTCCACTGTCCATGACCACAGTACAAGGCATGGCAATCTTTTGCGTATCCCCCGGCACAATACCACCGCATTTAAACACTCTCCAATCTATAACTGTATAATATTTTATAATAAACTGCCAGCTAATTTAAGGAACACATCAAATTATACGGTATTTAAGAGGAAAGCTAGAACATTACTGAGTAATAGATGCTATTATAGCTCTGGCGAATTTTTAAGTGACGCAAATATTTAATAATTTTTTTTTTAAACTGTGCTTGTCATATATTTTCTTGTTTTCTTACTTCATTTATTATAGCTAAATATGCCTGATTTTTTATGTGAGCATGTTTTTTTTATATTTACTATATGTACGTATGTATATGTGTCTACATTTATATGTTTGTGTGTATATATATGGTTACACATATATAGGCCTTTAATTAATACCTGACAATCGACTTAGTTAGTTAGCTATTATTGTATTTTACTCTATTTTCTTGTTGCTATTGCATTACTGTTATTATTTCTCTGTCTTTCTTTTATATATTTTTTATGTTTTATATTTTTATATGACTTTTCATACCTGTATTTCATACGGCTTATATATGAATAAATATTATTATTATTATTATTATTATTATGGTACACTCAGTCGAAGACTTTGCTAAAGTCCAAGAATTGCACATACGAAAATTCTCAATCCCAGAAACCCTTGTTTATTAGATCTATTAAAGTGTTTATTGCCAACGTTGTGCTTTTCTTTGCTCTAAAGCAAAACTGACTGTTAGTAAAAGGACTAGAGCTTTTAAAGTAAAGCCTAATTTATAATTTTAATACTATTTCAAGTATTTTAGCAACTACTGGAATAATGGCAATTATTGGTCCGTGGTTGGCAGAATCATCAGTACCACTTTTGACAACTTTAGTATCTTTGGAAATACATTGCATTTGATACCTTGGTTTATTAATTTTGTTAAAGGTACAAGAATGATGTATTTAATAGTACATAAGATTCTATCATTTATGTCATATGGATTTTTACAATGAACATTTTTCAAATTATTAACTATATCTATGAGATTTATGTTTGTTACTTATGAAAAATCAAATTCCTTATGTAAGTTGCACACCATAGTGTTATCTAAATAGATGCTGCTGCTAGATTGCACAGGCAGGCGGTAAATTATTTATTAAATTAAGGGGAGTAGTCCCGACATAATTATTAAAATCATCGGGGGATAAAAGTTCAGATTGCGGTGGAATAGGTTTTCAATATCAAATGAGACTAATTTGGCGGTATTATATGCTATTAAATTTTCTATTTATTCATTTATTAACTAACACCTGTGTTCGTACTGTATCTGTATTTTTAATATGTTACCTTTTGATTTATTGCCACAATTTTTTTTTTGTTGCTAACTCTGTATTTTCTGGATCTCTTAGTAGCTTTTTATATAATGTATCTTTTGTCCTATTGATTTTACAAGATGTTACTGTAATGTGAATAATTTCTATTAATTTTACATGCTTAGTATTATTGTATAAGTAATGTATATATAAACGCTTTTTCTTATTTATTAAGGCTATAAAAATTATAATAGCTCTTGAACTATATTCCCCTTTAGATTAACAAAATATTATTTCTTCTATTCTTTCCTATTATTTGGGTTTTCTACCACATGTACTATTATCCTCTTCAAAACAAATCACCGAATCTACAAAATAATAGAATTATTGGAAAAAAAAGCCTCTGCGCCCGTGACGTTTACGCCAAAGGAAAAGTCAGAGGTTATGTTTTGCAAATAATATAAATCGGAATAAACACAAAAATAATGTATTTTGCTGACGTTTCGGAAAGTAATCTCTTTCCGTTTTCAAAGCTATTTTTGAAGAACTCTTATTTTGCTGTGTATGTCAAATACACAGCTTTAAGATTCTGTTTATGTTATTTCCATAGATACTTACTACTTACACAGAACATAGAACTGATGATATTTTTTAGATAATGTTGAGTTTGTTAAGTTCTTCTTTTAACATTGGTAGCCAGGTTGTACAAATATCTACAGAACAATTCGATACGCACTTATCTTCATTTAATAAGATTATTGCTGATTCTTTAATTTTTCTTTTTTTGGTATCTGTTTCTTTTGTTAAAATTTTTGCCGAGTCCCAGTTTATTCTATGTCCGTTTTCCCAAGCATGTTCACAAATCTTTGATTTCTGGATTTCATTCTTTCTAATGTAGTTCTTGTGCTCATCCAACCTCACACTGAAAGGTCTGGATGACTCACCCACATAACATTTATCACATTCGCACGGGATATTGTAAATACAGTTTTTTGAATTCTGCTCCCTGTTTATCGGTTTTGTTTTTGTTAAAATAGATCTTAAAGTGTTCCCCGTTTGAAATATCGTCCTAACATCAAATTTGTCACCTATACGGCGTAGCTTTTCCGATAGTCCGTATACATAAGGAATTATTGCTGTATAATGACGTTCAGGTTTTTGTCGTACCTGATTGTCCCTATTTTCAACATTTATGAAAATTCTATCAACAAAGGCTTCAGGATATTGATTTTGTACTAGAACCTCTTTGATAAATTTTTTCTCGTTATTTAATATTTCATTATTAGATGAAATTATTTTGGCCCTATCGTATAAACATTTTACAACACCCCTTTTAACATTTATTGACTGATTTGAGTTAAAATTTAGATATCTATTAGTATGTGTTGGTTTTCTATAAACGCTTGTTTCAATTGTATTATTTATCCTTCTAATTAAAACATCTAAAAACGGTAGTTCATTCCTACTTTCTACTTCTAATGTGAATTTAATAGACGGTTCCTTACTATTTATATTTTCTAAAAAACTATCTAGTAAATCAACACCATGAGGCCAAATTGCAAAGATGTCGTCAACATATCTCCACCAGACAACCGGTTTGTTTATACAATTTTGAACATGTGTGTTCTCAAAGTTCTCCATAAATATGTTGCTTAAAATTGGTGATAATGCAGACCCCATAGCCATACCAAAATCCTGCTGATAGAACTCATTGTCCAATTGAAAATAGGTTGTTTTTATACACAGTGTTAAGAGTTCCATTATGCTATTTACACTTAATTTAGTTCTAGTTTCCAAATTATTATCATTTAGCAACCTGTCTTTAACTATTTTTAATGTTTCATCTACCGGAACATTGGTAAAGAGGCTAACTACATCAAAACTAACCATCAGGTGTGATTCATGAATATCGGTTTCATAAATTTTTTCTATGAAATGTTTACTATTTTTTATATATGAATCGGTATTTCCAGATAATGGATCAATAATTTTAAGTAAAAATTTTGCCAAATTATGACATGGTGAATTAATAGAACTAACAATTGGTCTTAAAGGAATATTTTGTTTATGTGTCTTTGGTAAGCCATAAAAATGAGGGGGCTTACTATGATGTGGTGTAAGTTTCCTTCGTTCAAAATCATTAAATTCATGTTTGTATTTAAACAAAGTTCTGTAAATTTTGCTCTCTATTGATTTTGTTGGATCTTTGTTTAATTTTGAGTAGGGTCCCTCATTTACAAGAGTCATGATTTTTGTGTTATATATATCTTTATCTATAATGACTGTGGCATTACCTTTGTCTGCTGGCAATATTTTTATACTTTCATCGCGTTTTAAAGAATTTATCGATAACTTTTCTTCTGGGGTTAAATTATCTTTAATTTTGTATTGCTTCTCTAAAGCAATTTTTGCCCGTATGCGATATTCATTACCACTATCTGTTGGTAAATTTTGAGCCGTTTTTTCTATTGCCGCTACTATGTCAAATTTTGGAACAGTTTTCGGGTTTACTAGAAACTAGAACTAAATTAAGTGTAAATAGCATAATGGAACTCTTAACACTGTGTATAAAAACAACCTATTTTCAATTGGACAATGAGTTCTATCAGCAGGATTTTGGTATGGCTATGGGGTCTGCATTATCACCAATTTTAAGCAACATATTTATGGAGAACTTTGAGAACACACATGTTCAAAATTGTATAAACAAACCGGTTGTCTGGTGGAGATATGTTGACGACATCTTTGCAATTTGGCCTCATGGTGTTGATTTACTAGATAGTTTTTTAGAAAATATAAATAGTAAGGAACCGTCTATTAAATTCACATTAGAAGTAGAAAGTAGGAATGAACTACCGTTTTTAGATGTTTTAATTAGAAGGATAAATAATACAATTGAAACAAGCGTTTATAGAAAACCAACACATACTAATAGATATCTAAATTTTAACTCAAATCAGTCAATAAATGTTAAAAGGGGTGTTGTAAAATGTTTATACGATAGGGCCAAAATAATTTCATCTAATAATGAAATATTAAATAACGAGAAAAAATTTATCAAAGAGGTTCTAGTACAAAATCAATATCCTGAAGCCTTTGTTGATAGAATTTTCATAAATGTTGAAAATAGGGACAATCAGGTACGACAAAAACCTGAACGTCATTATACAGCAATAATTCCTTATGTATATGGATTATCGGAAAAGCTACGCCATATGGGTGACAAATTTGATGTTAGGACGATATTTCAAACGGGGAACACTTTAAGATCTATTTTAACAAAAACAAAACCGATAAACAGGGAGCAGAATTCAAAAAACTGTATTTACAATATCCCGTGCGAATGTGATAAATGTTATGTGGGTGAGTCATCCAGACCTTTCAGTGTGAGGTTGGATGAGCACAAGAACTACATTAGAAAGAATGAAATCCAGAAATCAAAGATTTGTGAACATGCTTGGGAAAACGGGCATAGAATAAACTGGGACTCGGCAAAAATTTTAACAAAAGAAACAGATACCAAAAAAAGAAAAATTAAAGAATCAGCAATAATCTTATTAAATGAAGATAAGTGCGTATCGAATTGTTCTGTAGATATTTGTACAACCTGGCTACCAATGTTAAAAGAAGAACTTAACAAACTCAACATTATCTAAAAAATATCATCAGTTCTATGTTCTGTGTAAGTAGTAAGTATCTATGGAAATAACATAAACAGAATCTTAAAGCTGTGTATTTGACATATACAGCAAAATAAGAGTTCTTCAAAAATAGCTTTGAAAACGGAAAGAGATTACTTTCCGAAACGTCAGCAAAATACATTATTTTTGTGTTTATTCCGATTTATATTATTTGCAAAACATAACCACTGACTTTTCCTTTGGCGTAAACGTCACGGGCGCAGAGGCTTTTTTTCCAATAATTCTATTATTTTGTAGATTCGGTGATTTGTTTTGAAGAGGATAATAGTACATGTGGTAGAAAACCCAAATAATAGGAAAGAATATTCGTAGAATGCCACAAATAACTTTCAGACAATATTATTTCTTCTCTCTAAGAACAACGATTTATGACTGTTATTATTTAGTTTCTGATATTAATTCAAAGACTTACCTGAAATCTACTAAGAAAATTATATGCGTTATAACTTCTAATATCTAAAATGCCATAATAATATCGTAATTAAACGAGAATCGAGACAAATTACAAATTTACGTGCTCTCGTGAACTGCTCAATAATTTCTAGGTGGTATGAGATGTATTATCGGTTTTATTCTCAGCAACGCTAAGCATGTTTCATACCTTTACACATAACAGCAGCAACCACGTATGTTGTTGGATGCTAATAATGCACTTCATGAATTCTGCTTAACTCCAGTTAAGCGGTTCGCATTGGTACTTGTAATTTTCTCAACTGCCTTACAATTATGATGCGAGTTTAATTTCATGATATATGTTAAATTTAATGCTCCTTGAAGTATCTCACTAATTTTATTATTATATGGTATGATGAAAATGTATGGAATAAATTCATTGAAGGCATATGGTTTTTAAAAAATCCAGAAAAAGTAAAAGTGAATAATACGGATTTATTTAATAACTTTAAACCATGTTTACAAACAATATACTCCTAAATTAAATACTGCATATCTATATGTCTTCCTTCACTTTGCATAAATATTATTGTCCTATTGCAAAATTATTTGGTTACATTTCTCAAAATTCTTGGGGTATTTTAAGACGGATATCCCTGATAGTATTTCCTAAATAATCGATATTTTGGAAGGGTCTTCTATGGTAAACTTTATTTTTCAAGTAACCTCATAAATAGAAATCTAGGGTTGGTATGTCCGGAGAGTGCTGGCCATGGGTATTATGAATATCTGCTAATCCATTTTCTTCTAAACATGTTGTCCAGATAATTTCTTGCATTAGTAGTATTGTGAATTGAAGCGCCGTCTTGTTGAAACCATAACACACCTCTTTCCCTCCAACGCGCAACGACATATCAATTACTTCAGTAATTTCATTCATTAGAAAGTTCAAATATCTTTCCGAATTGAGATTATGCCGAAAATATAAGGGCAAATTAGTCTGCCATTAAGAATACAGCACCAAACATTGGTTTTAAAAGATTACTGGTCTTTACATTCAACCACAAATCTGGGATTTTCGTCGGCCCACCACCACCTGCATTTTGGGAATTTACTACCCCAGTAGAAAAAAAAGTTGCTTCGTTTGTATATAGGATCTATGTAGGAAAAGATTGATTTTCTTCTGTTCCTCCTTATATCCAAGCACAAAAAATAATCTAACATCAAAATCGTGTTATTTAATCCTGTTAATAAACTTTGGCTTGTATACAGAAGATATTTGTGTTTTCTCATAATATTCTTAAAGTAGTTCCTCCTGCTCCAGGTCTGTTCTGTTACATCAAGCAAAATGTTTTCCTTGTGGTCATCAATTCTCCAATTCGTGTGCGGCAATGCGGGTGCATATTTCCAACTGAACCGTGTTTTGAATTGAATTTTTGAAAAATATGTCCAACTGTTGAATGGGGAACAGACTTTGGGGATATAATTGGTTAAAAACAACAGCTGTGTCCCTATTTGTTCTATTTTCGCCGTGAATTAAAATAATTCCAATATTCTCTTCTTTAGTTCAAATGTGCTTTTAGAGGGCGGAATATTAAACGTAATATTTTTAGTCACAAACTCCTCTATAAAATCCTTATTTTACTATAAGGAACGTAACTAGACTGCAACTAACAGCTACTCTCCGGGCTATGTGCCCCGCCGAGCGCTGAATTACAAGTTACAAGTTGGTTGCAGTCTAGTTACGTTCCGTATAGTAAAATAAGGATTTTATAGAGAGGTTTGCGACTAAAAATATTATGTTTAATATTCCGCCTTCTAAAAGCACATTTGAACTATGTAGTGTAGGAAAATTAGCTTTTTTAGAAGAAAAAATTTATAAAGTTTTTAAATTTTGGTTATGAACTCTCAGTAGGGACCCAAATACAGATCCGAAGAGTTCCCACCTCCCCGGTGGGAGCTTCATCCCCTTTTGCCCAAAAAACCACCCCCAATCGTGACCTCGCGATCTTTATCGGCATTTTGATCGTAAACCGCAACTTCTACGAAAAAATGTTATAGAACTTTTTAGATTCTCCACAAAGTTCTCTATAAATATGTCTCTTACTGTTTTTTTGCGTATCTCCCACCCAACGCTCGTAAATGACCTTGGAAAATAAGCATAGTTCTCAGTGCGAAGAGAAAAATGAGCCCAGCGCCGTTTTTTGAGGCGATTATTTTGAAAAGTGTTAGCCTGAGCAAAAAAATGCATAGAATCGAAATTAAAGAGAAATTTTTTCTCTACAAGGTGCATATAAAGTAAGATATTTATGAACAAGTGTTAGTGTTCATGTGATGATTTTTTTATATTTATACATTCTGTACTTTGAGCCCATTTCCACACCACCTTTGAGGTAGAGCTTTCGGCGCGTTATTTTTACGTGGTTTCCCCTTAGGCCTATTCCACTAATAAAATATATCTATCATTAATTTTCCTCTGCAAAATCGCCCTCCTCGTCCGAATTGAAACAACTTTACCCATGACAACTAGAGCACATTGGGGAGCAGCGCAAACCAACTTTTACACAGCTACATCGCTTTCCACACCCCTTTTTACAGCCGCAGGATATAAACTGAAGAATTGAAGTTGGAGCTGGCGCTTCAGTCATAACCACTGGCATTAGAATGTTTTTAGTTTTTCTCCAGCCCCATTCAGTTGTAGTTAAAGTTTTTCCTCGCCACGTATGAATTTGATGAAAAACCCGATATGAATGTTGTGCTAATGCAGCAGATGTAGGTGGTAGTCTGGGCAAAATTACTGCGTGATTGGATTGGCCAACTAACTTATTAAATGAAATGAACCGGTAATGATTCAAAGATGTGTCATTTCGGGGTGCCTTGTATAAGGCAAGCGTAAATTTCTCACCAGCTCTTGCTATGTCATCTTTCGCCGATGAAGGATTATTGAATATTTCAACCACTTCTTGTAAATCCTTTCTTGAATTTATTAAGTTTATAGTCTGCGATTTTCCTTTCCCAAAAAAGGTAGAAGTGGTGTCGTAGCCACTAAACGCATGGGCAAATAAAATATTATCTTTGCAACCCTTTAAAACTTTCGAAATTTGTAAGTCATGGGAACTATACGCCCTTTTCTTAATATTTTCTTGAGCATCCCTCAAAAAGGGAATGTCTTTGTCCGATGGAGAAAGAGCGATGAGGAGTGTTAGCAAATCAATATCTTGCCCAACAACAACAGGTTTTTCATAATTGTTGGCTGCGTATAGTTCCCATGATCCAATTTCGGAAGTTTTAAAGGGTTGCAAAGATAATATTTTATTTGCCCATGCATTTAGTGGCTACGACACCACTTCTACCTTTTTTGGGAAAGGAAAATCGCAGACTATAAACTTAATAAATTCAAGAAAGGATTTACAAGAAGTGGTTGAAATATTCAATAATCCTTCATCGGCGAAAGATTACATAGCAAGAGCTGGTGAGAAATTTACGCTTGCGTTATACATGCACCCCGAAATGAGACATCTTTGAATCATTACCGGTTCATTTCATTTAATAAGTTAGTTGGCCAATCCAGTCACGCAGTAATTTTGCCCAGACTACCACCTACATTTGCTGCATTAGCACAACATTCATATCGGGTTTTTCATCAAATTCATACGTGGCGAGGAAAAACTTTAACTACAACTGAATGGGGCTGGAGAAAAACTAAAAACATTCTAATGCCAGTGGTTATGACTGAAGCGCCAGCTCCAACTTCAATTCTTCAGTTTATATCCTGCGGCTGTAAAAAGGGGTGTGGAAAGCGATGTAGCTGTGTAAAAATTGGTTTGCGCTGCTCCCCAATGTGCTCTAGTTGTCATGGGTAAAGTTGTTTCAATTCGGACGAGGAGGGCGACTTTGCAGAGGAAAATTAATGATAGATATATTTTATTAGTGGAATAGGCCTAAGGGGGAAACCACGTAAAAATAACGCGCCGAGAGCTCTACCTCAAAGGTGGTGTGGAAATGGGCTCAAAGTACAGAATGTACAAATATAAAAAAATCATCACATGAACACTAACACTTGTTCATAAATATCTTATTTTATATGCACCTTGTAGAGAAAAAACTGCTCTTTAATTTCGATTCTATACATTTTTTTGCTCAGGCTAACACTTTTCAAAATAATCTCCTCAAAAAACGGCGCTGGGCTCATTTTTCTCTTCGCACTAAGAACTATGCTTATTTTACAAGGTCATTTACGAGCGTTGGGTGGGAGATACGCAAGAAACAGTAAGAAACATTTTTATAGAGAATTTCATGGGGAATATAAAAAGTACTATAACATTTTTTCGTAGAAGTTGCTGTTTACGATCAAAATGCCGATAAAGATCGCGAGGTCACGATTGGGGGTGGTTTTTTGGGCAAAAGGGGATGAAGCTCCCACCGGGGAGGTGGGAACTCTTCGGATCTGTATTTGGGTCCCTACTGAGAGTTCATAACCAAAATTTAAAAACTTTATAAATTTTTTCTTCTATTCCTTGTTTTTCGAACTAACTTGCTTACACTAATGCTAAGCCCAGTCAGGCTATTTATTTTTCGATTGCAACAGACACTGGACCGCTAGATGGCGCCTGCTGACTATTTTACATGTCGCTATTGTAAAAATACCGGCATGTACCAAATAGTCAAAGCATCCTCGTACCGGTCGTCACATGCCTACCTTGCACTGACGAGAGCCAACAGCTCGAAACTGCAGTCTGCAAGTGGTGTGTGACGACTGGCAAGAGAGCTCCTTTAAGAAGGATCAGTCTTTCGGCTGGTGTTTGTTGCAATAGAAGCATTAGCGTTTTGATGGTAATATGCATTTATTACACTTAACGCGCCCGACTTGTAACTTCTAATTCAGCGCTCGGCGGGGCACATAGCCCAGAGAGTAACTGTTGGTTGCAGTCTGGTTACGTTCCTTATAGTAAAATAAGGATTTTATAGAGGAGTTTACGACTAAAAATATTATGTTTAATTGTCCATCCAACCTTTTATTGGTGATAAATGTAAAAAGTGTAATAGTAGTTGCTATTAATTTTATAATTTTTGGGTACTACAAATTCTTAATAATTCCATTGAATGTGAGATCTGAGGGTGAACAGTGTAACAGAATGTAAAAGTAATTGTTAAAATTTTCACAGATTGTTTCCGGATCCTTTTCATATTGTCCTTTGAAAATTAACACAGGGTGCTCATTTAGATTTGGTTGAATTAAGTTAAATTTTAACAAACCCCGTGCATTTTCACTAATACTGTTTGAATTAGTGATGTGACCACTCTTGCTACGAGGAAGTGTTTTGAGTTGATTTTTACATGGCTCACTAGATCTAGTATAAGTATTAAATTTTGATAGAGATTCTTTTAGTTTAATTGTGATATTTTAGAGTATGTTTATTCTCCCTAGTTTGAATGGAAACAACTTGTATTGTAAATCAGTTGGAAGAGGGGGCGCATAATTCCTTCAAAGTCGTCAATCTCACTATTTGGGGTTGTTTATCCTGAGATATCAGTACCTGCTTTTTACCTAGCAATATTGATTAGCTAATAATTCTAGTTAAATATTGGATAAGGCAGATATTTGGTTGGAGTATAATGGAGGCAATTTGTGGACACAGAATAGCGAGATAACCTACCTAACTAGTTATTAATTGCGAACAGTTGCCGACGTCATAAAATATTTGTAATATAATTTGTATGTATTTGTAAATGGATAATGACTTCTTCCAACTGATGTCCATTCATACGCAAGTTATTACCCCACTGCACCCATACATATTATATTTATGACAATATTCATTATACCACAACATAAAAGAAAATAATACTATTATACAGTACATATGAATTTTCCAGATCAGGTCAAACTTCTAAACTCTATATCGAAGTTAGATAAATTTTTGTAGCAAGCAGCGTATAAATGTAAGTTACATGCCGAAATTTTGCCCAAACCCCTTATCAATATCTGCTCTTATTAATTTAATGCCATCAATCATCAGTATTTTTCTTACGTTTCTATATTCTGTAGTAGTTTTTTATAGATATGGTTTTACTTTCTTAGACAGCTTTAAGATATAATCGGGTATAAGTTCGAAGTACGATTTTTATAAATAACTACTTTTGATTAGTTTTCCTTTTGTCGATTTATTTTATACTACATCATTTCACTCTCTGAAAGATAAAATTTGTATCTGAACATGCGTATGGATATGCTAAAGAACGTCACAGGTCACCATTCTATTTAATACAACTTGCTCATTAAGAACCACTATTTAGGCACCAGCTTCAAAATACCGTTGAAAATACTAGTATTAAATGAATAGATATTTTTTACAAACGGTGTAATTATTTCGCAGTGTACAGAGTGGGCAACTAAGAATGTAGGTCGGCGATATTGTGAACGATCCATGTTTTGCGTCTGAAGGACTTTTTATATATTTTCCAAAAATGAATATTAACGTTCACAAATAAGGGTTCAAAACGACTGTTTTAGATGGAGAATAATACAAAATTTATACTTACTGTTCGTTTTTGCTTAACTGCTTCTCTGATGGTATCAATTGGACGTCGTAACACTATAAATCTAACACAGTAAGTACTAACACTTTTTTAAAATTAAATATGAAAGGGAATTTTGAAAACACAAGAAAAAGACAATATAAAGTTCAAGAATATATATTAAATCTCTTTAAAATTCATGTTTTACAACAACTTCAAGAAAAATGTTGACAAACTATAGTCTGGCCCGTGTACAACACATGGTGAGGAACAGAACGACTTATAATGTACCAACTACCATCCAATATGCGGTTTTTGAGCTAACGATTACACAAAAAGATTCAAGAAGAGTTCAATGTTTATAAATTTTTGGTGGGCTTTTGCTTGCCTGTCTATTTACGTATTTACAGTTCAATATCAATTTTGATTGCTCCTCGGAGCTTAAAAATGCTTGAATCGCAACGACTTTGAATTATATTTTGCAATTACAATTTCATATGTTCAGGCAAGGCGGTCCATTGCACATATGAGTACATGGTAAAGATACTTTTCTGACACCGAATCACTGAGGAACCAGTTTATGGCAAATCCCGTTAAAACCCATCATTTTCCCGTCAAAATCGACTGCTAGGAAATGATGGGGGTCCCTTGTCGCTAAAGGCTATTTTCGCTAGAACTCTCGATATACTTTGAATAGAAGCTGGATTAACTTGTCCTCATATTTATCACAACGCATGAGTTGCAGTGCTTAACAACGTGGATTCGTAAAATGGTTTTTAATTTTGAAATTTCCGAAATTAAAGTCAAATTTTGTTACTGTTTCTAAATTTTGGTGGTCGGGGCGACATTACGTCCCCGTGCAGCGACATTTACTACACTTTCTAAAATTACACTCCCCGATGAGTTATTGAAATTTTTGCATAAAAAACGCTCCGTAGAGTGAGAATATGATTAAAAATATAAAAACCTCTTCCAACGATATTTTTACGTGAAGCACGCTTTTCATGCGAAATGTCGCATCGGATTTTGTTACAGTTTCGAAAAGTACATCGAGGGTTTTATCGTGTTCTTTAACAATATCTCCGAAACATATCATCATCGCACAAGTTTAGAGAAAAAAGTTATCTTAAGTGAAGCGGACCCGGAAAAATTGCTGGAAAATGTTTTCGATTTTCTAAAATGGCCGAAAGGGGGCGCCATAACCGAATAAAAGATGAGGTGTTTTCCTCAATTAATTGATATTGAAAGTATATGTATCACAATTCTGAGATAATATCGAATTAGTTTTCCATTTTTTCATATCTTCAAAAATAAATTGGTGGGGAGATGCCAAATTTTTTTTTTAAATATGTCGATTACTGCGACTAACCTTAAAGGAATTTAACAAACTTGGTATCGTTACAAAGGGCTTTTATTAGTTTATCGAGTGTACTTTACATTTTTTTCATTTGATCATTATCGTCTCCATTAGAGGGCGTTATTTGACATGTCAATAAATATCGCACTTTTTCTAAAAAAGTGTAAATGGAATGTTATGTTCATTTTTACATGGTAAAATAGAGAATTAAAAGCTTCAGATATCAGTAGAAACCGCAACTCGACTGCTTTTTTCTAACAGTAGATATTGGCAAACAAATTTGGAATTATGAATTATTATCAGATCTTGGCGACGGAATTTGCAAAGTAACTGTTGAAAACAAGAAAGCTGTGAAAATTACAAAACGGAGGAACAACATATGTCAAAAATATTTAGTAGAATCTATTACATAACATAAAAATTAGTAATTAATAACAATGACAACAAATCTAATGGTGATGAGAATAAACAATGTAACAAATCAAACGTCGAACAAAGAAAACTCAAAAACACATTACAGCATATTAAAAAATTTAGAATATAATTACTGGCGCTCTAGATGCTCAAAATGTCGTCCACCATTTTAGATGCAAGAATTAATTCTCTGACGAGTGGATTGAACAGAAGTCTACTTCTTCCATCAAAATATTTTCAATATCATCTCTTATTCCTTCGATCATGTCGTCTCTTGTAGTGGGTCTGGTGGCAAAAACGAGATCTTTTGTTCACTCTCACAAATAAAAATCTAGACAAGTCAAGTCTGCGGATCTGGCTGGCCAATGAAATAGACTTCCACGTCCTGTCCATCTGTCAGGATGTCTGGTCTAAAAAATCCTGAACGTTCAAAGAAAATTGCGTGGGGCACCCATCATGTTGGAAATACATATCACGACGGATTGCTGGAGGTACGTCTTCTAAAAGGAAATGGCAATTCGTTCCTTAAGAAATTTAGATAACGTTCTCCATTAAGAGTTTCATTGAAAACAAAAAGCGCAACTATTTGTCCACCTAGAATTCCGCACTATTCTTTTATAGTCCTGAGATTGGATCTTTCGCATCCAGTGCGGATTCGTTTCAGACCAATATGCATATTATATCGTACAATACCATCACTCTTAAATGAAGCCTCATCTGATCACAAAATACGTGAAAGTAATCCAGGATCTTCCTCTATCATTTGCCACAGCCAGTTACAATAATCCAGTCTTTGATCGAAATCGCAGGCATTTAAACTTTGATGGAGGACTATGTGATATGGATGCAACCTAAAAAAATTATAAATCAAACAAATCTGTTGTGTTTTCTAAATGCTGTTCTGATCAACATATGAAACATTTTTGTTTTTACATGTCATATATTTTCTATACTTGCTCTAAATTGTTGACAACTCCAAGATAAACAGCATCACATAGACGTAAAACAAGAAACTTTATACCATACATATCACTATCTTTAATATGCAAATTTTATAAACTATATAAGTTTTTTTTTATAACTCAACTATGTTTCTAATTATGATGAACTAATTCCTTATAAATAAATAGTATATGTTCCCTCAGAATAGTTCGAATGGTGGTTCGACATATTTCCAAGTCCCTGGCTATTGCTCCAGTACTTAAATGAGGATCAAATTGCACATGTGCATTAATAACATTTTCCTCGGTACGACCTCTACGGTGTCTCTGATACACAGGAAGTTGCATACTTTCTGTACATAAACGATGTGCCAGTCTAATAAAAACTCTTTCTCCGTGATGACGTCTTTCAGGGTACTGCACCGCATAGACTCTGGCAGCGAGAGTTGTATGTCAAAATACGGAGAAGAACCTAATTTTCTGTTCGGTCATGGCTGTTACGCCGCCCTCTAGTGGCCTTTTTTTATTGGCTTTCGATCGAAGACCATACTGCCAGTCACAAAATATCTAACTATAGTCAGATTAACGTTAAATTAATTTATTAAATATCCTGATAATGGTAGCGAACAGTATGACAAAAAAAATCATATACCTAATTCTAACCTAAAAACGAAGACAAAAAAAAAGGGAAAATAAATTAAGACAACAAAAAAGGATATAACAGGGACACACGCTTCCCGTCCTGGGGTCTGTCAGGACATTTAAAAATAGACAATACAGGGAGGACCACGGTTGACAGGGGAAAACAACAGAGGGAAAAACATACGGTAGCCAAACATAACCTAATGCTTAATACATGTTTCTTTTACGAAATCAAAAATATACGTATAAACTTTACGAGATCCTATAAGGACAATAAGAAGAGTATATTAAAGGAAGCCAATATATTGCAGTTTTGTGCAATATTAGTGATTAATGTATTAGAGGCATTTTGATATTTCACACATCCAAAAAATATATGGTCGAGATCTGCTATGATGTTGCATTGATCACAATTTGGTGAGGTATATATACCAATTTTGTATAGGTGTGCGGGATAATATGCGTGATCAAATTTTAATCTAATAAGAGACGTTACATATTTTCTCGATGCTTGAATGTCTTCATGCCAAAGTTTATTAGGTATACTGGAATGAATCATCGTGTACCTGGTAGGGTTGGTAAAGCAATACTCTTTCTATTGGTAATTCCATTTGACTCAAATTTAGTTTAAGAACACTATATCTGCTAAACCGATTTTATGTTCTAGAATGTGTCTTGATTAAGCTCCTTTTTTAGCTAATGTATCTACGTGCTCGTTGTGTTTAATTCTTATATGTGCTTTGACCCAGACGAATGTAACTTTTTTCCCAGATAAGTGTATTTGATGAATGATATTTTTTATTTTGAAGATATATGGATTAACTTTGTAGCTGAAGGTGTTTGTATTACTTAATGCATTAATTACAGACAAGGAATCGGATTAAATAATTATTGTATTGGAGGGGTTGTATTGTTTAATAAATTGTAATGCCTCATATATAGCTATGGCCTCCGCCGTGAAGATAGGGCAATTAGTGTTAAGTTGGAAATAGTTCTCAATATTCAATGATGGAATGAAGTAAGCCCCACCAGTCTGAGAATTAATTTTGGATGCATCTGTGTAAATAAGCAGTGGGTCATCAAATTGATTCAGCAAATTTTTAAGAGTGTTGGAGTTGATTAAATAATTTTCCATATAAGATGGTATGATGAAATCCGTATCGGTGAATAAATCAAAGAAATTAAAATTGTTAATAGAAAATCGCTCAAGGTCTGTAAGTTCAGAACAGTATCGAAAAGATATAGTCAAAGGAGGTGAAGGTTTTTTAATTAGTGGCCATTTTAGAAACTCAAAAATATTTTTCAAGGTCACTGTACTTGAGGTAATTTTTCTCCCTAAATTTGTGCGATGATTGGTTTCTGAGATTTAGTTGCCCACCCTGTACATTGTTAAAGTGTTTGAGAACGGAGATGCCCTATTCATTAATTATTTATTTATTGTGGTCTGCTAGTTTGTTCTGTTTGATTGCTAAATATGTAATGCAATTACAAATATATAAATTATTAATGAATGTTCTGTTTACAGATATTTGTTAAAATTATACAAATAAAAAGTAGTAAAGTTCGTCCTAGTGTCTGAATATAAACGATGTTAAATTATTAAAATGTTATTTACATGACCCATTTCCATTACTAATTATTAATATCCGCATTACAATTTAACAATAACCTGCAATAATATTAGTGAACTGAACAATTATTGGGAAAAATTTAATATATGGGGTTTATAATTTACAACACATGTGGTCAGCGCGATTATTGCTGTAAAGAATTTTAATAACGTTGGTGATGGCATTCTCTGCACCCTAACAAGAATTTAGTAATCAATATTTGATATAATGAACTTGTTTTATTAACGCTTTGACATGTATATTTTAATATAGTTGTAAAATTACATAATATGCACAA
This sequence comes from Leptura quadrifasciata, assembly GCA_963675555.1. NCBI lineage: Eukaryota > Metazoa > Arthropoda > Insecta > Coleoptera > Cerambycidae > Leptura > Leptura quadrifasciata. Next base: position 122,538,817 of record OY776678.1, read on the forward strand.
AAAATAATATGAACACTACGTCTGTATAAGATATGAGGGCACATCATATAAGTCAAATAATGATGTATTATGTTATCTCTACTCTTCAACCTATATTCTGAACGTATATTTGAGCGGGCATTAAGATATACAGCACAAGGTATCAGTACCAATGATAAAACAGTTAACAATTTTCATTACGTAGATAAGTCAGGAATTATTGCACAGACTGTAATAGCTAAAATAGTTATTTTCTATTCTTTAGGGTATTTTTAAGATCGGGAACATATCCGAGCGCTCCGGATATAAGCCGGAAAGACGGTTCAATTTACTCTCATATAAATCATTATTTTAAAAAACGGCTTTCACTAAAAGAAAACATGTTACAATGTGGGATGACGAGGGAAAAAAAAGTATATATAAAAAAAATATATTTTTTTCTTCTATTTTAGATTTGCAAAAGTAATTCTTATCATCCCACATAGGTATTATTAAAATAAACATTTTCCCTTTTGTAGAACTAAAATAAAATTAGCCCTAATGTCCTCAAGTGTACCGAGAAATTTAAAGATTCGGTATAACAAATTTGTCCAATGTCATATTCTATTACATCTCAATCTCTCCCTTTCCAAGCACACCGTACATTAGGCTGCATCATTTTATTGACGTGAAGTCATTTACAATTAAAATTGGAAGCATGGATGACTAATACACTCCGAACAACTCTTAAAAAATCTTTATACAAAAGTGGCGAAAAAGCGAATGTCATAAGCTACAGGCCAGTATTGTTTATTAAAGAATTTTAAATAATAATTTAAAGTAGATTTATAGATTTATTAGATAGTATCCAATATACAATTATTTCCTATCTTGTAAAAATCTGTACCAATCCCTTGATGATAACCAACCTGTTTATGTGTGCTTGTCGACCTGACTAAAACATTTGGCACGGTAAGCCACGATTTGTTACCTAATAATAAACACCACAGAAATTAGACAACCCCCAATTCCAGAAGCCAGAGGCTTGTGCGGAAGGGGGTTACATATTGAAAAAACGTGGACATACAACCATTTCCACCGACATTGCCAGTGCCGGAGCCAGGATTCGAACCCGGTGGCGCGACAGCCGCGTGAATCGCGATTGCCACCACGCGCCTTAACCCACGCGGCTATGGACCACACATGCTCTCAAACTGTTGGAAAGGTATCTGAAAAATAGAATCCAATATTTATTTATTTTTATTTCTTTATTTATTGAGTTACAATATCCAACACACCGAGGTCCATTTACAGGATAAGGTTAGAAAAAAAGTAGATATAATACAAAAAAGATAAAAGAAACAGGTAAATAAGAACAAACAAACTCAAACAAACATGAAATTATAAATCACATGACAAGTATCTATGGAACAACCAAATGAAGTATATAATGATAAACACCTAGCATTAAATAATTATAACTGTTTAATACTGCGAATATTTGTGTTGAAAATATCTATTATACTTAGTGTTGACATTATTGTAATTAGAAAATATTTGAAAGAAGGGGGATTGAATAAAGATGTTGGTTCTTGGAGTACGTATTAAGAAAGTTTCACAATGTCTTGAGTTAAGACGAGGTACAGCGTAAAAAATACTGTTGTGAAGGTCTTCACATTTAATAAAATTATGTATAATTTTATAGAGGAAAATGATAGATTGCGTCACCCTCCTCCTTAAAAGACAAGTAAAATTAAAAGTAGATAAAAGAATATAATGTGGATATCCTCTAGGCGGATAGTTGCCAAATGATTTAAAGTGTAAATTCTTTAGGAACCGATGTTGAATATTTTCTAATGATGTTATGTGACAATGATATATTGGATTCCATATAATCGAGGCGTATTCTAATTTTGATCTTACTAAACAATTGAACAATAGTTTGCACGTATCTATATTTTGAAAATCTTTAATGTTTCTTAAGATGAATCCTAATAATAAAGATGATGTAACAGTAGAGTCAATATGATCAACAAATGTTAACTTTGAGTCAAACATAACTCCAAGATCTTTAACATTGCTAGGTCTATTCAGAGAGATACTTTCAATTTTATAATCAAAGTCATAAGTGAATTGCTTTCTTGATACGACATAACGTTGCATTTGTTGACGTTTAAAAACAGATTATTTTCCATACACCATGTATTTACGCGATTTAGGTTGATTTGCAAGTGTTCACAATCGACCACCGAGTCAATTTGACAGAATATTTTTAAATCGTCAGCGTATAGAAGGTATTTTACATCAATATTGGCGATAATATCATTTATAAAAATTATGAAAAATGAAGGACCTAGAATGGATCCCTGTGGGACTCCGGATGATTGTAAAAATTTGTTCGACTTGTAACCCCTTACTTGAACATATCGCCAACGATCACTTAGGTAGGATGTTATTAAATTTAAGAACTCTGTAGATATATTCAAATATTGAAGCTTATGTAATAATATATTAGGATCTAATTTATCAAAGGCCTTAGAGAAGTCAATGTAGATAACATCTACCTGACCTCTCTGATCCAAGTCTTCACTAATATATTGAGTTTTTATAACCAAATTTGTTACTGTTGAGCGACCTGAGATAAACCCGTGTTGCTCTGATAATAGACAATTATTAACGTGGGCATATAAAGGATCATATAAAATAATTTCGAGTAACTTACTAAAATTGCAAATTATAGTAACTGGTCTATAATTAGTTACGTCGGTATTATCAACTTTTTTGAATACGGGTGTAACTTTAGATAATTTCCATAAGTCTGGAAATACAGAATTCTCTAAGATCGCATTATATATAATAGATAGCGGGTATGCAAGAAGAATGGCACAATCTCGAATTAAAAATGCAGGAATGTTATCCGGTCCCATAGTCATATTTGCTTTTAACTGACTAATAGCGTTTTTTACATCATCCAAAGTAACTTTCCTTAACTGCAATATATTATTTGGAGTGATGCCATCGAGTTTACACGGGGTAGTGTTAACTCTGGTATCTGAAAAAGATTCAGAAAAGAAGTCGGCAAATGCTGAGACAATTTCAGTGGGATTATCGAGATTTGTATCGTTATATTTCATATTAGACGGTATGCCCGAAAGAGATCTTTTAGCTTTTAAAAAGGACCAGGAATTATTAGGATTCATATTCATATCATTTTCGATTTTACGTATGTACTGTCGGCATGCCAAATTATTTTCAGTTTTAAACTCGGCTCTCAGTTTTTTAAACACTTCATAATTTTCATCGTTCTTACATTTTTTGTAAGCATCGTAAGCTTTATGTTTATGTTTCAGCAATATGTTAAAGTAAATGAAAATCTCAGCGAACTAAAGTAATTTGAATTTGCAGTTCCCCAGGGTACGCTGTTGCGGCCGATTCTATTTAACATGTAAATTAATGACCTATTTAATTTGACATCTAAATTACAGATAGAGTATTTTAAATAACACCTTCAAAACCAAGCACCATATTTTACATAAAGGGCCTAATTATGGCATGAGAATTAAGGAAATAATTGCAATTAAAGTTGAAGTTAACAAGGCCATTGCACAAAGCAGTTATAAATACGTAGGTAACAGTTTCGATGCTGTATTAAAGAAATTAAAAATTATATAAAACTAAAATTATACTACGGATCTTCAAACCATAGCAAAATCGACTAAAAGACACCTCAATGTTAAAATAGTGTTTTTCTTTTAATTAAACTTAAGATTATATAAAAATAATAGGTAGCCATGTTTATTTATCTATTTATGTATTAAAATTGCTCCCTATTTATTATTGTTCATTTTACATTTTGTATAGACTAAATAAATTTAGATACCTACATAACAAGTAGTATGTGTACTTTGAAGTAAACTTTGTTTGTATGCGTTGTAAATACTCTTAACCACCCTCTTGGTCACCTGAATGACCCTCTTAAGTCTAGGAGATCTAGATTTCTGTGAGTAAAGGAGACGGGGCCTTACCGTTTATAGTGGAATCCGAACCACTTCTTGGGGGCAATTTATAGTTTTAAATTACTTTGCAGTAGATAGTAGCTAAACACGCTAACAACTTAGCTAACCACTGAGCTATTTATATTTAATGACGTTGAGCCATTTTCATTGACACCCATCCCTATGCGTCTTTGGATTGACATTTCTACTGATTTTAAAATTACCGGTGTGATCCATTGAAAAGCAAAGCACTAATTATTCTTTCTTTCACATTTTGAATTGTAAAAGATCCGTCAGTTTTGAATCTCAGTCAAATCTAGATCTCCAAGACTTAATAGAGACATTCAGGTGGTCTGCAAACCAGTTAAAAACACTCTCAAACATTTACTGGTCAAACAATGCTCATTTGTTCCTAATTTCCTAATGATACGTATATTACAGCGACATTTAAGTTCAAAATCGTGCACAAACGTTTCAGGAGATTATCAAAACTATTCGAAACTATCGCTTTAAAATTTTTCATGTATACTGTGGCTGGTTATATGTAAAACGTTGGCCAGAATTCGTTATCTAAATATTCTAGTACATAAATTTTACGATCAGATAAGCTGGCATAACTAACTCTATGTTAAATAAGTGACCTAAAAGTTTTTGTTAATGGAATCTGAAACTAAATAATATTCCACAAGTTTCGGGATTATATAGAGCGAAAATACGTGGGAAATAACACGTGCGGCAGATAGCCACATTTTCTTACTTTTTTCACATAAAAAAACTGTTTCTTGTTTCAATGTACGTAGTAATGGGTAGGAGTAATATATCGCTATTTACGAAGTGTTTCTTTTCATATAAATACGTCTTGATATTTTTAATTATTATTATTTTATTCAGGAAGTATAGATCTGATTACTTATTATACTTTATAAATGCACAAGAGATTTGACAAAACTGTTAATAAATTTGAACAATTATGGAATTAGTACAAAGGCTATAGAAATTCTTTAACTGAGTTGTTAATACACGTCAAGAAAAACTTTTAAATAAAAAACTAAATGAAACAAACACGGCACCTTAGAATTATACTGTTCTATCTGCATTTTAAAACGATTTGCGTTATGTTCTGTTTTCAATTTAAAAAATGAGTATTGCCTATTATTGTGTATGGCAAGTCGCTATGCCTCGCAGAGACATCTATGATGTTCAGCGTATAGCACCATTGACAATCTAAGAGGTTTTACTTACCTCTTACCTCAACTTTATTTCCTTAGTTTACCTTAATAGTTGCAGGTTGGCCATTATCACTTGACTGTGCCATGACCTATGGTATACTGCTGAGAACATAAACAGTTCGAGATCGGTCTATGTCTGATTAGGAATTGACAAATGATAGTTTGGCTACAAATTCATTAGGATTTGCAGGTGTACTCCAATGCAGATCGGGGCATTTGCTCGCTGAGTAGTTGTTTCCTGCAAATCCTGCTTAGCAAAATTGTGTTTAGTCCACTAAGGCTAGAGGTCACCGCTCGGCTTGCATAGAAGCAAGTCACTATACGTCACAGAGACATGATAATGTCCAGGCTTTTAGTAGCATTGACCATTAAGAGGTTTCACTTGCCTCTCACCACTACTTCACATACTATATATATCTTTCTCAGGATGGGTTCAAGTTGCTCCATTTTTTGTATTTAGAATTATGATGTTTAAACGACAAAGAGCAACTATATTCACAATAAGCCTAACAAAACAATAAACAACACAAACTTTACAAACTAAATTGTTCCAAATGTTGATAATTAAAAGTTCACAAAATTTGCCTTTTAAGGTTAGAATTTCTGACAAAGTATAAAATTTGAATAGACCATTCCAGAATGACGTCATTGACAGTTCGGCCATAGTTGCTGGATGGCATACAAAACCATTTGCGTATGTGATCATTACGAGTATTTCATCATTAAATTGTTGAATCCTGGTCTAATTGATAGAAAATGCCACATTTTTGTATTGCTGTTGAATGTTCAATGCGTGGTGAAAGAGATTGTGCATTGTTTTTCCGATTTCCCGCTATTTTACCCAATAGGGGAATCATCTTAATGCATTGCCTATAGAAAGAAGAAATACTCGGATTAAGGCTTTGGGACGGGGGCCACTAAGTAAAAGCCACCTAAAACACGGTCTTATTTATTGAAAACATTTTATAACTGGTAAGTACTTAATTTTTGTACAAAAACCCCTTCTAAAGCTTGTAGGCTTGCAAGCTTTGATAAGACTTAAATTGTTGACCAGTACAATAACTATGAGTTAGTATCAAATAATTCACGAAGTCCATCATAGTAATATTATAAACTTCAAGTCTGCTCTCTTCAGGAGGGATTGCATAGTGCTCAATATTGTCAATAATCTCGATTTTTTTTATCATATCTGCACTTAATATCACCTCTAAGGGTTACATAATATTCACTTCGAGACATCCTGGCGAAAAAATTTGCAAAAAATCACAATAAACTCGATCCATAGTACCAAAAACGAATGTAAACACACGGAAAATAATCGCTTTGTGTGCCACCCAGGCAAAATGGCGGATCCGTCAAAGTCACGTGTTCTGGAATGGTCTATTGAATTGTCTTTTAGGTTAAGAAAAATATTTAACAGTTATTAAAATTTATTTCAGATGTATTCCTGATCAGAGGATATAACGTTTTAAATATAATATACGACCTTCCCTACACTGTAATACCTTCGTCTGTTGACAGACTTTATTCCTCTTCAGCTTCCAGGTTTCAAGCAGTTTATCAAAAAATTTTTTTTTCGAAATCAAATACGCCTATATGAACAAAAAAAATTGGCAAAAATTAGGAATTTATATTAGCGATTGGAATAGGGTCCTTGTTTTTACAGAATCTTGTTCGGCATGACCTCAAACTCTTGTATACCAAATTTCGTTAAAAAATATTAATTCCTTTACAATATGATCATATCTAAGATTTCAATAATAATAAACACCACCACAGAAATTAGACAACCCCCAATTCCAGAAGCCAGGGGCTTGTGCGGAAGGGGATTACACATTGAAAAAACGCGGACATACAACCATTTCCTCCGACAGTGCCGGAGCCAGGATTCGAACCCGGTGGTGCGATGTCCGTGTGATTAATCGCCATTGCCACCTCGCGCCTTTACCCACTCGGCTATCGACCAGACTATTCCATATTCGAGTTACTTATTGTCTGATGTTTACATAACTTGACAGTCATGTAATAATGACGCTAATTAAACATTAGGACACGTTTTTTATCCAAAACACTATGATGAAACACTATGAAATGAATATTTGAACATTGATAGCTATTTTTTTAAATACTTAGAACTCGACATGCCAATATCTTTGTTAACATGGAGTGCTTTGGAATAGATTTGACAATTGTATCGAATTTCAAATTAAACTTAAACATGGCTGCAATTGTTGTGCAGCCATGTTTAAGTTTAATTTATTGCTGATAAAATTGAAATAATAAGAATTCTTAGTGACAGTGTACACTGTTATCGAGATGCAGCCAGTATCTTCAATTTGAGACATCCATAACGCCCACAGATTCACTACACCACGGTTGGTTCAATTAATAGAATGTTTAATAGAACTAGAGAAGTATTCAAACTTAGTGCCAAAAAATACAACGTTGCCGGATCGTCCTTTGGATCAAGTAATATTAGGTGCTGTTAATGCTGAACCACGTGTTAGTGTCAGAGATTTATCTGTAATAGTACAATAAATCTAGACCAATTTTTCACATCTTTTGGATTTTACCTCTCAGGGGATAATTTTATGATCAATCGATGGGGAAAAATGCCAGGAATAACATATTAAAATGTTTAAGACTTGGGTGCTGTAGCAATTTTGTAAATAAATAAAAACAATCAACAAATTGACCTCACTCGACTTTAACACAATACCACGGTCATAAAATACTTCTAATTATTAAAAATATATATATATCACGTTGTAGAGAAAGAAATTCTCTACAATTTTGATGCGGGAGATACCCCTCTACGATGCTTAATTTTTTTTATCAATTTTTTAAGATTGTTTTGTCAAGTTGTTGTCATTTGGTCAGTTGACCATTGTCACGACGCCCATTTGTGACATGGCGGAATGGCGCGTGCTACGGCTCGTGGGTGCGCGCGCAGCATGCGCCGTTCGCATGTAACAAGGTCTTATGTGTAACAAGGTAAAGTGTATACGAAGTTAATTGAAACCGTATAAAAACTAAACGCCGGCAAAACAGTCGGCACCTTTTTATTGTATACGGGCGGAGGTAAATAGAAATGCTTGTCATAAGAAAATGATAAGATTTTCGGGCGTTATTATATTATCCTCTGTTTCAAATGGTCTCCAGAAAGCCATGGTAAATTAGTAAATAATTAAAATATTTCACCTTTTATATAGTAGTAAATATTTATAAATATGAACAATAACTAACAAAACTCCTACGCTTGATATTATAATAGGTATTTATGCACTGCACTGGCACATTGACAGCACACCTCATCGACTTCTGGGAAGCGATTTACTTTTTTTTTATGCTAGTAGGCCTGTCCGTTTTATTATCTTTAAGCCAGTGCAGTCGTAGATGGTTCATTCATGCTGATTACATTGCCAGTCTAGGACTTGCCTGCACAGTTTCAACTACCGTTCGAATCTCGATCCCATTGCTAAATATATAGGACAAAATATCAAGTTCAGTGCGCACGGTCCTGTGCTTTAACACTGACCAGTTTCAATTTTGCCCGTAAAGAGTATAATTAGAATAAAATTGTATTTTCTTATTTTCGTTTAGCTGTAATTTTGTTTGTATTTATCGCACATTTTAATACGACATATGAATAAATTCTTTATTAATAGTAATAAATGGTACCACGGTACAGATCTGGTTCCATTTGAAAAAAATTAGTTTTGCCCCAAAAACAATTTTGGTGAATTTTATTTGTTCATAAATCACATAATTTAGTGTTTTTAACGGGATTTCGATTTTTGTAGCATTACACTGGTCATTTAGAATAAATCGGAACCGTCACAGCACACTTAAATGGAAAACTAAAAATTATATTATAAAAAATTGATGTTTGAAATGTCACTTATTTGACATCGTTGAATTCAGTAAATTATGCAGAATTAAAAAATTTATTCCATTTAAAAATCGAAAGTTAGTGTCACTTTCGGCGAAACCTGAAGTGAAAAAAAATCAATTGTATATCAAAAAGTGCCGCTTTTGATGTATGTAGTATTATCCTTAATTTTAATCAGCTATCTTCAAAACTAAAGGAGGAAAGGGGGGTATACAATGATCCTGTTGCACCCGGTATGTTACCTAAGTTACAGAAATTCTAAACGTATTTGTCCAACATTATCTTAATTTTAAACAAGTTCAACTTATTATTATTGACAGTATCGTTAAGATATGATAACTTTCCATATTATTACCGTATACTGTTACACATTTTGCCTTAAGCTATTAGAAATATAACAAATTTACTTGTAGAATAAAAATATATATTATATGACATAAAAGCTTTTTATTTCTATGTATTCCCAGCAACCAAAAGCTCCGTGTAGATATTATTAACATGCAGGACCTCATCGCCCACAAGGATAAATATATATGGAATATTTACCTTTTCTAACCCAATTTCGTAATTCAGCTTGCCTCGATAACATTTTCCTCTGGACAGTCAATGTTTCAAAATGAAAACGGGGAAATATACTATATATAACTCTTGTAGAATAATAATTTATAGCCCTTCGAAACGAGAGTTACACACAAAATTATACAGCAGAACACTTGGGGGCGTCCGGAAAGTGTTTCGCAACGCAGGTACGTTATATATTGGCCGAGAATGTGAGAAGCCAGACATTGGGAATAGAATCATGATAAATAAAATTATTGTGAAAATATAAATATAGCTTCTTCGAGATATCATAACATAAAATGTGTGAAGAACTACAAATTTAATTTCCCAAAATAGAATTACAGGAAAAGCAACAACACGGAATATCTTTGGCAGTTTTCTGTTACAGCGCTTTATTATACACCGTGTCTCGCATGTTTGCATATCTAAAATCTAAATCTTTTTAAACTTGGCCGATAATAGTTACAGAATAATTATTTTGATGTAATCAAATTTGATTTTAATCAAAAGCATCCGATGAGGATGAGAAATGTCTTTAATTGGTATCTGTTTAATTCGTTTAATATAGTTTCAATAAAAGAGAAATACATGATGAGGTGTTCCTCATGCGGGACAGACGCCATCTAAAATAAAATTAGAGGATCTGAAGAATCCTCGTTGAACTGTTTCGATTCATGTTATCTAATTCTTGTACATAGGACACCACATGAAGCAGAGTAAGCACATCTTTAAAATCTTGTTATGTACCACTAATCCCTGGGGGCAGAGTGAAAAGAGGTCTGCCTGGTTGACTGCTGGTAGGTTAGCGCCATCTCTGGCCAACTGGCGAACTGCCATTACTATAGAATATACCAGAAGGGCCAGAAACGCCGCGAACAACTAGATAATTCTAGAAAAATGCCACGGATATATAAGAGGCGGATCCAACACACGCAGTACAGTTCAGTTCTGATATGGAGAGTACAGTTCTCAATGAGTTAAGAATCAGATAAGAATTATAGGAGTGCGACTTTGGTTAATAAGAGATAAAGCTAGTGTGTTATTTTAAGGACTAATTATTAAAATTTAGGGATTAATAAATCAGTGGTTAGTGAAAGTTCTTGTTGCAATTATTGAACCTACTTTGGGGTTGTTTACTGGAGGGCGTCAACACGTATCAATCTTAGTATAGTCAGAACTCTCTCATGTAAATAATCAAACAAAAGTGCTGATTTTTTTATGATAGACAGACATAACGTTGCATTTGTTTAAATTCAGCGATGTAAACCAAGCATCACAACAAATTAATGAAAATCTTTCTGTAATATCAAGTTATGCTAATCAAAATAACTTAAAACTAAATTCAAACAAGTGATCGTTCATTTAATACTGCTCTGATGAGTATAGACAAAACTTGACAACAAATTTGAATTTGAAAATTGAAGATAGGCTTTTAGTGGCTGTAAAGTCTGTCAAGAATTTGGGTTTATTATTTGACACTGAATTACAAGTAACAAGCCAGGGGCGTTAAGTGTAATAATTGCATATTACCATCAAAACGCTAATGCTTCGATTGCAACAAACACCAGCCGAAAGACTGATCCTACTTAAAAGAGCTCTCGTGCCAGTCGTCACACAACCACTTGCAGACTGCAGTTTCGAGCTGCTGGCTCTCGTCAGTGCAAGGTAGGCATGCGACGACCGACACGAGGATCACTTGACTATTTAGTACATTTCGGTATCTTTAGGATAGCGACATGTATATATATATATATATATATATATATAAGCATATAAATTGATTATCACAGTATGTTTTTTCCCTCTTTTGCTCTTCATTTATATCATATACTTATATTAATTTGTTATAACGTATAAATGAAGGTTAAAAATATATTCAGAATTGGCGATTATAAGTTCAGAAAATATTTCCTATGATTTTCCTGGTACTATAAAAATGTATACTTTATTTTTATGGTCTTTAATTCAAAGAAAAATGTACACTGTATGTTAACTCTTACAACACTTAGAAATCTACTATTTAAGTTACTTTTTTGTTATGCAGCTCTGAACCCAAGGAAACTAGAAATTCAAGAGACCTCAAGTTCTTCTTTAAATTAGTATTCTGCTCCTTACATTTCCATTCAAAGGGAAGCCAGATCAATAATGTCCTGGTAAACGACATCTGCTTGCGAGAGGAAAGAACCTCAATAGCACGTCAATTGTTGCAATACGTTTTCTAATTCGAAGACATTTTTATTGGTAAATGTGTACTCAAGTACAGATCAATAGTTGATTTGTGGATCCTACATACCACTTACTAGAGAGCGCTACTGAAGGCGTAAGTCAACGGAAACTATAAAATATTAAGCTTTTCGTTTTGTCGTGTGCATCAGAAGGGAAAAGTATAGATGATAGATTTATTGAGAAGAATTATTAGCTAGCTTTTAATTTCTGCATTTTCATTTGTGTGGGTTATGTAAATTAAAAATGCAGACTATGTAGCGTTGTGCTGTACATTCCGTTTCTTTCAGTTAACCCACACCAGCGCTCTCTGTTAAATATTCTAGTAGTAGCTCCTACTGGCAAGCCAAATCAATAATTTCAGTAGTTGAAATGCAGCCATCTACTTGTTTAATGATAAAACAGTTGCGCAAGTGGCATTACCGCTTCTACCTCTAAAGCCAAGGCATTCTCTTTTGCAGATGGAGCCATAATCTACTTTATACGGTTATTACTTATTCTTACGAAAAAACATAGGTACTCAGCTGTTTCTTAAATTACTGGCTTCAAAGTAAATTATACGGTGTGGTAAAACAGAAATTTCTATTTTGAGCATGTAAAAATGTAATGACCTCTAGGAAATTCGAGGAATTTATTTTTGATAGTAAAATGAATTAACGTTATATAAATAATATTGTTACTATCCGAAGTGCAGAGGCTCTCTAGAAATGCGCATGATAATTTTGACTGTATTTTACTACAAGTAGGTGGCTAGGAATATATCAGTTAATTATATTTTATTGGAATATGTAAATGAGTGTTTTTAATTCTTTTTTATTAGATTCCAGAGAATAATGTTCTCCTTCTTGTCACTTTAATCCAGCTTTATTTTTCATAACAGCTCGTTTATTTGGCTGCAAAATCGATTTCACGTTTCACAAGTCAATGTCGAAAAATTTTCTCGACTTCTTTCGTTGGACTCATGAACATTTATCTAAAAAAAAAAAAATCTCCTGAAAAAGAGAACTTTAAGACATGACTGAAAATGTTAGTTTTCGTACAATTGATTTATGATAATAGACCTCTGTGGCTGAGCAACGAGGAGCAGCAGTAAGCAGCTTTAAGTGTAAACCTGAAGATGGTAGATGAGATTCTGCCAAAACATCGTTTAGACAACCGTGACTCCTGGAGGAGTCGACCATCGACGCGAGAGAGCACCCGGAAGTACAACACTTCATATATATACATATACATATATATCTGAACCGAACAGTTCGAGCAACGAGGAGCAGCAGTAGGCAGCTTTCAGCGAGAACCTGAAGATGGCAGATGAGATTCTGCCGAAACATCGTTTAGACAACCGTGACTCCTGGAGGAGTCGACCAACAACGTGGGAGAGCACCCGGAAGCACAACAACACTTCATTTAACACCCGCGAAAACCTAAAAAACAACATATATATATATATATATATATATATATGTATAGGGTTTTTAATAATAATTAATTTTTATGGAGTTATGGAGTAAATAATTGTTCTTGAATAAAAATACACAAGCATTTTTAACTGGCTTTTTAATTGTGGAAACTCCACGAAAACCTCTCTATTTTATTTACTATATTAATATATAGTTAGACTACTAATATAGCTTCTGAAAAAAAAATAATAATAACGGGCTGTGTTCCTATTGAAAAAAAATATCGATGACGTTACTACAACAATGGGGATGTCGGACCTCGATAGCTAGAGTTCTACGGTAGCTAGAAATTTTTTAAAAAATTGCAAGTAAACTAGATAAAAAAGTCTATAACTGGAAATATACAGGGCGAGCGAACAATTTCTGTCTGACTCGCTCAAAATAAAAGTCATGTCTACAAGTTCCGCTTTATTAAAATTCATATTGTAAAATTCCAAATATTTTAAATTCAATACAAATTGTAACGACCGATGCGTGTGATAAATGTTCCTTTGTACGCTACAATTTATACCAAACTGAGGTTTTATTGCTTGTCGAATAACGAAAACAGCAAAAAAATGTACAAGAAAACATTACAGTAAAGGACCGGTTAAATACTATTTACTCATTTCAATGAACTGGAAGAAATGGCTCCAGTAAATGGCCTCATTTCAAAATTGCATAAAGACGTGTGTCAATTAAAATGGGCAACACGTCGAGCACCTATTATAAATTTTTCTAATAAATTATTTGAGGGAACCTCTTTTTTTAAGTTTATTCTTGAATTTGACACTTGCAAAATTTGCAAGGTGTTCTATTTGGAAAAATAGATAAAATTCAATTTCAAATGTTGTTAACTGAAAAATAATTTTTAGCCACCATGTACATTTTTAGGAAATGAAAATGATTCAAAAACATTAATTAGATATCTCCACAGGTAATACACCACAGATAATTACGAGCCCCCTTTATCCCGGAAGGCTCTAGAAGAGCCTTGTGTGGGAGGGGGCTATACATTTAGAGACAAGGGACACACATCCAATATCCATGTATAGTGGAAAAATCATAGTATTTTCCACTGTTATGATCGGGAATCGAACCCCGGACTTTTGGGTGGGACACATTTTACCATTTACCATTTAAAAACTCTTTATTCAATTAATAAGTTACATATCATTTTTTCTTAATATATTTGATTATATCATTCATCTCATTTATCTCATTTTACAATTTTAGATAACCCGGCGCGTTACAATGATCGCATTGATCAGAAACGAGACGGGAGGCTGCTGTCATGCCAACGAGACACATTAAGAAATTTTATTATTTGTTTAGGCTGTTCTTCAATAAAGTTCAAACAATTTAATATGTTTATATACCAAGTGGTTTAACTACATGCTAAGAAATAAAATTTTATTCTGGTCATCAATTATAAATCACTGTGTAGGAAACTAGACCTAGTAAAAACCTACTTCAAAATAACTATTTACAATTTGAAACAACGAAATTTTTTAGAAGAATAATGGGTATATGTTTTCGTAAAAGTTAAATGTAAACTAAAAGTTTTGTTTAATTAAAATATAGTAAATCAAATAAAATATGAACTGAAAAAATGCTCAATGATAAGTCTCCAAGAGGCTCGTTATCCCTAGTAAATGAGGGTTATCTTTCATGGTAGATTGGTAAGTTTTCATGAAGATATTTATGAGTATGGCGGATATTATGATAGGCTCTGATCTCCGTTATGTTTTTAGTTAGGTCTGAACTGTGGATTTTATGTTTAAAAAAGTTCTGTGAAACTTCATTTATATATTCTCTTATTTTAAGTACATTAAATTATCGATGAAAAGATTCTATCGGGGTGTAACGGTTAGATTCTGTAAGTAATCTAAGGATTTTATTCTGTGTCCTTTGGAGACTATTGCATTGCGCATCAGAAATGGTATTCCATGACGCGCATGCATAGGTAAGGATCGGTTTAAGAATTACCTTGTACATGCATACTTTGTTATCCCTAGCTAATTTGCTCCTTTTGTTGACTAATGGATATAGTCTACTTAAGGAAGCATATGTACTGGGTGGGACACAAGTGCTCTTACCTCTCGGCCATCAGTCATACAACTCTCGTAACTGGTATTCACATAAGTTTTTCTTAAAACCCATAATTGTGATTGTGGTGATTTTTTTAATATCCATCTGCAGATTGCATTTTTTCAACAACAAAATTCATTACATCCAAGTGGTTGGGAGATATTCAATGCTAATATAGGAATGAATAGAGCCTTTACAAATAAAAATCGGCCTCTATTTGTAGTTCTTTTCAAACCATGTGCCTATGAAATAATTAATTTATTTCATTCATTTTTACCATACTGTAGACAAAAAAAAATTAAGCATTAGAAACTTAGATCATTCTTTTGCGTATCTTGGCACCAAATAACTTCCCTTAATTTTCATAAACATAAAGTAAATCTGATCATTTTTCTCCCAGATTATGAAGGGTCTATCAAATTTCCACATTCAATATCGATTTTTACTGTAAATTACATGAAATTTATTGTTACGCAAGAATTATTCCTACAAAATTGTCTACCTATATTTGTACCTGTAGTAAATATTTTCCGTGGGCGGGTAGACGAAAAAATAAACACACAATTATTTCGGATGAATGATTTACCTATCTAGTTGAGGAGATCGACCCGACCGGTTGAAATAATAATTCTGTTTGTTTTTTGTCAACCCACCTACCGAAAATATTTAGTAGAACTGTTGCGAAGTTATTGATGATTTTATGTGGCAAGAAATATATTTTTATACTTTGTGTTGTACGCACATTTCAATAAAATAGGAGTGAAGACATCCTGAAGGCAACATTAATATTTTTCAGGTTTGAACAGCAACTAAGTAACTAAGAAGCATTATTAAAGAAGAAACAAGAATTGCTTATGAAATTTATATTAATGAAGTGCAATCGACGATTCTGCATAAAACTAAGTAATTGTGGTCCTTTGTTCATTAAAAAAATAAGACTATATACCTGGTATAATGTCACATAAAAATATATTTTAACCTCTCCACAATAAAATTGTGAGAGGTTACTAAAATTGGTCCAAAAACGAAAATTGAGATAATATCAAATCTTTACGTTTTGAGGTTCTAGGAACCCAAAAAAGTGGTTTTTGAAAAATGTCTGTGTGTGTGTGTATGTGTGTTAGCACGATAGCGCCGAAACCCTTGAACGGATTTGAATGAAACTTTGCATGTGCGTTTCTTTAGTGCCCCAGAAGACCTGGTTGAGATCGGATTACATTTAGTGCTATTTTGACGCAATAAGTTGTTTATTTTATAGTTACTTTCAGTTTGCAAAGGAACCATTGGAAGGCAATTAAAATTCTGATTTCAATGATATATCACACTTCCACCTTTTCAATTTGGTTTCCGTGAAAAAAATTAAAAACAAAGCAAATATGAAGCATAGATCGCATTTCGCATGACATGATCGATGCGCGTAGCCGTTATGTCGTGAAACTCATCACATCACGTGTCAATTCACGTGTAAGGGTTTCTTCACTACTCTAGAAGTAGAGCGGATTACGTTTAGTGCCGTTTTTATATATGTATATATATATATATATATATATATATATATATATATATATATATATATACATATATATATATATATATATATATATATGTTCCGAGAAGCTTCCGCGGTCGTTGGTATGAAAAATACTAGGTTCTCGGGTTGAACCGCGTCTGAGATTGTTAATTGACATTAACAATCTCAGACGCGGTTCAACCCGAGAACCTAGTATTTTTCATATATATAGACAAATCGAAGAATTAAACTACAAATATTCCTCTAAAATCTAGTAAAATTACTGAAATGCTAATGTCTCATTTAACAAAGACAGCCGCGAGCGATCGGATTGCAATGAGCAAATTTTGACGATTGTCATTGTCATCGTTTGTCGTCCGATAACGTTGGTGTTATGTCATGTTAATAAGATTTCGGCATAACTTTTAGTGGATTGTCACAAACTTTAAAGGTAGATATAACAATATCAATATCGCATGCTTTCTGTACCTTCGTTGGTGAATTTATATTATACATTATCACTTTACCAATTTTCAGTTTGTTGCTTTACAAATCTGTAGTATTTAGGATAACTAGACTTTCTTAGTCGTTCAAGTGATGTTAAAGTTGTTAATATCCTAATAGTATATTATTCAACGAGCGATAATGTAGGTAATAACTCGCATAGATGATTGTAAATTCATTAAGTTCAGGGTTTTTTTAGTGCCCCAGAAGACCTGAAAAGGTTTTGGATGAGATCGGATTACGTTTAGTGCCGTATTGTCACACAATTTAATGCTCTTTTCGGCTTCAAAGATCCACCGAGTGGGGAGGTTCCAGCCGCTTCCAGTAGCTGCCGATTTTTTTAAATCAACGTCTGGATATTGTTAACGCATTTGGTAATTTCTTTGCTAGTGTTTTTATTTTGTCTGATGACAGGGTTGCCACCGATCTGGAAAACCTGGAAAAGTCGGGGAATTTCGACTTTTTTAAAATATCAGGGAAAAGTCAGGAAAAATGCTAAAAATCTGTCAAAGCCAGGGATTTATTAGACTGTCAGGAAATTTCTGCTCATATACAATTTTTTATAATTTATAAATTGGGTATATTTACTATAACGCGTGCTTATGAATTTGATGGATTGATGTTTTAAGGTTGGTAACATAGTTTAGCCCGTCAAGGAAGCAGAAAGTTCGATTAGCTATTCTTGTTGCTTGCACAAAATGTTTAATAATAAAGTGCGCTTTGTCTTACAGAAACAGCTGTTATTCACATATTCGCATGACATGCTCTTAAACACGTTTCTCTTTTTAACACGATCGCAACACATATCTATCTCAAAAGGTTAACAGCTCCTACCACAGACAAAATTTTTTCAGTTTTTCTGTCAAATCGGGAATTGTCGTCTGTCAAAGGAAAATTGACACATGATTTTGGCTGGCAAGATGTTTGATTTGTTAAATAATAACTAATAATCATTTAATTTGTGTATGTATACGAAAATCAGGTAAGAATGAATTATAGCAATTTCATTTAATTTATACGATTTTCAAACAAATCATTGTTATTGTTTATTTAAAACCAACAAATTAAACTAACTGATATGTGACGTTCTACTTGTATTAAGTACAGTATATTGTAGTACTTAGTAAGAATATTTTTCTTTCTCTGTGTGTTCCTTCAAACTTTGTATAAAAGTCATTTATAAAATCGAAAATAAAATCTATAACTACTATAGTCGAGTTCACCTGTTGTCGGCACTCCAAAAAACGCAACAAATACTTTACGACACAATTATTATCGCCGTGGGCCAAGCGGCATGCTGTCATCAAACAAGCCGACGCACATTAAAAACCTATAAAGATGAGCGAGTCATTTTGTGAAAGAAATGGTACAGACAGTACCGGTGTTTTAATGAGGTCGTACAGTTCTTATTGCGTTTTTTGAGTGCTGGGAAGCGCTCATCTCGACTATACCTATGCTTTACTTTTCAAGGCAGTACTGAAATTTCTTGAGCATAAAATACTTGCCTCTGAAGAAATGGTTTCCACAAACACTAAAAACACTTGAATACACTCGACACGCTTTTCGATAACCAAGTTCTCATCATCTGGAAAGGAGGACAATATGGCGCATCGAATAATAGTATTCGAGTGTGGTATTCAAATGTATTGATGTCTGTGAAAACTACTTCTTGAGAGACAGCTTCATACCGAAGGTACCAGACACCTATAGGACTAAAGTACTTGTGTCTTTAGCGGGTATGGAAAAATATTAGTTTGGTCAAGGAAAACTTGGAAAAGTCAGAGAATTTCACTCTAAAATTTGGGTGGCAACCCTGAATTAAGAGTTTCCTCCAATTGAAGTAATTTTAGTATCCACAATATTCATTTTAAGTCAATTACCGAGCAAGAAATACTCGTTGCGCTCAATAAGTTTAAAAACAAATTTACTTCTGGGCCAGATAATATACCTTCGTTTATTGTAAAAGATTGTGCACGCATATTGGTTGTTCCGCTTTGCTTTCTATTTAACTTAGCTGTAAAATGTAAAGTTTTTCCGGAAGCATGAAAAACTGCTAGAGTTTGCGCAATATTTAAAAACGGTGATAGAACCTTAATTAGCAATTTACAGGCTCATTTCTGTCCTGTCGAACTTTGCGAAATTGTTAGAAATCGTTTTATATAACCGTACATACGGGATCAAATATCACAATTCCAGCACGGTTTTTTAAATAATAGATCAGCTGTGACCAATTTAACAACATTCGCTCAATTTATATGTGAAATTCTAGATATTTAGGGGCAGGTGGATGTAATATACGCTGACTTTGCAAAAGCGTTTGACCAGATTGACCATTGTGTTCTTTTAAATAAACTAAGCAGCTTTGGTTTTACTATTTCAGCGCAAACACTTCTTATTTCCTACTTAAGTCAATGGAAGCAATATGTCTCATATAATGGCTATAACTCTATCACATACATATCAACATTTGGAGTACCGCAAGGGTCTAATCTTGAACCGTTGCTATTTACCCTTTTTATAGACGATTTAAGCGAAATTCTTATGTGCCATAAACTCTTCTTTGCTGATGACTTAAAACTGACATTAACTGTACTGGGAATTGCGTTGCCTTGCAATCTAATCTTGATCGTAGAAGTTTGGTGTACTGCAAATAAATTGCATTTAAATACGTCAAAATGCAAGGTTATCTCTTTTAGCAGGAAACAATCAATGTACCGCTATGATTATAAAATTGGTAATACAGTACTTGTTCATTTTGATACCGCTAAAGACCTTGGTATTCTTTTTGATTACAAACTTACTTTTAGGCAACATATTGTTCTATAAGCTGATTCAGCAAATAAAATGTATGATTTTATTGTCAGAAACTGTAATTCGACTGGCGCATTAAAAACTTTATATTTTTCCTATGTCCGGTCGCAACTTGAATATGGCTCTATAATTTGGCATCCAGCTATAAAATAGTAGTCGAGAGAGTGCAACGAAATTTTTTTAAGTTTTTATCATGTGAGGTTGATGGGATTTACCCTTCAAAAAGTGTACCTTACATACTTCTTGTTAATGGATTCAATTCAGTTAGTTTAGACTTAAGAAGAAAATGTGAAAATGTGAAGAAACTCTCCTCTTTATGTTATGTGTAGCAATTTAAAAAAGCTGTGTCACTTTGTGATATACTTTTTCTAGTTTGAATGAACTTAATATATGCATGACTTTGATGGCGAATTGGTGTTTATATAAGATAAAATCTGTAAGCATAATGTATTGAACTCAATGTTCATTAAAATTTCTGTTATGTTTTTGTATTTTCTATTTTCTACTTTCTCTTTTTGTATTTTTGCCGTGTAAATGGGTTGCTGTTGGGCAATAAAAGCTATTATTTTTATTTTGACTAAAATTACAAACAACAATTTTGCTTAAACAAATTTATTTATTTTTAAAAAGCCGCGAATTAGCAATTATTTGCAGTCTTTAATAATTCAGTGATGAGTATATTTACATCTAACTTCAACATATAAGACGATTTCAGTTACCCTCTTATAAAAAAGTCCGACCGCCGGTGTTTCTGCCCGCTTTACTGGACAATTCCGCTTTTCACATTTAGAATTTTAACACCAATTCGTGCAAATCCCCCTTACTTTAAAATAGCGCCAAGAAGTGCTGAATGAAGCAGCATACAAGCCTTTGGAGTACCGTCCGTGCACAGAATAACCAAGACACAATTCAGAACCGTGCAAACAAGAAAGCAATAACATGGTGGTCAACCAAAATGAGCTACTTGCTTGGAATCATTCGGCCCGAATAATATCCTTGTCGTGAAAATACCAGCAAAAGATATAAAATATGTAGCTGGAGCGGAATACTAATGGGACCGGTTTCGGATTGCGTTTGCCATGCCGCAGAAATCTCATCGGAAAAGATCTGGGCTAATTTGATGGCTCCCTTATGTACAACTTTCAAATGTCTTCTTTTCATTTTTATTAAAATGTGACGGTGGTTGGAATATTGGACTGATTGTTAATAGGATAATTATAAGTTTTCGATAGATTCCAGAATTTATTATAGTTATAATAGGTCACGCACTGCATAATAGTTTGCGGATAGTTTTCAACCACATATATTTTCCTCTTCAAAAACAAATCACCTAATCTATAAAATAATAGAATTATTGGAAAAAAGCCTCTGCGCCTGTGTAGTTTACGTCAAAGGAACAGTCACAGGCTATTTTTTACAAATAATGTAAATCGGAATAAACACAGAAATAATGTATTATGCTGACGTTTCGGAAAGTAGTCTCTTTACGTTTTCAAAGCTTTTTTCGAAGAACTCTTATTTGTTGTGTATGTTGAATACACAGCTTCAAGATTCTGTTTGTTATTTCTATAGATACTTACTACTTACACAGAACTGATGATATTTTCTTTTAGATAATGTTGAGTTTGTTAAGTTCTTCTTTTAACATTGGTAGCCAGGTTGTACAAATATCTACAGAACAATTCGATACGCATTTATCTTCATTTAATAAGATTATTGCTGGTTCTTTAATTTTTCTTTTTTTGCTATCTGCCCCTTTTGTTAAAATTTTAAGTTTATTCTATGTCCGTTTCCCAAGCATGTTACAAATCTTTGATTTCTGAATTTCATTCGTTCTAATGTAATTCTTGTGCTCATCCAACTTCACACTGAAAGGTCTGGATGACTCACCGACATAACATTTATGACATTCGCAAGGGATATTGTAAATACAGTTTTCTGAATTCTGCTCCCGGTTTATCGGTTTTGTTTTTGTTAAAATAGATCTCAAATTGTTTCCCGTTTGAAATACCGCCCTAACATCAAATTTGTCATCTATGCGGCGTAACTTCTCCGATAGTCCGTATACATAAGGAATTGTTGCTTTATAATGACGTTCAGGTTTTTGTCGTACCTGATTGTCCCTATTTTCAAAATTTATGAAAACTGTATCAAAGTATAAAAATATTGCCAGCAGACAAAGATATATATGACACAAAAATTATGACCCTACTCAAAACTAAACAAAGATCCAACAAAATCAGTAGAGAGATTTGCAGAACATTGTTTAAATACAAACACGAATTTGAACCTTACACCTCATCAGAGTAAGCCTCCTCATTTTTATTAGCTTAGCAAAGACAAAATATTCCTTTAAGACCAATTGATCGTTCTATTAATTCATCATGTCATAATTTGGCAAAATTTTTACTTAGAATTATCGATCCATTATCTGGAAATACCAATTTACATATTAAAAATAGTAAACATTTTATAGAAAAAATTTATGAAAATGATATTCATGAATCACACCTGATGGTTAGTTTTGATGTAGTTAAGTTAGTCTTTTTACCAATGTTCCGGTAGATGAAACCTTAAAAATAGTTAAAGATAGGTTGCTGAATGATAATAATTTGGAAACTAGAACTAAATTAAGTGTAAATAGCATAATGGAACTATTAACAATGTGCATCAAAACAACCTATTTCCAATTGGAAAATGAGTTCTATCAGCAGGATTTTGGTATGGCTATGGGGTCTGCATCACCAATTTTAAGCAACATATTTATGGAGAACTTTGAACACATGTTCAAAATTGTATAAACAAACCGGTTGTCTCGTGGAGATATGTTGACGACATCTTTGCAATTTGGCCTCATGGTGTTGATTTACTAGATAGTTTCTTAGAAAATACAAATAGTAAGGAACCGTCTATTAAATTCACATTAGAAGTAGAAAGTAGGAATGAACTAATGTTTTTAGATGTTTTAATTAAAAGGTTAAATAACACAATTCAAACAAGCGCTTATAGAAAACCAACACATACTAATAGATATCTAAATTTTAACTCAAATCAATCAATAAATGTTAAAAGGGGCGTTGTAAAATGTCTATACGATAGGGCCAAAATAATTTCATCTAATAATAGTTACGCCACTCGCATAAAATTTCATATTTTGGTGCTCTCTCTTTCTAGAGGGTATGAGTCGGCACTTGTTTTTTACAACGCGCGAAGTAAGTAGTTGATTTTCCCCGCTACAGACCGGAATCCATGTTCCAGCTTCAATTTTATATATTTCATTCATCCGTAAATTTATAACTTATAAGTGATTGGGATAAATAATAGTGTTTGTGTTTAGCTTTATGTTAAGAAGATAACGTATTCCTTTTTTCCTACCCTTCAACCTATCCCTGTATACACAAGATATTTTTTTGGTCTCCAACTATCGCCAATTGTAAGACGGTTAGTTGTTATCGATGTATAAACTTTATCCATTAAAATTACAGTCCACTTTAAATATAAATTTTTGCTTAGACTGGGGTTCAAATATTTTTATAAGATATCCCCAGCGCTTTCAAATAATGAAATATTAAATGTATTAAAGAAATTCTAGCACAAAATCAATACCCTGAAGCTTTTGTTGATAGAGTTTTCATAAATGTTGAAAATAGGGACAATCAGGTACGACAAAAACCTGAACGTCATTATACAGCAACAATTCCTTATATGTACGGACTATCGGAGAAGCTACGCCGTATAGATGACAAATTTGATGTTAGGACGGTATTTCAAACGGGGAACACTTTGAGATCTATTTTAACAAAAACAAAACCGGGAGCAGAATTCGAGAAACTGTATTTACAATATCCCGTGCGAATGTGATAAATGTTATGTGGGTCAGTCATACAGACCTTTCAGTGTAAGGTTGGATGAGCACAAGAATTACATTAGAACGAATGAAATTCAGAAATCAAAGAGTTGTGAACATTCTTGGGAAAGCTTACATAGAATTAACTGGAACTCGGCACAAATTTTAACAAAAGAGGCAGATAACAAAAAAGAAAAATTAAAGAATCAGTAATAATCTTATTAAATGAAGATAAATGCGTATCGAATTATTCTGTAGATATGTGTACAACCTGGCTAAAAATGTTAAAAGAAGAGGCCTTTTTCCAATAATTCTATTATTTTGTAGATTCGGTGATTTGTTTTTGAAGAGGATAATACATGTGGTAGAAACCCCAAATGACAGCAAATAACTTTCATACAAAATTATAAGTTTGTACGTTCTTCAAATGTGCTTTTAGAGGGCGGAATATTAAACATAATATTTTTAGTCGCAAACTCCTCTATAAAATCCTATTTTACTCTAAGGAACATAACTAGACTGCAACCAACAGCTACTCTCCGGGCTATGTGCCCAGCCGAGAGCTGAATTACAAGTTACAAGTCTGGCGCGTTAAGTGTAATAATTGCATATTACCATCAACCATCGAAGCATTAGCGTTTTGATGGTAATATGCAATTATTACACTTAACGCGCCAGGCTTGTAACTTGTGATTCAGTGCTCGGCGGGGCACATAGTCCGGAGAGTAGCTGTTGGTTGCAGTCTGGTTACGTTCCTTATAGTAAAATAAGGATTTTATAGAGGAGTTTGCGACTAAAAATATTATGATTAATTGTACGTTCTTGCTTTTGTTATTTATAACCGTTTGAAGTGGTTACTTATTATTTTTCTGAGGTATTGTTCACTTCTTTGCACTCCCTATATAAACTGACTTAGTAATACTTCATATATTTATTCCATACTATCGCAGCCAACGTTTCAGAATTCGCAACTTGTTTTAATAGTTCTCAGTTGGAGTGCATAATATCCAATCTTGCAAGTTTTACATAAATTATCCTCTTATACGATTGCTGTAGGGAAGAAAATTAAATTCTTGCTCCAACAAACCCAATTTTTTTAGTTGAGTTCACATCTTTAATCCCGTTATTCTTTTTTTATATTGGATCTGATGGAAAGCCATATGTCGCTCGCGGATCAAGTGAAGTGGAATTTTTTTATTATTTTTGTTAGATACCATATTTTTTCATAAAGAACCCAATTATAGTTCCTTGTCATGGCCGTGAATGTAAACAGGTAATTGTTAACAAAATCTAATCTTACCAATGGAACATATTATTATCACATTATATAGAACGGGATAGTAAAGATAGTTCATCTGATCTTGGAATGTTCCTTAACAAATACTACCTGGTGTAAATTAAACGTCAGTATTACTTTTATATTGTATCTTATTTATATTTTTACAGTCAAGTAAAACATGTCGGAAAAATTAAATTAAATTTGACGATATTAAATGTCAACGAATTCGATGATCTGATAAAATAGCAGAGATGGTGGCAGATATTTTTAACACGCTTTTATTAGCTTCGCCTGTATGTTTGTTAGTTTGTTAGTGTGTTAGTTTGTTAGTTTGTTGGTCTGTTGGTCTGTTGGTCTGTTGGTCTGTTAGTCTGTTGGTCTGCTGGTCTCTTAGTCTCTTAGTTTCTTAGTTTCCTAGTTTCCTAGTTTCCTAGTTTATTAGTTTCTTAGTTTCTTAGTTTCTTAGTTTCTTAGTTTCTTAGTTTCTTAGTTTCTTAGTTTCTTAGTTTCTTAGTTTCTTAGTTTCTTAGTTTCTTAGTTTCTTAGTTTCTTAGTTTCTTAGTTTCTTAGTTTCTTAGTTTCTTAGTTTCTTAGTTTCTTAGTTTCTTAGTTTCTTAGTTTCTTAGTTTCTTAGTTTCTTAGTTTCTTAGTTTCTTAGTTTCTTAGTTTCTTAGTTTCTTAGTTTCTTAGTTTCTTAGTTTCTTAGTTTCTTAGTTTCTTAGTTTCTTAGTTTCTTAGTTTCTTAGTTTCTTAGTTTCTTAGTTTCTTAGTTTCTTAGTTTCTTAGTTTCTTAGTTTCTTAGTTTCTTAGTTTCTTAGTTTCTTAGTTTCTTAGTTTCTTAGTTTCTTAGTTTCTTAGTTTCTTAGTTTCTTAGTTTCTTAGTTTCTTAGTTTCTTAGTTTCTTAGTTTCTTAGTTTCTTAGTTTCTTAGTTTCTTAGTTTCTTAGTTTCTTAGTTTCTTAGTTTCTTAGTTTCTTAGTTTCTTAGTTTCTTAGTTTCTTAGTTTCTTAGTTTCTTAGTTTCTTAGTTTCTTAGTTTCTTAGTTTCTTAGTTTCTTAGTTTCTTAGTTTCTCAGTTTCTTAGTTTTTTTTTGACGAGGAGGGGAAACCCTCATGGGCTCCCAACCTGAGTTGGGTCAGTGTCAGACTCTTACTGACTAAAACCCCTCCCCACAGGGTGGTCTGTAACACTACGAAGGCACTGCAGCCTCTTGGGCTTATTGTGCACTCCCTGTTCCGCTTTACACTGCCCATTTTAATAGTCCTGTGCCACTGATAATGTGATACAGGTCTGAGAATGGGCGAGTTTTAACGCTTTGCGGGTCTGTTTGTGTTTGCCCGTAAATATTATATCTTCTGCGGGCCAATGCCTCACATTGATATATGATATGGTCTACTGTCTCTGGTACCTTGCCACATAATCTGCAGTCGAGGTCGCCATCGAACTTGCCAATTCTGTGCAGGTACTTCTTAACAGGAAAATGTCCCGTCAAGAGGCCTGTTATAATTCTCAACTGTAACCTGTTCTTTGGGAGCAGTTCTGCAGTTTGTTTTGGGCATGGTCCTTCAATAAGTGTTTTCCCATGTCGATTACCTGGTATGTTCCTCCAGTAATAATTGTGTTTATTCCTGATCCAGTCTTTAATTACCCCTCTAGTTGAGCATTTGGTGATGCCCAGCACGGGTTCTGGGCCATAGAATTTGTTAGCTGCTCCTTGTCTAGCAAGTTCATCAGCTTTTTCGTTGCTGTTTATTCTGGTGTGTCCCGGCACCCAGAGTAGTTTAACTCTATTCTGCTCACCCAGAACTTCGAGCTCTTTATGACAGTCCCATACCAGTCTGGAGGACACTTTGTTAGAGGCTAATGCCTTTAGTGCCGCCTGACTGTCAGATGCAATGCAGATCTGCTGGTTCACATATCGTCGTTTGACATTCTCACGTACACATTTAAGTATAACCAGAATTTCAGTTTTAAATACAGTGGCGTGAAATCCAAGAGAAAGGCTTATACTTGCCCTTGGTCTCACTCCATGTATTCCTGCTCCAGCTCCTGATTCCATCCTGGACCCATCAGTATACCAGGCCAGGCCTTTGCGTAGTAACTCAGGAGCTCCTGTTGACTAATCCCCTCTCTCTCCAATAGAGATACTGAAGGGCTTGTTAAATGTGATTTTTGGGACCATGTAGTCTGACCTCATGCTCAATAGAGGATCTACTACAATGTTGATTATCCTCATATGTCCTAACTCCCCTGTGTGGAGAGCCACGTCACGTGAGTTTTGTACCCTGTATGCCCCCATTCTTGCCTCTCCCTGAATCACTACGCTGAGTGGGGGGAGGTCCAATAGGGTCTCCATGGCTGCTGTGGGGGTGCTTTTCATGGCACCCGTTTGTTAGTGTGTAATGAAATTTTCGAACGTGATTTTCACTCGCTTCAAAACGTCAGATTAAACTGAAACTTTGCATACTTAGTAAGGACCTATGACAATACAATAATTTGATAACTTTGTCCTAATGTCCTCGCCAGGATCATCAGGATAAAATAAAATAAAAAAAGTGACTAACCTATTGTGGAGATTTTGGTGGAGGCGCAGTTGTTAATATATATTTTATAAATTATAGTTTAAAAAAAGTAAAAAATAATGTTTAAATGTTATTGATATAAAATTCATTTCAATGTAAAAAGCGTGTGGTGCTTTTTACTATATTTTATCAATAGCTACCAATAAAATATTCATAACAATTGATATCAAGCACCCCACGCTTTTTACAATAAAATGAATTTTTTGTCAATAATATGTAAACATTATTTTTTACTTTTTAGTTCCGTTTGCTATTAAATCGTGTTTTTTAGTTTTTTTTTACTATAATTTTTTAAATGATATTATCGTGTGGCAGAGACAGGCGTCCATCTGACGAGCCTAAATCCTGTCGTCCCTTTAGCTTAACCTCATTCCTCCTAAGAACAATCTTACACTGCTGAATGGAACGGTGTTAAATTTATCAGTGAAGTCAAGTATCTAGGAATAATTCTGGATCAAAGACTTACCTGGAACACACACCTTGAAAGGATTCTTACTAAAGCAACATCAGCAATATGAACCTGCCGTAGGCCGGAAATAAAACATTGGTCTTACCTTTCGGTTTATCAGGCCTATGGTTACCTACGCATCATGTGTATGGTGGCCAAAAAACAGAGGAAAAGAAAAATAGCACAAGGAAAGTTGCAGAAACTGCAACCCCTTGCCTGTTTAGAGACTCAGGAGCAATGTATTCGTACAGCAGCTATGTAGGCAATGCCTGACCTACTGACTTTGCACTTGCATGTGATGTAGAAGGCAGCACTTAGTGCCCCACGACTGCATCAGCCATATAAATTTAAACCAGGCAATCTGGTTGGTCATTTAAGGATTCTGGTGTTAGTTCAGTTGGAGTCCATGACCAAACCCACTGACTCTATGCCAAGCAAGCAGGACTTTGACTGTCCGTTTGACATGCTGATCGAAAGGCATCACACGAACAAGATGGAGGTACTGCGATTGGAACAAAGGTCACTCATCTGGCGTACAGATAGATCTAAGATGGCTAATGGGGTGGGAGTGGGCGTAGCAGGGCCTAAATGCAGGCCCTCGGTAACACTCTAACCATTTTTCAGGCAGAAATTCATATTATAGATTTGCGTGCCCAGGAATGCCTAAATAAAGGTATTCGAAGGGCAAAGATCTATATACTATCAGATAGCCAGGGAGTATTAAAAGCTCTAAAGCTCTATACCTTCGAATCTAAAATTGCTTGGGAATGTAGACAATCCCTGAAGCAACTGGCCAACAAAAACAAGGTTACCTTGATGTGCATGCCAGGGCATGAGAGAGTACGAGGCAATGAACTTGCTGACAGCCTTGTGAAAAAAGGAGCTGAAGCACAATTCACTGGACCTGAACTGTTTTGTGGCCTGGCCAAGAGACACAACGGGGGAGGTCCAGAAATGGGAAAAGGATCAGAAAAGTTCCCACTGGAGAATACTAATAAAAAGTGTAACTTATTCGGCAAAAAATGCCACAAGGTTTCTCGAACTTAAAAAGTTCGAATTAAGGCTGTGAGCAGACCTTCTAACTGTCCACTGGTCCTTGAGATATCATCTCAAGAATATGGGTAAGGCAGTAGACGACAAATGCAGAAACTGCGGAACATATACCTTGTGAATTCAAGGTATTAATCCGCACTAGGCTAAAGTTCCTAGGGAAATTATCCCCAAGAAAGTCACAAGGTTTGTAAAAAGTCTTAGAATCCTGGGCAACAACTAGAACAACTAGTTGTGGTGTAAATTACAAAACATCTTTTAGGTCTAAGTGAGGTAAGGCTACTCAGAGCAAAGCGACTCCTGAAACAATCTACAATCGTGTGGCAGAGGTTGATATTAGCGGAGTTATAAGTACGAAAAATCTCTGCCATTACGTTTTCGTTGTGTTATCATTTAAGAGCCCCTTAAGCTGTTCTAAAAAAGGCACCTGCCGTCAACAAATTTGTCACGTCTGACTTTTGATATAAAAACAACAGAAACAGAAGGAACAGAAGGTAAGAGGCAGATGTTTTTGTTGCTACGCTTAAGATTCATTAAATTTTTTCTTCGAATTTTAAAAAATT
The DNA here is from genome assembly GCA_963675555.1 of Leptura quadrifasciata. Lineage (NCBI taxonomy): Eukaryota > Metazoa > Arthropoda > Insecta > Coleoptera > Cerambycidae > Leptura > Leptura quadrifasciata. Next base: position 122,568,795 of record OY776678.1, read on the forward strand.
TAAATGACTATTAATGTTATGTCATAAAATAAGAGTGAAGCAACCCCAGCTACTTGATCACTGTTGTGCTTAAAATTGCAGTATTTTAGTTAAACCATCAATTTTAAATTCGAATAACTTTTAATAATAAACTGTTAATTCATTTTTAAATTAAAACCACCTGTTGCACGTTAACACGAAACATTCTGTTATATTATACGATATGTTTGATTTTGTTAAATTATAAAATCGACAAGGGCACAAATTTTAAACTTGCATAATTGCTGTTGATATATAATTCAATAGGATACAGCAAATATTGGTACACCAGCGTCCTTAAAAATTAATCAAATGCAGTGTCAGTGATTTCTGTAAATATACTTTCATAGGGTTATGTACACTACATAAGTCATTGATGACTTTTAAACCATTTTTCTTTCATTTCTGAATTGGGAGACCACAATAGGGAGTAGAATCTTAATTTGCATATTTTCATACCGTGTACATTTTGGTTGATTCTATAATGTGAGAAACAAGCAAATATCGATATATCCAGCGCCCAATATGACATTGTCGTGGTATAAGTTAAATTAATAGTTTAGAAAAAATGTCAACTTAACCACGCTATCGAATTTCCTTGTACGGTTTTTTAAATTTTTTATTTATTATTACTTCAACTTTTTTTTACAATTTTACATTGTTACGATAATATACAATTAATATATTTATAATAATAATAATGTTTATTTACAGAAAATTATACACATAAGAATAAATAATAAGTTACAGTAAATGTATAAGAATAAATAAAATAAGAATTCGGTAAGTGAGAGAATACTTGTGAGGTAAGTGAAACCTCTCATATGGTCAATTACTACTATACACCATAGATGTCTCCATGGTGTATAGGGACTGTCGATTCTGCAAGTACCTGAGAGCGGCGACCTTTTAGTCCTAGGTGGACGTAACCTACTGTTGTAATATATGATCACTTACGTCTCACCACTACTCAATTTACTATAGTGTGTATAGAAGTAGCAGGTTGGTCACTGTCGTTTGTCTGTTCCCTGGCCTATGGCATACTGATGAGAACTAATAAGTTCGAAACCGGTCTATATATGGTCAGGGAATTGACAAATAACATTGGCTACTATTATTTCATGATTTGTACGGTGTAATTCAATGCAGGTCGGGGTATTTGCCCGCTGAGTAGTTGTTTCCTGCAAATCATATAACAGTAGGTTACGTAGTAGGTACTTGCAGAATCGCAAGTCGCTATACGCCATGGAGACATCTATGGTTTATAGTAGCAATTGACCGCATGAGAGGATTCACTTATCTCTCACCACTACTCAATTTACTATAGTTTGTGTAAAACTAGCAGGTTGGCCACTGTCGTTTGTCTGCTCCATGACCTATGGCATACTGATGAGAACTAATAAATTCGAAGCCTCTCTATGTCTGGTCAGGGAATTGGCAAATGAGATTGGCTACCATTCTTTCATTCTTTAAGAAAGATATTAACACGTACCTACATATTTTCATGTTTAATGTAATCAATATACCATATCTGGAGGTTCTGGATCAGTGTAAAAGATAGAATTTTAACTTTACATAAGTGGATGTGAGAATTCATGACTAGACCTAAACTTAGCCGAAACTTAAGAGAATACCTATATATTGTTATGTAATGCCCTCTAACGAAGAGAGATGTAATTAGCCCTGGTCATAGTGAAGGGAGACCTGTTTTAGTTAACGGCCGGTAGGATGGCGCCATCTCTAGACCAATTGACGACCATGTCAAATGCCTTATTAAGATCAATAATTGTACATAAACAAGATTTTTCCTTCATCTACCGCTAAATAAACATTAGTTGCGAGATCTATTATTGCATCGTGTGTGGAGACTCCTTCTTTGAAACCATATAGGTTATCAGACAGATGGTTTTTATTCAGGTATGAGTTTAGCCTCGTTTTAATTACTTTTGCACATATTTTAGATAGGTTTGTTATTAGGGATATTGGTCTATATGGTCTATAATTTTATATAAGTGATTTATCTCCAGTTTTATACATTGGTGTTATTGTTAAAGAACACGATAAAACCCTCTATGTACTTTTCGAAACTGTAACAAAGCCGAAACATTTCTCATGAAAGGCGTGCTTCACGTAAAAATATCGTTTTTTAATCATGTTTTCGCTCTACGGAGCGTTTTTTATGCAAAAATTTCAATAACTCATCAAGAAGCGTCATTTTAGAAAGTGTAGTAAATGTCGCTGCACAGGGACGCAATATTGCCCCGACCACCAAAATTTAGAAACAGTAACAAAATTTTACTTTAATTTCGGAAATTTCAAAATTAAAAATCCTTTTACGAATCCACGTTGTTAAACACTGCAGCTCATGCGTTGTGTTAAATATGAGGACAAGTTAATCCAATATCTAGTCAAAGTATATCGAGAGTTTTAGCGAAAATAGCCTTTAGCGACAAGGGTCCGCCATCATTTCCTAGCAGTCGATTTTGAGGAAAAAATGATGGGTTTTAACGGGATTTGCCCTAAACCCGTTCCTCAGTGATTCGGTGTCAGAAAAGTATCTTTACCATGTACTCATATGTGCATGGGACCGCCTTGCCTGAACGTATAAAATTGTAATTGCAAAATATAATTCAAAGTCGTTGCGATTCAAGCATATTTAAGCTCCGAGGTGCGATCAAAATTGATATTGAACTGTAAATATGTAAATAGACAGGCAAGCAAAAGCCCACCAAAAATTTATAAACATTGAACTTTTCTTGAATTTTTTTGTGTAATCGTTAGCTCAGAAACCGCATATTGAATGGTAGTTGGTACATTATAAGTCGTTCCGTTCCTCAGCATGTGTTGTACACGGGCCAGACTATAGTTTGTAAAAAACATTTTTCTTGAAGTTGTTGTAAAACATGAATTTTTAAAGAAATTTAATATATATTTTTGAACTTTATCTTGTCTTTTTCTTGTGCTTTCAAAATTCCCTTTCAGGTTTAATTTTAAGAAAGTGTTAGTACTTACTGTGTTAGATTTATAGTGTTACGACGTCCAATTGATACCATCAGTGAAGCAGTTAAGCATAAACGAATTCTCCGTCTGAAACAGTCGTTTTGAACCCTTATTTGTGAACGTTAATATTTATTTTTGGAAAATATAAGTAGAAGTCCTTCAGACGCAAAAGATGGATCGTTCACATTATTAACGACTCCTTCTCTGTTTTAACACATATTTTTTGCGGGGGTCCGTTTCTGTGCTACAATAGCGTATAATTTAGTGTGCAAAATGGTAACGTATAATTTTCCTGTGCAAAATTGTATATATGTGTGATACAGTGTGTTCGCAGGAGCTGAGCAAACTTCTCGTTTCATAACAACTTTAGAGTAAACTTTCTGAAAGTTTTTCGTTAAGCATGCAAATCCTACAATGACAATATGCTGGGAATTCGCGATGGTCGGAGAAACTTTAACAATTTCAAACTAATTTTATGGCATCTAGATAAGTTTGTTAAATATGTATTTGCAGATAAAATGAGGGGTTAGGTAAATATTTCTGTTTTATTTGTAAAAAATAACATTTATTTTGACAACTGGTTTTGTATGAGATAATCGTTTAATGAATTTTTTGTTATAGATAAATGAAAAACATTGTTCTAGCTACAAAAATCCTTTTCTGCCTCTGGGCCTTGTTATGTACCCACATATTATTTCGCGTTTGTTTCAGTATTTTTATACATAAACTTTTTTCCATAGCACTCTATGCATCTGAATAAATATATACTATACTCGTAGGGAATTCTATTAAAATGGAATATGGATGTTGTTGACATTACTGTACAATTTAAATTTACCAACAAACTTTGTTTGACTTTTAGCAACAACGATTTATTATACAATTTTTTATTAGATATAATTTAATAAAAAAAAAACTTTCAACATAGATTTATCAATATGATTAACGACTTGGTATTAATACATATTTTGCAATGGATCTTATAATACTATGTCGTAATACGGCACAGACATATCAATTGATGTTATTACGGGGAACCATTTAGTGATATTAAGACTAGTAGAAATGTGGAAATGATTTAGGGTATGGAAGTATAGAGGGCTAGACTGAGTTGTATGAATAAACGTGCCTCGTCACTGTATGTCTTTCTTGGTTTCTAATCCCATTAGTAGGAGAGCTGACGGACATTACGGTGAACGTAATGATCAAAATGTTCACTCATGGGAATCAATTCTTTGGTCTTTGGGTATGTCAAAACCGATCGTCTGCCTTCTCAAAATGGTAACATTAAGTTGTGGGTTGTATTAGAAAAGGGGTAGTTTTAGGTTTTGGTGAACCACAGTGATCAAGAAAAATAATGCAAGGGTGACTAAATACAACTAGTTTAGATGGCTTTTTTACCTAGACAAACGATTTTTTAGGTTACTTTGTATATAGCAGACGCCGCTGAAAACAGTAAAAATCATGTTTCGGTGGGGGGCGAGCGTAGGTGCGTCTTTACTATGTACATACTTCGGTATGCGATGTAAAGCAACGACAGGCGCAGTTAGTACTTGGATTGGTGACCATTCCAACGGAAACCGCGTTCTCGCCTCACACATCTTCCAGCGGCTTGTATATCAGTGTATGCGCGGAAGCTATACAACCTTAGGCGAGGGTTGTATAGGAGATATACCATCCTTCGGAGGGGATGTAAAGCCGTCGGTCCCTTGTCTATTAAATGTTAGGCAAGTAAAAGATCCCTACTCTTCTTAAGGGAAGAGGTTCGGCAAAATTCCTGGTTGGGGGTAGCTCGTCTACAGGCTTCGGTGTTAGGCCTCAGTAGCGGAAATAGGCCGACGTTAAATAAATGTATAAAAAAAAAAATGTTTCGGTGAACTACCTTAATCAAAAATCATTTTGGCGCTAATCGATTCGTTTATTTATGCTGAAAGAAAAAACACGTCGGCAGTATTTTGTATCCTGGGAACTCAGTCATGTTTCTTAAAATACTAAATGATATATCTCTGTTATAGCACTTCAGAACCAATTGTCTATGCCAAGTCTGCAAAACATTTACATTCATTTATATTTCATTTTTATAATTTGTTTACTATGCACATGTAGTTATTTTCTTTACCACTGAAACTTTTTCATTCATTTGTTATATAGTATATATATCCTATATAATGTAATGTATTTACTGGATCCTCACAAAACAGTTGTATACAATTTAATATTTATTAGCGCAGTTCGCTCTTAGATTATATGCAATAAATGCCATTTACTCACTCTCAAGCTTTTATGTAGATATTATAGATTCCCTTTATCGATTCTATTAATCGGTTCTGTAATTTGCTTGAGTAAGGAAACTTAACTAGAAAAGGAACCAGGTTGTGCGCTTAAGCCGCCTATCAACAGATAGCAACATTCGTACAATTTTGCAGCTTTCAACTTTATTAGTAAAATATGTTTTTCAAATTTGTATATTGGTGCCATATTTTAGATTGTAATATAAAAAGTTTACCTTATTCGTTAAAATCACGAAGTGATCATTTTGCCTGCCGAATTTGAACTGATTTACACTAAAAATGTTCAACTGTGAGATTCCCAGTAATTTATATTACATTCATATCCACGTCTCCTTGTATTTGACAATACCAGTTTGCAAATCAGCATTTACTTTTACGTATTAAGCAGACTTACGTATTTAGCAGCAGTTTACACGTAAACTTCCTTTGAATCAAACGCCGTCTTGCAAGAATAAATTGCTAAAGATATTTAGATTGGATGTTCTACAAGACAATTGGGGCCTGAACTGCAGTACCAGAGCTTTCCCACCTTCAAACATACTCAATCTCGAAATCTAGGCGATTGGTATCATATTCACTATTATTTTTCATATTAAATTATTTTTCTCGCTGATACAATTTTATTAACAAAAAATTTCACCTAAAATTATATTTCTATGAACATACATAGTTTCTTAAGGATTTACTGTCGAAATGAGGGTAAGTTTTACATCTCTTGCAAGTTCTCCGAATCCACAACTCTTTGCTCCTACTAAAGCCAGCTAACCGTTCGCATATGTTGCCTCAATTACTTCCCAAAAAAAAACAATAAGGGAAAGTAGGTCACAATATTACAAACAATGTCGGAATGAATGGTAGTTGTCCGTTTGCTTTCAAAGTGGTCCCTCTTCCGGCATTTTAGTTTTTCAAGGCACACTTTAATTGCTCTTTATATATAGCTCCTTTTATAGATTGTTATTTAGTCAATAGTCATCATCAATTGGAAGTTTTCTCCGAATAATATTAAATTTAGAAATTGTCGAGGAAATTGTTTTGACGTTGTATTTCCATTATAATACATACCGGAACTCCTCCAGGAATTATTCGGAATTAGTCAAAGTTCATTGTAAAATGGCGTTAATAATCCACTTAACCCATTAGGGAGAATCACGTTATTTCCAGAGGGGATACACCAGCAGAAAATTTGATAAATACGTTAGAAAATATGAGTGAGTGATGCCTCGGGGGGGGGGGGGGGAGCAGTAATCCATGCATAAATAATAATAATTTATCAGTGAATATTTCCATTTACATATTATTTGCAAAAATCAATTAACATTCTGTTGTTTCTGATGTCCATTAACCCTGTAAATGAGCCCATGGGATTAATGCGGCAATGTGGAGATTGTATTTGTTTGTTTAATATATTTAAAAGGTGGTAGCAATCTGATGTAGTTTCCACAAACTACACTGTTCAAATGGTTTTAGTCCCGTCCAGAAAAAATTAAAAAGCAGTAGAATAGTGTCATTTACTGAGAAATGTTAAACTTATACAGAAATTTATACCAATTTGTTCCTACATTCAAACTGATATTTAACTTACTACCTAAAGTGTTATAGTTTCTAATAGTCTAATAGAGATACCGGAGTAACGCCTGTGAATTTGTAATATTTGCTCTAGAAAAAGTTTTGTGGCCACATAAAGTTTGGGCAAGTTTAAACGTGCCTTGAAATTTAATCATTGTTATCCATTGTCCGTGTTTCTCTATAGAAATCGTAACAGCGTTGTAACTTTCTGTACCACTCTATTTTAAATTGGAAACCTCAATTTTCTTGTATTAATACTCATTTAACTCTCCAGATTCAATTTGTTCTGTCAGTTACTTAGTTTGTGACAGAAGAAGAGGCATAGAAGTTGTGCGTAGAAAATTAATTTTAGTATAGTTTCTGGGTATAATAGGCCAACACTCTAATATCTCTAAATATTGTTGCTAAGTTAATTAATCAATAAAAATTGATCAATGTTAAGATGTTAAAACTATGTGCAAGTGCAACATGAAAATTAAATTAAGAATAATGTATTTTAGACCAAAAATTAAATTAGTTTCTGGCAGGGCGCACATAAGTGTATGATGTATGCCATTTTATCTTGTCATGTAATTCGAAAATTAATTTAATTTCAAATAGATTTCTATCTTTTGAAAATAAATTGCTATACATGCTCTTAGAATTAGTTGTTACAGAAACTAATTTACAAAAGTTACTTTATATTCCCTTGGAGATTAATTGAGTCACCGACGCCTGTGTAGAGAAATTACCCCCAACCAGGAATTTTGCCGAATGTCTACTTTGGTCGAATCAGTTTTTAGATATGGAATAATAACATGGAGAAATGCATATTCGACAAATTTGGAGTCTTTAAATATATCGCAAAAACATATAATAATAATAATATAATAATAATAAAAAACTTTATTTAATGTGGCGGGGTGTCAGCTAAAAGCTGGTATAAATCCCAACCACGGGCTTCAGTTGTTACATAAGATAGAGGTATACACAGACAATGCAGATCGATTATTAAACATATAAATATAACTAAATGCTAACAATAATATATAGACTATGGCATATTAAAAGTTACATTATAACAGATAGGCGAGAAAGTAGAGCTAAACAAGTAATAAGATAAACATACACATGTGGTATTGTATTGGTAATATAATTAGCCATTGAGCAATATAGACTTATTTTATTTTTAAATGTTTGATATGAAAGAGTTTTAAACACTTCTGGAATTTTGTTGTATAAATTAGCTGATAGATATGAGAAGGACGATTTATATTGGGCAGTTCTATGAACAGGGATATGTAGAGTACTATCAACAAAGCGCAGGCTATTATTATGTAATGCGGCACGGAATACCAGCCTCTCATACAAATATTTAGGCAGGTTTTTATTTATTATTTTGTGAACCATACATACTAGATGCAATTGCCATTTTTGTCGTAAATTAAGCCATTTATGTTGGTGATAATAGGGTGTTATATGGTCCCGTTTTCGCACATTAGTAGAAAAACGCATACATGAATTTTGAAGTTTTTGCAGTCTGTACTGTTCATCAACTGTAAGGCACGGACCATACACAATATCGCCATACTCTACAATAAATAAAATAAGTGACTCTGTAAGTTTTAACTTAGTAGAAGTAGGTAGTACATTTTTGAAACCATAGAGAGTTTTTAGTTTACTATATGAATTCTGCAAGACTTTTGTGACGTGGTTACTAAAAGTGAGATGATTGTCAAACCGGATTCCAAGATTTTTTATAGTTTCAACTACTTCAAGTTTTTCATTACCGATAAATAAATTACACGATTGATCTGAAAATTGTAACCGCTTAGGTTTATAGTTGATTGCGCTTGATTTTTTTGCATTTAGCTGGAAGCCATGTTCCATGGAAAAATTGTAAACAGCAAGTAAGTCGGTATTAATTCATTCCATTGCTACATCAACATTATCCGGGTTATACGATAAGTATAGTTGACTGTCATCCGCATAGTATTGTGATTTACAGAATCTAATGACATTTGACAAATCAGCTATATACAAAATAAATAAAATAGGCCCTAATATCGACCCTTGAGGGACGCCCTTATTGACAACCAGTGATTCCGACAATACATTAGTTTTAACACTTTGAGGACTTCCAGATAAATAACTCTTAAACCAACCAATTGAATTTGGATCAACACCAAAAAAAGTAAGTTTGCTGAGTAATAATTCATGGTCTAAACAGTCAAAAGCTTTAGTGTAGTCCAGTAGAACTGCTGTGGTAACTTTGGATTCATCTACAGCTTTTAAAATATAATAAACATATAATAAAAATTATCTTAGGAAAAAATAAATATTACTCCACTGAACTACTATTCTACTAATGTTTATACATAAACATAAAACTTACTGAGTGCAATATAACATGTACACAACACAAGGCAAAAATATAATTTAAATGTCACAGATTTATAACGTATTATAGTCCAAAATTTTATAATATTTTACCTGTCAATTCTAAGCAATATAATAACGCAGGACTATTCTGTGATAAAATAACTAGTGAGGCTCTTAGGTAAATTACAACTAACATTGTCGCTATTTTGAGTGAAATATTCTTAAATAAGTAATCAGCACCGTGACAAGCATAAACACATATGCCATTTCTCTAATATCCCGGTAGAAATGATATATGGTTTCCTATTACTTCTAGAAGGGAACAGCAATGTCTTTGGGAATAACCTTTCTTAATTTATCTATTGCAGGGTTTGGGGATCCCTCAACTTTAATGAAATTAACCATGAGTGGCACTTCTAGAATAAGGGTAATTTTATAAGATAGAATTTATGACAAACTTTGGCCATTATTCTATTTGGGGGTTGCGTAATGTACCTTAAATGAAACGCACTGTCATCCAGAATGTCTATAATTTTCTGTTTATGATAAGGGTAGGTGTATTTTATTATAACCAGGTCCATCCGAAGCTAAAGGGCTTCAGAAGCAGTCTGTATTAGGTTAAACTGTAAAATAACTCTTAGTGGACGCTATGTTAAGTTTAAACTTAAGTGCGATTTTTTAAAATTTTCATTCAAACCTAATAGATAAACCCGTTTAAATAATAACCGATTTATTTATTTATTTATTTATTTAAAAGTACAACTGCCTAGACAGATAAAAATCCGATTAAAAGGCAGGAAGATGCAAGTAATAAAGATAAGAACAATATATATCCTTACATATATAGCAATTATGAAGCAATAAAAAAGTGATATTTGCAACAAAGCGATAAACTGTTAACTTACTTAATTAATAATAGTAACAATAGTTATAACTATATTCAATCTATCAGTCAAATATGTAAATTAACCATCCAATATACATCTTCAAATGTTTACAATATAATCCATAATAGCAATTGAGATTAACGAAAAAAAAAACAATCTCCAATACTAACATATTTACATGCTTATACACATATATAGACACATATATACACCCATATATGTGCATACATGTTACTTAATTACCTAAAATGCATCTTCTGATGTTATAAGTATTACAGTTAAAAATATCTAACTTAGTCTGATATTGGTTATAATGTGAGCACATGAAGAAAATAGGTGAAAGTAAATTATAGCTAAATAACTCGGGACAGTCAACTTTGTTGGTTAAAAGTTTATGTAAAAATGGTCTAGCAAACTACACTCGTCGTGACGCCAAGTCATTCAAGTTAATCCTAGCTAACAGCTCAGATTTAGGTGCCAATAGCTGGATGGACACCACCAGATTTATAAGACACGTATTTAAGATGCTTCCTCTGAAATTTTTCTATGTTGGAGTATGAGTTCCATAGCTTAGAGTCCAGGCAACTGAAGTATATTCTAACTTCGGCCTGAATCTATATTACACAGAAAAGTTATTAAATTCGTTTTCCTTGTAAAGGGCAAAGCATTGCATTTCGATATGTTTAGCGGTAACAGATTGATATCACACCAATTATTAATTCTTGCGAGATTTTGCTGCAATCTATTACAATCGCTTACTGAGCTAATTGAAGTAAATAGCTTGAGATCGTCGGCATACATAAGAGCACCGCATATGTGAATAAGTAGTACAAAAGGTAGGGGTCCAAGAACTGGACCCTGCAGTACCCCTGAAGTTGCCGAGACTTGAACAGATGTGAAACCATGATAATGCACATTTAATAGCTTATTAGTCTGACAGGAACAAAAGAAATTGATAAAGTGCGAGGTTAGTTCTAAAGTTATTGCTAATTCTTTCAATAAAATACCATGAAGTCTATCAAAAGCCTCGGCGAGGTCAGTATAAATTACATCAACCTGACCACCCTAACCCAATGACGTGGTGAGAAAATTGATAATACTTATAAGATCTACCAGCTAAGAACCATGTTGATAAATTGAAATTTGAGATTTAACATGAAAAGGTAAAATATTATGTAAAATAACTTCAAAGAGCTTGCCAAAGTTACAGAGGATTCTCTCAATTGCATTTTTGTCGCCTTTTTTGAACATAGGGCAGATTTTCGACCTACACCAAATTTGAGGAAATACTTCAGACTGAAGAGCTAAATTGAAAATAGTAGTCAGTAGTACAGGGCGCAAGCTCTTAAGAAAAACCGAAATTTTGTATCCAAGTCTTATACACACTAAATCCCAATGTAATATTTTATTCTCTTTAATAATAGAGTGGGGGTGGTAGAGGGGGTGACTATTGTAAAAAAATTTTTAGAAGCCCTTGGTTCTCGTATACACGCTAATTCCCAATTTAATTTATTTTCCTTAAATAATAGGGTGGGGGTGGCAATGGGAGTGTTAGAGGGCATAACTAATGCCAAAGTAAATTTTAGAGCCTCTTGGTTCTCGTACACACTAAATCCCAATTTAGTTTTTACTCCCTTTAATAATAGGATGAGGGAAGCAATATGGGTGGTACAGAGGGTAGCTAACGCCAAAAAAATTTGTTGAGACGTTTCGTTTTTGTATACACACTAAATCACATTTTAATTTTTTTTACTCCCTTTCATAATAGTGTGGGGTGGTATCCAAGTCTTATACACACTAAATCCCAATGTAATATTTTATTCTCTTTAATAATAGAGTGGGGGTGGTAGAGGGGGTGGCTATTGTAAAAAAAATTTAGAAGCCCTTGGTTCTCGTATACACACTAATTCCCAATTTAATTTTTTTCCCGTAAATAATAGGGTGGGGGTGGCAATGGGAGTGTTAGAGGGCATAACTAATGCCAAAGTAAATTTTAGAGGCTCTTGGTTCTCGTACACACTAAATCCCAATTTAATTTTTACTCCCTTTAATAATAGGGTGAGGGAGGCAATGGGGGTGGTGCAGGGGGTAGCTAACGTCAAAAAAATTTGTTGAGACCTTTCGTTCTTGTATACACACTAAATCACATTTTAATTTTTTTTACTCCCTTTCATAATAGTGTGGGGTGGTATCCAAGTCTTATACACACTAAATCCCAATGTAATATTTTATTCTCTTTAATAATAGAGTGGGGGTGGTAGAGGGGGTGGCTATTGTAAAAAAAATTTAGAAGCCCTTGGTTCTCGTATACACACTAATTCCCAATTTAATTTTTTTCCCCGTAAATAATAGGGTGGGGGTGGCAATGGGAGTGTTAGAGGGCATAACTAATGCCAAAGTAAATTTTAGAGGCTCTTGGTTCTCGTACACACTAAATCCCAATTTAATTTTTACTCCCTTTAATAATAGGGTGAGGGAGGCAATGGGGGTGGTACAGAGGGTAGCTAACGCCAAAAAAATTTGTTGAGACGTTTCGTTTTTGTATACACACTAAATCACATTTTAATTTTTTTTACTCCCTTTCATAATAGTGTGGGGTGGTATCCAAGTCTTATACACACTAAATCCCAATGTAATATTTTATTCTCTTTAATAATAGAGTGGGGGTGGTAGAGGGGGTGGCTATTGTAAAAAAAATTTAGAAGCCCTTGGTTCTCGTATACACACTAATTCCCAATTTAATTTTTTTCCCCGTAAATAATAGGGTGGGGGTGGCAATGGGAGTGTTAGAGGGCATAACTAATGCCAAAGTAAATTTTAGAGGCTCTTGGTTCTCGTACACACTAAATCCCAATTTAATTTTTACTCCCTTTAATAATAGGGTGAGGGAGGCAATGGGGGTGGTACAGAGGGTAGCTAACGCCAAAAAAATTTGTTGAGACGTTTCGTTTTTGTATACACACTAAATCACATTTTAATTTTTTTTACTCCCTTTCATAATAGTGTGGGGTGGTATCCAAGTCTTATACACACTAAATCCCAATGTAATATTTTATTCTCTTTAATAATAGAGTGGGGGTGGTAGAGGGGGTGGCTATTGTAAAAAAAATTTTAGAAGCCCTTGGTTCTCGTATACACGCTAATTCCCAATTTAATTTATTTTCCCTTAAATAATAGGGTGGGGGTGGCAATGGGAGTGTTAGAGGGCATAACTAATGCCAAAGTAAATTTTAGAGGCTCTTGGTTCTCGTACACACTAAATCCCAATTTAATTTTTACTCCCTTTAATAATAGGGTGAGGGAGGCAATGGGGGTGGTACAGAGGGTAGCTAACGCCAAAAAAATTTGTTGAGACCTTTCGTTCTTGTATACACACTAAATCACATTTTCATTTTTTTTACTCCCTTTCATAATAGTGTGGGGTGGTATTGGGGGTGATAATGGGAGGGTGGTTGATGCTGAAAGAAATTTTGAGAACTTGACTTTTCGTATATGCCCTATATTGTAATTTTATGTACTCTTACCTGCTTGCTTTTCCTATTTACCCCATTTACCCCCGAACATTTCAACGAAATTAGATCAAAATATAATCTAGTTTCAGATCTCGTTACAATACATAAGTGTACCAAATTTCAAGTCAATATCATAGACGGTTCCAGAGTAAGCGTGCGTACAAAAAAGTTACAGACACACCGACAGACAGACTGACCGACAGACAGGAAATTTTTTTTTCTCCCTCAAATTTAAAATCTAGACGTTTCATGGCATTTTAAGCCTATTTCAACCAAAAAAAAATATATTTTTTTTGCAGTACTTACTATACTTGTTATTAAACCTTTTCAGTACTATGAGCATATCTTCTTCTCTAATTAGTGGTATATTAAGCTGTGGGATATGAATGCATTGTCATCTACTTTATCATATGTAGATGATGAAGTAAAAGCGGACTGAAAATGACTAGCAAATGCGTTGACTATGCTTTGTGGATCATTTAGCGGGGTGGCATTGAGTAAGTTGTAGTTTTATCGATTGAGGTAATGTAGTAGTTTAGGAGACTAAACCGTTACATAAAAATTAATCTCTAATATGAGGTCGTCACATTAGTCATTTTGTTACTCTACCGATTCAAGTGGAACTGAAGAAAGGGAAATGCAACAAGTACAAATGCTGCTGCTGGTAGCTACTAAATGATTATAATCTGCTTTTAACGCGCAATAGGGAGGTACTTACTTCATTTGTGTATTTGTCCAAAATCCCGTGTATCTTTACGTACATACATGTGGTCTGCGGTTGGAAATGGTAATAAGGTATCAGGGTACCAGAGTTAGAGGGAAATGCATAAAAAAAGAATATAATTTACACCAGCTCATCCACCATTCCTTAGAAAACGTTTTAAGAGTATTCCAGTTATAGCATTAGTTCGAGTATCTCAATTTCAATTCAAAACTTTTTTATTTAAGATTAGCTTATAAGTACCTCCCCAAGGCCTAATCTGTGTCCGACTGTGCGTGCAACCACTGCATTGTTCGCTGTGGCGGATTGCAGGGCCGAGAGAACTAGGCCTGGTTTGGTTTTAAAACAATTAAAATTTATACTTAGGCTCCTTCTGCAGAATGCAGATTAAAAAAGGTGAAAAATTTACAAACATCTAAAAAAGCAGATTCTACAAAATTTAAAACTACACACTTCATTAATAGCTCGCGCACTTCACTGCTTTTAATTTGGCTGTTCGTGCTGGTACCTCAATCTGAAGAAACCATCTGCGAGAGGTTGTTACACGGCCTATGTCCATTTAACAGTTTTATTTAAAAACTAGTGTTTTGTGGATTTTTGGATTCAGTTTTTGTAAGTGAAACTGTTTTCAACCAACAGAATTTTATTTGTATAACTGCTAAACCATTTCACACTGTTTTATGTACTTAGTTTTATATCTTAGGAACTGTCATTTTCTAAATTATGTATGTATTTCCGTTCTACACAGCATCCCAGGAAACAATTAACAATTTGTCTACAAAATTTAGTTACATCAGATATCAATTTTTCAATTTTTATATTTTTGTTTACTATGTTGGCACATTTGGTGATTTTCCTTACCTTTTCTCGTTACTATATATAGTATATCCTATAAGATGTAATATATTTACTGAGTTATCAAAATACGTCTTAATATTTATTTGCATCTGTTCATATTTGTGGTTATGTATAAAATAGAAATTACAAACTGAGGCAAAGACATTGGTATGGAACAAAAACTTTTATTATAGATTCCTTTTATCGATTACATGCCACTAGTTTAGTTGTGAGTACGGGAATCTACAAGGCAAGTTGGTGCGCTTAAGGCATTGACAGATGGCCATACTTGTACTATTTTTTATATTTTATAGCTCTCAATTTAAATAGGGAATTAGATTTCTCTCATTTTTTTGGTAGCGTTGTTTTCCAGTAACTAGGACAAAAAGTTTACCTTTTCAGTAAAACTCACCAGGAAGTCATTTCTTTGCAGCCTTTGTACTGATTCAAACGTATATAATTTTTAACTGTGGACTTCAGTAATTGATATTACAATTTTTATATCCCAGTTAACAAGTGTTGAACATACAGGTAATTTCATTATTCATTTAAAAATTTAATTAATCTTCAAATTTTACCTTTGATATAATTTCAATTATTTTTAAAATAAATTTTAATTCAAAGTCAATTCTTTTTAATTTAATAAGTAGTTAAAATACTATATGTACTACATGGTTTTAAAAATATTTTTCTCTTTCCTTTTCATTTTTTTTTGGCAATTTATGGTCTATGAAATCAGCTTAAATATATTTTGTATAGCTAACTTGCTTAAATTTTGTACAGTTAACTTGCGTAAATTTTGTACATGCATACATGCTTAGATATTTACATGCTTACATGCTTAGATACTTATATTCTTAGATATTTAAATTCTGAGATACTTCTTCTACATTCCTGCATAGCTTTTGCACAGCTTATCTTTCATGGATAAAATTTCGTTATCTTTACATTAAACCACATAGTTGGTTAATTTTCCTACAACTTTAACCCCATTTCATTGAGAGACGTAAATTGCCAAGGAAACTATAGAATTCATTCTTGCAACAAGATACAATTGTGGGCCTGGATTGCTGTCCCAGAACCAGTCACCTCTACCATAATCAATCTGGGATACAGGTATAAATTTGTTATATATATACATTTTTTTTAAATTTCAATTTGTCTTTCAAACCGATTTGTCTATTTTTCATGTAATATATTTGAACATTCATTTTAAACTATCTTTTTATTTCTCTTATCAACAATTTCAGTCTGATCTATAGCAGACTGGTTATTCGAGAAAAAGAGACAATTTTGCTTATTTTACTATAGATGGTGCCCAATTTAACATCAGTTTTTCTTTGTCTCCTTTTCTCGAAATAAACAGAAATCTGTCGCTTATGCTGTACATGTCGGAAAGGGTAAGTTTCTCCACTCTTACGAATGCTCTGGGCCCACGGCTCTCTGCTCCGACTTAAACCAGCTACTCGTCCGCATATGTTGCCTCAATTCTTTCTCAAAAATAAATAATAAGAGAAAGGAGGTAACAAGGTAATAAGGTATCAGTGTACAAGTGTTAGAGGGAAATGGATAAAAAGGAATAGATAGATGATTTACACCAGCTCCTCCGCCATTTCTTAGAAAAGGTATCTAGCTATAGCATTAATTCGATTACCTCTATACAGTACAATCTAATTGATTATTTTTGGGGATTATTGATGAGTCATTTCTACAAGAATTAAAATTTATTTAGACCTAGATTTTAGAAAATGATAATAGATCAAGCAGCTAAGATTCTATACACGGTAGTTGTTTCAAACGCGTTTTTTCATTGAGTTACCAAAACTGATTCAGTGTTCGCTTACATTTAATAGTTTTGAGTTTTAATTACTTTTATCCCTCTTTGGGAATTTTAATAACGGTGGTCTTTTTAATTTGTTGCCTAGACGAAAGAAGTTGAACTATTTATTTATATTTGTTCTTTCGCCGAACCGGATCTGCTCAGTCTAACCTTTCAACTGCCATGACACTTCGCACAGTGACAAGGTCCCGAGGAGGCTGTGTATATTTTTGATGTTGAGTAAAGTTGTTTTGCCTGTTTGCATGCGATATTATTTCAGACTTTGTGTTGTTTTTAGACATTTGAATCAATGTTTCAAGTTTAATTTCAAACTTATTTGCGTCAACTTTCCTTAAAATCTATAAATCATTTATGACTAGGTCTGTCGATATAGCGACTCATATGTTGAAATGCTAGTCTTAATAAGCACCACAATTTTGTGCTTATTTTGCACCAATTTCATACAACGATCTCAATGTGAAAATTTTTATATTTGATTAAACATATTTTTTTGTTGAAACGTAATATTTTTAGTCGCAAACTACTCTATAAAATCCTTATTTTACTATAAGGAACGTAACCAGACTGCAACCAATACCTACTCTCCGGGCTATGTGCCCCGCCGAGCGCTGAATTATAAGTTACAAGCCTGGTGCGTTAAATGTAATAATTGCATACTTAGCATAGTTCAAACCACTACTAGATTGAACTATGCTAAGTAGTTTGAACTAAGCTAAGTTCGAACTAGTAGTTTGAACTATGGTAAGCCCAGTCAGGCTATTTATTTTTCGATTGCAGCAGACACTGAACCGCTAGATGGCGCCTGCTGACTATTTTACATGTCGTTATCCCAAAGATACCGAAATGTATTAAATAGTCAACTGGTCCTCGTGTCGGTCGTCACATGCCTACCTTGCACTGACGAGAGTCAACAACTCGAAACTGCAGTCTGCAAGTGGTGTGTGACGACTGGCACGAGAGCTCCTTTAAGTAGGATCAGTCTTTCGGCTGGTGTTTGTTGCAATCGAAGTATTAACGTTTTGATGGTAATATGCAATTGTTACACTTAACGCACCAGGTTTGTAACTTGTGATTCAGTGCTCGGCGGGGCATATAGCCCGTAGAGTAGCTGTTGGCTTCAGTCTGGTTACGTTCCTTATAGTAAAATAAGGATTTTATAGAGGAGTTTGCGACAAAAAATATTATGTTTTAATATTCCGCCCTCTAAAAGCACATTTGAACAATATTTTTTTGTGTCTTTTGTGTTCAATTTAGTAGAAAACTTTTGTATATATAACTTTTTTAATCAGCATACAGAAAATAATTACAGTTTTCAAATATTTGCGTTTCTAACAACAGCAGGGTTCTAGTAAGCAACTGTAGATAAGGTTAAGACATGTATTTTTATGTGTACCAGTTTTTCAAATCATAAATATTTAAACGGCGGAAAAATCGAATTTTGCTACATAAATTGTTATATTTCATAAAAAACAGCGGACACTCTATTCCAAATTGTTTTCTTTATTTTTTGATATGCCAAGAACACATTTCGAAATTTAAATGGCTGTAGCAAGGCATTTAACTTGAACGTACAACTTTACGCCTCTGTATGTACCTGAGCGTATGCGTGGCAAAATTATCAGCTATTAATTAAGATAATGTCCTATAATTTAAGAGTGTGTATTGTGCAATTAATCACAAGGAGCTGTATCATAATGTAATATTTTGAAGAGGGTATGGTATATTAGATGTAATCGAGTTAGACTTTCCGGTCAAGCGAACTTGAAGTGATTCTGTAGGTTTAGCTGGATCAGTTTATCGCTCCAATTACCCGCGTCTAATTGCTAACCTGATTTAGAGTTTTCTCATCGATCTTTCTTATCATTTTTTGGCAAATGGTATTTATATTGTGGATCTAATTCGGTGAGCTCGTCTACTTTTAGCTGAAAGCACAATATATCTTTAAATATTGTTTTGTGGAAATAGAATAATAATTAAACATATTATTTTACCAAAGTTTTTCTTCGATATAGCAGTGTTCTCTATTTTGTTCAAGAAATGGCTCCGAATAACTAATAATTCAATAAATACTTATTTTTTAACGCACGTATACACACACTAAATAATTTAAAAAATCCGTAAAAGTGCCAATTTCACCATTTGTGAGGAGACACATTTTATTTTATTAGAAGGTTGATATACTGAGGTTTAATGGAACTATTATTTTTAACTGAATTGAATCTGCAGTACGGTCTTAATGAAACATATTCAATTGAATAGAAATTTTATTTCTACATGCAACTGTGTAAAAAAGTATACACTTCCATAATATTCCACGGGCCAGTCAAGATTTGGGTAAAAAATGGCGGGGCAAAATGCCACTTGTACCATAGCTGCCAGGGGCTCTAAGGATGACAAAAAACTTTGTGGGCAATCTGGCGGTGGTAGCTTCTCAAAATGGCGGCCGGTTGAAAATGGCGGACGTCAGCTCTTCGCTTAAATGCCAATAACTTTTGAAGTAATGTTATCTTTTTAGAAGAGAGGTACGGGATTGTACTTTTCTAGTGTCGATGGGAAAGTATCATGAAAACTGGAAATAAGTGGTAAAAAAAAAATTATTGTATAATAGTCGAAAAAATAAAAAAATACTTATAAATAAAATCATTGTCATTAGTCAAAATCGTCATCTTCAGATTGATCTCCACTGCTGTAGTAATTTTCAGTATCACTGTCCACATCTTGTTGAGCTTTTTAAGAGTTGCTACACTGTGAAAGTTTGCAGGCAGAAATGCACTTCATATTGTTCTGTAGGCAAGGGCAAAATCTTCTAACCTTCTTTTCCATATTGCCCCGTGGTAGTTTGCTCGCAGGGCATGCAGATATAGACAATCTTCATATGGGGGCAGATTTTTCGAATCCACAGATCCCTTCTTCCCACGGAACATTTGGTACCGCAGAACATTTACCTTCTCAACACTTGTATTTTGGCAATACAGTGGGCAAGTGAGGAGTTAGAGCCCAGTTGGATCCCAATTTTGCGTTTGGCTACGTTTGGGACCGGTAACACGTAGCCAAACGCGCAGGTGTGCCCTAGACTGGAGCATATATAAGGAACCGCACAACGCGGGTAACGTCAGTTCAGTTCGAGCAACGAGAAACAGCAGTAGGCAGCTTTCAGTGAGAACCTGAAGATGGCAGATGAGATTATGCCGAAGCGTCGTTTAGACAACCGTGACTCCTGGAGGGGTCGATCATCGATGCGGGAGAGCACCCGGAAGTACAACAACACTTCATATATATATATATGAAAAATACTAGGTTCTCGGGTTGAACCGCGTCTGAGATTGTTTTGGAGCCATTTTCAAGAGAAAAAAAGTGGGTCAAGTAAAAATTGTCAAAGAAACAATTTTCACTTTACTTTTTTTCTCTTGAAAATGCCTCCAAAACGGGAGTCGAAACGTCTAGACATTAACAATCTCAGACGCGGTTCAACCCGAGAACCTAGTATTTTTCATACCAGCGACCGCGGAAGCTTCTCGGATATATATATATATATATATATATATATATATATATATATATATATATATATATATTGTTATTATACATGATTTGCAGGAAACAACTACTCAGCGGGCAAATACCCCGACCTGCATTGAATTATACCTTACAAATCATGAAAGATTGGTAGCCAATGTCATTTGTCAATTCCCTGACCAGACATAGACCGGTTTCGAACTTATTAGTTCTCATCAGTATGCCATAGGTCATGGAACAGACAAATGACAGTGGCCAACCTGCTTTCGGTACTTGCAAAATGGCAAGTCGCTATATACTATGGAGATATCTTTGATGTCTGGTGTATAGTAGCATTAGACCACATGAGAGGATTCACTTACCTCTCACCACTATACCATTTACATTAGTCTGTATAAGACTAGCAGGTTGGCCACTGTCATTTGTCTGTTCCATGACCTATGGCATACTGATGAGAACGAATAAGTTCGAAACCGGTCTATGCCTGGTCCGGGAATTGACAAATGACATTGGCTACCAGTCTTTCATGATTTGTAAGGTATAATTCAATGCAGGTCGGGGTATTTTCCCGCTGAGTAGTTGTTTCCTGCAAATCATCTATAATAACAGTATATAGGTCAAGTCCACCAAGGGCTGAAGGTCACCGTTCTCGGTACTTGCAAAATTGCAAGTCGCTATATACCATGGAGACATCTTTGATGTCTGGTGTATAGTAGCATTAGACCACATGCGAGGATTTACTTACCTCTCACCACTATACCATTTATATATATATATATATATATATATATATATACATATGATGTTTTTTAGGTTTTCGCGGGTGTTAAATGAAGTGTTGTTGTACTTCCGGGTGTTCTCCCGCGTAGATGGTCGAACTCCTCCATGAGTCACGCTTGTCTAAACGACGTTTCGGCAGAATCTCATCTGCCATCTTCAGGTTCTCGCTGAAAGATGCCTACTGCTGCTCCTCGTTGCTTGCTCGTTGAGTTCAGTTCGAGCAACGAGGAGCAGCAGTAGGCAGCTTTCAGAGAGAACCTGAAGATGGCAGATGAGATTCTGCCGAAACGTCTTTTAGACAAGCGTGACTCATGGAGGAGTCGACCATCGACGCGGGAGAACACCCGGAAGTACAACAACACTTCATTTAACACCCGCAAAAACCTAAAAACAACATATATATAGTTTCTTGTAGTTTACCGTTGAAATAAAAAAGATACAGGGGCGCGAATACCAAACTGAATCACCCAGTATAGGCATGTAGCTCCCATGAAACATTTATGTTATGTGTAATGTTACTCAATATACGCCCTCCGATTATAAAAATTTATTATCTATTATCATTACCCTATCGTCGCTGTATATTTGTGTACCTATCACTATCTTTTTTTACTGAACGACACCGATTGATTTTTTGTGTATTTTTACCACCGACTGAACTCAATATTTGTATTATTCAGGATGTCGTTAAGGAACATATAAGAAATTGAACGGGAAATTCATGCCATCAATATCATCAAAATAGATCCATTCATCTCTTATAAAAGTGCTTCCTAATGTAACATACAGCCCATTGAGAAAGTCTCGCTTGAATAATTTTTTTTAACAATTCTGGCAAAAGAAACGGCGGGAAAATTCAGCACTGCAAATGCTTATTTGTTGTTATATTTTTTATTCAAGAGGTGAAATTGGTAAGTAATGGAGCAAGTTCTGAATTTTTTACTGTTTGTGTACGGAGGATATCAACATACTAATCTACAATTACCTTAAGCCGTGGCGTCGATAGAATTTTTCTATTTATAGATTAAATAATGTAGAATATTTAGTTAGGTTCGATCAAATTTCAGGTCACCCATGCAGTTGTAGTCAATATTTAAGAGCTTTGTTCGAGGTAAGCAGAATGTCTATGTCATGCTGTTGATGACAATCATTGAATAGATTGAATTATACAAGTACAAATTGCCCAATTATAAGTGTTAAATTCCTAGAAATTGTGAACGGCATTTAAATATTACAAATATTATTCAAAATAACCCCCAGCACAATCAATATATTTTCTTGCTCGCACAATTGTGTTACTCATTATGTTCCTTAACATCTGCAGATTGATTCTATTAAAAGCTCTTCTTATTCTCAATTCGAGATCCTCGATGGTCATAATGGGAGTTTTACACACCTGTCCCTTGATATAACCTCAAAGAAAGAAGTTTAATGAGATTAGATCAGGTGACCTTGCAGGCCACCTTATGAAACCCTGATTTGAAATAAGTTGTGGGTCATAAGTTTCATTTAGACAATCCATAACAAAGCGGCTGTTATGGGACGGTGCTCCTGTTACCTCCTTTCCCTATTTATATATTTTTGGGCAATAATCGAGGCAACATATGCGGTCGACTAGCTGGTTTTAGCCGGAGCAAAGACTCGTGGATTCGGAGAACTTGTAAGAGATGTGAAACTTACCCTCTTTGAACCTGTGGCATAAACGAAAATTTTTTGTTTTATTCGGGAAAAGGAGACGATGAAAAATTGATGTTGTTTGGGCACCGTCTATAGTTAATTATTATTTGATTTGTCTCTTTTTTTTTTGTAAAACCAGTTTCCAATAGACGTGACCAAAATTAAAGGTAGGTAAATAAATAGTGAATAAGATGAATGCTAAAATATATTACAGAAATAAATAAATTTTATAATATGAAGTTATTTAAAATAAAATTTTAGGTGAAGTTTTATGTTAATGAAATTGTATCAGAGAAAAAGAATAATTTAATACAAAAAATATTAGTGAATAGGACACCAATGTCCTAGATTTCCAGGCTGAGTATGGTTGAAGGTTGAAAGTTCTGGTACTGCAGGTCAGGCCCCAATTGTCTTGTAGATGATCCAGTCTAGATATATCTTTTGCAATTTATTTTTGCAAGACGGCGTTTGATTCAAAGAGAGTTTATGTGTAAAGGTTGTAGAATAGTTTCTAATCTATTTGATTCGTGTAGTTAATACAAGATCGAAGGCTTAAACGCCCTAACAATGACAGAGATATATTATCAAGCCATGCAGCCTAGAAAAAGTAATAATCGCAAACACAAATGTAAAATTACGTAAAAATAAACGTAAAGTAAGTCTGCTTAATATGTAAAAGTAAATTTAGTAGTAAATTTCAGTAGTAAATTTTAGATGCTGATTTGCAAACTATAAATTGCCAAAAATGAGACAGAAAAGAATATTTTATTACCATGTGGTAACATGAAGTATTTTAATTACTTACTGAATTTAAAAAAAATGAATTTAATTTATTTAAAAAAATTTAAAAAAATATTGAAATTTACCTGGTAGTGTTAAACACAAGGAAACTTGGATATGAATGTAATATAAATTACTGAAGATCTCACAGTTGAATGTTTGTTGTGTAAATCAGATGAAATTCGGCGGGCAAATGATCACTTCGTGATTTTAACTAATAAGGTAAACTTTTTATATTACAATCTAAAATATGGTACCAATATACAAACTTCAAAAATATATTTTACTAATAAAATTGAAAACTGTAAAATTGTACGAGTGTTGATGGTCGACTTAAGCGCACAATCAGGTAGTTAGGTTTTCTATGCACAATTAAAATAGTGACAGGTATACAATCGATAAAAGGAATCTTTAATCAATAATAGTTTGACATTATTTGCATGCCACAGATTAGATAGTTACTTTGCAATTTGTATACATAACCAAAGATACGAACTGTCGTAATAAATTGTTTACAATCTGTATTGCAAAGATCCAGTAAATACATTATATTATATAAGATACACTATATAACAGGTGTGAATGAAAAAGTTTCAGAGGTAAAGAAAATAACTACATGTACATAGTAAACAAAGTATAAAAATGAAATATAAATAAATGTAAATGTTTTGCAGGCTTGGCATAGACAATTGGTTCTGAAGTTCTGTAACAGAGATACATAATAGTGTAAAAAAACATGACTGAGTTCCTAAGATATAAAAATTGGTATATAAAACAATGTGAAATAATTTGGCAATTATACAAAGAAGATTTCTGATAGTTGAAACAGTCTCACTTACTAATGCTGAATCAGAATGCTATACAGATCGTGCTAAATATAAGTAAAATACCAGTTATTGTATAAAATGACTAAATGGACATAGGCCGTGTAACACTCCGTCTTGCTGGAATTTTAACAATCGTTATTGTGCTAGAGGCTTTCTGCCAAATCTGATTTTGTAAGAAGTCGAGATACCTTTGTCCTGTCAGCGTACCTTGGAAGAATGTTGGACCAATGATTCGTGTTCCATAAATATCTACCCAATGAATTCCAAATCTTTTTCGAAACCAGCCTTGTCTAACTAATCTTTGATTTTGTTGGTACTAGTATTTTACGTTCTGCCCGTTGACCATCCCATTATTTATGAAACATGTTTCATCGGAAAAAGGATATTGAAGGCAAAATTAATGCCTTTTTGAAATTTATTAATTAATCACGCGCAAAACATAATTCGCCTTACAAATATTTGTGAAGATTGTACTTTCATAAGCGGTAATTATGTTTATTTTTTTCCGTTGACGTCCTGGACTTATTAAATCTAGATAATAAAGATCTAATATTTAAATATACCATTTCTAAATATTTATTGGAAAAAATAAAATAAAATATCGCTTCTTACAATGAACAAGTAGAAAGCAAATACGTAAAGTAAAATCAAATAATTAGCAACCAAGTCACTCCTATGTTTGTACTCTAATAGAGTTATTAAGTTTTCATAGAGAAAGATTGTTATAAAAAATGTCCGGCCGATTACTCTAAAATATGATATTACATCAACAAATGATCTACTTTAAATATTAGTATTATTATTTTAGTATTCAATTCATTATAATCAACTCGTACTCACCTTGATCACACCTTTTTCTAACAAATAGTAGATTGACCATCATATTGAAGCACGTTGTATAAAATAGTTCCTTACAAATACAAAAAATATCTTTGTTCGAGAAACTTGGCTGGTAGGTATAATTGTTTTGCAGAAGGATTGCGATAAAAAGTAAATAAAGAATAACTAGGAGTATAAAACATTTCTCTGCACTCGATCATTCAAGTTGAAATGTGTACAATTCCATCTTGGAAAAGTTTTATATACTGTTCGTATTCTTTTAATTTTATCTAGAGCAGAGGATTTAGTATTTTCTTTGCAGGTCAATTAAAAGAGGCGAGGTTTATCAACAATCACAGATTATCACATTCTCTTAAGCTTAGCCAGTTTACTGGGGCTTTTAGACGGATTCCAGTAGCTCACATGAATCAGTTCTATATTGATTTTTAGCTTACAATCAGCCTTAATACGTTTTATCTGTTTATCGGGTTCCTGGATAATGCACTTTAGTTTGTTGGTTTTGGATTGTGTAGGCTCCCAATATGAAGGAATATCCGCTATTTTATGTAATGTAAATATATATACAAGAACGAATTAAATAATGGCTTCTCTTTTAGGGTTGTATAAAATAAAAAGTAAAAATCTCTAAAGTTAGCACAAAATTCATACTCTATTATATTAAGGAGATATTAACCACCCATCCAACTACCAACTGCGCCTGGCGTTGCTTTACATCGCATATCGAAGTATGCACATAGTAAAGACGCACCCACGCTCGCCCCTATGTATCAATTTTAAAAGAATCCATAATCCTTTAAAATAAGGCAACACATTTTTAATATTTCAGCACAGTTTTATTACCAAAGTGCTTACACCTACCTTTTTTTCTAGATTATCTATCACTGTAATAAATATATACCGGGTGTTAGAAAAGTATGGGAACGGTGGAAAATCTCGAACAGTTTGCGTCAAATCGAATAATAAAAAAAATACGTGTCAAAACTATCTACTGATACCAAAATGACCTCCCCACCCACCACCCTGTGGGTGGGGAGGTGGGGGGTTTATATCGGGCATTTTTTTCGATTCTCACAAGGTGTCGCTGCAATCGCACAAAATTGAAATAAACCTTAAGCGTCCATAAGTTTGTAAATATTTACAAACTCTAGCTGCTAGTGTTGACAAGAAAACATTCAGTTTAAAAAACAATATCTGTGATATCTTGGTTTTATGAATGCTTTTTTTAAAGTGTTCTTAATAACAGTATTTGTTTTGTGAAATTTCTAGGAGAACGTTCAGTTCCTTCCAATTTTTGTAGAGGCAGGAGCGCACTTTTGTACGGAAAAAGTTATTTAATTTTTCATTAGTTCTCGCGTTTTTTTTTCTGCATAATGGCTACTTTAACAGAGGAAGAGAGAGTTTCTCTTTTAATGATGTGAGGGTGGGGCGATAAAGAAAGGTCCCATGATTAAGTTGTGATTTTATTCAACGAAACTTTCCGTGTAGATCAAGTGGGAATTTCGAAATCTACTATGTCCCGTACCATCAAACGATTCCTTGGCACAAGGACAAATAAAAATCGCCCAAAATCTGGAAGGCCAGAATCTGAAACATCGGAAGCTCGACAAATGGAAGTGGCCCAAGCATTTTTTGAAAATCGAAGGTTATCAATCAGAAAAGCCAGTCAACAGCTTGATACGAGTGCATTTTCAGTTCATAAGAATTTGAAACTTTTGAAATTTCATCCTTACAAAATTCGCCTTCACCAAGAGTTAAATGAAGATGATTTTGATCGGCGACTTGAATTTAGTGAATAAATGATGGAAAGGAGTATCCAAAACTCAAGTTTTGTGTCATCTCTACTTGTCTTCTCAAATGAAGCAACTTTCGAACTCAGTGGAAAATATATATATATTGGAGTGACGAAAACCCTCACTGGATGCTTGAAACACACACGCAGTATCCACAAAAATTAAATGTTTGGGCAGAAGTTTTCAGGGATCGAATCATAGGACCGTTTTTCATAGACGAAAATTTGAATGAAGAACAATACCTGGAAATGTTGACAAATCAAATAGTTCCCGCAATACAAGAAATTACTGGTGATGAGTTCGATAATTTTTGGTTCCAGCAAGATGGGGCTCCTCCACACTATCGGAATATTGTTAGGGACTATTTGAATGGTACTTTCGAAAATCGATGAATAGGTCGAAGAGGAACTATTGAATGGCCAGCAAGATCTCCCGACCTCGCGCCACTTGATTATTTCGTTTGGGGCTACGTGAAGGGTAAGGTTTATTTCACTAAACCTCGTGATTTGGAAGAGCTCGGGCAACGCATAACAAACATTTTTGCAGAAATACCACCTCAAATGATAAGAAGTGCTATTGAAAATTTTTACGTTCGTCGAATCCAATGTCATTGGATAGATTTCGTAAAAGTAACAAATATGTATTTTTCAGTTTTTGAATTGGACGTTCTTTTATGGGCACAAGACGCTACTCTTGAAACAGTAATGTTTTCTTTTCATTTTTTGCGATTACAGCGACACCATGCAACAATCGAAAAAAATGTCTTGAATAAAATTTACGTATTTTTTGTCGTAGAATTCGATTCCGTAATAGAAAATGGGGGTTTCTATTTGAAATTTTAAAGTTGCCCCTCGCCCCACCCACAGGGTGGTGGGTGGGGAGGTCATTTTGGTATCAGTAGATAGATTTTTGAAAAATTTTTGACACGTATTTTTTTACTTTTCGATTTGATGCAAACTGTTCGAGATTTTCCACCGTTCCTATACTTTTTTAACACTCGGTACCTATGGCCGCATACACAGATTAAAGTGTTATAGATACATATGCCACATACAACCATATAAGTAATTTGCGACAGCTAGCAGGTTTTTCAATGTGGTTAGGTAAATAATAAATAGTTAAAATTAGGAGCGCGTTCAGTTTAGACTTCAGCGTACGGCTAACACGTCCCAAGGAGACGTTCCGAATCAACATCAAGAAAAATGTAACCAACCATGAACTGGCAGTGGCAACTTTGAAGAGGTAATTTGTTGTAGTCACAACTTTGCTATGACCTTAAAGTGGTGCTACAGTCCTATTTGCAGATTTGTAGTAATAATAACTTTAAAGTTACGTATTTACAGTGTTCGTCACTATCGCCAAGTAGCGATTACTTTCAAGTAGCATTTCTCGGTGAAAACGACCTTAAAGTTATATTTTCTGAAGTACGCCATTTTGATGGCCAAAACTTTCGACGCCATTATTATAACATATGAACCATAATTTCATAATTGACTAAAAATTTTAATTAATTAATTTATCGCCATTTCTGCACCAAATATAACAAATGA
Source organism: Leptura quadrifasciata (assembly GCA_963675555.1). Classification (NCBI taxonomy): domain Eukaryota; kingdom Metazoa; phylum Arthropoda; class Insecta; order Coleoptera; family Cerambycidae; genus Leptura; species Leptura quadrifasciata. The sequence goes on from OY776678.1 coordinate 122,597,588, forward strand.
ATACATAAAAATTAGTTTTTAGTTCCGAAGAACTGTAATCAAGTATACAATACTACAGGAAAACTGTATACTTTCATTCCAGATTAACTTATTTTAATCATGCATGGATCAAGTAGTTCAGTTTTAGATTAGTTCAATACCTGATTGGTTCTTTTGTTAACTTTTAATTCTAACTTCACCAGGCCGCAACTTGCGTGCCGTGTGCATTTCGTGCCGGGTGCAAAACCACGTGACCGTGATTTTTGGGTATAAAATAGCTAGCCAGAAACCAGTAAATTCATAGCTTGACTTTCACCTTTCTCGAGTGTGTTGAATTGAGATAACCGGAAGCTCAAGTTTCTCCGGTGTCGTGGCAGCCGCTGGCCAAGTATCTGTTAGGGAGGATCCGAGTGCGTTGAACTGGACCTCCTGTCAGATTGATTCGAGTGTGTTGAACTGGATCTCTCCTGAAACAGATTTCTTAGTCGCGTCTGTTATGTCCTGGAACTTCGATTAGAGAATTGGGGTTACGACGACGTACATAGGGGAAATATGTTACACACTCTCTCTCTCTCTCTCTCTCTCTCTCTCCGATTACTATGATGTACTTATGTAATAACAAGATTGTCGCAACCTAAGCCATAAAAGATATGGCCACACTGTACATATAATTATTAGGAAAATAAATGTCTTATTTTGGATCTGGATTTTAATTAATATTAACATTGAACCCTGGAATAATCTCCAAACCAGCTACCCGAGCAAAACAAGCATCACAGAACAGTAAAAAATACGTTTCGGCATCTATTGTGTCATATTCTCGCATGGCATTACATATTTCAAAGACAATATTTTCATTAAGAAATGCAAATTTTAAAGGTGTATAGTTATGTTTTATCATTATATTTGTCAGTAAAATTGCATTCGTTGTAATTGTGACCTGGAAATTAGCACAAGTTTTGCTATATAAGTATCTAATATTACTGTTCTGAAAGTTACGGCGTCTACGCCACCATATCACCGCTCCGGAATCACAACGTCATTGGAACGTAGCCAGACAAGCTCCAGGAACGTGGCTGGAATGTAATCGTCACTAAAAAATATTCCTTATTTTGGTCGTAAACACGTATTAGGAACATTCCTACTACATGTCTGTGATTAGTACCAAAACACTTCATAGTGCCTACAATAGTTATTGCTACGTTCTCGCGACTAATTGTGCTAGACGGGATACGAGGGAATAAATTATATCGATAACGCGGCACTGCTTGTTATATACCATTGCAGAGAGGCACAACAACGAACATCCCTGGTAGAGACGCTGAGTTGTAATATTTCAAACTGACATTGGATAAACTATATCACTTTTGCTTAAAACATCTTTCGTTACAACCAACATTTTCTGCGCCACTTCGCTCCAAAATGACACAATGTCTTTTTGTATCTAAGAAAATATTTATTTATAGAAAAATGTTTTAAATAAAAGTAATAGATAGTAATTTGCATATACTTCTAACAAATCAAACGGATATGCCGAAAAACTTAGTTTTGCTAATCATGTGTGTTTCTCTATTTTCAGTTCTAACAAAGCTGTCCCGAGGAAAACGTTCATCTAGTGAACCAGTGCTCCAAGTGTTTAAATCAAAAGACAGACCGTATTTCAACTAATATGTGCTGGAAACTAAAAGTAAGCTAATCAACCCAAAAGCTACTGCAGTGGGCAGTAGTTAGTTGGAGTAGCCCAAATTAGCCTAAGGCAAAGCGTGTGCAACTCTGCGTAGAGTGGTGCACGCACGGCCGGTCGTTGAATTAGAGTCGATCCTTGACGAGCATCTTGTCAATATTTTAGATATTTTTACAATAACTTGAATATTGCAAGTGATAAGGCCTGTAACCGAATTCGGGGAATTTCTGGGGGCTTAGGAGCCCAGAAATGCGGTTAGTAGACTCTGATTCCCGCGCGCGAGTGATGGAAATGCAATAGAATCGAGTGACGAAGTTGCAGTAGGATAGGACCTGACCCTTTACGACCCCCGCACTATATTTAAATGGTAAGTCAAAAACTATACTTTCCACATAAATTTCTATAAATATATTACAAGAAATACTACTAAGTGAAAACAAAATAAGAACTATAAACTGTTCTTCGGTAACATCTTTTGAAGCATCGTCAATTTTTCTGAATTTTTGATTATTCCATTTTCTTCTAACACAGTGATCTACAATAACCCCTTTTTTAATAACAAGATTAATAATAGAAGTCGGATTGTTAGTTAATTCAAACATTATTTTTATAATATATTTGATTATTTTCTTCCTTTAAGCAGTTCTAAGTATTTAAAACCTCGTCTTCAACATTTTCATTATGTAAATTTTCTTCTATATCAAAAAGCCATTTTAAAAAACATTTTTTGAAAAAAATATTACAGTTAATAATTATTTTAGGAGCAAAAAACTGCGCAACTTTAAATAAACGACGGTACTGCCCGGTTCCACGAAAACAGTTTCTCACAGCACTTACTTGTTTTAGAACTGTTCATTCCGATCATAAGCTTGAGTGAAATGCATCGGCATAATTGTACATCTGGTCGACTATATATACGTTAAAATTTACAAAGGCACGTTTGACACATTGGTAACTAAAATACCATTCAGAGCGCACAACCTAATAAAAATATTAGGTTTGAAGAGGAATACGACGAAACTTGTCTTTGTGCGTTTTAACATCTATCATTCCTCTAGTTGACTTTTTGTCACATTTGCCTTAGTCGAGGCTTCTTGAAGTGTTTGTAGCAGATGCCGTTGAACGGACCTATTTGTAAGTCACCGATATAGTGTTACTTGCAATGTATATAACATCAGGAGACCGCAGCATGGTCAGTGTCTGAGTCTGCTCTGCACTGATGAGAGCCAAGCTCGAAACCGGTCTGCAGATGACTCTGGACATTGCCGATGCTGCCGAACTCCTCTGTTTTAATAATGGGTACCTTTACCAGTATCTGCTATAAACATTTTATTGCGTTTCTAGTAATTGGTGACTAAAATACTCTCTCTCTCCTCTTATGTTTTAATGTTTGCCAATGGCATTGAGAAACCGCTAGATTCTTATATTTTTCTCTATGCAGATGATTTCAAAATTGCAAGAATAATAAACAACGAGTAAGATTGCATAATTTACAGAATGATATCAGTTCCTTATGTGCATGGTGTTTAGATAATAAATTAAATTTAAATATTAAGAAATGTGAGGCAATGACATTTTCGAGAAAAATAAATGTGATTGGGTATGATTACAAAATGGATGACGTTCGTTTGGAACAACGCATTAGGAAAAAAGACGTAGGTAGTATCTTAAATCCTGCTTTATCATTTATTCCTCATTACGAGTATATTAATGATCAATGTATGTACTGATGGTCGAGAGGAAAGCGCACTTGTCTCTCACCCAAAAGTCCCGTGTTCGATTCGCGGTCGTGGCAGTGGAAAATACTGTGAGAGGGATTTTTTCACTATACACGGATATGGGGCGTGTGTCCTTGTTTCTAAATGTGTAGCCCCCTTCCACACAAGGCTCTTCTAGAGCCTTCAGGGATAAAGGGGGTAGTAATTACCTGTGGTGTTATTTATTATATTATTAAAATGTTTAAGAATGCTGAGAATTCGGAATACAAAACAATTCACAAGTGTTGAATGCCTAAAAATATTATATTTTGCATAATATATCTTAGAAGTCGTTTGGAGTACTGTACTGTCGCTTGGTACCCGTACTCTAATGTTCATATTAAGATGCTCGAGCGTATACAATGTTAATTTTGCAAATATTCGTGTTTTATAAGGCATAAGAGTTAATCCGAATAGAATTATAGTTATAGTGACCTACTAAAAGAGTTTGATAATGAGCCGTTATTCGTACGGCCTAGAGTAATTACTAACATCATATATAGTCCAATCAATAGGGAACGGCCCAATGTTAAATTTATCAAAAATCCTAACAGCAAAAAAAAATATGGTCGTATAGAATAAAAAATTCTAAGAAACATAGCGTCAAAAGTCCGTGGATCCTCGATGTCTTTCATAACCTAAAAAATTCGTAAATTTGAAAAAAAACGGTTTTTCACGTATAAAAAGAAAACTAAAGCTCGTAGAGAAAAAAGTTAAACGAGAAAGTTGTAGATATTAGAAAGGTCTATCGATTCACTTTTTATCGATGTCGATAGGTGCATTAGATTTCGAGACAAATCGAAAAAAACCCGTCAAAATCGACTTTTATTGTTTTTCGTGTATCTTTTTCAAATCACCGTTTTCAAACTTGTTACTCGGTGAAAATGTAGCCTGTGGGAAGCCATATAAGTAACTTTTTTCGAAATAAATTTTTTTTAATTTTTCGAGATATATAGATTTTTCGAAAATCGGCTCCTCTTGCTCGATGGATAGTCCTACAGAAACGATTTTGGGCTTGTTTTTTTCTTCAAGAGTTGTACTATTACGAAAAAAAAATGATAACGACTTTTCAAATTTTAAGTGTCCAAAAATGACTCACGTCACGTTATTTTCAAATATGTTTTCCAGTTTTCATTTCTCGGCTATTACGGCAATCGATTGCTGGCATTTTTACACGATTTCTTTTTTCTACGAGCCGAGATAATTTTTTTCAAAAAATTCCAAAGGGCGCTATTTACGTACTACAGCGCCCATTTTTACGGAGATTATAGTTGAACACATTTATTTTCAACGAAAAAATAGAGCCGTTTATTTCATCGACTTTTAACATTAATTTTAATGTAGACACGCACTACTTACTTAATTGTTCCAATTATTACAATGTTAAGCAAATCATATAAAAATTTTATTCAAAAACAATTTTGCTACAGCAAAATTAAGTGAGGTTAGAATATACACGAGGCGTTCGAAATACAGGACGCTCTGCTTTCTTTCAACTCGACAAACTATACTGTGCGTGAGCTCAGCAGAAACTGTCAAGCAGGTCTTAGTCATTTTCTAAACCCATGTATCCCCCAGTCCGAGAAGAGCGATGCAGCTGCTTGAAAAGAGAGTCCCTTCAACGCATATACCTGCTCTGGGTTAAGAAATACACTAGGTCTCAAAACTTTCCGAAATCGTAAAAACTTTCTAAAGCAATTAGCCTAGACCTTCAACTTTCTGTTACAAACGAATTTTTTTTTTATACATTTATTTAACGTCGGCCTATTTCCGCTACTGAGGACTAACACCGACGCCTGTAGACGAACTACCCCCAACCAGGAATTTTGCCGAACCTCTTCCCTTAAGAAGAGTAGGGATCTTTTACTTGCCTAACATTTAATAGACAAGGGACCGACGGCTTTACATCCCCTCCGAAGAATGGTATATCTCCTATGCAACCCTCGCCTAAGGTTGTATAGCCTCCGCGCATACACTGATATACAAGCCGCTGGAAGATGTGTGAGGCGAGAACGCGGTTTCCGTTGGAATGGTCACCCATCCAAGTACTAACTGCGCCTGTCGTTGCTTTACATCGCATACCGAAGAATGTACATAGTAAAGACGCACCTACGCTCGCCCCCCCTTTCTGTTACAAACGAATAAAACAATTAAACGTGAAAATGTGATAAATCAATAAGCAGTAACATTGTAATTAATAATTTTACAAAAGATTGTTCTTAAAAGTAGGGTGTTAGTAATTAATTATTGTAATGTAAAAATGTTAACTGAAGGTAAAGAAAGATATTATAAGAACGATATCACTTTTGAATGCGAATAATTTTGAAAAATCCGAAAAATTTCAGGTAATAAAAAAAAATTAAAATGAATTTTTCTGAGTTTATTTTGCATAGCAGACAAATATAATCATCAAATTCGTGTTTATCTCGTTGAGCTACCCCAGATTAAGTACAAAAGGATTTTTGTACGTGATCAAGAAGTCGAGATATTAAAGATTTTAGAAGCGCGAACGATTTTGAACGCGCGAATCCAGTCCACGACCCGCCCGCGCTGCGCTCGCACGCTTCCCTTTGGTATTTAGTTAATAATGTTAAAGGTCGATGAAATAAGCTGTTCTATTTTTTCATTGAAAATATAAGTATTCAACTGTAATCTCCGTAAAAATGGGAGCTGTAGTGCGTAGTGGAATTTTTTGAAAAAAAAATTATCTCGGCTCCAGAGGGTCGTAGAAAAAAGCTTTTTAAAAGAAGTTCGTGTAAAAATGCCAGCAATCGATTGCCGTAATAGCCATCATCGAGAAATGAAAACGATATTGAAAGTAACGTGACCGAAAAGAAAATTTTTTCAATCATTTTTGGATACTTAAAATTTGAAAAATCGTTATCACTTTTTTTGCTGTGATAGTACAACTCTGGAAGAAAAAAACAAGCCCAAAATCTTTTCTGTAGGACTATCCGTCGAGCAAGAGGAGCCGATTTCCGAGAAGACCTTTTTTTCGAAAAATCGATATATCTCGAAAAAATTTAAAAAACTTTCGAAAAATGGCACTTATTTGGCTTGCCACAGGCTACATTTTCACCGAGTAACAAGTTTTGAAAACGTTAATTTGAAAAAAGATACACGAAAAACAAGAAAAGTCGATTTTGACGGTTTTTTCGATTTATCTCGAAATCTAATGCACCGATCGATATCGACAAAAAGTTAACCGATAGATCTTTTTAATATCTACAACTTTCTCATTTAACTTTTTTCTCTATGAGCTTTAGTTTTCTTTTTTTACGTGAAAAACCGAAGGACATCGAGGATCCACGGGCTATGCGACCATATTTTTTGTTTGCTGTTAGGATTTTTGGTACCCTCTCATACCTATTGATTGGACTAATATTTGTATAAAATTATTCATGGTCGTGTTGGCAATTCTCAACTCTTAGACCAGGTGCAATGGAATATACCCAGATTTGGAGCTAGGCAGTCGTTTACATTTAAATACGATACACCCCACACCAATCAGCACACGAATTAACCCTTACTCACTATGTCTAGACAATACAATAAATTGCAGCACTCTGTTGATATATTCTGTGATAATTTTACTAGTTTTCCTCGTTCGCTTAAAGAAGCTGTCTTAACTAACTCCATATTTTAGTGTGTATATTATGTGTATTTTTGCACATATGTGTATATTTGCTTAATTTTTTACAATGTTTGTTCGATTTTTTTTAAATGTAATTATGTATTTTACTTCGTATGTTACCATGTGCTAGTGTATGTCATGATCACCTTTGTCTGCGGCATCCTTACTATCTATTGCTTTTTTTATATACATTTTTACTTTAATCTTTAAAATTGCTATGTTTTAATATCTTATTTATGGATAGTCTTGTCTGTTGGATTTTATCTTGATAAATAATAAATATATAAATAGATTTAAGTAATAGGTAAAATTGCCAATTTTATTTAAATGAAATGTATTTTCCATTTGATAATTTTAACTGATTAACGACTGCAAATATTGGTGGATATAATTTCATTAACCGAACTAAAAGCCAGTCCGCCTGGGGACAACTTAAATGTCGATTCTTTAAGAGACTCGTTTTAAAATAAATTCACTTTATACGGACCGGTGGAATAGATAAAAGCAACTTTGCCGGTTTACCGCAAATTTGTATTTCGTTTGGCAAGTTGCAAAAGTTGCGGTTTTACCGAAGTTACAGGCGTTATAATTGGAAGTTTGTGTAAGACGTTAGTAAAGATAAACAGCAGGCTAGCCAACTGTTGGGAGGTCGTTATCAAATTATTCAAAGACTAATGTAATTAAATCACGAGTTTCTAAGTAGGTAACAATAATAACGTGGAGAGACCGACCGGTCTGAAAAACAACTATTTCTGTGTCACGTCTGTTTTCTTTCCATTATATTTTCACTTTTAAGCTCAACAATAACTAGTCCTTTGATGGAAAATCTTTTCTTTTACGTCAAATTGTATCAAAAGAAAATAATTGCTTTACAGAGTTACTCTGTAAAGAGTGATTTTGTTCTAAACAAATGGGTTTTATTACTGAAAAAATATGTAGTCTGCTTCAGTTTAATGCAAAGTATTATATACGGCTAAATATTTCCCCATCTACTGTGCAGAAAATTGTGTTATAATTTGATAAAGCGATGTAATGGGATTACGTTTCAGCTTAGTGCCTAAAATCATTATTTTGCTTTCAGCAGAAAAACTTAATAAAGTATCTATCAATCAATTTTTGTATTTTAACAACAAAGCGGTGTTCTGAATATTTACACATAACCAATGAATTTGTTAGTTAATCATGAGTTGTAAAGGCAATTGAAGTGTTGGAATGTATTCAATTATGTGAAATTAAAAAAATAACAGGGAGTAGCACACCGTATAAGTTCAATGGCCTTGTTTCAATCTCAACATTAACACCACAAAAAATATTTACCTCAACCATGCGTTTGCCCTATTCCAAACTAACAGCTCCATTGTTTTCAACCACCAAATAGATGAGACGTCCACTCTTGAAATTTAGAATAATAAGGAGGGTGTTGTAGCTCATAATAGTTAGTACAAGATAATTGATAATCGAAGTGAGATTTTGATGCGTGAAAAAGTGGTATATGATGTGTCTTTTAAAATAAGAAGAAAATATAATGAGTCACCCTGGGAAGTGTTATTGTACTTCCGGGTGCTCTCCCGCGCCGATGGTCGACTCCTTCAGGACTCACGGTTGTCTGAACGACGTTTCGGCAGAACCTAATCTGCCATTTTCAGGTTCTCATTGAAAGCTGCCTACTGCTGCTCCTCGTTGCTTGAACTGAACTGACATTCTCCGCGTTGTGCGGCTCCTTATATAGGCTGTGATCTAGGGTGCGCCTGCGCGACTGGCTACGTGTCACTGGTCCCCTACTACTTGTGGGAGGCATTCTACGGCAACGATTGGACATGAGTATGCCCAACCATCGAGAAGTCAAGTGGAGCGTGACGTTTCAGCGAGGCCACTTGTCGGGTTGGCTCAGCCGCCCGCTACGCCCATTTACATTGAAGGCCGTCCTCGTTCAGTCGATGATGATTATTCATCGAGCACAAAATAGCTCCGCAAATGAACGGAAAATTATAGAAATCGATAAACAAAAATGGTAACAATGAAAACTCCGAAGAAAATATGTTCACATCAATAGTCACAGAAGTTTTTAACCAATTTTCATTTCTATTTAAAAATTTCGTTATTCGACGTGATTTTTGACTTTTTCTCATGTACGATAGCGAATTTTTAATAGATTTTTTGTACTCTCAGTTAAACAGATCTTAAGACTCGCTCACTTAACGTTTATTTTCCGTAAAAAAATAAACAAAATTATATTTCAATGCATAGAAATATTTTACATACCTTCAGGAGTAGTCTTCATTTTTTTTAGTCAAAAACACGCCCTATAATGGAAAAAATTCATAACTAATGAATTGTTACATGGCCTATGTCCATTTAACTTTTTTATATAAAAACTGGTATATTTCATTCATATTTTGCACGACCTGTATAGCATTTTGATTCAGTTTATGTAAGTGAAACTGTTTTCAACTAGCAGAATTTTGCTTGTATAACTGCTAAATTATTTCACATTGTTTTATGTACATATTTTTATATCTTAGGAACTAAGTCATATTTTTTTACACTATTATGTATTTCCATTCAATTACAGCATCGCAGGAAACGATTGTCGATTGTCTAAAAACATTTATTTACAGTCATATACCTATATTTCAATTTTTATATTTTTGTGCACTATGTAGGTACATATGGTTATTTTTATTACCTTTAACTTTCTAATTATCCTGTTAAATAGTATATCCTATAAGATGTAATATATTTGCTAAATCCTCACAAGACTGTTTTACGTTTTACTATTTATTACGGCAGTTCATATTTTTGGTTATGTATATATAAATTACAAATTGTTGCAATCTGAGTCATCTGTGGTATGTGGTATTATAGATTCCTTTTATCGATTCTGTAATTTGTTTGAGTATGGGAATCTACATAAGGCAGGTTCTTGCGCTTAACTCAACAATTGACAGATGGCCATACGTGTACTATTTCTATATTTTATAGCTTTCACTTTAATTAGGGGAAATAGATTTTTCAAGTTTATCTGGTGGCATTATTTTGCAGTAAGTGGGACAAATAAAGTTTACCTTATTAGTAAAAGTCACCAAGAAATCATTTGCTTGCAGCTTTTGTACTGATTCGAACGTATATAAACTTAACTGTGGACATCAGTAATTAATATTACATTTTTATATCCGCGTTAACAAGTGTTTAACATCCAGGTAAATTTCATTTATTAGTAATTTAAAATTTCTGTAATTTTCCATTTTTGTCTTTGATGTAATTTCAATTATTTTTAAAATAAATTGAAATTCAGGTTCAATTCTATTTAATTTAATAAGTAGTTAAAATACTATATGTACCACGTGGTTGTTTCCTTGCCAAGGAAACCTTTAGACTCCATTTTTTTTTGGAAACCAGTTACCTCAACAATACTCAATCCCAGAATCTAGGATCCTGGTATAAATTTGTTATACATACATACATATATATATATATATATATGTTCCGAGAAGCTTCCGCGGTCGTTGGTATGAAAAATACTAGGTTCTCGGGTTGAACCGCGTCTGAGATTGTTAATGTTAACAATCTCAGACGCGGTTCAACCCGAGAACCTAGTATTTTTTATATACATATATATATATATATATATATATATATATATATATATATATATATATATATATATATATAAATTTCAATTAGTCTTTGTTAACCGATTTATCTATTCATGTAATATACTTTATCATTCATTTTAATCTTTTTGTTTCTCTTACCAACAATTTCAGCCTGATCTATAGTAGACTGGTTATTCGAGAAAAAGAGACAATTCTACTAATTTTCACTATAGATGGTGCCTAATTTAACATCAATTTTCCTTTGTCTCCTTTTCTCGAAATAAACAGAAATCTGTCATTTATGCCGTACATTTCGAAAAGGGTAAGTTTCTCCACTCTTACGAATACTCTGAATCCACGGCTCTTTGCTCCGACTTAAACCAGCTAGTCGTCCGCATATGTTGCCTCAATTCTTTCGCAAAAATAAATAATAAGGGAAAGGAGGTAACAGAATGTGGACTATTTCGGAACCGATTTTCGTACCGTTACATACTCGAAGCTAGCTAAGTTTCGAGTGAGGTGGAACGGCAGGTATAAACCTAGCTTGCTGCCGTTTTAGTAACACACACACACACACACAGAGAATAGGGAATGAAAATACCTTTCAAATAAGGTATCACAAGCCCCTATTTCTCATTTAGAAATTTAGGTTGCAACTGCTACTCGAAGGGGGTTAAATTTAGGGGTGAAATTTGTACGTTGCAGGATATCATTTCAGAATCCAAAATTGACGTGTTTAAGGATTTTTTAAATAAATATGCGCAACAATTGAAATACTGAATTTATTCCATTCGGCTATTCTACACTGTATATTTTTGTCTATTAAGAATCAATAGTGACATCATGTCTAAAATATGGATACGCCTCCTGTTGCCAAGAACAAACCATTGTGTGTTTTATTGGTGGAGTTATATTCATAATAAAAAATATACACCTATACTTTCTTCATTGAGGCAGTCAACCGTGATGACATTTATTTAATATGACGTTGTTTATTTAGTTTATTAGCGAATATATCGAGCTGGGCATATCGGTATCCCCTACGGTCGTTTTATTACACTCGATTGGTATTTGTGAATGGCCTGCTGCGCTACTAAATAATATTTTATGTATAAATGAAGCTGTTGTTTTCCTATTATACATTCATTTGTGACAGTGAAACAAATGTTAATTTTTCTTTGAAATATATTACTTAGAGAAAATATATTTTCGTTCATTTTGCTGCATTTTACTAAATATTTTATTTTTGTTAGTTTTTATTTCTAATTATAATCCTTCGAGGAGTCGAATAAACTTCTTCAAAGTCAGTAATGAAGTAAATGCAAGAATATTGTTTGTCTTAGTTTCTGTCGTTTAAAACTAATTCCATATAATAATTAGTCTTTCAGTTGGTACTTGCCGCTCTAGTTTTATAGAGTACTTTAACGAAATTGACTTGTATGCAGTTATACAATATTATTATTAGCCTTTACTCGAGTCCGAGTATAAAAAAATGTTACAGTCGATAGATTGTGTGTAAAAAGAAACAAGTAAAAGGTGTAGTTTATTGTAATTCCCATTCATCTACGGTGCACACGACTATGGCTATAGAGGCCAATTCGGGAGAGCACATGTCGACCGCAGTCCTGACAAACATAGACCTGGTTAAGTCTTGGATTCGGCCTTCTTGCAGCAACATTTCCTTGATAGCTGGCCACAACCCCTCGCCATTAGGTTCTGTCCGCTGCAAGTTGTTCCCATTGCTCGTCTGGAATACCGCAGGATTTTAGATTTTCATGGAGAACGTCTTTGAACCTCTTTCGTTGACCGCCACGCCTTCTTCTACCGCTTAGCAATTCACCATAAAGTGTACATTTAGGAAGGCGGTTATCATGCATACGATGAACGTGACCTGCCCATCTTAGGCGTGCTCTTGAAATAAGCACCTCAATTGGAAGGCTGTTTGCTCTCCTGAGTACTTCCACGTTTGATATGTGATGGAACCAACGGATTTTCATCATACTTCTGAGGTGTCTTTGCTGAAAACGTTCTAATTCTTTCACATGACACCGGTAAGTGACCCAGCTTTCACATCCATATAGCAGTGTTGGAATGACAACTGCTCTGTAGACAGCCATTTTCCTTGACAAAGCAAGGTCGTGGTTGTCAAATACTCTCTCTCTCTAAGTCCCCAGAGTGCTCTAGATGCAGCGTTAATTCTATTGCGAATCTCGCTGTCTATATTTGCTTTGTCATTAACAACGTTGCCTAAGTAATTGAACTGATCCACCACTTCAGGAGAATTTTCGTTAAGTGTAATGTCTATTTGGTTCACTTGATGAGGAGTTGACATAATCTTAGTCTTTCCAATGTTGATTTTAAGTCCCAAGGAATCATAGCTCTGGGCATACACATCTAAAAGTTCTTGAAGCTCTTCCGGCGTAGAGGCTAAAAGTGTACACAGTCATCCGTATACTGGAGATCACAAATGAATCGTGTGCATGTCTTCGTGAAAGCTCTAAAGCGCTCTATGTTAAAGAGACCGCCATCACTTCCCTGTCCACCGAGTCAAACGCCTTGGTTAAATCAATGAAAGCCATGTGAATTTCTCCTTGATGTTCGAGTGCTTTTTCTTGAAGCTGTTTAAGTGTGAAGATTAGATCCGATGTGCCTCGGATTGGTCTAAAGCCACTCTGTGTTTCAGGAAGTAACTTTTCCATAACAGGTGTTAGCCTATTTGCCATCGCTTTAGTGAGTATCTTCCCTCCAACAGCCAGGAGAGCTATACCCCTGTAATTTCCACAGTCCGCAGCGCTCCCTTTGTTTTTGAAGAGGTTGATTAAAAGTGTATCACGAAACTCCTGCGGAGCTTGACCACTTTCCCACACGACATCAAACAGTTTTTTGAGGTAGGGTATGAGCTCTGACGACACAGCTTTAAAGATCTCAGCTGGGAGTGAGTCGGCGCCGGGAGATTTGTTATTTTCTAGCTGCCCAATGGCGGTTAAGATCTCTTCCGTTGTTAGTGGTTTATCTAAATCTTCGAAGGTGTCATATTGAGGGATAAGATTTATAATATCGTGATCGGCTTGATTTTGCTGGTTAAGAATGTTAGAGTAGTGCTCTTTCCATCGGGCTCTTATTTCCTGGTCTTCTTTGAGGAGATTTCCATTTAAATCTTTAATAGGGCACATATTTTTCCGACTGGGGCCGTATACAGCTTTTACTCCTTGAAAGAAATTCCTGTAGTCGTGTGAATCGGCGTACCTTTGAATTTCTCTGGCCTTGCTTGCCCACCACTCGTTCTTTATTCTTCTGATTTCGCGTTGCGTTTCATACTTAGATTGGGTAAAAGCTTCTGCTTTTGATGAGTCGTTGGGGTGGTTGATAACGTTTTGGAAGGCAGTATGTTTGCGGTCAAGAAGTTCTTGTATAAAAGCTTCATTATCATTGAACCAGCCCTCCTGTTTTTTACTTGCTGCAGTGCCAAGAATTTCCTCACTCGCACTTTTTAAACTGTCTTTAATTTATGTCCAGGTAGCAGCGACATTTACAGAATTGGTTTCTTCTAGTGCACTCAAATTCTCTTGAACTTTTTGCTTTAGCTGTTCGACGGTTTGTTGGTCACGCAATTTACTAATACAGAGACGGAGTCTACGTTTTACTTGAGTTCTTCGGTGTTTGGGTCTCATAACAATTTTCATTTTAGAGACAACAGGACGATGATCGGTCCAACATTCGCTATCAATGTGCGCCTTTGTAATTTGGACGTCCTTGAGATGCTTCCTACGTACGATAACATAGTCCAGTAGATGCCAACAAAATTATTAATAATACAATAGACTGCCCATAACTCCTCTCCCAAATAAATTTTAGAATTCCACGTTTAGGCTCGCGTCAAACTTCCACCTTTGCACTACTGTCAAAACGAAAAAATATTCTTGGTATATCGCCTATTTATGCTATGATGGAAATGTATAACTCTCTTGGCAACCATTGTGACATGTTTAGTCTTTCCTTAGAGAATTATTCAAGAGGCGTAAAACTATCCATTAGAAATAGGCCGTAACTCTGTATTTTGTGTTTTACAATTTGGACTTTGTATTTTATATCTCGTATTTTGTACTTTGTATTTTGTATTTTTATTGTATATTTTGCATTTTCTATCTATATTTATAATTTATATTTTATACTTTGTATTTTGTATCTTCGTAAAATTGTCCTGTAACTGGAGTATTCTGTTGGGCAATAAATTCTTTATTATTATTATTATTATTATTGTTATATATTATTCTGTTTGTAATTGGTGATATTTGTTCATAAACCTGTATTTTCCATCCAGTGATTGACCTTGGCTGTTGGATGGTGTATGTAAATAAATAAATAACTAGCGAATGGTTTAAACTGTCTTCTAGTTTTATTCATCTCCTGATGACGTAAAGATGATTAGAGAAATGCACGTCGAATAATGTATTTGACTGTTTTGTTTTTTGAAAGCGGACACTAGACACCAATTTTTGTTAAATTGTCCTTATATGAAAATACTTCTTTCCGTTTCATCAACAAAGCATTTAAAAAGTAATTAATAAACACCAATGGTAATCACTTACTTGAGCTAATAAAATTATCACATATAAAAAGATTTATTCTGGCGTTAGATTCCCATACAAGATTATAGACATTTATTTTGATGTTCAAAAATTAAGGTCATATATTTACATGTGGGATTCCTCCGAACATAAATAACCCGGTATCTATACAAGTGATACAGGCTACGTTCAAGCTAAAAAGCTATGCTCTAATCTGTTGAAACGACCGGCTTCCCTCACTTTCAATTTCGATTTCCTGATCTACACAGCTATCTAAATCTCTTTAAAACCCTCGTATTAAGCCATTTTTAACTTCATGTGTAGTTGGGGAGAGCGAATTGCGTGGAACTGTAATGAATTTTTATATAAAAATTGCACAAAGGTTTTTTTTCTCCTAAAATTGATAATCAAATGATAATGTAAATAATTTCTATTTTACATCGTTCAAACATATAAATATAACGATCGCTCCCATGGCGTTTCTATTAATAGTATATACATACCATTCTCCGCAAATCGTTTAAGAAAACGACAGAAATTAAAATGTTGTTTAAGCCCAACAGATTACAAGAATCCAATTACAGGACAAATAGTTTATATCTAAATTGTGAACAAATAATAATAAGTATATGAGATTATAACACAGTTGCACATTTGGAAATTGTATAACCAAAAAATTCTAAAAATTGTGTTTATGTTCCATACTAATACTACGAATCTCTTTTAAATTTCTGTTGAATATATCGCAAAACGTACTTAGTTTATTTAAATTACTGCATATAATATACATGGGTGAACGGAGCAGAAATTAGGTTCTAGCCATTGGTAAAGTAAAAATGTCTACTTGTCTAGATGAAAACTTTGGCACACGAAAATTCAGCTCTCCAAGGAGATCCATGCTATCCATTTTATTGTCCAGAAGTTTAAAACCAAAGTTTAAACTGACAAACGCCCCAATTGTAGTGATGGCATATCAAAAGTATCAAGTTGTAACTTATTATCGTAAACTCTTTCAGGATAAGAACCATGAACTTTGAAATGCATAAATGTTAAGAATTTTCTTTGTACATTTTCAATAGCAGATTTTTGGTTATTATAGAATGGATACCAAATAACCGAAGCGTATTCTAACTTAGATCTTACATATGAGTAATAAATAACCATTAACCAATATATGACACAAACTAAGATCATTCGTTAAGGTATTATGTAAATAGTGTTAAAAGACTACCTCTAAATCAGCTGACTTCTAATTTGCTAATAACAATTCCAGGGTCTATTCGGTCAAAACCCTTATGGAAATCTGTGTATATTACGTTTACTGATTGTTAATTCGCCTCCACTTCGTCGGCCATGTATATGATTGGTTCTTTATACACCTCTCTTTTCAGATAACCCCACAAATAGAAAACTAATGGGGTAATGTCATGAGATTTAACTGGCCACCTGAGTACCCCATTTTACTATCTTCCTGGATATGTTTGGTTTAAATAATTTACCACAATATAGCTGGTATGCGGACCAGCGCCATCTTGGTGAAACGACATAGCATCTAATTCTATTAAATTTATGTTGATTTTTATATACATATAACAATAATTCTAGTATATATATACTAGGTAGAGGAAGTATTCAATGTTGTCGAAAAAGGTTACGACCAGGATGTTTGTGGTACTCGCACCATACATCTCATGATGCGCTTTTGTGTAAAAGAACGACATGTGCACTGGAAGAGTTTCCCCATATAGTGATACAATAAGACAATCTTGAATGAATTTTTCCAAAATAAAAGAGTAGCAGACCAGACATATCCAAAACTCTTTTCACTGTTCTAATTTTACAATATTTAGTGTGTAAAGTACTAGTGAGTCTACAGTGATTACTGAATGTAAGCGTGTTATCAAAGTCTATGCCAAGAAATGTTATGCAACTACTTTTTTCAATGTTAAAATCATTTTTACTTAGACTGGAAATATTAATCTTTTGACGATTGTGAAATGTCATATAACTTGTTTTTGAAGCATTCAACAATAACAAATTTTTACTAAACCAATTACAGAGATGATCAACAGTAGTATCAATTTTATGTTGCAGTAAAACATGAGACATATGAGAAAATAGGAGTGTTGCAACATCCGCGTAATGAAATAAAAGCATGACTAAGCATGTTGGGTAACTATATAAATAATGAACAGAATGGGGCCCAGTACAGAACCTTGAGGTATACTCATTTGATTATCTAGTAATGTTGACGTGTAAGAGGTTTTCCTATTTTGTTCTGAGTAATATATTTTCCCCATTTCATTTCTCTCGCTAAAGTAGGAGACAAACCAATCGTATGGTTTGCCTCTTACTCCATAATGACTGCATTTTGCGTATGAAGTCATATTATTCGTAATCAATATAATAGTATATTATTTTATTAGGAGTAAAAGTGGTTTTTACTTCGAATAAGACATGTTATTTTTTTCAAACGTTGATTAGCTATAAAAAAGTAAAGTTAAAAAATTTAGCTGTACGTTACCATTAGTAGCGGAAGAAAAAGTACTTTTACTTCCTTTGCTAATAGCAACGCACAACCGTCTGAAATGTCAAACTTTAATGCCATGAAAAGAGTAAGGAATGTCATGATTTTCTGACGTTTGAGGAAACAATGTATTTTTTTGTCCACGTTAATAGTTTCTTTATTGCTACCATGGTTGCACTGGAAAAAATGCATGGAACATATTTTTATTCAATATTGTTTAGTAAAATATAGGGGCGAACGCTTTAAAACTGGAATAAACATAACTTCCGATTTAACCGGAAATTACAAAGAAGTTTTATTGCCACATTATTTTCACATTATCTTTATATGAAGAAAGTTTCGGCGATTTCAATTTTTCAAAAATTCAATATTTTAAGTTCGAAAATCTAATTGAAATTAGATTCTCTTAAACACAGATAACATTTCTAAGTTCCTGTCATCTCAAAAGATTGTTTGTAGTGCAGCGCCATCTACCCCTTAATATATTTTAAAAAACTTGTATTCAAAACTAAAGCCATTTATATGTCCTAGCAACTCAAATATCTCTAAATCCATTTGAAAATGAAGTAGAGTAATAAAAGCTCATTAAAAATGCAAATCCTTAATAAATGTGGTGCGGGTGTTTAATTAATATGTAGTAAAATACCGACGAGGCAAATTTTTCCAATAATGGATTTTTTAATCGCAATATATTCATTACAAATGGACTTCTGAAAATACACACTGGCATAGACTGACTGGGTTTCAAAATCGTCTTTCAATAAATGTGTGGACAGGTATTTTAGGCACCAATTTAATAGGTCCTTATTTTTATGACGGTCACTTCAGTGGTCAAAGGTACCTAAACTTTTTGAGAAATGAATTCAATGAATTCTTAGATGACCTACCTTTAGAGAATCGACGCAACTATCAATATTTTCAACAAGATGGAGCTCCTCCCCACAATTCCCAGATTTGCCTAGATTATTTAGACGAAATTTTGCCTCAACATTGAATAGGTGGTACCAATGGATTTATTCGATGCCCCCCTCGTTCTCCAGATATAACCCCAATGGATTTTTTTCTATGGGGGTATATTAAAGATAAGGTGTTTTCGACGATACCGCAAAATGTAGAGGACCTAAAAGCTCGAATTCAACAGGCATGTATTACAGTTACCCCCGAAATGCTGAGTAATATTTTAAATGCAGTGCCTCGCCGCGCTCGATTGTGCATAAGAAATCGCAGTGGACACTTTGAACACTTGATATGATATCTTAAAAATTATTTTGAGGATTAGATAAATATTAATGCTCTGTGTGCTATATTCTTTTTATTATTAATTTGTTTCTGTTACTTGAATTTACTTTATTCTTATTAATAGTGTTAATGTTTTATTATAGCAAAGATTTGAACAACTTATTGAATTATTTTATCGTTTTATTTAATCGTACTTCTCCACGGCAAGTATAACGCTTGTTAAAAAAAAATTATTGGTTTTAAAAAAATGTTTTTATAAGTACTAACGTAGTACCAATGAATAAATATGGCATATGATATATCGTTGAAAAGAGAGGAAAATACTCTATTTAATTTCGCCATTTCCCGCCCGTTTCAAAATAATTTTTTTAACAGCCTGAAAAGTAAATCCCAAAATACAGCGGTTTTGAATAAAATTAAATAAAACCTCGTTAAAACACCCTGTTTTGCAAAAAAAATTTCACCTTAAAATTTTTCTCGTATCTCTTCAAATAACGGAGATATTTGACCTAGACGTTTTCCACATTTTCGATATTTTCCGCCATAACTCTTAAAGCAGGCCTCAAATGTCTTTAAACCATTTTGTAGGTTACATAAATCGGCACAATTTTCATAAAAATAATTTTTTTTTTTGTACGACCGATATTAAGTGAGATATTCTCGAGGGACCTGATAAAATGGACAGCCTGTATAGTCGACTTTCAAATCCCTGTCATCTTGGCACACATACGATGTCATCAATACTGTTGGCAGTATTTTTGGTGTTTGAGCACATTATATACGTTGAAAACGGTTATCTTCTCATTTTGAGATAGCGCACATCTTTTAACGCGTTTAATGGGAACATAATCTGATAAGCTTGCCATTTCTACCATATAATTGTCACCAAACAATGTCTCACAGTTACTCGTAGCACGTCTACGCAAGTTCAACTCTACGACTAGAATGATGTGTTCACGCAGGTGGAGAAACTCGACATCATGCTGAGAGTACTTCATTTCAATTATTTCAATTTGTATGCATCTGTACTAGGAAGTATACGACTGGCCAGTCAATTTTTTTTTTCGAACACAATGTGCATAATAAATACTGTAATATTTCTCCATAGTATATCATTTTCATGAATTTTAAAAAACTTAGTAGCACGCCCATGGCGGCTCCTGATTATAGAGTTTTATTGCTCTACTTCATTTCCAAATGGACCACAGTAATTTCCGTAATATTTCACCTGGGACTTTTTATTGGCACACCCTATATACCTAGGTACCTACACGATCCTAGAAGACTTTTTCTTTCAGAAACTTTGTCAGAGATGTCAATACTTTTAAACGATTTGCGGAAAAATAATTTCTCAGGTACACATTTAAACACTGCCTATGCATTCGACATGTCAGCTGAAACTTGGCGCGAACACTTGTCTAGAGGATATGGTAACCCTAAAATTATTTTTTCATTAAATAATTTCCGTGGCAGGACCGCCGTAATATTTTCAGTGGCTCTAACAAACCATCAACACTATACCCCGCATTTCCGCGTCCGGGTGGCATTGGAAGTTTTTTGTTGCAATTTAAACCAAAAAAGGAACTGGCAATAAAGTTCCCTGGAGTGGGTATATAAAGCTTCCGTAAACACTTCATTAGAAAAGTAGCGCCGAGTTTAATTTGGCGAGGTCTGGCCAAGTCGCGAACTTAATGGCCTCAAACCAAAAGGAACTTAATCAATAAGACCTTTAACTTGACTTTTCCATTTCCTAACAGGATCAATGCCTCAAAGTGTTCTGGGTGACAATAATGTAGTTTAAGAATCTGTAGAAGTCTTGGCAGGCTCTAATCGTTCATCGTCAAATGAATGGTTGAAGTGGAATTCGTAATATTAAACAGTTGAAATGAAAGGCAGTCAAGAACAGTTGATTTATCAAGTAATTTATCCATATTTCATACACTCTAATGATAATGAAACTGAAAACAGTAAAAAAAATGAATGGAAATGAAACTATGCTTTGTAAAATTTATTTATTTTAAAGAAAGTGAGTTAGTGCCTTATTCCTCAAAATGAAACAACAATGCAGCTACGGATACGTGTTTCGGAGTTATTACTCCTCATCGGCGTAGCGTAGCTTAGCGAATATATCTTAGGTGAGCAAAACTACTAAAGGTAGGAAAGTACGACACAGTACTCCATTTGCACTTTCATACCTCATGTGCCACATTTTGAACCACAAATGAGAGTAGTCGGTATGAGGAGCCCTATGTGTATTGCTCTATTTCCACCTGGCAAATACAAAATAAAAGATGGAGGGCTTATGAGGTGAAATAATTAAAGAAAGTGAGTTCGTGCCTTATTCCTCAAAAAGAAACAACAATGCAACTACAGACACGTGTTTCGGAGTGAGCAAATTGCTGACAATGAGCAATTTGCTCACCTAA
Source organism: Leptura quadrifasciata (assembly GCA_963675555.1). Classification (NCBI taxonomy): domain Eukaryota; kingdom Metazoa; phylum Arthropoda; class Insecta; order Coleoptera; family Cerambycidae; genus Leptura; species Leptura quadrifasciata. Next base: position 122,618,998 of record OY776678.1, read on the forward strand.
GATATATTCTCTCGTTGAATGCGAGCTTTGTCGATAGCATTAAGGTGAGATCTATAAATATAATCTCCATAATTGAAATTAGAAAGCACCATAGTTTTTATCAAATAACTTTTTTGTGAACCAAAAAATAATAATACACAAGATTTGTTACTATATAGAGACAAGTTGCAGCTTTTTGATTTTTTGTATAAATTTTCTAGGTCTATATTTGCATGATTTTCAAGAGCTGGAAGATTACTGATGTCGACTTTATAAATCAATTGCTTATCATCATCATATGCATGACAGTAACAATTATTAAAAGTTGACATTAAATCCTCTCTATAGATAATAAACAATAAAAGACCTAGAACAGAACCTTGCGATACTCTTGCTAGTAATATTACAGAGTTGGAAAGATATGCTCAACATTTACTTTCTGTTTCCGTTCTGTCAAGTAAGATTTTATTAAATTCAAAGACAAACCTTCAATACCATGGTATTTTAGTTTTGACAAAATTACTTTGTAGTTTATGGTGTTGCAAGCCTTTGAATAATCACATAGCCAGCTTGACTAACTTCTTGTAACCCAGTAACTCCAAATTCTGTTTCACTTATTTGTTCAATAGGTTCACCAGCAAGCTTAACATATAATGATTCATTACAATTACTTTGGAATAGTATTAGTGTCATTTTATCCACATTAAGTTTTAAAGCATTCCACTGTTCCACCTCAGGAGCCACCGTAGTTTAATCTAAGCGATAGTGACGCTACCTTTTATCTATTATAACAGCTGATATGTCATCCGCAAATTGAAAAATATAACTAATTCCCTCGTGAAATGCGCTCATTCACAAATATCAAGAACAAAAGTGGTCCCAGGTTGGAACCTTGTGGAACCCCTAAATTTACCGCATTCTAGTTTGAAAAAATATCTTCTCGTTTGTCTCTTTTCGTTGTTGTAATACAAACTTTTTGACTTCAATTACTTAGATAAAACTTAATTAACGTATTCCCTATCCCTCGTACCTCATAAAGATTACCAATTTTGCTAAAGAACATCATGACTCACTAGTGAAATCAAAATATAAACTACCTGGTAATTTCAGAGACTAGATAGTTCAGTGGTTCAAAAATGACTGAGGTAGTATATTTATTCGTTAGAAATCCATGTTGACTATTAGTGACTATGTTATTCACAATGAAATATGTAAGAAACCTGTCATAGGTAAATTATTTCTATTACGGTTGGAAATACAGATAAGAGAGCATCTATCTAGTGTGTAATTATCTGTATATCCTTTATTGCCTTTTTTGAACATGAGAAGGAATTTAGCTATTTTTAGTTGTTCTGGAAAAGTGCCTATATTTAAACATGAATTAACAATATTGACAACTTTTTTAGCGGTTGTGGCTAGAATTTGATCCAAACCAGTTGAAAATTTTGGTGGTAGCATCATTATTACTCTTCGTACTTCATCCGGACAAGTTGGTTTAAGAAACAAGTTTGTGTCGTGTGATGTTATACTAGCATTGTTTACATAGTTTTTTTTTGTAGAATATTATTATTTATAGTGAAAGAGAAAGAGATCTGGAATTTTTTGTGGATTAGTAATTTTTTCTTACTTAAATTTTTATTATGGGAATTTTGTATTATGTTATCATTTCAGCTTATCCCATATTCATTGATATATTTCAAACACAATTTTCTTTTACTCTCATATGCTCAGTGGCTCAACGCTTGCATGTTAGGCTTACAACCAAGGAGTCTCGGGTTCGAATACTGAATAGAATATTCACCAAGTTGGTGGCAGTGAACTAGACGAGGTTATGTGAGAGACAATACGGCTAGTTGATGTACCTCTCCTGAGTTCGAGTTTAAGTTACGGCAGATGGCTATGCCGGAGGGAGTGGTCGTTGTATAATTGTCAATGTGTATGTGTCCTGGTTGAGTGGTGTAATAGCTAATGCTGAATTCCACCAGGACGTTAATCTAATCAAGGCCATAAAAAATATGTATTTATTTAATACATTTTTATAGTTTGTTTTTTTTTGTAAGGCTCATATCTCTGTTTCTCTGCGCCTATTTTCATATTGTAGGGATTGCCGGAATACTGTTTTTCTGTTTTGCAAGGTTATATTGACTATATTTACTTAATTTCTATGGCCCGGGCCTTCAGAAATATACTGAGTTTTCTTTACAAGGTTCGAGGAAGTAGAGCGCTATAAATATATGTTGATGTTAGGATATTAGATTGCCTGTATCAAAAAGTTCTACCAGATAGAATGCAGAAATACAAAAAGAGTGATCATTCATAAACAAGGTGTTGTTTCTCTTGCTAATGATAGATGATAAATCATTTACAAGTATCAAAAAAATTAGTGGTCTCAGAATTGAACCTTGTGGAATGGCAAGCTCGATTTCATAATTATTATAAAATGTTTTATCAATGAAAGCTTATCACTAATCAAAGGTTCCAAAGAAGCCAAAGAACCGATCGATAATTCTTTTTACTAGCTGTTTTTTTAGTATTTTTAATGTCGCGTTTTTATCACACAACTTTCAGCCGACCTCATGACATGGTGAAAGTTTTTTCTATTTTTTATGAGAAAACAAAGTAAACATTGCTGCTAAATTTAAATTTAGACGAAGAATGATATAAACAGGTTTTCATAGATGATGTAAATGAATAATTGTAAACTTAAATTCTTATGTGATTTTAAAATTGAAAAATTCAGTATCAAACGATTGAAAATCACACGTTATAATGTAATATTTAAGTGAGGTAAACGTATTCGTTCCTTAAAAGGATTTTCCTATTAAGCAACAACAAAAAAATCTCACCTTAGCCATACGTACCCCTCATCTTATGAATGAGTTTATCCACATTTCAATAAAAAGCCTTCTTTAGAAATCAGTAAGAACTCCCGTTTATAAATTATTGGATTAGGAGTCTTATTAATTCAAAGGGCGGAATCGAGACGATGCGTTCATGAAAAATTTTGCTTTGTGAAAAGTGAGATAGAAAAATTGCGTTTCCATTTCAATGGAGATTTAATTTTATCGGCACTTGTAGTGCGCGACGTAAGCGGGCTTTTAAGTGTTGTCTAACAGTATGTGTATATATTTAGTTAATTATTGCCTGAGATTTAAACAGTTGGATTTCAGGTGATCGACGGAGTAATTAACCAAATCAGGGGTACGGTAATACAGTGATTAGCGCGTTTAGCTTTCACTCGAGCATATCTTGCGAAGTGGGTTTGAGCCCCACCTACTGCAAAGTAGTTTTCAATTATAAATTACCCACAAGAAGTGGTTCGGATTCCACTATAAACTGTAGGGCTCCGTCTCCTTCCTCACACATGTCTAGGCCTAAGGGAGTCACTCAAATGATCTGGAAGGCGGTTAAAACATTTATAAAATTTATACATTTATGACATTTGACATTTATGACATTTGACATTTGTGACATTTGACATTTATGACATTTGACATTTATGACACTCGACATTTATGATATTTGACATTTATGACATTTATATCATTTATGACATTTTTGACATTCATAACATTTATAACATTTATAACATTTATAACATTTATAACATTTATAACATTTATAACATTTATAACATTTATAACATTTATAACATTTATAACATTTATAACATTTGTAACATTTATAAACAAACATGCAGCATATATAATCAGAAATAAATCAATTAAAATTTCTATTAGATTCAATCAAATTTCACAAAAATTTTCATAACCATAACAATTAGCAAAAAAAATGCTTACAAGCTGAACACCAGCAACCCACAATGAACCCTGAGAGAGATAGAGAGAGTCGGCTGTGCTAAGGAAAATAAGGAGGCAATTATCTACTTAAAAATAACATTTAAAAAGAAAAATGAGACAATTCACAAAAGTTTATTTAAAATATCATATCCTGAACATTGCTTTGTTGTCAGAGAACGTATTAATATATTCCCTGTATGAACGTATGCCTGTTGGATTCATAAATCTATTATTATTGTTATTAATATCATTACACGAATTTTTCCAATACCAATCATTCCTGTAAAATAAATTTATCCACATAATGCAAACATTCAAGTGTTCGAGAAACATTGTAAGAGGGGGATTGAGGTAATAAGATACAGAGTTAACAACTTTTACCCTGCTCCATTTAGAGGGGGAACTTCTGAAAAAATATCCTCCACTTAAGGTTATTATACACAGAGGAACAAATATTTACTTCTCTTGTTGCCCCCTCTTGTGCCTTATACTTTTGCCTGCCGATAATGGAAGCCAAAGTTAAATGGAATATTTCTGCAAACATAGTTCATTTGTTTGTCCAATATTTACTCCACGGGATGGTTTCAAAGTTATGTTTTTGAGGATTTCATTAGATACTTATTATGTTTTTGATGTCACTCAGAAGATTACACAAAAGACACTTGAAAATGGTAAACGTGACTTCCATTTCTTGCGTATTTTTTTCTTTTAAACAATATTTACAGCATCATAAATATGAAACGTAATCTTGTAAAGTAATATTTTTATCAATTCTATATTTGCTTTTTATATATACTTTATACTACGTATTACTTCTGTAATGGTTTTTGTCCACCAACAATTAGATTATGTCTTCCTGGTATTAAAATGAAATAGAACTTCGCTACTAAAACTATAAGTTTGTATAATTTCCTAACCACATTCATAACCGCTGGAATGTACACCTAATTGACTTAAATTTAAATGCAAACACATTGCAAATTTACTAAAACTGTGTATATTGATTTGGTTTGATAGCCTATTCAATCTGACGTAATTCATATCGTTCATATAAATATTTGTTAACATTTCAAAACATTCCGACAACACGATTTGTAAAACAAAAAGCATTCGATGAGATTTATTTTTTATTAGAACATGATAAATTGTGGTTGTGAACAAGTGAATAAACTTTATGTGTATGTATGGATTTTCCATTAACGCTTTGACAGATAATAAATTGGATTTGCAATTAATACAAAAGTAATGTCATAAGTTCGTAACACCACGTTAGTAACAATTATATAAATACTTTCTATCTACTCTCGTTATATATTGACAGTAATATGCCACTCATTTCAATGTCATAATGACGTGTTGCTTATAGCATTAACGCGATATATATTTATCGCACCCATTTTATAAAAATAAAATTATCTAAAAAATGTTTAAAAAAAACTTTTATTTAAAAAATGCTCTAAAAAGAAGAAATTAAACTTTGAAGTAAATCAAACCCAACATTTTGTTACATTATATCATTTTTTTAATGTTTTTTTTAAAGTTTGTTGCGAGATTTTCCTGTGTAAAGGAGATTGCAAATGCAAATATTAGATGAGAGAGAGAGTACTTCATCAGTATCTCAATACAAATTGGATGTTTGTACCACCGTTAATACAGAAGAACCAACGTCTTTCCAATCTAGAGATAATCTCACAGATTGTCAAAATTGTGTGATTAATATTTACAACAAGTAGTGGAATGTGTGAGTCGGACAAACTTGTAAATACTTTGCTGTGCAACGAAGTACCTCTACCCCCCTTTTTCGAGGATGCTGAACATGATGGTGCTGGTAGAATTTCTCTTTGGAGTTGCGCAACCTCTCAAACGGCCAAAAACCACCCCCAAAAGGAGTTAAACGCTTATCATATCTTTTTTACTGGTGAAAATTAGCGTATCCCCCGTTTTCGAGGATGCTGAACACAGTGGTGATGTTCAATACTTTTTCTGACTCATCTAACGGCAGTAAACACCTCCGAAAGGTATGAAAATCTTTTTATATATACCGGGTGTTAGAAAAGTATGGGAACGGTGAAAAATCTCGAACATCGAAAAATAAAAAAATACGTGCCAAAAATTTTTCAAAAAACTATCTACTGATACCAAAATGACCTATTTTTTTTGCGGAATCGGGTTCTATGGCAAAAAATAAGTAAATTTTATTCCGGACTTTTTTTTCGATTCTTGCGAGGTGTCGCTGTAATCGCAAAAAATGAAAAGAAAACATTACGGTTTCAAAAGTAGCGTCTTGTGCCCATAAAAAAACGTCTAATTCAAAAACTGAAAAACACGTATTTGTTATTTTTACGAAATCTATCCCATGACATTGGATTCGACTCTCCCACCCCTAACCCAGTGAGGCGGGGGCAACTTTGAAATTTGTAATGAAAATCCCTATTTTTTTATAGCGGATTCGGATTCTACGGCAAAAAATAGGTGAATTTTATATCGGGCAGATTTTTCGATTCTTGCAAGGTGTCGCTGCAATCGCAAAAAATTGAGTGGAAACATGAAAGTTTTGAACGCATACTTAAAAAAATACGAAAAGTAAAACTACTGATCTCAGAGTGAATGATTTCCCGAGCTGTTTGAGAACAGTGATTTTACACGGACGTGCGCAAATTACAACAACTATTAACATTCTGTAAATTTATTAGCAGCTAGTAATTTTCAATTTACATTTTTTACAGGGCAATAAAAAACTCGATTTAAAAAAAAACTAACACTGGTTTTACCTCTTAATTCAGCCACTTGAGACAAGTTCTTGATCCCAGCCAGTGAAGGCAAGGAGGTAACTCGGCCATTTAAGGCAAGGTGAGGATTTCGGCCAGCTGAGGTAATTAGTTTACAGCTTAACTGCTACACTAGCAAGTTTTAATTTCAAAATTATAGCAGGTGCTCAAAATGGTACCCATTGACTTCTTAGCATTGTCCGAGACGAACGTAAATATTTTCTATAGCACTTCTTATCATTTGAGGTGGTATTTCTGCAAAAATGTTTATTATGCGTTGCCTGAGCTCTTTCAAACCACGAGGTTTAGTGAAATAAACCTTACCCTTTACGTAGCCCCAAACAAATTAATCAAGTGGCGCGAGGTCGGGAAATCTTGCTGGCCATTCAATAGTTCGTCTTCGACCTATCCATCGATTTTCGAAAGTACCATTCAAATAGTTCCTAACAATATTCCGATAGTGTGGAAAAGCCCCATCTTGCTGGAATCGAACATTATCGAACTTATCACCAGCAATTTCTTGTATTGCGGGATTTGTCAACATTTCCAGGTATTTTTCTCCATTCAAACTCCTACCCAAACATTTAATTTTTGTGGATACTGCGTGTGTGTTTCAAGCATCCAGTGAGGGTTTTCGTCACTCCAATATCTGAAATTATGACGATTAACTTTTCCACTGAGTTCGAAAGTTGTTTCATCTGAGGAGACAAGTAGAGATGACAAAAAAATTTGGATTTTGGTTACTCCTTTCCATCATTAATTCACTAAATTCAAGTCGCCGATCAAAATCATCTTCATTTAACTCTTGGTGAAGGTGAATTTTTTAAGGATGAAATTTCGAAAGTTTCAAATTCTTATAAACTGAAAATGCACTCATATCAAGCTGTTGACTGGCTTTTCTGATTGATAACCTTCGATTTTCAACAAATGCCTGTACCACTTCCATTTGTCCAGTTTCCGATGTTTTAGATTTTGGTCTTACAGATTTTGGGCGATTTTTATTTGTCCTTGTGTCTAGGAATCGCTTGATGGTACGGGACATGATGATTTCGCAATTCCCACTTGATCTACATGGAAAGTTTCGTTGAATAAAATCACAACTTCATCATAGAACCTTTCTTTATCGCCCCGCCCTCGCATCATTAAAAGAGAAACTCTCTCTTCCTCTGTTAAAGTAGCCATTATGCAGAAAAAAACGCAAGAACCAATGAAAAATGAAATAACTTTTTCCGTACAAAAGTGCGCTCCTGCCTCTACAAAAGTTGGAAGGAACTGAACGTTCTCGTAGAAATTTCATAAAACAAATACTGTTATTAAGAACACTTTAAAGAAAACATCCATAAAAACCAGGATATCACAGATATTGTTTTTTAAACTGAATGTTTTTTTGTCAACACGAGTAGCTAGAGTTTGTAAATATTTACAAATTTATGGACGCTTAAGGTTTATTTCAATTTTGTGCGATTGCAGCCTCGAGCGTCAACATTTCCACTTCTGTGTTAAGTTTCATATTCCGTGTTCGTTTTATAATTACTATATTTATAATTTACCATCCAACAATATTATTGAACAAATATTGTCAGCTTCGACAGCACTGCGATTAAAATTAAGTAACATACGTCTTTTCTGGTCGATAGCCGATTGGGTTAAGGCGCGAGGTGGCAATCGGGATTAATCACACTAACATCGCACCACCGGGTTCGAATCCTGGCTCCGGCGCTGGCACTGTCGAAGGAAATGGTTGTATGCCCGCGTTTTTTCAATGTGTAACCCCCTTCCGCACAAGCCTTGGCTTCTGGGATTGGGGGTTGTCCAATTTCTGTGGTGTTTATTTATTTATTTCTAACGCCGTGTCAGAGCGATATAAGTCGCCCATAATAATATAATCTATGCCTTGCGTAAATAATATATCTCTCTAGAGCTACGTATGTTTAACCATTACAGTACGCCGATATTTTTTTGTACAATTTATTTCAATCACGCGTAAACCTGCAGCTTTCCGTAAAGTAAGAACGTCCTCGGGGATTTAGAGACGAATCCCTGGGGGTGCATAAAATGGCTATGCAGAATATCAATAAATCCATGTAAACATCTGTACACCTTTTACACGTAATGCGGACAAATTGTTAAGAATTTCCTCGGATGCCTCCCCAAGCAATCGGTGGAAAACCATCAAGGGTTGCTAACCGCTAAGCCCCATCTACCCTATTCCGACCCTCATCCTATGTCCTGCGGAGTGATACACTTAACGAAATGGAGGTAATGTACGATGTGCCGTTACATATTTCCTCTTAAATCTCAAATATTTGTTTTATACAGGGTGTAGTCTCCTAGAAATTAAAAGTTGCTAATTTTTGCAAAGAATTATTCATTATTTCGAATAATTTAATGTCATCTTAATAATTTCAGACGAGAAGAGATATAGATAGTAAAGTATATACGATTGGAATTGAAACTGGTCAGTTTTAAAGCACAGGACCGTGCGTACTGAACTTGATATTTTGTCCTATATATTTAGCAATGGTATTGAGATTCGAACGGTAGTTGAAACTGTGCAGGCGAGTCCGAGATTGGCAATGTAATCAGCCTGAATGAACCATCTACGACTGCACTGGTTTAAAGGTAATAAAACGGACAGGCCTACTAGCACAAAAAAACTCGTAAATCGTTTCTTTATCTTGGAACGTGGAAGTCTAATATCGTGGTGTCTATGTGCCAGTGCAGCGCATAAATACCTATTATAATATCAAGCGTAGGAGTTTAGTTAGTTCCTGTTCATATTTATAAATATTTACTACTGTATAAAAGGTAAAATATTTTAATTATTTACTAATTTACCATGGCTTTCTGGAGACCATTTGAAACAGAGGAGAATATAATAACGCCCGAAAATCTTATCATTTTGTTATGACAAGCATTTCTATTTACCTCCGCCCATGTACAATAAAGAGATGCCGACTGTTTTTGCCGGCTTTTAGTTTTTATACGGTTTCAATTCCAATCGTATATACTTTACTTATATAGATAGATATAGATGTACAGTGGTTACTATAAATATAAAATATAAAAACATGTAAGTGTATAAGACAATAAATATATTCTGTCAAGACAAAAACACAATATAGAAACACAACATTCAAAACAAAATAGTTAAATGAGTAATGTCTGCTCCTTATCAATAAATTTTACTTGAATTTTAATTAATTTAATTGAATAGGATTTACTATAAAACCCATAGAATAACATTATTCAGTTAAAATTTACTTGATGGCCATTCTTAAATGGATTTAGATATAATACTTTTATATTGTTTGGCAATTTATTGTACAAATTTAGATTTAAAGAGTTACTTCGTTTTTTTTAATGTAAAACTGGGGCGTTCTTAATACATTTACCGATCTTGTATCTTAGTTATGAAAATCCGAATGAGTGGAGAAATTTCTGATATTTTTATGTATATCAATTAACGAATAGGTAAAGTTAGTGTACCGAATCTTATAAAAAGAGGTTTACAATGATCTCTGTTATTGTTAAAGAACACGCCAAGACCTTCGATGAACTTTTCGAAACTGTAACAAAATCTGACTTATTATGCAAAAATATCAGAGACTCATCGAGGAGTGTAATTTTAGAAAGTATACTAAATGTCCCTGCACGGGGACGTAATGTCGGCCCGACCATACAATTTAGAAATTATAACGAAAACTGACTTTACCTTCGGAAATTTTGAAAATAAAATCCTTTTTACGAGTCCACGATGTTAAGCACTGCACCTCATGCGCTGTGTTAAATATAATGACAAGTTAATCCAGTCTCTAGTCAAAGTATTTCTGGGGTTTTAGCGAAAATAGCCCTTAGCATCGAGGGTGCCCTATCATTTTCTAGCAGTCGATTTTGACGGGAAAATGACGGGTTTTAACGGGATTTGCCCTCAACCGGTTCCTCGGTGATTCGGTGTTTGAAAAGTATCATTACCATGTACTCATATGTGCATGGGACCACCTTGCCTTAACGTATGAATATATAATTGCTACAATATAATTCAAAGTCGTTGCGATTCAAGCATTTTTAAGTTCTAAGGAGGGAACCAATTTATAATTGAACTGATAGTACGTAAACAGACAGGCAAGCAAGAGCCCAGCAAAAAATTTTTAAACATTTAACTTTTCTTGAATCATTTTGCGTAATCGTTAGCTATAATAAACCGCACATTGGATGGTAGTTGGTACATTATGAGTCGTTCCGTTCCTCACCATGTGTTGTACACGGGCCAGACTATAATTTGTCAATATATTTTTCTTGAACGTTTTTGTAAAACATGATTTTTTAAAAAAGATTTAATATACATTTTTTTGAACTTTCTATTGTCTTTTTCTTGTGTTTTCAAAATTCCCTTTAAGGTTTAATTTTAAGAAAGTGTCAGTACTTACTGTGTTAGATTTATAGTGTTACGACGTCCAATTGGCACCATCAGTGAAGCAGTTAAGCATAAACGAACAGTAAGTATAAACTTTGTATTATTCTCCGTCTGAAACAGTTAATTTGAACCCTTTTTGTGAACGTTTAATAGTCATTTTTGGAAAATATAATAGAAGTCCTTCAGACGCGAAAAGATGGATCGTTCACATTATCACTGACTGTGCCTGAAGTGCCGATCAACTAAAAGTTTATAATTATTTACAAGAAAATTTTATAAAATGTCAACGCTATTCTCAGTATTTGAAAAATGGTTCCAGCCGATTTCACAAAGAGAAGCACGCTGTTTCACAATTCCATTTTTCGTAATTCTCCTTCTCAATGCATCTCTGGGTAACTCCTGGTAGTTTTAATAGATATAAACTGACCTAATTGATCAGAGAAGCACGATGCCCTAACCGCAGCAGCATAACCGACATCATTTAAATTCGTTAGAATATTCTTTCCTATTATTTGGGTTTTCTACCACATGTATTATTATCCTCTTCAAAAGCAAATCACCGAATCTACAAAATAATAGAATTATTGGAAAAAAGCCTCTGCGCCCGTGACGTTTACGTCAAAGGAATAGTCAGAGGTTATGTTTTGCAAATAATATAAAAATGGGAATAAACACCGAAATAATGTATTTTTCTGACGTTTCGGAAAGTAGTCTCTTTCCGTTTTCAAAGCTTTTTTTTGAAGAACTTTTATTTTGCTGTGTATGTCAAATACACAGCTTTAAGATTCTGTTTATGTTATTTCCATAGATACTTACTACTTATACAGAACACAGAACTGATGATATTTTTTTTAAATAATGTTGAGTTTGTTAAGTTCTTCTTTTAACATTGGTAGCCAGGTTGTACAAATATCTACAGTTTGAAATATCGTCCTAACATCAAATTTGTCACCTATACGGCGTAGCTTCTCCGATAGTCCGTATACATAAAGAATTATTGCTGTATAATGTTTTTGTCGTATAGTTTTTAACAATTCTTATAAACGCGTGTACCAAGAAAACTTAAGAGGATGAAGCAAATCATTCGTTAAATAATGTTCAATAAAATAATAATAAATGAGAAAAAAAGTTATTGGTTATTAAATAATGAATACAAAGTATGTTACGGATTGTTAAAATTTGCATTCATCCGAAAACTTCTGATAAAATTTATATTTAAAACGTAAATTGTATCAAATAACAATTAGCATTAGCAATTTTAACGAAGGCAGCTTAACCGAATGTGCTTTAATATAATATTGTAAAGTTAAATAGAAAATATAAATGAAGGTATTGGAAAACGTTCAGTATCAAAATATATCGATTACTATATTAAATCGGGCCTGAAATCATTAATACTGTTTAAGAACAACTATACAACTTAAGTGCAAATTCGAATACCAGTTCGGTTTAATTGCCAAAATTTTATTGAAACTGTTCAAGTAATTAATTTTAATGGACTTTATTTCCCGACCATTTCATAAATAACTATTACCAAAGTAGTAGAATAACTATTGAAATGGTCGTTTTCTCTAACATTGAAATTCAACATGGTGTAAATGTAAATTAAGTTTTAAACTGCATTGATAAAATATGGCCAGTAGGATAATTGCCCGACTTCTCTTTATTGAAAAGCTAAACTTTTTCAAATATACGTGGAGAGAATCTAAATAATTACTTTCAATTGTTTAGCATAGAAAATTTTAGTTTCATTGAAAATAATAATATAGACTTAAACAATAAATGTCAACAATTTATGGATTTTCTCGTACGGGATTTAAATGTCTCGGTCCCATTGTTTCAAAGCAAGTTGGGGGAAAAACAACAAATCCATACATAGATTATACTGTAATAACGGAAAATTGTACAACAAGTAAGAAAGTTTAAGACTACTATTATAAATTAGGAAGAATAAACGCAGTGACTTTATTATACAAGAAATGAAAACTGCTCGTTAAACATGATACAGAGTTATCTCATATAAAAAGAGAAGCAAATGTAAAGTGGCAGTGTGTTGAAGAAAGAGAGGCTAAAGTAGTTGACTATATTTCTACTTTTTTTAGTCTTAAATATCCCAAGGATGTCTTATTCTAAACCTCGTATTGTCGCCATGTACAATGTGAACCTAAAGAAATACACAAAATTCATATCTTTGGTATGTGTCATTTGTCAAAAAAATCCTTGTACAGGTCGATTTTAGTTTCTTTTTTTATACATTTATTTAATGTCGGCCTATTTCCGCTACTGAGGCCTAACACCGACGCCTGTAGACGAGCTATCCCCAACCAGGAATTTTGCCGAACCTCTTTCCTTAAGAAGAGTAGGGATCTTTTACATGCCTAACATTTAATAGACAAAGGACCGACGGCTTTACATCCCCTCCGAAGGATGGTATATCCCCTATACAATCCTCACCTAAGGTTGTATAGCTTCCGCGCATACACTGATATACAAGCCGCTGGAAGATGTTTGAGGCGAGGACGCGGTCTTCGTTGGAACGATCACCCATCCAACTACTAACTGCGCCTGGCGTTACTTTACATCGCATATCGAAGTATGTACATAGCAAAGACGCACCCACGCTCGCCTCTATTTTAGTTTTGTAAATGCTACATTTTGTCACTATACCATAATTTATGACGTCATCGGTTTTCGAGTTATGACATCATATTTTTTTTTTATGGAAACAGACATTTTTGTTTACTGTTTTTGGTGGTATATTCATTTAGCTTTCTGGTGATACTATAGCTAAGCCAAATGTTTATTGGTTGATACCTTACATAAGTAATTGTGAGAAAGAAATCATCTCAATTGCTCAAACTGGCACCCTCCAACCATTTGGCATTGACCAAGACGGGTGTAAACATTTTGCACGCTGTTCTAGATCATCGCATGGGCAATTCGTCTCATCTCCAAGCTAATTCTGTCTTTCAATTCTTCTATGGTAACCGGTCTGTTAAAATACACCCTTGACTTTAAGTAACCCCCAAAAAAAGTCTAAGGGGGTTAAATCCGGTAAACGCGGGGGCCACTCAATCGTACCTCGACGACCTATCCACCTTCCAGTAAAAGTGTTATCTAAAAACTGACGCACTGCTATCCCAAAATGAGGTGGGGCCCCGTCTTGTTGAAACCAGACGTTTTCAGCTGGAATATCTTCATCTTAATTGTTCGGAAACATAACTGCTAAGGTTGGCACTAACTCAACTCGCAAAAACTCTAAATATCTTGCGGCCGTAAGATTTTCTTAAAAAAAAAAGTCCCAATAAACGATGACCAATCATACCTGCCCACACATTTACTTTGCCTCGTCGTTGTGTATAGGCTTCTTAAGTCCAATGAGGATTTTTGCGTGATCAATACCTACAGTTATGCCGATGTACAGTCCCCTTTAAAGAAAATGTAGCTTCGTCAGAAAAAACAATGTTCTTTAAAAAATTTGGGTTTTCATTCATCAACTGTTCACAAAACTGTAAGCGCCGATCTGGATCGTCCTCATTCAATTCGTGGATTAATTGCACTTTGTATGGGTGGTATTTTTCTTTTTTCAATGGACGTACAATGGAAGTTTGACTCACGTTATGATTTAAAGCCAGTTGCCTTGTCGAAAAATGGTGGTTTTCCTCAATTTCTAAAAGAATATTTAATTTGGTTTCGTTGCTTGTGCTAGGGCGACCAGATCGAAGGAGGTCAGCTACACTGCCAGATATATCATATCTAGCCACCAATCTACTTACAATGAATCTAGAAATTTGCTTTTCGGGTACTTGGCATTGAAAACATCACATGCTTTCTCATGAGTTCTCAACCTATCACCATATCCAACCATCATCAAAACTACTATGCGTTCTCTTTCACTTAAACGTGCCATTGCATTCACTAGTTTTAAGTTTTACACTGTCGGAGAAGTGTCACAAAACTGAGGTTCCATGCGTGCCGGGAATAAAAAAGTTATCGATACTTAACACAAAAAGGCCTGTATCTCTCTGTTGTTAAGGTGATTATTTTTTTTATTATTTTCTTTGTTTTGTTTTTATGTCAAATGTTTTCATGCTAGTTAAAACAAAAATGTATGTAACAAGATGTATCAGTCCATAAGAAAGTGGAACATTACTCGTGAATTTTCGAAAGGTAACCTATTTTTACATAAAATGTCATTTATTCAAAAGAATGGCTCGGATAATATCAATTTTTTTGATATCGCCAGAAAGCTAAAGGAATATACCACCAAAAACAGTAAACAAAAATGTCTGTCCCCATTAAAAAAATTATGATGACGTCATAACTGAAAAACCAATGACGTCATGATTTTTGGTATAGTGACAAAATGTAACATTTAAAAAATCTAAAATCGACCTGTTCGAGGATTTTTTTGAAAAATTACACATGCCGAAGATATGAATTTTGTGCGTTTCTTTAGGTTCATGCTGTATATCCCCATGAACGGTATAATTGTTTATGTTTTCTTTAACATAATATATCAAACACCTGTAGATGTAGTAAGAAGAAACCGTTAGTACTCCAAGTTCAATGAATTTATGTCTTACGTTATCTCTATATCAAAGACAAGAGATCGATCTCACAACACTTCTCGGTAAACTAAATATTCTACTTGAGCTGTATGCCTCCATATTAGAATTACATAAGAAACTGTGCTGTGGAATAGCAAAAAATACGATGTTTTTATGACATTCAGGGATACTTTCCCTATTAAATTGTTTATTATATAAACACATCTTGCCAATTTTTTCGAAACATAATCAACATGTACCACTCCCAAAAATTTTACCTTTTCTGGACTCTGATAATTTTCAATGCTACGGGTAGAAAAATATTACTTATTTTGGTAAAGTTTAAGCATAAAATATTGACTTGGAACCACTCGGAGGTTGTCGATTGTATTCGAACCATAATAGTTTCCAACTCATTCTAGTTCTCATTAGAATTTACTTTAGTTGCATACAATAAATACAAATTTGTCATTTGAGACATATTTCGGTAAGTCGTTAATAGAGATCAAGAATAATAGTTGTCCAACGACGGACCCTTGAGGTACTCCATGATTTATACCCGATATTTTTTTAATATCACACCATTATAAACAGCATTTTGGTTCCTATTTTCCAAATAACTTTGAAGTAGTGTTAGTGATTTTGATTTTACGCCATATTGTTTTAATTTTCCGAGTAGTATATATGCCGAACACAGTATGTGGAATGTTATTAACGTAAATAGACAAAATAAAAGTGGATGTGTCATCTTTTAATAATTTACTCAAAAGACTAACAAATAAAACAAATTAATTGTGGCTGAGAAAATCAACCCATAAATATAAGTTATGAACCATTTTAAAAAGAGAAATGTACTTATATGAAGTTTGTTGCAACATATGATAAGATTCTATTAAAACAAAAATACTATAGTAGTATTCTCGATAAGCAAGGGCAAGTAGACACAGTATATATGGATATTCAGAAAGCCTTTGATCAAATCGATCTATATTTATTAATAAAGAAATTGGATAACTTTGGATTTTCCGCAGGCTTAATTAATTTATTTACGTCTCATTTATTTAACTGCAGGCAGTTTGTCGAGTACGAGGGTTTTAGTTCGGATTACTCCATTAATGCATCCGGAGCACCACAAGGCTCCAATTTAGGACCACTTCTATTTCTCATTTACATTAACGATATTAATGATGTTATTAGCTGTTCAAAATTAATGTTCGCGGATGATTTGAAAATCTATAGAGATCCAGAATGACCTTAAAGCCGTATCTGATTGGTGTAGTGCGAACCATCTGTGCATTAATGTTCAAAAATGTTACGTTATCATCTTTTCTCGGAAAAATAAACCTGAAGAATATGATTATAAAATAAATTCAGATAGTATAACCAGATGTACTGAAATCAAAGATTTTGGTATTATCTTAGATAGTCAGTTAACATTTCGAGCCCATATTAATAGTGCTGTATCAAACTCATATAAAATGCTAGGCTTCATATTAAGAAACCGCAAGTGTTTTAGCAAAACTTCTAGCCTAAAGCCTAAATAAATTCAGATAGTATAACCAGATGTACTGAAATTAAAGATTTTGGTATTATCTTAGATAGCCAGTTAACATTTCGAGCCCATATTAATAGTGCTGTATCAAACTCGTATAAAATGCTAGGCTTCATATTAAGACACCGTAAGTGTTTTAGCAAAATTTCTAGCCTAACGTTGTTATATTACGCATACGTTCGCTCAAGATTGGAATATGGTGCCATTATATGGTATCCGTGGGACACATGTCACGTGAATAATGTTGAGTCAGTTCAGAGGAAGTTCCTAAAATATTTGTTTTTTAAGTTTTAAAATCGTTTCATTAGAAACTCGTCGCGAAATAATTACCATTAAATATTTATTCAATTTAATTCACAATACTATTGACTGTCCCTTTTTGTTAGATAAAATCAATTTCCACATACCAAGACTTGTAATCCGCCGTCATACAACCTTCTATGTCAAGAACTATAGGACAAATATTATGGCGAGCTCTCCAATTTATGTAATGTGCAATAATTTTAATAAAATCTCCCATCTATGTGATATTAGTTTTGACGGTCTAGGCAGTATATTAAGTCATATAATTATTACTGAATAGTAGATATAATTTTGTTTGTAACTTAAGCGTCAATATTATTTTTCTTTTTTATTCGCTATTATCATATGTGTTTTCATGTATTTCCTGTAATTGGGTGCTTACCTGTTGGAAATAAAGAGATTATTATTATTATTATTATTATATTTTTATTTCAATACATATATCTGTTATTTGCAATACATTTATTGCAGTAAAATCCCAATTTTATGTTTTATAAAAAATGAGACTGTGTATTTTTGTATCGGTGCTTTCGCAGTAAGCTTACCCTAATGACCTTTCAAATTTACCAGCACACGAAATATTACTTTCAACAATAATACCTCATTGTGATGTTTGTGTCCACTTGAAAGGGATTCATTCCAGCAGATGAAACACAAATATGGATCGGTAATGGCATGTTTGTAATTACTCGAGCATAGTGAAAGATAATACCCTCTCTAGGGTCATCTGTACGGTTATTAACATCATTACTGTAGTTAACTTAATTGGTTAGTATAAAACAGAAAACTCGACGTTTTCGTTGCTTCCGGTATCAAATACAACATAATGCATACAAGCTTGTAAGGTACCTGGTAATGCTTATTGGTCTATAAAAATGAAATATATATCCGGGTCGGCGCTATATTAGTATATTTTTACTACTTCGTTTAATATTTTATATATACCAGGCGTGATTTTTTTGACAGAGAACTTTTTTGTTAATCGTGGCGTTTAAATTATATACAGTGTGTCTCACTTAAGATTGTAACAGCGTAATAATTAATTTCTTTTTGTTCGATTTAAGTGCTACGATTTACACGTACATAAACAAATAAATACGTTGGATAGTGATGGTTATAAGATATTACATAAAGAAACTCACTTGGGTTACTGTAGCGTAGCAAATATCGCAGACACAACTTACCCCGGATAAGTGATGTAACGTGCCCACGATAAAATTTCACTAGCTCAGACTATCTCAGGGCGTTAAGCCCAAGTTTACATAAACTATGACAAATTATTAGTTTACTTACTTACACAAATCACTGAGGGTTCCATACGTAGTGGTCGCAGGCGAAATAATGACACTTTCTTTAAACATGAAATGCACTATATTACAGAATCTACTAATATCGGTTCTCTAGCATGTAACCTGGCGATGTTCAAAAGGTGTGGCAAATTTCTTGATTAATAAGTTACAACATTAATAAAATGCCTCGTGTGCTACACATCGGTTTACAACGTGAGGATAAATGGTAATAAATTCGACCACAATGGGTCTGATTTAGAGAACCTCCTTAAATAAATATAAATGCATAAAATCTTTAAATATGTACAAGTTACAATACAAAAGTAAGTATGAATGGAATATAACCGCGCAGAACCACTGAAGGTAGTCCCCGGTAAATAAAAACAACACACTTATCTAGGGTGGTACGATATCGACTTCGACGTTGAAGAAACTGTAGCCCTGCGGTGGTGTCTTCGAGACGAAAGAAATAGATCCCAGGATGAGGGTTGATTATAGCCTCTCCAGCCCTGGAACTTCACTACTGTGTGTGGAAGCCCCGTCCGTGGAACCCTAAAGATATCCCGATTTAATTTGCATGGTCGGAAATGCACGTGAAGCGTACCTAATGAGAGCAATTTAAATCTGGCATAACCCACAAAAGAAATATAATTTACCTCACTGATGAGGGAACAATCCACCAATGTTCCTAGAAGGCCACAGTTGGATAAATGGGGTCGAGTCCGTCTTTCAAGTCGACACGATACTTGGGTAGAGAACTGGTAAGATGGCGTGAAGAGGTTAACTTACCTTGTATACTTAAATATGCTGCTTCCGCAGTTAAAATTTACTCACAACAACAAAATATTCCGCTAAACGGAACAACAACAGATGGCGAAAATTTTTCTGTGTTGACAATCCCAAAATCCACCAAGATGCCTCGGATAAAACGAGTTTTGTGGGATTATCAACCGTATACCGCCATCAAAAAATGTCTTTCTGCATTTCACCAGCTAGAAGTATATCGCGCCTCCCGTGGACAATAGCGAAACTCTGCTACGGTTATTATGCGGCCCACAAAACACTAAGGCGTATGGTGGGTCACATACGCTAGAGGTCCGCAACATAAATCAAACTGATCTCAAAAGAGAGAGGTCACCAAGGTCTATTTAAGACCACAAAATCACTTTCCATCTTTAAATTCAAGGCCATCTACGATAATAACATGATAATAATACACCACAGAAATTAGACAACCCCCAATTCCAGAAGCCAGGGCTTGTGCGGAAGGGGATTACACATTGAAAAAACGCGAACATACAACCATTTCCTCCAACAGTGCCAGTACCGGAGCCAGGATTCTAACCCGGTGGTGCGATGTCCCTGTGATTAATCGCGATTGCCACCTCGCGCCTTAACCCGCTCGGCTATCGACCAGACGATGCTAAATTATTTTTAAAAAATCATTGTGTAGTAAATTAGGCTTCAACATTCCCAAATGCAAAATTACTAGTTTCTCAAGAATGCAAAGAATAATAATATGTCAATTTGCATATCACATCGGGAATAGTACGTTATCTCGTTGTAATTCGAAGGATTTAATGTCTGACTGTAAGTTTATTTTTAATGAAAATATAATTGTAGAAGTATCCATGGCAATTTAATTCTATGGATTATGGATTCATATAATAGTATGGAACAGCCAAATGGAATACCTAAATTCCGTATTTCAATTATTGGGTATGTTTATAAAAACACGTCGATATTGGATTCTGAAGTGACATCCTGCAACATACAAATTTCATACCTAAACTCAACGACGCCAAAGGAATAGTCAGAGGTTATGTTTTGCAAATAATATAAATCGGAATAAACACAGAAATAATGTATTTTGCTGACGTTTCGGAAAATACATTATTTCTGTGTTTATTCCGATTTATATTATTTGCAAAACATAACCTCTGACTATTCCTTTGGCGTAAACGCCACGGGCGCAGAGGCTTTTTTCCAATAATTCTATTATTTTGTAGATCGGTGATTTATTTTTGAAGAGGACAATAATACATGTGGTAGAAAACCCAAATAATAGGGAAGAATATTCGTAGAATGCCACAAATAACTTTCAGACAATATAATCATCATTTATTTGACTAGTACATCTTGTATGTAAACCTTGCATATTTCTTTATTATGTATTTCTTTTAAATGGATCTCCTGATGGGTAATATTATTATTATTATTGCTATTGATCAACTAAACTTCTCTTTCTTGTGTCATTCAGGATGATTACGATTATAGACGGTTTATCTATTTACTTTTTGAAAAAAAATTGGCTAATTTCACTATAATTTTATAATTACCGATGTTTTCCTCTCTAAAAAACAACTCTATAATTTCATGACTCCAATAAAGACAAATAGTTAAAAGAACATGCATTTAGACTACTGAATTTAGACAGGCGCTGAATGTATTTTTGCTTACAGGCACACTAAATTTACATCAATATTCTAGATTCATTAGGATCTGTTTTAGTACAAACTAATAGCAATTAATAACGATTACCTGAACAAAGAACCGATTCTTCCGTAAAATACCTGGTTTCAAACAAGAGATATCTCATTACATATGTGAATGCCAAACGCCAAACCCATGGTTCTACACAAATTTATACGAATTGAAAGCTTTAAATACTAGTCGGTGAAAACCTCAATTTGTGGATTTCTATTTAATTGGATTGTAAATACAACATAATCAACCTGGATCAAGTGGACTCGAATGACATGGTTATTGTCTGTCTATCGACCCCGTCCTGAAAACAGCTTTGAATAGTGTGACTGATAGATACGTAAATTTTCATATGCATTCTGTATTGGCGGATCAATCTGTTAATCATCTTTTCAACCAGCTGATTGAATGTAATTAGCTGTTTTCAGTACATGTCGGTTTTAGTCCAGTCTGTAGGGTGATCCGCAGTTGACGATTCTTTGAGTGTTCGTAGGGATATTAAGTCTAAATTTAAGTTTACGGAGTGTTGCGAACTTGGCATTGCTCTACATCTTGAAAAAAGTGGTGAAATTGTTTTTTAAATATTTCTCTTCTCGTTTGAGATAGAGCAAATTTAAAAAGAGCTTCTATAGCAGTTTATTTGGGAAAATATATGATTTGAGAACAAGTCTCATAATACCGAAAATACCCCCACCATACCCCCATGCATCCCCACTCCTTATCCCCAGCTCTCGACTGATTGATCCATTGGTGGGGGGATCATCGCGTTGATTGGTCAAAGGGTGGGTGATAAACCTTGCCCACTTAACATGATTGATGGATGGTGGGGATTCTCATAATTGGATTTGGACGTGAGCCCTCATACCTAATGTGATATTAGCAGTTCGATTTAGATTCACCTTATATGAATTGATCAGTGAATATTGCAAGAAAAAAAATGTACTTGGAAAATTTTTCTGGTATGCCAAAACATAGGATGTCATATAAGTCATTCGAGGAACGTTTATTGTCATTTGTAAAATGGAGTGGCGTGGTACCGCCATCAGAACTCGTTTTGGCAGGATTCTATATGCCGGCTACCTTGATATAGCCAGTTGTTTCTATTGTGGAGTTGAGGTTTATAGAAGGGAAGCATGTGACATACCTATCCATGAACATTTGAAGTATTCAGTAAATTGTACTTTTGCAAAATTAATGAAAAGTCAGTGAACAGAAAGTGCAAAGGATGAATATATGTGCCCAATAAAGAATGATATAATTGGTTATAAAATAGGATTATTCTGGCTTGTATGATAATTTTATGTAAAAGACAAATATACAATCAAATACTAACGAATTAACAATAAAATAAATTCACATAATATGTGTTATGACAATATAAACGACTTAAAAATATTATATATAATATAATGATATAATAAATCACTCTTTTAGGAAATATCCATTCCAAAGACAGCTCTTCTAATTGCACTCACGCATATATGAATAATATATTCAATTTTAGAATAATTGGCATAAATTCGATAGACTGGTGATGATATAAGGATATTTGTTCGTGGTGTACGCCCTATAAGTACGTGGTTATATCGAGCACTAATTCTAGGTACTATAATAATTAATTTGACTTGATAGGCTCATACAGTTCATACTATTATGTACAATTTTAAGGAGGAAAATTATGGAGTTAGCAGCTCCTCGATTTCTGAGACCTTTTAAGTTAAACATTTCTAGTAATTCAGTTTGTGGAAATGATCTGGTTGGATATTCACCGTTAAGTGTGTACACAGATTTTAAGAACCTACGTTAAATTTTTGTGTAGTTGTAGAATATTGCAATTGTAAATTGGACTCCACACAATAGAATTGTATTCAAGGCGAGATCTAACGAAAGTTACATAAACTAGCCGTTGGGTGGGAATATTTTTAAAACTTTTACAGTTACGTATCATGAAACCAAGGCTTTTAAAAGCAGAAGCACTTGTCATTTTTACATCAATCGATATATTTTTAGACCATCTGTGTGTAGGAGGAAATGGATATTATCGAAGCCCTCCAAAATATCGTTAATAAACATGACAAATGAAAGTGGACCAAGTATCGACATTTGTGGCACACCAGATTTTTTAAAGGAACTTCCAGATTTATAACTTCTGTACTGAACAAATTGATATCAATCCAGCAGATATTAATTGTAATAATGAATAAGAAAGACCAAATATATCAAGTTTATTAATCAAAGTACTATGATCTAACCTGACAAAAGCCTTGTAGAAATCCGTGTAGATAATATCAACTTGACCACCTCTATCCAAACTTTCACAGAGAAATTGTGTTTTGCCCACAATTGACCTACCTTTCATAAAACCATGTTGATCGATAGATATTGTGCCAGAGACATGAAAACATATGGAGTGAAGAATTATTTTACAAATTTTTCCAAAGTTACAAATGATAGTAATTGGTCTATAGTTTATTATCTCGTTCCAGTAACCTATTTTGAATACAGGGCACTGTAACTTTTGAATAATCAAATTTACCATTTATTCAAATTTCTCCATATTTCCTTATGCTTAACACGCCCTGTATAACAGATGGATGGACTTTTGTAACTGAAATTCACTGATGATTGCAACTATTTGTTAAATATAGTGTATAACAATTTTGTACTGTTATTGTTAGTACCATACTTAATAAGTCTTGTATATTAATCATAGTTTAGTTATATTTTATTTCATTTTATCATTTTTTGTACAGTTCCTAGTTTTCCAGGTGACTTCATCCTAAAACATAACTTTATTTAACTACAGTTAACACTTAGTGTGTAGCATTGCATGTGCTACATTTTTCATAGTAATCAATTTAAAAAGTAAACTGGTGCATAGTGAGTTAGGCCACCCAGTATGTGGATAAATGTATTACTGGTTGCAGTGAAAAATCTCCTGAAAAGGAATTCATTAGACAAATATAAATATTTTTTTTATTCTTTCTTTCCTACAAAAACATGCTTCACATGCAGTTAAATATATAAGTAAATAATAATGAAAATAATGCGGCACCGTTTCAGACAATTAACACTGCAATTATAACTTGTTCAGGTTGAAAAGCACTTGACACCTCATTTTGAGTTAACACCGAAATATAGTAAACACACGATGTCTTCTCTTCCTGGCTGGTTTAACAGCATATTTCTTATGAACGTGTTTTATTTATTTCTTCAGAAGCACATAGTAGCACACTCTCTATTTTAAGGTTATATTTTAGATATTTTAAATTCCTCTTCTTCTTCTTATCGTTCGATTTTGCCAAGAGCACAAGTCTGTGATTTGAGTTGGTAATTAAGACCTGCGTGTAGGGATCGTTAGTTTTTTTAAATTCGCAAGACCGCGCTAGAAAGCTAAGCCATCTTAGCAGCCCTTTTAAGCGTGATCCATTGAAGGAGCCGGTAGTGCTTAGGCTTGGGGCAGTAGCCTAACTAGTAAATTTGGTCAAGCCATAATTTTTATTCACGCCATAAGCTTAGGCTTATAATCGATACTGAGCCCCCACAGGTCACTTGGGGTAAGTCTTGCGAATTCGTTTGAATTTCATTTTGTAAGGTGTATTTTTTTATATCTTAGGGTTGCCAGTATCCCTCATATGAGGCAATTTTCTTTGGTGTGATATCATTATTGGTATATCATCTTTCCGATGTAACGGCCACACACAGATGGTATTATTTTAAGAAGCGAAAGAATCCGAGTCGTCGATTTTTTTTTTGGACCACGTAGGCAGTGGAGACAATTTGAGAGTGGAGGCAGCGTGTTGTAGAGGGGTCCCTGCAGTCATACCTGATTCTGGAACAAAGTTACACCAGGGCCTTCTGTTGGGTGGTATTATTTATAACATTTTGTTTGATTTAAATTTCTACTTTTCATATATTTTTTTTTACTTGTAAGAAATGGTACCATTTTAATTAAATTTTAACATTTTTCAAATATTCATACATTTTCACATAAATATTTTTACATAAAATTTTCTTAAATAATACTTGTTAAACCTTGTCATAATTTAATATTTTTTTTATCAATCATTCAAATTTCAACTTAACTAAATTTTTTTGCTATTGCTAAATAAATTATTCAACTGTCCCATTGTCAGATATTAAAGTCAACTTATTATTAACATGTGTGTTTCCTTTCTTCTACTCATTTTGCTGGATATATATTATTGGTGAGCTTATTACATAACTTAGGTACTCAGTATTGTTTTCCTTAGCTTTCACAATACTCATGGTTCATATAGTAAGTTAAGGTGGCGCCCTGAACATCTACTTTTTTGTTTATATATATATTCACTATTTTATATATTTTTTTTTGCAAGTTAACAAATGAGTAAATATCGAACCACGACCTCGCATTCCCATAACCCAGAGCTGCCGTTCGCATAATTGAAACACTTCCTGGTTTTAAGCCAAGGGGTGTTACAAGTGATTAATGTGAAACTATACAGGTACATAATATGTCAATTCATACTTTCTATTATTCATAATATTTAGGTTTTAATGTTAAATAATTACTTACCTCTATGATTTATAGGTTATCCAATGACAATTTCCAATAAATCGTAACAAATCAGTTTGTGAGACTTTATTAACAACTTAATGGAAAGCACTGACCTCTACTGGTATAGAAACTAATAGTTTAGTTTACAGAGTCGTTTATTTGTATAGTGGTGGTACTTACATAATTTGATACCAGGTGGCGCTACCTTTTACAGAATGCATTTTTAAAGTCACAATTGGTATAAATACTAGCTATTAAAATTAGGTTTCTTTACTTTTGCGAATTTACCAAAATGGTGTTATTTCAACTTAGTTCTTTTCTGGTACGAAATTAGTTTTCTTTATTTAAATAGAACTAAAGTATAATTATTTTCAATTCGACTTTTGAGATTGGCAGACCACTTTTGAACTCATTTACGAAATATAGTAATTCTTCAAGATTACATCTTTGGGTCGTAAATTTAATAGTGTGCTTATATCAGAAAGAGTTCATACCAATTTAAATAATATCAAGTTTAAATAATATCCAGATTGATTTATATAAATATCAAAATTAATTTAAATAAATGAAAATTTAATTTAGAATTTATTTTAAATTTAAATTTGAGATTTAATCCGAATTGAAAATCAGAATTTACCTTCGTGATTCATCCTGTCTTATACAATTATAAGAATACCTTGAGGCTAATTTTTGGAGCACGTATTGCTAGAGTACATAACTACCTAAATTCCCCAGTGGAATTGTTCAAATTTTGTTAAAATAAAGTACCACAAAATATTTATGCTTTGCTAAGAACTACTGTTTATATATGAACTGATCCCATCACCGCTAGATATAGAACAAAGGATCAAGACTGCTGGAAGCTGGAACTACTAGGGAACTCCTCGCCAGAATCAACCAACTCCCTATTTGCGACTTGGTAATATCTATTTTATTGTTAAATTAATTTCAACGACTTGAATTTATTATATTAAAATATATTTTTTCTTGTACATACTTTTTATAGCAATCATCAATTTATGAAATTATTCTTGAGTTCATATGATAAAGAACTCAAGAATCGACAGCTGAGTTACTATTAACATAAACGTGAAATTTTAATGACTTTATTATTTCCAAGTACGCCAATCTCCCTTTTTAAATAATTACAGTCGTTTTGTCTCGGAGGGCGGATAGAGTCAAAGTGAAAGCAAGTTACAAAACCACACAGAATAAACTTCAACTAACTCAAATATTTCTACTTGATAGCGTGCTTATTCTGCTCCTCGTTCGCTTGTATTTATTAATATTGCTCAATATTCATCACTATAACAAATGTAACGTGCCAACGTCGCTCCCAAATATTTTCATTAAATCAAAACACTTCGTTGTACGTTCACAATTTATTCGTCATGTCACCCACATAAAATCGTCTATGGTGTTCGCAGAGAACAAATCATTTGTTGAGACGAGTGTGTTTACATGACAGTGTCGAGAGCGCGGTCTCACTGGCGATATTCCTGTTTCGTGAAAGCTACACCCCCTAGTACCATTCATTCTATCAATCAAAAGCACCGGTAGAAATACACCACCACCAGCTCGGTCTGGTAATTTATCAATCTCATATTTTTATGTGTTTCTGACAGATTAGTGTCCGACAAACGTATTTCATTTCTAATTTACACTTCTAAGGGTTGTTGAAGGGCCACACGATACTACTACGGTGACATGGGCGGAGTTCGGGAACGTTACTGCATGCTGAGCGTACAAATTATTTCGATGAACGGGTTGAGAAACTCTTAAAATATTATCATATCGATGAGCTTTGTTCAGTTTTCTCGCTTATTTTACTTTTCTTATATATTCCTGTTAAATAGTACGGAAGTTTTAGGCTTGTTTCACATTCACCCATGCCTGTTCCATGTTTCCTAATTCTGGCTTAAATGTGGCGCACAGTTTCTTCTTAATTTTTCACGTACGATGTCACCAGACTTTCCAATGGTTTGTAGATAGATTGCTTTTTGTCTAATCAATATTAAAGGAATTTCTACAAAATAAATAATCTCCCGCATAAAGTATCCCTGAACTATTGCCTCATTACATTTAAAATACTTCGGGCCCAGGCCAGACGCTATGGCATACATGCTTTCGGAAAATAACATCAAAAGTACTCTACTATATATACTGGTTTCGTCAGGAAATAAGTTATAATAACATAATACTGATATAAAATCGTTTGATTGTGACTTTTGTACTATGTATGACTGCTGATGTTATAGTTAGATGCTACTGTAAACTAGATATGATCATCATACTTTTTAAACAATGTAGTGAAGAGGAGGAATACGACTAATGACCTGTCGGTCGTAATTAAAAAAAAGAATAATAAGTAACTAAACAAATAATACTAGTAAACTACTGTCTGCCATTGAGATAACCAGAAACCAGGAGAAAGTACTTCCTATGCCATAATAACTTAATTTTAAAATTAGGCAATTAATATCTAAGGCGTCAAAAGCTTTAGTCATATCAAGTAATGTCAAAGAGCTTACGTGTTGTTAATGGCTCGCAAAATTTCTTCAGATTTACTACGCAGTAGTGAAGAAGTAGTACTTAAAGCCTTTTCGAAATCCGGACTAATCAGAAGGAATTATTTGAAAGATATGTTTAGAAGATTGTTCATACATAGTCGATTCGCAAATTTTTGGTGGAACAGAAAGCAGACTAATAAGGCGTTGTTCGGGATTTCTCTTAATACAGGACATTTTCGACTGGAGAGGAACAATATCTAATTCTAATGATATATTGATAATATTTGTCAGTGGGGCCGATATCCACTGGGATTTCTGTTTATTTATAATAACTACAATTTTGAACAGTAACCGGTTTGAAACCAAATAAAATGTCGACCATAAATTTAGTGTCTAAAAATGTATTGTTATCCATGGTCACTGGTTCAAATCCGGCTCGAAGGACCAAAAAATATGTATTAAGCTAACTGTAATTTATCTTTTTTGATTGTGGTTTATTAATTACTAAAATACTGATACGTGAAATTTAAGGAGCAAAAAAATGGCTTACTCTTGTTGTACTGGCCTCCACTGGGATGGCTTCTTTGTTGCAAACTGAGCACCTAAAATCGCACACAATCGACAAAGCACAAAAATGTTTATAACAAAATTGGAGAATTTAAACGAACAAAATCAGAGACTTCTCTACCCTCTTTGAAGCGACGCACACACTTCCATGTGGTCTCGCGACATAAAAAACAAAAGGAGAACAAATAAAACACTATTAAAAGTATGTAACAATAATGTAAAACTACAAGATATGATTATTGGTACTATTTCTTAATTTAAATTAACAAATTTTGCAAACAACTGAAATTATTGAGTAAAAATTCATATCACTATACCTGCCGTAGTTCTATTTAGGTAGTATTATACATTTTTTACCAACACACGTATTTAAAATTTTATGGCCAAAAATAATAAATATTTCCTTACCGGATCCCCCTCTCTTGGGCATTGCCATCCTTAAGCGTATTTATTATCTAATAAATATATTCAATTTAATACTAAAAATATATTTAAATCAAGAATAACATATTTGATTTGTTAAAACATAATATTTTTAGTCGCAAACTCCTCCATAAAATCCTTATTTTACTATAAGGAACGTAATCAGACCGCAACCAACAGCTACTCTCCGGGCTATGTGCCCCGCCGAGCGCTGAATTACAAGTTACAAGCCAACAAACACCAGCCGAAAGACTGATCCTACTTAAAGGAGCTCTCATTATTATTATTAATCTCATTATTATTAATCGAAGCATTAGCATTAGCTGTTGGTTGCGGTCTGGTTACGTTCCTTATAGTAAAATAAAGATTTTATAGAGGAGTTTGCGACTAAAAATATTATGTATTAATATTCCGCCCTCTAAAAGCACATTTGGACTATATTTGATTTGTGTTAATATCTGTTATGGTTCCTTTATTTTCAGGACAAAAACATTGTTAACAGTCCCATTCCCCATTTATCAACATCACATTTTTACATGTTTCTGGCAGATTAGTGTCCGACAAACCTATTTCATTTCTAATTTACACTTCTAAGGGTTGTTGAAAGGCCACACGACGCCGCCACGGTGAGGTGGGCAAAGTTGGGGAAAGTTACGGCACCAGCTAAGCTTACGGGCCTTACAAAATAATTAAAATCAAGAATTCGCATACATAAAACATTTCCACTTCCAATTAAAATTCACTTCCGAAATTAAAAGTAAGGAAAGAGAAATTAATTAATATATTTTAATTAGTTGTATTAACAATATCCATTTACAGTGATGGCGGCTTCCATTTTAGGTGGAAGTGCTTAAATAAGAAACAATTGAATTCTGTAGGATGCTTGGAAAATATGTTGCATAATT
Source organism: Leptura quadrifasciata (assembly GCA_963675555.1). Classification (NCBI taxonomy): domain Eukaryota; kingdom Metazoa; phylum Arthropoda; class Insecta; order Coleoptera; family Cerambycidae; genus Leptura; species Leptura quadrifasciata. The sequence goes on from OY776678.1 coordinate 122,649,085, forward strand.
TTGCTCTAATTTATTGGTAAAAAGGTTTACTTAACAAAAAGTAAATAAAAAAAATTGGAAAACGACAATAGTTATGAAACATGCTTCTACACAGAAACTGACTGACTAGAAGCGACTGACTAGATTGTGGGAGCAAAAATACACAATTCCTTCTTTTAACTAAAGTAACGAGTTCAGCAGAATGAAGTATTCATTTTCAAGGTTAATTCATATCATAATATAAAGAAATATGATTTCAAATCAAGTCGCCATACTTTCGCGATAAATAAAAATTTAAGACAGTTAAAGCGTTTGCAAGATATGTCAGTTAAACTGTGTTGGCCAAATATTCAACGTTCTTTTGCGGTTGAAGCTTATTTAAAAAATAACTATCCTCGTCTAATCACCCAGCGTTATTTAATTTGTTCTTTAAACTACCCAATTTGTTAGTGTCAAGGCGTAGTCCGATTTCCTAACAGAAATGATTAATGTCTGCATTCTAAGTAAATTAAGATATTGTTTCTCAGATTCATTTATAACGGAATAACTACGAGAAATTGCAGTCCAGAATAGCCTCAGCGAATAACTATTTGATTGACATTTTGCTTTATTGCGAAATAAAGCAATTTAACATAATAAAGTGCGCAGCCCATTATCATACTAATTTTGCTGGCAAATATCAATCGTTAAAGGATCACTTTCCTGCCTAGGCAAGTAAATTTTTGACACTTTTTGGCAAGTAACATTTATTAAGAAACGATATTTACAGAATATTTTCAGCAAAAATTAACAAAGCACTTTTATAATTTTTAATATTAACAATAGAATTGCCACAAGTATTGTTTTTCCTCTTCTCCTACCTATCTACTAATATTTGTCATATTATTTGTTTGATTTGCTTCAGTAGTTAGGTTAGGTTGAAATGTGAGTGGATCTATACCAGACCCTCCACCGCGACTAATCGGTCTATTGTGGTTCACTCCTAATTTATATTTCACCCAATAGGTTCAGCCTTTTAATAAAGCTGATAACCTTGTTGGGTTAGAGATCGTCCAAGTCCTCAGGCAATAGCTGACCTTTGCCAAATAATGAGAACCGTGTTTCTGCAGCGGGACAAGTGCACAGGACATGCCTTGCCGTTTCATCTTCCTCTAGACACAGACCAGTCCAAGTCTGTGTAAGTGATTATTTTATCTGCAGTGCCCAGTATATAGGCTGATTAGAGTGCTTAGGTGTAACCTATTCGACTAGCAGTTTTTTAGCTCTTGATTTCAAAGGATTTGTAATGAATTCCTTCGAATGAGCTAATCCTGGTAGTTCCTGCCAATGGTAGAGGCTCTTACTCTCGGCCCAGTTTTGGCAATGCTTGAAGTTATTCCAAGAACTGGTTCTGGCCGTATAAATTTTGATGCCGCACCCTCTCTAGCTAGGCAATCGGCAGTTCCATTGCCCTCCAGCCCAGAGTGGCCGGCACCCAGACCAGAGTCATTTGTTGTTCTTACCCAATTGGATTAGAGCTTTTTGGCAGTTCCACGCTGCTTTAGAATTACAGCGATAGGATCCAAGAGCTTTAAGGGCTGCTTGGCTGTCTGAGAAGGCTCGAGGTTATTCATACCTTTGGACAGCGACTATAAACTCCAGCTCCTGTTCCTTCAGGAGTTTTGGAACCATCTGTATACCAACAGCTGTCTGCCTTCTGTAGATCGGTTTTATTCATCTCTTTCAGGAAATAGGATGTTGAAAGGCAGCTCATGGTTGGCTCTGGTAGGCATCACATCAGAAGGCATACCTAGGATGCTGTGACTGTTCAACCAATCCATTGTGTTCCATGATGATAGCCTGCGGCATATTGATTGCCGATTGTTGAAGTCTATATGTTGCCCACCTAGCTTCTCTCTCCAAGTAAATATGGAGAGGTGGTAAGTCTAGGAGGATTTCCAAAGCAGCTGACGGTGTGGTGCTTACAGCACCGGTTATTGCCAGGCATGCTTGTCTGTGTAAAGAGTTTGGCTTTGGCCGACCGTTGTAGCCCTTTCGACCACCAAACTATGGAGCCATACGCTATCATTGGTCTAATGACCGTAACGTATATCCAGTATATTTGTTGGGGACCCATACCCCAGGATTTTCCACAAATTCTACGGCATGTCCACAAGGACAGTCTTGCTTTGTGGATTACCTTCTCCAGGTGAGAGTTCCAGTTGACTGATATATCCAGCGTAATGCCTAGATATTTCACCTCCTTCGAAAATGGAATGGTTTCACCTAGTAAGGAAGGCGGTTCTAAGTTATCCAGGTTCCATTTCCTAGTGAAGGGTACTATTACAGTTTTGCGGGGGTTGACAGACATCTGTTCCCTCTCACACCAGATGTGCACTGTATCTAGTACCTCTTTAAGGTTATGAGAGAGTACCTCTTCAGATTTACCTCTAACCATGATGACTAGGTCGTCTGCATACGCCAGAATCTCGGCTTTCCACAGAGATAAAATGGCCAGCAGGTCATCCACAAGTAGTGATCACAGAAGGAGGGACAGAACTCCACCTTGTGGGCACCCTCTCGCGGCCCTGAAGCTGACTGTTTCCCCCTGTAAGGTTGTCGTTATGATTCTGTTTTCCAGCAGAGCTCAGATCCGGTCAGTTATGGTTAGCTCGATTTCTCTAGCAGCTGCCGCTGTGTATAAGCAATCGGGAAGTGCATTATTGAATGCTCCTTCAATGTCGAGAAAAGCAGTCACTGTAATCTCTTTTTCCTGAAGGGATTGACTGATTTTCCCGACTAGGTTATTAAGTGCTAGTTCTGTTGATTTGCCTGGCTGGTAAGCATACTGGTGAGCATTAAGGGGATGAGTGCTCAGGATGTTCCCCCTAATGTATCCATCCAGCCCTTTTTCCAGGCCTTTCAACAGAAATGATGTCAGGCTAATGGATCTTAGCGATTTAGGGTCCGGTTCTGTCCGACCCATTTTTGGTATATGCTTCAGTAGTAGTTCCTACATTTGTTAAAAATTATTCGCAAATACTAGTTTTGCTTGACATTTAATCCTCAAAATACCCTTCGACTACAGTCCTCTACCCACGTCTCTTCAACAATGTTATGTCACCTCCAGCATTACAAGTAAAATGGTGGAAGTTCTGTGGAGGATTGTTCGATATATTCCACTTTTGGTTTTATAAATAACATATCTAATACATAAATTTGAACGATTTTCTCAGAATGTCAAAGTTGTTCACTTTTGGCCCCTTTATTTTATCATTATTTACTGTGAATTATTAATAATTTTTATCTACAAAAGTTACTCTCCAAATCTATTATGTTTTTCAACCATTTTTTTGTTTGTTAAAAATTGTTTCTGACTGCATCTTGAAATCTGTCACACGATAGACTTTTAAATTGTAATTTTTCCTGAGATTAACTATTATAAATAGTGTGTATGAGGTATTATCTTGTATCTCTAATTGGTTTATTGAAATATTATAGCTTATATAAGTTTTGAATAACATTTTGCTTTCAAATTTGTTTACCATAGTACAACTTTTGACATTTTATAATTCTTGTTTATATCCTTTTATGTATCTTGTACTCTTTACAGTGCCACTAGAATAAATTTATGATATATTATTTAATGTTAATACATAACAAAGAAATGAGTAACGTAGCTGTGGGACACAAAATAAAAAAAACATTAATTTAATATAATTAAAATAGCAAATAGAACGGGAATTATATCCAAATAGAGAATAATTAAATTGTCGCTTATTTTCTAAACTTGTTTACTGAAAACTTTTTCACTGACAATCTAGATTATTATACGTGATGACAGCTTTATATGAAAAAGATACTTCTCTCTATTGTCACTTCCGCGTTATTATATAGCGAGCCGTATAATAACGCGGAAGTCACAATAAATTAGAGAATCTTACATTGATATTGTGAATATCACGCCTATATGATAATACCAGTTTTTCATGATGATATAAGGTTCAAGATATTAATAAGCTAACTAATACTAACACGTTATATATTTTTTCTTAGATAATCAGTCGTTAATTTTGTAGAAATATGATCATACCTATATTTTGTTGATGTGGATAGATTATGGATGGACAATCCTGTAATTATCTAAGAAAGAGCATATTTTAAAATGGAGTGAGTATTTAACTGTACAAGACAAAATTGTAATGGTTCTGATTTATGGAGTCTTGATGCTTTTAATATACAAACTTAGCTTCTGCTAAATCTTATGCTCTAGGTGCAAACATTTTTTAAAAGCTTCAGCAGCCTAGCGGTTATATGCACGCTTCGAATTGTAAGAGGTAATTGGTTCAATCCCCACATATAGCTACTTTATTTTTGTCACAATATATCTCTAAAACTTTGTCTGTATATAATAATTTCAATAAAATTTTAGGTGGTATACCGTTTATTGATTCTTCACTGGAATCACTCATTTTAAATTATTTTCTAGCTCAAACTGCGCGAATACACACTGACAATTACTTTGACAGCTTACCCACTAACTTGAATTTTTTAAAACGAATAGTTGCCTATGTTCTTAATACACGAACTGTGATTGGTCGATTTCATATCCATCCTAGAACGTATATGAAATATATCCGTTCAGTTAACTGGAATGGCCCACTTATCCATTCTACAGACTGTACGGAAAACAGCAAATTTACATAAAGGAGTAGAAAAATATATAAATACAAACAAGTAGGGACAACAGATGTACACATATAATACACATAGAATAGTTAAAGCATATCGAGTATTATGGCTCGAGCTACGCCTTGCTTCAAAATTTGTTTTCACTCATACACATATCAAGCGGTCACTGTAAAGCTACCTACGACTTTCCACTCTATCAAACTACTACAATTATACGTTCATCTTCTTCGTTCATGCGGTTAAATGCGCTGTAAATGGGCCAACGTTTGTGTCCACTTAATTGTTTCCGACATAACCGTGCGAGAGTATGTTAAAAAATTGTTCTTGGTATCCGTTTTTGTAAAGCAAAATCTCGTTTCACATCTGAGCTTTGACCCCAAACAATGATGCTGTAAGAGACTTTGAAGTAGTATAGTGCGTAATAAATATTAATCAGTGATTCTTGGTCTAGTTTACTTTTTAATATAGTAATGGCAAAGCAAGATTGTCTCAACTTACAGCACAGCTGATCAATGTGATTTGACTAATTAATATTTTCATCTAAGATGATTCCGAGGAAGTTCGTATTTGACTGAATTTTTTATTGATAGCCGTTTATGGATATGTTTGCATTATCGCTACATGTATTTTCATAGTTTATAATAAGTCTGTTTCTGTAACACCACACATGAAATTACTGATACTAGATTAACCCTAAATAAAAGTTCTTCCAAGGTGTTTACCGAAATTACGATAGGTGTACCATCCGCATACATAATAACTTTTCCATAAGTTATAAAATTCGGTAACTCGTTAACGTAGAGAAGAAAAATCAAAGAACCTAGCACACTGCCTTGCGGGGTTCCAAGGCTGACAGAGACTCTTCTATTTTAACCAGCAAACGCCGATCAATTAGGTATGATATGATCCAGTTGTTTACGTTGCCTCGAATGCCAAGTTTATTTGATTTTTCATATATAAATGAGATGTCTAATACATCAAATGCACTAGAAAGATAAAAAATACTCCCGTAATGTAAAGATTTGAATCTAGACATTTAATGGCATATTGCACAAGATCAATAGCAGCAGTCTTAGTAGAGCATTTACTTCTAAATCCATGCTGGCAATTTGTTATTAAGTTATGTTTATCGAGGAAGCAAAAATTCTGTTAGTCATAATTATCTTCGAGAATACGCTGAGCAAGGATATGGGTCTATAGTTTTTATGTTGCTTATTTCCTCTTTTTTATATACCAGAATAGTTTTTCCAGGAATTTTCCTAACTCGATGGATTTATTAATAATTAACGCAAGGCAAAGTGTAAATTCATCATTACATTCTTTTATCAATGCTATGGATACCTCATCAAACCCAGTTGACCGTTTGTTTGACAACTCGAGTATAATATTTTTTATTTCATCATGTTACCTGGTTAAAAAACATGGATTTATAATTCATAGCCATGCTTATACAGTTATTAGACAAGAATGGAAAATGTACGTTTAATTTGTTATTGACATCGGTTGAAAATTTTCTGCAAAAATGTTTACCAGTTCATTTGTACCATTAATTTTTCAATCATTGTAGTCTAAGACTATATTAAGTTTAGTTTTTTCTATCTAGTGTTTTATTTACTATATTCTATAAAGTTTTCGTTTTATTCTGCGACTTATCTGTCATATTTTTGTTAAATTGTTGTTTCTCTATAGCTATATTCTGTATGTATAATTTTTTGTTAATTTTATACTGAGAGTTTAAATCTTCTTCAATTATTTTTCATAGTGAATTCATTTCCTTCAATTTTTGAGATTCAGTTTGAAATGCAGGCGAAAACCTAAATTTATTGCTTGGTGGTCATATTTTATTATAAATCTTTACACTAATATTGAAGCAATATATAAATTTAGTTTATTCCTATTTATTTCCAAATTCAAGTAATTATTGCAGTTAATTCATTTCATTCATTAATTCGTAGCTTTCATGTGAATTGTGACGTCATTTTTACCATATAAAAGAAGATCAGACTGTTCAGAAGAAGAGATGCATTTGGAATCCCACCTGAGGTACTTTACAGACTTCGGTCTGCTGTACGTAGGAAATAAAATTAAACCACGCTCAAGGTACATTGCAGAATTCGGTCAGCTGTACTTAGGAAATAAAATCAAACCACGCTGAAGGTACTTTGCAGACTTCGGTCAGCTGTAATTAGGAAATAAAATTAAACCACGCTCAAGGTACTTTGCAGACTTCGGTCAGCTGTACTTAGGAAATAAAATTAAACCACGCTCAAGGTACTTTGCAGACTTCGGTCCGCTGTACTTAGGAAATAAAGTTCTAATACACCTGAATTGCATCGCAGTATTTCGTGTTCGTTGTACTTTCATCAAAGACATTCTCTGCTTAACGTAAACTTTATGAAGTGTCGCTTTAACGTCTCTGCAATGCCCTACGAGGACGTTAACCATGTAGAACCTGGGGGAGAGCATTCACGGGCGATATAACGCTATACCGAGCGCACAGAAATTTAGCTGGCATAAATTTCTAAAGGTTATTACTTTCTTATTTCGAGACTCTACTTTATTATTTGCAATTACATTCATATTCTGGTTATGGGGTGTTTAAAAAAGGTTTAACTGACGCATTTGTGGTACTAAAAGAACATTAGTTTTTTTAATGAAATACTAGCTCTGATTTTTAGCTATAAAGAATATTATATTACAGTTTACTTGGTTATGAATTCATTCACGAGTTTAATTCATAAAATTGTACTTTCTGAATGTTTTACTAGGCAGATTTTCGTTTGCAAAACAACAAGTTTATATTCAAGAACTATATATTTAGAGCTATGCAATAACAAGGTACTTTATCACAGACTAGTCAAACTTCATGTCTATCATTATTCTGCAGTTTTTATAAAACAAATAGTGGACTTTCGTTTCCACCACATTTCATGTAAGGGTTTTCAAGAATGCTTTATATTTAAAGTACACTACGAATGTTTTCCTACTGTAACCACAAGGTTTTCTAATTGTTGAACATTTACCTACGATAAATTATTATAGTTACATGAATTCGGCGTACTTGGCGTTAACAAAGGTTTGAAACATTGATTACGGCCAATTGGCTGGTTCTGTACTCAATTGGGTTCAGTTACAACGAGGAATGTCAATATTTCAGGCAGTTGTCTGGTCACTTATTTCGATTGAAGGGTGATGCAATCGCACTTTCTTACCTTCGTGGATTCGCGGCTTTGTATGTTTGACAATCATAGGCAATCTTCTGGTTGCTTTTCTATTTAATTACAATAGGGAGATTTTTCCAGCATTCTAAAAGATTTTACGTAAGTGTAAATTCTCACCTCAGCAAGATTAATATGATTATGTGAACGATTGTTCCTACTCTAATCTCAATCAATAAACAATGTATAATTAAAGGATATTTCCTCAACACTCTATGATATTTTACATGAGTATTTAATGCTCATTTCTCAACTTAATTTTGATGATGTATAAACATGACATGATTCTTGTCCTCTGTTTTGCATTCGATTCATTATTTGGCTATTTCTAACAACTATAATTATAAATTATTATTATCTAGCGATTGCTAACAACTTTCTTTAATTACAAACAATTATTACCTAGCTATCGCTAACAGCTCTATTATAAATTGTCATTACTAGGCCATTGCCACAACTCTAATTACTATTAAAATAACACAGCATACTTTTGTATAACAAAGGTCTTGTTATTGCATCAAAACACTCAGTATATCCATAGTATGGTCATTACTCTATCGACGCAAATTTTCCTACTAATGAAACAATATGCCAAGTGCGTATTGTAACTATTATTTTAAATATTTATAATTATTCTATTAATATCAACAGTTAATATGCCTACGTCAACAACAGAAGGATTATATGCAGTTTTCAAAGTTAGTTATTCCTTTCAGTTTAGCATGAAACACAATTTAAATAGTATTCTACTAAACGTAGCGTACAGAATTAACACCTTGCTAGTTATTAAAACTTTTCCTAACAAATCTGTTTATTAATACGAACATTTCCACTTACTGTTTGCCATTTAATTTTTAATTAGTGCCGTTGAGTACTGAAACAATGCAGCTATTCCAATCTGCATATAAGCAAAATCGTATCCCGATAACAATATTGTACAGGTTAAACGTTATACAGCTATTTTATTCGCTACTATCTGAAGCATGGAGAATGTGTTGTATAGATCTTGTGCAATATTACTAACCATTAATTACGGACCCTCGTCAACCTCTCAGGTGATAATCTACTATATTAGAGTAGCACATTATCTGCACTCAAAGCCTCCTATATGGATATCATGATAAGGATTAAAATTACTTTCCCTCTACGCTCCTTTGGAATTAAGTGCTACGTAATAAGCTTTATTTTATTTTGTAACGACCTACGTAGTATGCGTTGAATATATGGCTACTAGATTAATTATATAGGTGGACAGTAATAGCGGTTGAAATAGAAACGAATTAAAGTTCAAGTCTTTTGACCAATAGAAGAACAGTTTAAAAAACTTAACATAAAATGTATTTTTTATGAATTTGTCTCCCATGTTATTAATTACTAAGATATTAATAATTGAAAGTCTATCTATGGTAATACTATAAGAAATATATGGCTACTAGATTAATTATATAGGTGGACAGTAATAGCGGTTGAAATAGAAACGAATTAAAGTTCAAGTCTTTTGACCAATAGAAGAACAGTTTAAAAAACTTAACATAAAATGTATTTTTTATGAATTTGTCTCCCATGTTATTAATTACTAAGATATTAATAATTGAAAGTCTATCTATGGTAATACTATAAGAAAGTCTTCAGTTGATTGTGCTAGTATTTGATATACCTGTCATCCGTCACTGAATTTTCTGTAATACACAATAACGTAAGAAGCATCCATAAAAACTTTAATGAATTTATTGTACTTTTGTCACAATTTATACAAGATTTTCATTGCGTTGTGCTAACAGAAACATATAGAATATCTCATTTATCTCTCTTAAATATAGAAACTCATAACATAATTTATAATGAAGGCACTTATAACAAAAACGATGGGGTCGTTATCTATATAAAAAAAGTGTCACCAATATGAATCAGTTATTACGCAACTGGGCAGTATGTGTATTTTGAATGTGAAAATAGCAAAAAATAACAAAGTATTTAATATAGGTTGTTGGAATTTATATAAAATATAAAATCGTGTATAAACCATGTTTTATTAAAAACCTCTGACGATTCCCGGGAATATGAGAACGTCGCAGCAATAATACAAACTTCTATAGCCGATTATTATACAGTTCTCTTAAATATAGGCACTAACTGGTCGATAGCCGAGTGGGTTAAGGCGCGAGGGCAATCGCGCACTGTCAGAGGAAATGGTTGTATGTCCGCGTTTTTTCAATGTATAACCTCCTTCCGCACAAGCCCTGGCTTTTGGAATTGGGGGTTGTCTAATTTCTGTGGTGTTTTTATTATAATATGGAAAAACAAAAATCTGTCAGCCACACCAATTTTTATGAAATAATAGATAAAAAGAAACTTCTAACAAACATAAAAAATTAAAATTGGAGTAATTTATTTCTTGATGAAAACCTTGACATTTGTACAGAACTATTCATTAAAAAACTGAATATAATTCAACAACTTTACACAAACCTTAAAAAATAACAACAAAAGTCGAAAAGAAAACCTTGGATTACTGCCGGTATAGTTAATTAAATGAATAAACGGGTTCCACTTACAGAAATAAAATAAATAATCCGGTAAAAAAGCGAAAAATAACTACATAAAGAGTTTAATATACAGAGAACAAGTTACTAGTAAAAGTTTATGGGAGGGCGTAAACAAAATTAGCAACAAAAAAACACGAAACAATTCTGAAATCAAATGTACTACAAAAAATACAGGAAAAAAAAAGAAATCAGAAACAAACATCTATAAATATTGCTCAAATGTAGGATCTACACTAGCCGATCGTATTGAGGAACGTTCTCCTGACCTAACTAAAAACAAAATAGTGGATTACTTTTTCATTACACCACCAAATGAATCTAAAATTAAAAATTGTATTAGTAATTTTAGAAATAGCAAAGCTCCTGGAAAGGATGGTCTCAAATTGGAAATTATTAAAGACTTGAAGGATTTATTTCAAAACCATTATGCCATATATTTAACAAGTCAGTAAGTGTAGGTGTATTTCCAAAACTGTTCAAGGAGGCTATTATAACTCATTTATAAAAGTGGTGAAAAACATTTAATAGAAAACCATAGACCCATATCACTCATATCATATTTTGGTAATACTTAAGATTAGATTGACAATATTTCTAAAAAAACGTAAAATAATCTCTGAACAGCAATATGGACTTCAAGAAAACAAATCTACACATGATGCGATAGCTAAAGTTACCGTCACTCATACATAACTCTGTGGATCTGTCAAAGCCTTCGTTAGATGTTTTTCTAGATCTAACGAAGGCTTTCGACATGGTGTGTCACAAAAGATTAATAAATAAACTAGAATCTGTTAGTATTAGAGGTGCAACATTGGAGTTGTTGAAAAGTTACCTAAACAAAAGAGAACAGTTTGTGCAAATTAATAATATGTTAAGTCAACCGGAAATTGTAACGTATAGTGTACCACAGGGAACAGTATTAGGACCTGTACTTTTCTCAGTCTATATAAACGACACACTCACTCTTGATACAGCCGGTACTATAATCTCCTTTGCAGACGATACTGTCATATTTTATGAAGCAACCTCTTGGGAAATCCTTAAAACCGTTGTCGAGCATGACCTTAAACAATATAGAAAACGCATTTTTTAGTTTGAAATTAACGATAAATTTAAAAAAACCATTTTACTTGCCTTTAACATCTTTCAATTGTAACCTACCAAATTATAATATACTAATAATTAATGCTACAGAAAAAGTAAAATATTTGGGAATTTATATAGATTGTCACATAAGATGGCAACATCAAGTGCAAAATATATTGCTACATAAATTTAAACAAATTAAAGAAATATTAAGAACTTCACACTTAATTGCCATCTATAAAGCATTGGTAGTCTCAATTTTGAGATACGGGATAATACGCTGGGGAGGAGTAGGAGTAACGTATTTAACGCCATTACAAAACTTACAAAAACGGTTTCTTAAAATTGTCTACGGGAAAAATGCTCTTTACCCGACAGAAATGCTATATCAAAACTTCAAGCTTTTTAGGATACGACTCTATTGTTATACCGCTTTTATTTACCAGTACAATAACAAACAAAACCATGAGCAACAGGAGGATGACATTGAAATAAAAAAATGGCAAAAAGTATAAGGCAAAGATATTATCTATACATGGGTGAAAAACTTTTTGATATATTGGATAAATTAATGTACAAGAGATGCTAGAAATATTACAAAATTCAAAAGAAACGTCAAAAATGGATCAAATTGCAGAGTCTGAATCTATATTCTATATTAATATGCGTGTATTAATACATAAATATATATGTATAGTCTTTTATGTGTATTAGAAAAGGTGTGGTTTTAGAGCGTAGGTAAGTGTGTATCTAGTTTTATTTTTAAATAGTAAATAAGAAAAGGGTTAGTATGTATTCCTAAGTTTTTTTACATGTTATATATTTTTATAAAACTTTAAAATATGTACATTTGTAGCAAGTAAAAAGTTGATTGATTGCATCAGTAGTATACAGATTATAGTATATAAATAATACAAATATATAAATATACTAAAAACATAAGAGGTAGATTAAAATGAGAAATACATGAAATATAAAAAAAAAGCATAGAATAAATATATATAGAAAATACAAATTTGCAAAAATAAAGGCGTAGATATTGTCACAACAATGGAGAATTTACGTCTACGTTAATACAATTAAAAATGATAAAAATAATAGTATTGTATGTATGAACACTATAACTATATAGTCACTAAACATAATATTTTTAGTCGCAAACTCCTCTATAAATCCTTATTTTACTATAAGGAACCTAACCAGACTGCAACCAACAGCTACTCTCCGGGCTATGTGCCCCGCCGAGCGCTGAATTACAAGTTACAAGCCTGGCGCGTTAAGTGTAATAATTGCATATTACCATCAAAACGCTAATGCTTCGATTGCAACAAACACCAGCCGAAAGACTGATCCTACTTAAAGGAGCTCCCTTGCCAGTCGTCACACACCACTTGCAGACTGCAGTTTCGAGCTGTTGGCTCTCGTCAGTGCAAGGTAGGTATGCGACGACCGACATGAGAATCCTTTGACTATAGTACATCCCGGTATTTTTACAATAGCGACATGTAAAACAGCCAGCAGGCGCCATCTAGCGGTCCAGTGTCTGTTGCAATCGAAAAAATAAATAGCCTGACTTGGCTTAGCATAGTTCAAATGTGCTTTTAGAGGGCGGAATATTAAACATAATATTTTTAGTCGCAAACTCCTCTATAAATCCTTATTTTACTATAAGGAACCTAACCAGACTGCAACCAACAGCTACTCTCCGGGCTATGTGCCCCGCCGAGCGCTGAATTACAAGTTACAAGCCTGGCGCGTTAAGTGTAATAATTGCATATTACCATCAAAACGCTAATGCTTCGATTGCAACAAACACCAGCCGAAAGACTGATCCTACTTAAAGGAGCTCCCTTGCCAGTCGTCACACACCACTTGCAGACTGCAGTTTCGAGCTGTTGGCTCTCGTCAGTGCAAGGTAGGTATGCGACGACCGACATGAGAATCCTTTGACTATAGTACATCCCGGTATTTTTACAATAGCGACATGTAAAACAGCCAGCAGGCGCCATCTAGCGGTCCAGTGTCTGTTGCAATCGAAAAAATAAATAGCCTGACTTGGCTTAGCATAGTTCAAATGTGCTTTTAGAGGGCGGAATATTAAACATAATATTTTTAGTCGCAAACTCCTCTATAAATCCTTATTTTACTATAAGGAACCTAACCAGACTGCAACCAACAGCTACTCTCCGGGCTATGTGCCCCGCCGAGCGCTGAATTACAAGTTACAAGCCTGGCGCGTTAAGTGTAATAATTGCATATTACCATCAAAACGCTAATGCTTCGATTGCAACAAACACCAGCCGAAAGACTGATCCTACTTAAAGGGGCTCCCTCGCCAGTCGTCACACACCACTTGCACTTGCAGTTTCGAGCTGTTGGCTCTCGTCAGTGCAAGGTAGGTATGCGACGACACTGGACCGCTAGATGGCGCCTGCTGGCTGTTTTACATGTCGCTATTGTAAAAATACCGGGATGTACTATAGTCAAAGGATTCTCATGTCGGTCGTCGCATACCTACCTTGCACTGACGAGAGCCAACAGCTCGAAACTGCAGTCTGCAAGTGGTGTGTGACGACTGGCAAGGGAGCTCCTTTAAGTAGGATCAGTCTTTCGGCTGGTGTTTGTTGCAATCGAAGCATTAGCGTTTTGATGGTAATATGCAATTATTACACTTAACGCGCCAGGCTTGTAACTTGTAATTCAGCGCTCGGCGGGGCACATAGCCCGGAGAGTAACTGTTGGTTGCAGTCTGGTTAGGTTCCTTATAGTAAAATAAGGATTTATAGAGGAGTTTGCGACTAAAAATATTATGTTTAATATTCCGCCCTCTAAAAGCACATTTGAAATATAGTCACTAGTAGTAAAAATGTGTAAACAATGCAAAAAGAAAACAAAAAAAAAAGAGGAAATCCGTGCTGCAATTTAAAAACAATAAAATAACACAAACATAGTTACTTACATAATAGGAGTATCCATATATTCCCGAATAGAGTAATAACAATTCATTAACATAATGGTTTTTACGTTGTATTTAAGTTGTTGAGTATTGAGTGTTTTTAGTTTAGATGGGAGCTTATTGTATAGCTTTAAGTCTAAAGTATTATTCTCCGATCTCTGTAGCCTGTGTTTAGGCTGTCTCAGTAAGTTAGATGATCTAGTTTGATGTTTATGTATATCACAGTTTTTATTAAAAGTTGATGAATTTTTATGAATTTCTAGAAGAGAATAATAAATATAAAGTGTAGGTAATGACATAATGCCATATTTTTTAAACAAAGGTTTACAGTGCTCTCTTAAGCCTACATTATTTGCAATTATGCAACTGCTTTTTTGCAGTTTAAAGACTCGTATAGCCGAATTACCCCACGAAATTATTCCATAACTCAGAAATGTATGATATGTGGAGTAATACGCATTTAGCAACATGTTATTGCTTAATATATTTTTGAGTTGTCTCAGAAGAGATATCTGACTTGATAATTTTTTGCAGAGAAGATCTATATGACATGTCCATTTCAGAGAGCTATCCATAGTTATCCCAAGTAGTTTCACACTCACCTCCACTTGCGGTGCAGTGCCGGAGAAGGTGATCTGTTGGGCCTTTTCTTTATTTAATTTTAGATTATTGGAGGAGAACCAAGATTCGGCCTTTAGTTCAATATTTTTAATGGTTAAGGATAAATTTACTCTATTTTTTTCGGAACATATTAAAGATGTGTCATTAGCGAAAAAGACACATTTTTCCGGAAGTAGATGGTAATAGAGATCGTTAATATAAATTATAAATAATAGTGGACCCAAGACCGAACCCTGGGGTACACCATACTTAATAAATTCAAAATCAGATATACTATTATTTAGATTGACACATTGTTGCCTATTTTGAAGATACGACTCAAAAAGTGATAAGGGTATTCCCCGTATTCCATAGTAGGTCATTTTCTCCAATATGTTTTCTCCATATGTCTACTTGGACCTTTGATGTAAATAAAATTTATTATTATATTATTATTATCCTTCCAATAAACCGCTTTTGAACAATAAAAACATTACTACATGATAGGGCAGAAACACCCCAGAAGCATATTCCATAACGAAATCTTGAATCAGCTTGTGATTAAAGATATAAAAAATATTATCAGGATTGTTTAAAAAATCCGTTATAAAACACAAATAAAACATCACAGAAGATATGAAGAAGTTATTAATATAGTTATTAAAGTCGAATATATTAGTTTACATTACGCTTTCTTGTGGCTCGTCGCACTGATAAGTTACGAGAAAGAAAATAGATTGAATTATAAATCATATCGTTTACTAACTACATAATATTTTCGATTCAATATCAAAATCAAAATCGCATTGGGCCTGCAAAAATTTATTGGTACAATATAAGCGACATTTTACTATAAATGGTTTCTCCTATATAAAGTCTGCATGCCGAGGGAATTTTGGGATTTCACTAGTAAATTGAACACGGGATTTATCTTAGATGTAGACTGATCCTGATGGAGACCCATGCAGGCGGTACTCAAAAGTTTTTCTATTGATTATCTTTCATGTTTTATTATTACGTAGCGGCGAACATATGCACTTTGAATGCCTTTCCAGACTAATAAATTTGGTACCGAATTTACTTAAACAAATGTCTCTTTAAATTTGTTTCAAGTAGGAATCGCCTTACTGAACATAGTTTTCTTCTCATTTCTGAAATAAATTGTAAGATAGTTAAAAATTGGCATTAGTTAGAAATATGAAATGAAACAGCAAAATATAATAATAATAATAATTATATATAATTAAAACCAATTACAGGGCAGGGATAACAATTAAATGTATATAACCGACTCAGTGACTCAACGCTTACATATAAGGCTTGCACCCAAGGAGTCTCGGGTTCGAATCCTGGCTAAGGTATGGATATTTCTCTTGTGTTACCGAGTTTGTAGCAGTGGATCAGACGAGGTTGTGTGAGAGACAACACGGCTAGTTGTTGTATCACTCATTAGTTTGAGTCTCAGCTTCGGCAGATGGCAATATCATAGGGAATGGTCCTTGTATAATTGTCTATGTGTATCTCTCCTGGTTGAGTGGTAGAATAGCTAATGCTGACACTAAATCTAAATAAGACGATAAAATAAATATGAATATATGATGTAAATACCTGAAATTTGTGCATCGTGTATACTTAAATTGAAAATAACGGATCATTTTACAATGTCACTTGGTATTAAAGGTAGAAGATATGAATGCAATAATACAAACACTAATAGGTATAAGAAAATTATTAATTATAAATAAATTTAAAAAATCATCAAAAATTGTAATTGGCCAGGAATTTTATCATATAACAGATATAAATGAAGCTACTTTTTACTTTATTATCACTATAAAAAAATATAGCACACAAATATTCCTTCCTATTATTTGGGTTTTCTACCACATGTATTATTATCCTCTTCAAAAACAAATCACTGAATCTACAAAATAATAGAATTATTTGAAACAAGCCTCTGCGCCCGTGACGTTTACGCCAAAGGAATAGTCAGAGGTTATGTTTTGCAAATAATATAAATCGGAATAAACACAGAAATAATGTATTTTGCTGACGTTTCGGAAAGTAATCAAACTCTTTCCGTTTTCAAAGCTTTTTTTGGGAGAACTCTTATTTTGCTGTGTATGTCAAATACACAGCTTTAAGATTCTGTTTATGTTATTTCCATAGATACTTACTACTTACACAGAACATAGAACTGATGATATTTTCTTTTAGATAATGTTGAGTCTGTTAAGTTCTTCTTTTAACATTGGTAGCCAGGTTGTACAAATATCTACAGAACAATTCGATACGCACTTATCTTCATTTAATAAAATTATTGCTGATTCTTTGTGATTTGTGAACATGCTTGGGAAAACGGACGTAGAATAAACTGGCACTCTTCAAAAATTTTAACAAAAGAAACAGATACCAAAAAAAGAAAAATGAAAGAATCAGCAATAATCTTATTAAATGAAGATAAGTGCGTAACGAATTGTTCTGTAGATATTTGTTATTATGTCATGTCTAACTGTAGACCCATATCACTAATTACTAACGTAGCAAAAATTTTTGAAAAAACTTTAAAGGATAGGATATTAAAATATACAAATAAATACAATATACTTAGTGACAGGCAATATGGGTTTCGCTAAGGTAAATCTACTGAAGATGCGATCTGTTCCCTTACCGACAAAATTTATTAATTACTAGATGGAAGTATCCCATCAATTTGCGTCTTTCTTGATCTAGCTAAGGCCTTTGACACTGTTTCTCACAAACAGTTGCTGGAGACCTTAGAGGATATTGGTATAATAGGAACAACTCTAAACTTAATGAGAAGTTACTTACTAGATCGTAAGCAGTACTTTGTGGTTAATGCTTTAAAAAACAGTGTTCTATGGGGTACCACAAGGGTCCAATAATGTTTATAATATATTTGAATAAATAACTGAATTTGAACAGCAGCGGGTCTACATTTAGTTTCGCAGATGATACAGTAATTTTTTACACAGATAATTCCTGGAGCACTTTAAGAATGAAAGTTGAAAATGATTTAAAAAATATAATAGATTAGTTTAATCATAACCTTATAACTACAAAAACTGTTTTCATACCATTCAGCTCTTATAAAAATAAATTACCTGATTAAGACACTTTAAATATTGAATGTCTTGGTACTCAAATTTCTATCAAATATTCAAATGTAACTAAATACCTAGGTATCTACATCGATAATTATTTAAAATGGGATTTTCATTTAAACAACACTGTAAAGACACTTGGATGTCTGATATATAAATTTAAGTATATCAAAAAGTATTTGAGTAACCCTTGTATGAGGATATTATACTTTGCGTTAGTTGAATCTCGTTTATCTTATGGAATTCTGGGTTGGGGTGGTGTAATTAAGTCATTTAATCAAACTAGAAACAGTGCAAAAATACTTTCTACAGATTATATACGGTAAAGGAAGGACTTAACCCGAGTGATACACTATTTTCTGATACAAAAATCTTCGACTTAAAACAACTCTATTTTGTGAAGATCTTAACTCACCTGTTTAAAAATAAAAATTTGTTTTGTCTAATAGACCATCGGTACTCCACCAGAAGTAGGGCAGGAAATCTTGCTGAAACACTGCTCTCTGAAAAAACAATTGAGCAATTTAGCCTCATTGCTCACAGGTTGTATAATATTTGTTGTGAAATACAGACTATAAAATATTTTGAAAGTAAAATAAAAAAATATCTTTATTGTGGATCGTCATACTATAAATAGAATGATTGATATAAAAATATTTGATATTGTTCTTATATTCTGGAATTATATAAATAAATTTGTTATATCTTTTTTTTTTAAGTAGTTTTACATTATTATTATATTTGTGTGAAAATTCACACATTCACACATTAACATAAAATATATTGTGTACATTTTAATTTCAGTTTGCCATTATCCTTTCTAAATCTTTATAATTGTCACGAACGAAATTAGATTTTAATTCTTGGTTATCCGAACATGCCCAATTATGTTCGAGTGTTGCTATCTATATTGCCGAGCTATCTTGTTATCCGGCTCTGGCTCTAATATTCTCACAACCCAAATTCACGCGAATTGACGTATTTTGAGAGACTGATGTCAGATAATAAAACATATTTGAATTTGAATCACATTTCAGGCCTAATCTTGTCGAAAAGAGTCAGTCTCCTCGTGAAAGGGGATATTGTATTACCACGAATATGACAGAGAACGGAGAACGGACACTAGGGTATTTTAGTAATGAGGTATTTGGGGTGTTTTTAAAGTCTTGCCGTATTCAACAAACGGGCGTGCTGGAGACTGAAATTGTTTAGGATTCGCGACAAGTCAGGGCGTTTTCATTTTAAAATTGTTGGAAAATATTTCTTGAATTTGGTGACTTTAAACAATGAAACAAAATGTGAAAAAGAATCATTATTATATGAATGTGAGTCAGAAGCTTCATTTTTGATCATGGACAGATAAATATATTATCACTCGAAATTAACATGTGGTCACAAATTACACTATTTTAAGATAAGTTTTGGGACAATTGCCATTTAATTTGAATTGGGAATAGGCTCTTCATTAGTTCTTTTAGATGCCGTATTTTAAAATAAGAATCAACTCCATAATATACTCCATTCGCCGAGTTTTTAAAGTTTTTGCGGTGCTATTAAGAGTTATAGAACAGAAAAGGATGGGATGGAATGGAATAGCATAGAATTGTTTATTTGCCTACTTTCTGTAAAAGGTACATTTGCAGCAGGTCTAGATAATACAGTGTATATAATCAAACACTGAAGCTCATAAAAAATAAAAACATATAAGTGTATAAAAGAGAGTCAGGTCAACCCCCTAGCCCCAACAACCCCTAACAAAAACAAAAATTACGGTAAGGTGGTCGAGTGACCCCATTCTTTTGATTCTCTATGCGTGTGCATGATTGTTTTTAGGTTTATAAAAATGGGAAAAGTGTAGAAAAAATTTAAAACATCAAAATTCAACGTCAGAACAAATTTTTATTAGTTCAACAAATGCTCAAATTGTACGCCACCAACTTCCATACAATAATAAAAATTCTGCTTGAAACGTTTCCTTACATTTTGGGGGATCTGTGGCGTATTTTGGCGGCATTCTTCAACAATGCGTCGACGCAACTCTTCCAGAGACCGTGGTTCCGTTGCGTAAATTTTACTTTTCAGATGACCCTACATGAAAAAGTCTAGAGGACTTAAATATGGTGAGTGGGCCGGCCATTCCAGAGCACCTCTTCGCCCAATTCAATGTCCCGGGAACACTCTGTTCAGATACTAGTGAATAGCAAGCTCATAATGAGGTGCAGGCAGCTTCACCTTGTTGGAATGTCAAATGGTCTTCTAGACAACGATCATCATTTTCAACGATATCTAAAAGCAATGGTTGGACAAGATTTTCCAACACTTCGAAGTAACGTTTGCTCGTCAGATTGCCATAAAGAAAAATGGGACCACTCATGTGGTCTCCAAAAATACCGGCCCAAATATTTAGTTTTAGTGGATGTTGAGTATGCACTTCGTGGAAAATTCTTGGGTTCACATCCAACCAAAACCGACAGTTATGGCGATTTACAGTAGAGTTTGAGAAAAATATACACTTGTCAGAAAAGCAAATTCGCATCCGCAATTCTTTCTGTCATAATCTGCTGTCGTCTATCGAAATCATCCTCATTCAGCTCATGACTAAATGAATTTTGTACGGATGAAATTTATGCTGCTTCAGGATTTGTCGAATAGTAGTTCTAGGGATGTTGGTTACAGTGGCCAATTTCCTCGTACTTAGAGTTGGTTCTTCAACCACTTGTCCTAAAAGTCCAACCACAGTAGCCCCATTTGTTACCGAAAGTTCACGTTGAGCGTCTCGTTTCTTGTTGGCTACTGAACCTGTTTCTTTAAACTTCGTGACCAATTCCAACGCGTATTTTCTTTCTACGTGTTTATCGGGATGCACTCGCATAGAAAATCAAAAGACATTTAAAATGAGGGGTCACTCGACCACCTTACCGTAATTTTTGTTTTTGTTGGGCGTTGTTGGGGCTTGTGGGTTGACCTGTGTCACATCCTTATTTATTCTAAATTTATATATATTTATATAAATATTTTCTATTATTGTTTATTTTGTTTGTGTTTACGTAATTTAAATTCACCGCAATATGAATTAGAATTAAAATACACTTATTATATATCCTTTTCTTGATTCACCGTGTACCCTTACGCGATTCAAAAGAAAGAGATTTTTTGTGATCACACCACACCGCACCGCATCGAGTATTCTTCGTACAACGAGAGTATTCACAACTCTATAGCTTACGTTGATATATATTTTTCTACCCGCTTCTTATTGTGACTTACCCGCTAATAATCATTTCCGCTTAATTTGTTTTGTGTGTGTATTGTGCAACGACGACCACGAATTTATGATCTACCTGCAATATCTGCAGTCGGAGGCCTCCGAGAACCTGGACCCCAGAGGAAGACATCTGAAAGGTAGGATCCTTAATTTCTCTTTCACGCCGCTATACAGTTCATTCTCTTTTGTTTCCGCTTTATTTTTGGTTAAATTAATATTATAATTACAAACAGAATAAACAATAATAGAAAAAAAGGAAATTTATAATTTGACATCAAAACGTTCCGTTCCAAAAATAAGAGGTGGCGTGTTTCAGGATTTTTCCCAAACAATACCTACACTGTAGTTAATCTAGAGGGTCGTTTTGATGGGGACGAAAAAAAATTGAAAAAAAAACTAATTTCGACCATGCTGTCGCTGAGGTGTCGCTCGACTCCCGTTCCCTATTTAAATTCTAGAATTAGGAGTTGTTGGGGATAGGAAGTTGATGTGTCATGTCAAGTTTGACATCAAGATTTGTCCCCCAAATATCAAGAATCGACCTGTCCGAGCGTTTTTTCAAGAAACTAGTCTAAGTGTCTAAAAACAGGTATGTTTCATTTTCAATGGCCCATCCTGTATACTTATTTACCAAACAATAAAATAAAACAGATAACATGTTTCAACAAGCGCAATTGGCCCCTATATCTGATAAAGTAGGCATTGTATTAATACATATCTCGATTTTATGGTAAGAGAGCTCCGGAAATTATCCACGATCTTATAAGAGTCGTTTAATTTGCCCTCACTACGAACTTTTTCAAGTAGACCACTTAAAACAAACGGCCTACACAAGTGAAAAAATCACCCGGCGAGAAGCGCTTAAATTCACCTTTCAGAAATTAGGAGTGGTTGGGTTTATTTTTAATTTCCCGCTTCCACGGGCAGCGATGCAGATAAATATTTTTCATGTTAGGAAAATATCGTCGGTCGGTGCAGTAAATTCAGCGGGCATGTATTTCTTATCACTAAAATAAATTACGTACAGTCTGAACTGACTCTTTTTGTGAATATGTTAATTTACGGCATCCGCAATATTTTGTACTCGTAGTCTCTCTTGGTTACCTTAATTACTGAAATATGTAAATAAACGTCATTTGAATATGAAATAACTTACTGCAATTTATTGAATTCTCTGGAAAGCTGACACCAGTCGGATGCACATATGACTTTATTTGTTCTATGATCGCGTGCTGGCCTTAATCTAATTTAACTTTTGCGAGTTATTAACGAATTTTACATTTTTCAGTTGGAGTTGATTAATTGTTCCGTTCTTAATTGTTTGTTTTACTATTTTCCAACTTTCCGTTTCAGCTGCGATAATTATCGAGAAAAATTTAAACTATTTTTAGTAAGCCATTAGCGTGTCTACGAAGTTTAGATGTGTTACTGGCTAAAATTAAACCGCTTGCCATTAATACTTATCCGAATTATCCAACGAGCCATTAAAGTGTACTTTTGCTACAGGAGACGATAGTGTTCGATACGTCTCAAATATTTTTAAATAAACTTACATTGTAATGAGTTTATGAGACTTATTACAGTGTAAATTTATGTCAGCGCAATAAAGCGGACAGAGAAAGATATGAACATGAAATATGATTAATAATAATTAACGAATATTTTTTTTTTATACATTTATTTAACGTCGGCCTATTTCCGCTACTGAGGCCTAACACCGACGCCTGTAGACAAGCTACCCCCAACCAGGAATTTTGCCAAACCTCTTCCCTTAAGAAGAGTAGGGATCTTTTACTTGCCTAACATTTAATAGACAAGGGACCGACGGCTTTACATCCCCTCCGAAGGATGGTATATCTCCTATACAACCCTCGCCTAAGGTTGTAGCTTCCGCGCATACACTGATATACAAGCCGCTGGAAGATGTGTGAGGCGAGGACGCGGTTTCCGTTGGAATGGTCACCCATCCAAGTACTAACTGCGCCTGTCGTTGCTCTACATCGCATACCGAAGTATGTACATAGTAAAGACGCACCTACGCTCGCCCCTTTAACGAATATTAATAATAATCATTTACTTATCGAATAAGTTATTAGAAACACACATATATTTGTATAGTCGAATACAGTTTTACTTTGCAGTCAAAAAACGTAACAAAAAATTTATGACCTCATTATTATTGCCATACAAATAAGCAAACAAGCCGGCGCATATTAAAAACCAATAAAGGTAAGCGAGTCAATTTGCGAACGAAATAGTACAGAGCCCTACTTAAAATTCGTATGTATTAGAATGTACATATTAATAATACTAGATTTAAAAGTATTGTCTTCGATAAATAGATATTTGATACTGTCTCTGGTAAATTTAACAATCTTACCCTATTTTGTTTGTGCGAAGATAGGAATATCTTATATATCGGTGAAATATCGATTAATTTTGGTACTCTAAATTAAAATTAATATTCTCTTGTTGCTCAGATCTGCCAATAATAATATAATATATCCTCGAATATACCTATATTATTGTTGCCCAGCAAGGATCATGAGAAGGTACGAGCATTTCCTTGCCAAAAATGTGTATACAGAGTCCAATATTTTCGATATTAAAATAGTTAAAATAAATAAAGCAGATCCAGCACCTGTTCAATTTCTGATCCACAATGTAGAATTATTATTATGCGTCTGAACAGTTTGGCTACAGGCAAAATAAATCAACAACAAATGTAATAATTAGTATATTGGAGACTGTTCTAGATGCAATAGATAATAATAAAATATCGTGTGCAACTTTAATAGATTTAAGCAAAGCCTTCGATTGTGTAAGTCATGATTATCTCCTAAAGAAATTGGAATTTTATGGCATTAGATTTATTAAAATCCTATCTGCAAAATAGAATTCAGTATGTAGAAACACCTTCAGGACAATGCTCCTCAAAGCAGCTAATCACAGTCGGTGTCCCTCAGGATTCAATACTTGGACCTATTTTTTTCTCAGTGTATATAAATGACTTGCCTGTAAATATGAGGTCAAACAAAACTGTTTTATTTGCTGATGATACTACTTTTATAAATATAGGAAAAAGTATTGAAGTCCTCGACCAAACAAAGGATAGTTTAAACGACGCTGCTAGATGGTTTGAGGCAAACAAATTAAAAATGAATTCAGAAAAGACGCAAAAAATTACTTTTTTAAGTTCTGAATAGAATTACGTCAAACTGTTAGGTATATACATTGACCCAAAATTAAATCGACATCAACATATTGATCATCTAGCAAGCAATCTAAATAAGGTAGTTTATCAGATAAGGCAATTAATAAATCTAACCACTCTTGACACAGCTTTAACGTTTTACTACAGCAATTTCTATAGTCTTATAACTTACGGTCTTATTATTTGGGGAAATTCATCTGACAGTGACAGAATATTTAAAATACAGAAAAGATCTGTGAGGGTTTTGGCTTCTGCAGGAGTTAATGAACATTGTAGGCCAATTTTTAAAAATATGAAAATACTAACACTTCCAAGTATTTTTATACATAAGAGCCTAGAGGCTAGAAATTCTAATTATCATGAATACAACACTCGAAATAGAAATAATTGTTGACAACCTTAAATATTTATACGATGTATCTTGTGCAATAAATTTATTATTATTATTATTATTATTATTATTAATTTGGTTCCTTTAATGGCAGGTATATCAACTTTACATTTCTTTGAGCCATCTGTTCAGTCTTTTCTCACTGTATCATGAGTGTTATACCAAGTTTAGTCTAAATAATATATTGGTTATTGTTCATTCGAAATTTTTTAATAGCTTCCAAATATTCCATACGTCACCATACAATTCTGCTGCTTTCCATAAGATTCGCTTCTTTATTAATCATTTTGAACTTGAATCCTATCTTCAATAAGCATCGCTGGAGTATTTTTTCACTAACTGACACTAGATCCTTTCTTCTCAGTTCCAAATATATTGATTGTACAGTTGGAATATCATTTTCTTTATACTTGCTATAAAATGCATCTCTTAACAATTTCACCATAGACTAATCTAATGTTTGTGATATTCCTTTGTCCGATCTAACTTTTCGCTTCTATACCTCTTCCTTCATTAATTTATAAACAGTTCGTTCTGGAATTTCTGCTAAGCAGACCATTTTTTTCCACGGCTTTTTTTCTCCTTCACTTTCTTTTATATTTGTATACACCTTTAAAACCATTTCTTGATATTGTGCGGAAACTTTCTTCGTAATTTTAAACCATTACCATCAACCACATCTTCCTAACATTACCTGCTGGTGCTTGGTTGTGGATCTTCCCAAGGCTTAAACATTTTCTCAATATTATTTTACCAGACACTTGTAAACAAAAATCCTCCGAATATTCACTATACCCTAAATATTTATAAAAACACAACTGTATAAAATACGTTTAAACACATTAAAATTTCACATACCTGTAAAAGTGATGTATATAACTTCACTGAATGAAATAAAATGTAAACAAGACCACAGAATGTAACGCGCTATTAAAATTGAATGCCTGAGTTTCTGATCTAAATATTTCAAGTGCTTATCTGGACGCAGTTACTTTCGCGACTAGCCTAACGGTATTTTAATGAAGTCGTAAAGTTTTTGTTGCGATTTAACATTTGCGAATTCCACTTTACCTAAGAAAGCTAAAGAAATATATGGAAAAAATAAGGTATGGACTATATATCTATCTATGGCACTGTCTTTTGCGACAATGGCTATGGAAAACAAGAAATATTAGATTTCGAAGACATTTTAGAAAAGGGGAATAAAAATCAGACCAACTAATTGCTTGTTTTTAAAGGAGCTAAGTTGCAAAATACTGCAGGATAACTAATCAATTATCTTTCTCTTATTGCATAGCTACCTGCGGCGATATCATGGATGTACCTAGTTTTTTAATGTCGCTTAGTACGAGTATAACTAGGTGCAGAAGATTTTTGTATGATTTTCAATAATATTCCGTACTTTATTTGTTACTTATCTCATCATTGTATAAAATCTGTTATACTGATATATTTATAGCAGCTTATTTACTAATTTATTAGTATTTAATAATAATAATAATAATAAACGTCTTTATTAGCCAACTTTGGTTGTACAATAAATTTACAGATTAATGTAATACATTTGGCATAAAAGGCGAAGTTCAAATCTATAACACAATTATAGATTTGTTCTACCACTGAACCTAAATTGCACCGCATGCTACAGTATTGATAATTTTTTTAGTGCTTTTTAGTATACTTAATACTTAAAAAATTAAGAAGAATACTTGAAATCATATAGATGAAAATAGATATTAAAGGGCTAATTATGTTGACATTGTTCTTTAAATAAAATCTTTTTATAATTTGTTTTAAACTGACTCAGGCTCATTTCTTTCAAACAATTTGGAAGTTTGTTATAAACATTGCTTGGTAACTGAAGGACCGTTTAAAATATTCATGCTGATGAGTAGGTGGTGTTAATAAACCTTTGGATCTTATGTTAATAGTATGAACATCTGTTCTAAACTGTATTTTGCGCATAATAATTGTATCGTATAGACACGCTGAGTGTAATATTCTCCGACGCTCCATATTTAACCACCCTCTGTGAGTCAGTTTATAAGTTATTCTCTCATGCCTACGAATACCGTAGATTAGACGCAGGCATGAGTTTTGAATTTTTTGTATTTTGTGTTTAAACACAGAGGTTAAGTTAGGTCTATATACAGAGTCTGCAAAATTTAATAATGACAACACTAAGCTTTCACATAACATAACTTTAGTTTGCCTTGTGAGATAGTGCCTGTTACCATAAATTAACTTTATTTTTGCATATGATTTTTGCATAAGTTTGTTAATGTGACTGTTAAACCTGAGATCACTAGCAATCACAACTACTAGGTTTTTTGCTTCTTGTACTATATGAATTTTATTTTGGCCTATAGTTATATTGATATGTTGCTTTAGATTATTACGCATATTTTTTGGACCAAATGTAACAATATTAGTTTTAGTTGGATTTATGATCAAGCACTGATCCCTGGTTAAAGCAACAAATATATTGAGGTCTTGATTAATTTGGTAGCAAGCTCTATCTACATCAGCAGACTTAAATGAAATATAAAGCCGAGTGTCATCAGCATATAAATGATGTATACAGTAACGAAGGTATTTAACTAATTGGCTGGTGTATATGGTAAACAACAGAGGGCCCAGAATTGAACCCTGTGGTACACCAGACTTTAGGGTTAGATAATTTGATTCTTTATTTCGAATTGCAACTTTCTGTTGTCTGTTTTCTATATAATTTTGAATTAATTTAAGTGCACTATCTGTTAACCCTATATATTTTAATATTGATAATAAAATTTCAAAATTCAAAATATCAAAAGTCTACCCCTGAACTAGGCCTTGCATGTAAGTTGCATGTTTAGCGAAAGAAACTACAAGCTAGCAATAATGTCACATATATGGAACTGACCGTCAAAGCTCATCTAAATATAATAAGTATCAAAGTTACGTGAAACTCATAGACCTGGCAAAGCATGGTTGATAAGATCAGGGGAACTACAGTGAGAATAGTATACTAGCTGTATAAAAGGGATGTGTACTAATAGTACCTTCTCCCTGATCTGGTGAGACAATATGATGGGTAAATGGGTTATAATCCCCAGCTTCGTTATGATTCATTTTTCATTTTAATAACTATGAATAGTATCGTTAACATCCATCCAACGTATTTTATATTTTCTAAAAATCCCTCCTGTACATAATAAAGTACACAAATTTACTAATTTAAGTAAAGCAGGCACTAAAGTATAGTATAAAAATATTCAATTCATCTCCTCCAGATGGCTACAAGCGAGTATTTATGTAAATGATGAATTAAAATTTAAATGTAAAACATTATTATGGAAATACATGTCTTTGCAGTAATTCCTGTTGACTAAAAACACCTTCCTCTAATGAAGGATTTATAAAATCGCATGCCCCCGGCAGGATATTACTTCGAGGAATACAAGGAAATCCTGTGTAATAACGAATGATTCTGAAGCACCGCGTAAGGTTGCGACCTCAAAACAAGTTAAATTACAATTCCAGGAGACAGTTAAATTGATCACTGAACCAAAACTATGCGCAAATCATTAATTACTGGCTGCAATTTGCTCTTTTGTCGCTGGAAACTATTCGCCGGCTATATTGAATCTCACTCATTATTTCCAACGGCTTAAAGTCAGATCAAGTTTATCCCTTAATGGTTTTAAAGTCAAAATTAAGTAGTCACTAAATATTTTCTGCGGTAATAGCTGGTATAATACCCCCTGCTCTAAGAAAATTAACTACATAAGCGAACGGCGACGTTCTTGGTGTTTTCAAGTCTTAATTTTGAAGGCTTAAGAGAATTGCATAGACAAGTCCATGGAAATGGCAGGTAATACTTAATAGTAATTTTAGATCAAGAACGTTTATTATATAAAAAGGGATATGGGGAATGTGGGCGTGTAAAAAAATTTAAAGAAATAATAATAATAATGCATCTTTATTAGCTAAAAATGCTACAATTAAGTCATAATAATATATAGAACAGACATCCATTAATTAACTATTCTCTAGCTTATCTTAAATCTATACATATAGCAATAACTCTGAAATAATTACTAATCTTTTTGTATTCTAACATAGTTTATCATAAAATCACATAACCTAGTCACAAAATAATCAATATTCTTTTCTAATACAACTAACACGTAATTTGATGAAAGTATTATATATTTCACAATATTTTATTTCATTTGGTAAACTGTTGAATAACTCAGATCAGATATTTCGATTCCATTAAATGGTCATGCCTCTCTACTACTATATCTTTACACTACGAGTGATATATCCGTGTGTATCTCGTAAGAACTCAATTTATCACATAAGTACCTTGGAGCCATACCTTGTTTTATTATAAATATAAATTGTATTGATTTTAAAACTATAAGTTATCTAACATTTAAAAAATGTAAAACATTTATTATTGTGTATATAGTGGTATATTTGTTACATTTTAATATTATCCTCGTAGCATTGTTTTTTGTAACTTTTGTATATCACTGTTATTGAAATATAGCTGTGTGTAGATTGCACAATATTCAAAACGTGGAGTTATTTTAGATTTATATACTAATATTCTTGATAACATTGATAAATAATTTGAAATTCTACGTAAAAATAGATCTTTTTCGCAACATTTTTATGATATAGTCAGTATTATATTTGAAGGTCAAGGATGCATCTATTATAAACCAAAAGTATTTAATTTCCAAAACTTTTTATTTTCTAACAGAATACTTTGCCCAACCATATATTTCCATTTATCGGTATTTACTTTTAAACTAATATCACACAACCAAACAAATACATCTTTTAAATCTTGATTGATAACGTTAATGTAACATAATTTACATTTTTTCCATAAAAATAAATTAACGTGTCATCTGCAAATAAATATACCTTACAATTTGTTATTGATTTCACTGTCATTTATAAACAGTACAAATTGTAAAAGTCCTAGTACTGATCCTTGTGGTACTCCAAAGCCATTGTCTATTACGTTAGATGAATTATTTGCATATTTTACTGTTTGTTTGCTTGCAGGTAGGCAAGATTCAATCTAGTTAAGTCCCCCAGTGCCAATTTTTTTCAACTTTAATACCAATAATTGCCGATCCACCGTCACAAATGCACGTTCAAAGTCTAAGAAAACTGCAAATATAACTTAATTTTTACTCACTGTTTTAACCCAATCCCGTATAATGAATTTAAGTGCCGTTTCACAATAATTATTACTTTCTCTATTAAAATATTATTATCCAAACAGTGTGTAGTCAATTAATAAAATAAATATAAACACCACAGAAATTATACAACCCCCAATTCCAGAAGCCAGGGGCTTGTGCGGAAGGGAGGGGGTTACACATTGAAAAAACACATACAACCATTTCCACCGACAGTGCCAGTGCCGGAACCAGGATTCGAACCCATTACCATTTACTATTTAAAAATCTTTTATTTATTTTATGTAACAATTCATTTTTTGTATTTTATTTATGCCACTCATATTTCATTTTACAATCATACTGTATTATTAGCCGCGTGGGTTAAGACGCGAGGTGGCAATCGCGATTAATCACATGAACATCGCACAACCGGGTTCGAATCCTAGCTCCGGCACTGTCGGAGGAAATGGTTGTATGTCCGCGTTTTTTCAATGTGTAACCCCCTTAAGCCCAACAATGATCCCCAAGAAAACTTCATTATTGACGAAGGAAGGGAAATTAATGCTTTGGCTCGAATAGAAGTTGATAAGGCTGTTTCTTTAAGGCAAGTTGGGTTTGAATTGGACATCAGTCACCAAACAGTAAGCCAAATTTTGTACAAATACCACTATAAATCTTTTAAATACCAATTGCACCAGCATTTGTACGAAAGTGATTACGAACGTAAGATGGAATATTGCAACTGGATTTTGCATAATAACGTGCAGCCAAACAATGATTTCTTTGGACTGATTTTATTTTCGGACGAGCCTAGGTTTACAAATTTGAGATTATTTAACCGACAAAATACAAAATATTGGTCACAAGAAAATCAAAATTTATTGTAACTTTCAAGTGCGGTTCGGTTTCAATGTTTGGCTTGGAATAATCGGTAGTAGAATCATTGGTCCAATAATATTTGAAGCACCTCTGACTGGTGGCAGATACTTGAGATTCCTAGAAAATGAGATTGAGGACATTTTAGATGAGTTACCGTCAGATTTAGGACAGGGAATGTATTTCCATCAAGATGGCGCTCCTCCCCATAATTCAAGATTAGTAATTGATTACCTTCAACGGAGATCCGTGAGGTGACCTCCAAGGTCACCTGATTTAACGCCTCTTGATATATTTATTTGGGGCCATTTAAAAAATATTATTAATGCAACCGCCGCGCCGTTACAACCCGGGAAGACCTGGAGCTACGAGTAAGACGAGCAATTAATAGCATAACAGCCTATATTCACAGACACGACGCAGCATTACAAGTGCTTTATTATCATCTAAGACACTCGTATGGGATAGATGAAACACCAGTGCTGCCTTACACTCAGGGGGATATTGAGTCCGTTGTGGGGAATGAGAAGTATCTAATTTATTGGAACTACTCGTTTCCCACCGTCAGGCAAATACAAGCCAACAAGCCTGACATAGTACTCCTCGACCACCAACTGAAAACAATGTATGTCGTGCAATGCTCAGCCCCCGCTGAGAGCAACATTGTCTTGAAAGAGGAGGAAAAACGGGCAAAATATCGAGGTTTGACCTTCGAACTCCGCAGGCTTTTATCCCAGCCAATCTGTTAAAATAGTGGTACTGATTATAGGAGCCCTCAGTGGAATGAGACAGCCGCTGCTTTCAGAACTAAAGATCATACCGGTATGTCGAGATTCGGCAGAGACTTTAACCGGCAGAATGCAGAAGGCTGTCATCCTCGGTTCATTGCGTCTACTCAGGGCACACGATTCACGGACCCGGTAGTCACT
This sequence comes from Leptura quadrifasciata, assembly GCA_963675555.1. NCBI lineage: Eukaryota > Metazoa > Arthropoda > Insecta > Coleoptera > Cerambycidae > Leptura > Leptura quadrifasciata. Next base: position 122,681,133 of record OY776678.1, read on the forward strand.
CACGAGGGTCGAAGCCACAGAGTAGGGTGACTGGTTTTTTGTAAAAAAAAACTTCGTTATTTAGCAAATAAGCTATTAAAATCATACACTACCAGAGCACACTATAACAACGATACAAAATAATATGGAGTGACAGTAGATTATCCTATGAACTATTTGAACATTTAGCAAAGATAAAGTTCGGTGCTAAAAAAGTATGTGTGGTAATACGCCGAGAAGTGAAAATTCTCATATTTGCCGAAGTCGCCGGGTATACTCCCTTATAAATTGAAATTAAAAATTAAGGCTAGTAATGTGCTTACGAAACTTAAACCCGCCTAAGCTTTGTAACGGCACTCGGATGCAGGTTCAATCTTTGATGTGTAACGTTGTAGAAGCTTCTATATTCGCTGATTGTGGAAAAAGTGAAACTGTTTTCGTCCCGCGTTTACCTCTTATCCATCCGTTTCAACTAAGGGCAATTCAGTTCCCGCTTAAAATTTGCATTGCTACAAAGTCGAGGCTAGTTAAATATACGGGAGGTTGATTTATCGAATTCTTCTCACGGATAGTTGTACATGATGTGTTAAAGCCGGTTCATTAACGATATTCTAGCTTCAACCTGACCAGAATGCGTCTTGTAATATTGTTCACAAGAATCAAATAATTATTCATTTAAAGAAATACCATTTTTAATATAAACTGACGATCATTGCACATTTCCAATTAGGTTTGGAAGCGTTTCCATCTCTAACCATTTAGTAACGTTTTTGTTTACTAACTTGATTGATTTAACAATATGTAATGAATTTTGAGTCTCAAGTGGGATTATTGCACATTAGATTAAAGTATTCCTCAGAGTTCAAACCTAAGTCTACTTCTGCTTTTATTTTTTAGTAAACGATTTTGTAGATAGCGTAAAATATACTTCAATTAGCTTTTTGCACATGAGATAAAAATATTGATATTGAAGCAAGTAGAAAATAATAAAGTTTGTTTACACTTATAGGATGACAAAAAGAAAATATTTAACTAGATGTAACTTGTTACTATGATTTTAGATGTCTTAGAAGCAAAATGCAGAATGATATTGACATCTCCTATAGAAACTATGTTACTGCTGCTGAAAATAATAAAAAGAATAATCCTACTAAAGTCTGGACATTTTTAAATACCAAAAGGGGTTCGACAAGTATTTCAAATGTCATCAGATATAATGTAAATTAAGTGCATGAACCTGTTGATATCTTAAATACATTTGCTGATTTTTTAGCAACACTTTCGCACCTAGTAGTCATCTCCCTGATGATTTAGTTATACATAACAATTTCAACAATAACACGTCAATGCATATTTTGAAATTTAAAGAGGTTGATGTTACTAAAAGCTTTAAAAAAATGATAATAAAATGACAGCGTTTTTACTAAAAGATTGTGCCTATATTTCTACTTCACCATTGACAATTATTTTTAATTTAATTCTGAAATATGGTAACTGTCCAGATGTATGGAAACGTTCTAGGGTGTGTCCAATTTTCAAGAAAGGCAACAAATCTGATATTTTTAAGTTTCCGGCTCCATTTATAACATGCACCTTTGCCAAGATCCTTGAGATTCTATTGCACGAAGTCATAATACTCTGAGGTACATAACCAAATTTCAATTCACTAACATGGTTTTATGTGGGGGCGTTCTACAACAACAAATTTGTTTTGTGTGACTCACTATGTATCAGAATCAATAAATGACCAAACTCAAACTGATATTATTTATGCGGATTTTTCCAAGGCATTCAACAAACTTGACGATATCAGTCTCTCTAATTGTTTATTATGTCTATTACATTTCTATCTGTCAAACAGTATTCAATACGTGGCATTTAATGGTTTCGAGTCTGTCTTCAGGGGTACCGCAAGGGTCTGTCCTTGGACCGCTATTTTTATTATATTCATCAATGATATTATAGATGGCTCAGACAATGTTAATTATTTAATGTATACAATATACAAATGTCCTCTCCAGAACCCGCTTCGAGGCCTATATGTGTATAGTAAAGATGCACCTACCCTCACCCCGTCACAAGTTTAATGTAGCTATTATAGGTTTTAAGAATATCCAAGCCGTTCGCCACAAGGATGCTACAGTATTTAACTAAATCTATCTATAAATAGTAACATTAAAAAAATCTTTAATTAGTGAATTAACTCTTTCTCTGTTAATATTTGTAAGTAAAGTAGATTGAATATTGTAACTAGATACTTTCGCGGTAGTTGATAAGAAAAAATGGTTCTCGGATTGAACAGAGAATAAAATTGAATGTCTCGACGTTTTGGCTTCAAAACGGGAGCCAAAACGTCGAGACATTCAATTTTATTCTCTGTTCAATCCGAGAACCATTTTTTCTTATCAACTACCGCGAAAGTATCTAGTTACAATATTCAATCTACTTTACTTACTATAATTGGTCAAGATAAAAAGGTAAAAATGATTAAGAGCAATAGTGTTGCGGTTCGAATTTGGGGCCTCAATCTGCCTACTTCTTAGATCTCACAGTGGTCAAGTAAAAAATGGTCAAGAAAACGGGTGAGAAAATACTCTACTATTATTACTTCACTTTGAAATCACAGAAAAATAAGAAAATATGAATGAACGCTCAGTTACTTAGCACAAACGTGTAGGCTTGGGACCAAGGGGTCCCGCATTCAAATAATTTTGACTAGGGATAAGTGTTTCGTGGTGCCTTTAACGTGTTACTGAATAATAGGACTAAACTAGACGGAGTTGTGTGAGAGACAATATAGCTAGTCGGACTATCATTCCTGAATTCGAATCTCAGCTGCACAAGGGATAGTTGTTGTATAGTTGTCTTTGAATGTGTGTGTGTGTGAGAGAGAGAGAGTTAAGCCCCGCTAGGGCGTTGATATAAATAATAATAGTAATATTCATATATTACTGGCACGAGAGCTCCTTTAAGTAGGATCAGTCATTCGGCTGGTGTTTGTTACAATCGAAGCATTAGCGTTTTGATGGTAATATGCAATTATTACACTTAACGCGCCAGGCTTGTATCTTGTAATTCAGCGCTCGGCGGGGCACATAGCCCGGAGAGTAGCTGTTAGTTGCAGTCTGGTTACATTTCTTATAGCAAAATAAGGATTTTGTAGAGGAGTTTGCGACTAAAAATATTAAATTTTAATATTCACATATGTTTTGCCGTGTTGTTTCCCTGTATACTTAATTATATTTCCAGTTTCATTCTACGTACATTAAAGTAATTTACTTTGATAGCTATTTTAAATGTATATTTTATGGGAGTTTTTAAACATACAAAACTGAAACGACCATATATTTGCATATTATAAAACAACAGTTAAAATGTTAAAATTGAAACGAATTATGAAATATATGCCTATTATAATTTTTATTATTTATAAAACAAACAACAAGTCTATCGTGCGGCTGGATTAGTGGAATTAGCATGAAATAGCCCATATAGAGTTTTTCAGAGTGGACACGAACGCTTCCATCGCTTCAAGAGGTCAGAGGTCAATTTGTTATTCTAATACGTTAAATTCGACTGGAGTGACTGGTAAAACATTTTCATGAAGAATAGACAAGTAATTAAATATAAATAATCATAAAAATGTCATTAACAGAATCCTGTTCCCGACATTTTAGACAATCTAATCAATCTTATGTTTCCGCTGTTTTACTTTCGGGGCAATGCCCTAGGTGCCTCATTGTAATGAATGTATCTTTATAGTCCGGCCGATAGCCGTGTTGGTTAAGGCGCGAGATGGCAATCGCGATTAATCAAACTAGTATCGCGCTACCGAGTTCGAGCCCTGGCCCCGGCACTGGCAGTGTCGGAGAAAATGGTTGTATGTCCGCGTTTTTCAAAGTGGAACCATCTTCCGCACAAGTCTCTGGCATTTGGATTTGGGGGTTGTCTAATTTCTATGGTGTTTATTTATTATTTATTATAGGCTTGATGTTAATTCATAGTTTTAATAATTCGTTCAATTTGGTTTACTGAAAATAATGTTAAAAAATATAAATATTGCAAAAAGATTGTTTCTATGTCCATAATGTACTGAGAACATGTAAAAAATCATAATAATTACGAAGAAAGTTTGATACAACTATTTATGTTCAATAATAAATAAATAAATACATTATTTTATAACAAGCGTTTTCCCCACCGAGCATTATTATAAGAAACTTTTTCTGTAATATTAGCAGTTCTTTAGTGTGGTTGTAGGTAGTACTGCCCCATCCAATGATCCCATATCTTAGTCTGGATTCTATTAATTCGTAGTATATTGTTTTTAAAGATTTTATGTCGAGAAAAGTTTTCATAAATTTAAATTTATATAGCAGACCTCTTAATTTATTTACTACACTAGCTATGTGAGTATCTCAATGTAAATTTGAGTTGTTGTGGCTTTTTCTATTTCCAATTTGTTTGGATCTTGCCTAATCTGTAGACAGTTAAAAGTCGGTAGGGTATTTTTATACGAAGAAAATGGCAAGAATTTCGTTTTTGAAAAATTTATCGTTAAAAGCTGTTTGTCGAAAAAGTTTTTTATGTTTCCTCAGTCTATTTCTGCTTTAGTTTTTAACTCTGCCCAAGAATTAGCTGTGTAAAGTAGAGCACTGTCGTCTGAAAAACTAATGATTTTTCCGCTGGAATTTAGACAGAGCAGCTCATTTACTCGTAGAGTAAATAGGATTGGTCCCAACACGGTTCCTTGTGGAACACCGTATTGAATAACTGATTCTTTACTTTGCGCTGTATTTATTGGAACGAAATGTTTCCTATTACTTAAGTAGCTCTTGATTAGTGTAATGGGGTACGCCTAAATCCCACATTTTCTAAGCACTCTATGAGTTGAGAATGACAAACAGTGTCAAAGGCTTTAGAGAGATCTAAGAAAACAGCAAGTGCAGGATTGCTTGCACCGACTGACTGATAAATTTCCTTTACTAAGCATGCAATAGCATCCTGCGTTGACCTGCCCTCTCTAAAACCAAACTGTTTTTCTGATAATATATTGTGTTTAGTAAAAAAGTTGTTAATTCGTTCCTTCAGAATCTTTTCAAAACTTTTACAGATGTTACTCACAAGAGATACTGTTCTGTAGTTGGATACATCGCTCTTTTCTCCGCTGTTATACAGTGGCTTCACTACCGCTATTTTAAATATATTAGGATATACTCCTGTAAAAAATATTCTGTTGATTAAATCACATAAAGTTGGCATATAATTTCTGCAATTTCTTTCAGTCTCAGATTTGATTCGGCCAGGAGCTTTATTGTCTTTTAAACTTGGAATTGGAATTGGAGTATTACTTTTATTTCCTTTTACCAGCCTGATATTGCTAGCTAAGTCTTTACCGATATTTATAAAGAATTTGTTAAAAACTTCGCATATTTCCTCTTCTTATATTACCTGTTTTCCTTCTGTATCTATAATTTTTTTTCTTGATTTGCTGCCTTCAATTTTCTTAATTGTTTTCTATAGTACTTTGCAGTTATCTTTGCTTCATTCTATTTTCCTTTTATAGTAACTGGCTTTAGTTATTTGAATTAGATCGTTTAGTTTGTTTCGATACATTCGATATTCTGTTGCTAACTCGGTGTTTTCTGGGTCTCTTTGTAGTTTTTTAAATAGTTTAACTTTCTTGCATATTGATTTTACCAATCCTTCAATTATCCAACACTTCCTCTTAATTTCTGTTCCATTCTTTTTTAAAACGGTTGTGCATTGGTCTATTTCTTTTTTTACTCTATTTATGATAGTTTTTGTTGGTTTACTCACATCTGGTGTATTGTATAAATCTTCCAATCATATTCACTGAATTTAAATTTCAGTTTTTCATAATCCGTATATTTTACAGTTCACCTTTCTGTTGGTTGGTGATCGTTTTCTATTTCACTATGTAATTCAAGTGCCAATAGTATTGAGAAATGATCCGTGATTGAGGATTTATAAACCAAAGGGAAAATTTCTTCATAATTCTCATTTATTTGGTCAACAAACAAATGGTCTATGCATCTTTTTGAGCCTCCCTGTGTGAAGGTATATACATTTATTGTTAATATAAAACCATGTTCTGCCATAGTATTAAGATACTCCTCTGGTACATGACCGTTTTTTTTTCCAAAATATTTATGTTTAAATCACCTATACAGTATTATGATATATTTTTTTCTTTTTTGACATTTAAATAGTTATATAAGTTTGTAATGAATTCTTTGGGACATGTTGCTGGTGGTCTATAGATTGTTGTGATTGAAATAGTTTTGCCATAAATATTCGTTACTAATGACGCAGTGTTACAAAAAAATGAATGACATTGCAGAAATATTAAAGGCAGATATGTCAACGCCAATTTAAACGTTCATATGCGGTCTATTTGTTTGAATTCTTTATTTTCCTTTTCTTATTTTGCTGCGATAAGCACTACCACAACATCGTAATTTATTTAAAAAGAGACTAACAGCGCACACGCACTCAAAAAACACGACAAATTACTACTTAACTGGTGCAAAATAAAATTTATACGTTACAAAGTACGCAGTAGATCATAATCTATTGCAAAAAGCCCAAAGTACGTACTTCTCGTGTGGATCCTAGCGTATAAAATTTAACGAGCTTTCCCGTCTTACGTTGCAAGGCGGCCATGAGAGCATAATGTAGTGCTTAATATTACACAGGCCTCTGTAAATGGGACAGTTTCATTACCCTGCTGCTATCGCAATGATAACTACGTTATTAACTAGAGAGCCAGATAGATATGTAGACCTTTCGACATGAAGCTTAGAGCGAAACCAAATTGGAGGCGCACTGATAAGACCCAATTCATGACTGCTCCGTAAATTAACTTTATGATTTTACAATAGTAAGCATCTTCGAGAGCAAATACGAAATGATAATTAACGGTTGCTTCTTATTTATTTGCTGTTCATCATTATAAAGATATTATTTAGTTATTAAGCAAATGAAGACTTGTAACACTTTACATTTAAAGACTTAAATTGATCATATATACGTTATTTGAACTGGCTCAGTTCAGTTCGAGCAACGAGGAGCAACAGTAGACAGCTTTCAGTGACAACCTGAAAATGACAGATGGGATTCTGCCGAAACGTCATGTAGACAACCGTGGCTCCGAGGGGACCCGATCATCAACACGGGAGTACCCGGGAAGATAACAACACTCCATATATGTATATGCAGGGTGTCCCATGACGAACTGCGCCGATCGGTATCTCGAAAAGTTGACATTGGAAAATTTTGAAAATTTGATAGTAAACTAATGTCGATGGGGCAATTCGGCTAAAATATTTTCAAGATGGTGTATACCGGAAGTAGATGTCAACGTGCTTATTTTAAATGGAATTATCATTACATTTTAGGATTGTACGCAAAATTCTTGGCCGATTTTGTGTATCATGTCTTTTACCTAAGTCTCTCCGTTTTTGACGCATTTTAATTTTTATGTCAAAAATGACATATGCAGGCCCTAAAAGAATTATCAATTCTTGCTATAAGGAAGCCTTTATTATCTAATTTGGGTTGGATTCTTTATTGAAAAAGACCTACTTTACTATTTCGAGATACCCATCGGCGAAGTTCGTCGGGAGACACCCTGTATATGCATATATAATATACACATACTACAAACCAAGTTAATATATTATTTAACATATCAGGAAATACGAATAGTAGATAAATATTTGATTAGGTTAAAATATTAAGCAGCTATATCTATGACAACGTTCAATATAAATTAAACGGCTTGTTTTCTTGGAATTAGCACATCGTTTTACCGAATAAATAAATAATTTTATAGGATCAATCGATGTAAACTGCATTTCAAACCAAGAAAACACATTATAACATTGTATATTAATTTGTAATTGTACATTAATTTATGATACATTTGAATATGTTATGCAACAAAATTGACATGATCCAAATCAGTGAAGTATAAAGCTAGAAATTTAATTAATAAAATTCCATTTTCATTGTTAGCCCCATAGAGTGCTAATTAATTTTAGTCGAATATCTTAAACTGATAGCAAATTGGACTTTAAATATATGAGAATAACAACCTCATATTGACAGTTTTTAAAGAAGACTTCGATGTAAAATAAAACAATCAGTAGTGAAAGTTAAATATAGACTGGAATTTATAATTTATAATTAATATTTTGGTGGAATAAATATACAGATAATAAACACTACTTTATTGTTAGTATTCGTCTTTACAAAGATGTCAGCTTTAATTTCTCAGAATGATGTCTATTTTTAAAGACAAAACAAGTAGACCACCAATTCTAGTATAACTATTTTCAAATAATTCATCTGAGTATGTACCATCTTCAAACCAAGTATCTGTTATTAATAGTTTGTAGCTAGTATATTATATTGCTATCAGTTTGGGTTCAGATCACATAAATCCACAAATGACGCTATTATTCACCTTATCAATAATATAATTGATAAACAGGAAAATGAAGAGTATGCCGGAGTAACTTTTTGTGATTTACAAAAGGCGTTTGACTGTGTGTCGCATTATATTCTACTGGATAAATTTAAGTATTACAAATTTAATAATACCAGTTGTCAACTAATATCTTCATATCTTTCCAGCAGACAACAATACACATTTAAGGATGGAATCTGTTCTAACTTACGCAATGTTAAACACGGTGTCCCTCAAGGGTCGGTCCTGGGACCAATCCTTTTCTTGGTCTATATAAATGACCTTAGAAAGAGTGTTCCCAGAGCTGAGCTTATAACATCTTCCGATGACACCACACTATTAACAGGGCACAAGGAGTTGAGCAAAGTTCGAGAGCTCATGTCTGTTACACAATCTGCTGCCCAGGACTGGTTTGTTGCTAACAGGCTAAATTTAAATGATGGTAAAACTTTTCATGTATTTTTCTCAAATAGATCCGCTTATGAGATTAGTAATCCGATTACTGTAAAGTTTTTAGGTATTATGTTAGGTCCGAAGTTGAATTGGGGACACAGCATATTGAATTTTTATCCAAAAAGTTGTCATGGAATATATTTGTAATAAGAAGCCTCTCGAAATTAGTTCCCAGACAGGTAGTACTAACTGCCTATCATAGTTTGATAGTGTCTCAGATGGTCTAATAAGTTGGGGTCATGCCCCTTGTGCCTGTAAAATTTTTGGTCTCCAACGAAAGGCCATCCGTATTATAACTAATACGGATTATCATGCAGATATTAGACAGGCATTTGTCGACCTGCAATTATTTACTTTTCCTTGTTTGTATATATACACCTGTCTCATGCAAGTCCGTGAACAATATATTACTCAAAAATCGCTACATGACCATAATAATAGTAACGGAAATGATATTAGAATGAGCTATTTAAGATTAAACTCTAGTAGGTATGGTCCTAAGTATTATGGCCCCAAGTTTTTCAATAGATTACCTAATTCAATTAGATCTCTACCAGTTAATGTTTTTAAGAAATGCATTAAAAAATTCTTAACATCACAAGCTTTCTATACTATTAATGAATTTTTAGACTGTAATGTACCTGATACCATTTAACTTTAATATTTTAATGTGTTTTTATTTATTGTATGTCTTATGTTTTATATTTATATTTAGTTTAATTGTACATTATATCGATAGAATGTATATTATTATTTACATTGTATATCTGACGTGTGTAAAACATTCTTGTTGCAAGCACCAATAAATTATCTATCTATCTATAATCATAATCTTTGTTTTTGAAACTTTCGAATTTTGAAAAATAAGGGTATAGATTTGATGTCTGTTGGTACAATATCAGTTATTTTTAAACTCAACAGCAATCTCACAATTTTCTTTAAAGTATTTTAATTTAATGTTACTTTCGTCCATAAATACCATCTCTATATACTCCTGTCGCATTTCGCTGTCAGATCCTTATTAATCAGTATAGATCTAAAAGCGTTAGAATTTTTAAGTTTATCACAATTACGTAATAGCTGTTTAGCGTTACGTTTATTGAACTGGCTTTGCCTTGGAACTTTCTCCAAGCCCGCTAACCTCTAATTCCTGATTGTTTAAATCAGAGGCAGTTTCACTTGTTATTTTGCCTAACATCGTTATTTCCATTAATTTCTTGAAGAAAATTAAAAATGATGGTGTTATTTTCACGTGAATGTATGTTATTTACTTCAATATTCCTCTAATTTCAGTTATAATATTTCTCAGTGAACATATGCCAATATAGAATGCAAAACAAAGTTCGTAGTTCTATTTAATAGATGCCTGGTTCTCAGAATTTTAATACCTGCATTTGATAAATCAACACCACATTGTGGGTTGTATACACTCCTATCGACCGACCAAAAAATAATAAATTCAGTTGTGCACTCTTTTCCACCCCCGGAACATTGTTACTTAAATTAACAAAAAACGCAAAGTTTATGCAAACTTTGGAGGACATTTTGATAATTATTAGACATCTTCTGTCAAGTTTGAACCCTGCTACGATGACCGAAACGTTGCAAATAGTTGTTATATACTTTGATATATTTTGTCAAAAAAAATAATTGCGAAAGTTATGCAAATGATTGCTTATACGGCAGAATATGGTCACATACCTGCTTGTAGTTTTGCATAACTTTTTTTATCCCGGAAGATTTCTTTACAATACTTTTATCTGACACGGCCGTGGCCGTGGTAAATAACAACTATTTGCAATGTTCCTGTCATCGTAGTAGCGTGTAAACTTGATAGAAGATGTCTAATAATTATTAAAACGTTCTCCAAGGTTTGCATAAACTTCGGAAACTTTTTCAAAAATTATTTTAAATTCACGTTTTTTTGTTAATTTAACAATGTTCCAGGGGGCAGAAAAGGGTGCAAAAGAGGATTTGTTATTTTTTTACCTTCTCCAATGTTGCCTAAAAATTTGAAAAGTGTTGCAATTTTTTCATACCTTTTTTACTCTTAGACTGGGGTAAAAGGACAACCAAGGTCTATGCTTAATTCATTGCAAGTAAATCACGGTGTGTCTTAAGTGTATTTTTAAAGACAATATGCATTTATATTTTCCAACACTACAATTATTACTATTACAACAATAAAACAATACAATATTTATGCAGTCAAGCGTGTATGCATGATCTATCAAATACATTGCTACTTTTACTCCATTATTTCTAAGACTATAAGAACGCCTCCCAGTTCTTGGAATCAAATCAATAAATCTGTCATTATGTGCTGCATTATGCAAGAACATTGCACCAATTATATGCTCTTTACAATTAAATGACAGAGCTCGGTGTATTTTCCATGCCCATCGATGTAAGTTTCCTAGAAAGTTCTCCGAAGTCTTAGCAATTATTTTTGTGAATTATAAACGATGGATACGAAGCCAGTGATTGTTTTCAAGGTAATAATAATGTCAAAATAATATATATCAATATCCAATACTATGATATAAGAGCTATGCTTAAGTGCATATATGTCACCCTATCCTTCTCTAGATAATGATGTAGTTCGATGACAACTGTCAACCTCGCGAGCTAAACAGGACAAATTAAATGTTTCTTGTTATATGTATAATTATTGGACTTTGACAGGGTTTTTGCTTTTCTATTTATAGTGAGGTGGCTTATTGAAATTACCGTTACCTTGCGGATAAAAGCACCAAATTCGGTATGAAGATACCTTAGGGTATACTAATAAATGTTAGCCAAGGAACCCTCGGAATTTCTAAAAATTTTCATGTACAGCACTCAAATCTAAAGTGGGCGACAAATACAACAAAATATCCCACATGAGTCTTTTTTTTCGAGGCACCACTACTGCAAAAACAATAAAAAGTGCGATTTGTGATGTTGTATTGCAGATGCTGGTCAATTTGGATTTTATTCCTGTTTGTGTAATGTTTCTCGCAGACTAAATTCTAATTACCATTATTGGAGGTTGTAACCTGACACACCTTGGTGAACATAGGCAAGTAGCAGCATCAGGACTATGTCAAGAATGTGCATGATGAACGCAACCTCTATACATGACCCAATCAAGAGACCAAAGCATAAAGGAACATATCAGCTGAAAGTGCTTCAGAACAACGTGGAACTATTTAGCCAAGTATATATCTATGTAGAACTGGGATCTGATTTGGATAGGTTCTTTGCGCATGAGATATAGTCGTTCCCTCCTTTCATTTCAGATTTTGTCAACCAACAAGGCTGGAATACTGCAATGCCTTGAGCAGACAGGTCAATTACAGCCCCATTCAACCTATGCCTCCAAATTTCTGGAAGGTGCTACCATCACTGCTTGCTCATTACTAGTGTCCATACTTTCAAATCAGTACGCTGATAAGCTATTTCTACCTTACCTTCATAAGCAGCTGGAGAATGCCCAAAGATTAGATATTGTTTGGGACACCTACATTCCAGACTGTGCAAGAAGTCTACCCGGGAAGAAAAGGTGAGGGGATTAGAAGGAAAGTATCTGGCAACACCAAACTGCCACGAAATTGGATGAACTTGTGACTTCCAAGGTTATAGAGTTCAACTGGCCACCAGGAACAGATGTGTAGATATAACAACAGGGAAAGCAGTTGCACAAATCGGTTCGAATACATCCATGGAAAACTGCAACCATGAAGAGGCGGACACTAGGCTTGTGGTTCATGTACTCTATTCACTAGAGCAAGGGGCAAGGAGTATCCTTGTACATACTGTAGACACATATGTGCTTTTCATCCTTGCTGGCATATTCTATGATCTAATAGTGACTCAAGCTTTGGCTGAAACCTGGGTGGCCATTGGCATGAAGCATTACAGGTTTTAGCACATCAATGCCATCTAAGACTGAGGGAGCCAACGAAAACTACCTGTGTTTCACTCATTATCTGCTTGCGGCACAACCTCCGCTTTCAAAGGTAAAAGTAAGAATTCCATTTGGGTAGCTTGGTAATAAGCATTTCAAAACGTCGCGGATACATTTTTGCATTTGGCCACTCATCCATTCCAGTTGTTGTAAGCTGATTCTGAACACGTCAAAAAGCTGAAACTACTATCTGTTGTTCTACATGATAAAACTACTCCTTTCAACCAGATAATAAAGAAAAAAGATCCATTATTGATAAAAAAAACATCGTTTGCTACCGCCGGATTTTGGTTGAGTTCTTGATGAGGAATAAAATTCCTACCAATTCAATTACCCGAGTCGGTTCGCGATATTGTGATTGAAAGTGATTGTAAGAATTTTTTTTTATTGTCTTTGTTTATGCGCCGTAAAAGGCGTTTAAAAGTAAACAGTTTTTTTGGGTTTTCTTATAAAAAGTATTTTCAAGGCCATAGGGTCAGAGACGAAGCATGGATTTGATTCGGTTCGTGGCGTTTATAATAGATAGGAACGCTTTTAATTAATAGTTATTATTTTCGGACAGATAGACATATTTTTATATTTTATACTGGGTGCTGGTGTAATAGGTCGCCTGGTTTGTAATAGTGATAATGTGTCAGAAGTTTCCTATACTCCTTCTTTCCTCTCCTGTGTACCTTATCAACCGACAACCGGCGGTGAGGGAGGCAGAAATCATTCCTTTCCATGGTAAGTTTCTTTTTTACTATTTGGGTTACTTTTAATGGTCTATCCATTATTGTATACAGTCCACTCGTATAGGCCCTTTCAGTTTCCATTTTTTATAACAATACCAAATCTTTGTTGAAACAAACTTTTTTTTTATTACAGCTGGAACTGACGTGGGTGAAAATGATAGAGAAGACAGTGAAGAATACTCAGGTACTGAAAACTATTTTTTTACCTAATATTAAATAATTAATTTATAGGATAGGATTATTTCTTAAATTAATTTTTGCGATAAAAAAATTCTTCTATATATTAAAATAAAATATGATTCTGTTGACCTACATAGAAGGCACGAGATTGCACCTAAATTCGGCAAGCATGAGTCTTACCGGTTTATTTTTGCGAAAAAATGCAACTTCAACCCTGTTTGCTACCCTCTCGTGAACTAATTTTCGCTTGCCATTTTGATACGATTTTATTCTAACATAAATTAATCTTTTCGATGAAAACTAGCTTTGAGACTTGCCAAAAGTTTTTTTGCTGCGGGCTCATGATCCAGTAGATTTCAATGCTTTGTCCATTTGCCAATTTTTTCATTGCGTATTTATTATTAAGAAATACACAATACGTAACGAATAAATCTAAGTGCACTTTACGATACTCTGACAGTAACAAAGGTCCAATAATACTTTATCCGTAAAGTTATATGGAACTGTAACCGTAGTAGAGAGGTATTTATACTGCAGTTAAGATTTTCTTTTCTCTGTAAGTGAGTCAAGTGGTTCCGTTCGATACGGACCCGTCATCACTTTGTAACACAACGAGCCGGAAAATTGGGGTCGTTACTACGTCCGCGACGGGTCCCCATCGCCATTACAACTAAAAAGAATGCACATTCCGTCACTTTCCTTTGCAATTACTGTACTTTAATTGTCTTGTTAAAATTTTACTTTGTCTCGGTTTTGAAAGTCGACTTCGCAGTAGCTGAGAGTGTAGGCCGCTGACTAATCCACTTGACACACAGAGGGAAGTGTTTTAGGAACTACGCTAGACCTAGTTTTTCTGTTTAGTTGGTAGTGAGTCGGTCTCAATTTATTTCTCTGAAAACATGAACAATGAAGACTGTTTTTTACTGCTACGTCCATTAAATAGAAACTCATTAACGATTATAAAAAGAAACTACAGAAATACAATAGAAATATTAAATTTACCAAATAGACAAATTGTATAATTTTTTTTACAGATTATTGGTTAGGGTAAGATAATGTTAAAAACTTGAATACAAAATTAAGACGGGGCCAGTAGGAGAACGTAAATTGTACAAAACTCCATGACCAATATAAAAATGAGTTACTGGAAAAGTGAATAAAACTGATTTTAAATAATTAAATCGTTTATTGGAGCAAGAAGCTTGGTTAGAAGTAATTAATTGAATTCAAGTTCAAGCTAGTTATAATATTTTTGTCAATAAACTTCACGCATTAATAAAAAAATCAAAATAATGAATAAATATTAAAAATAAATTCTGAAAGCTAAAGCCATGTATAACTGATGGATTAATAAACTACACAAGGCATCGGTATTACATGAAAAAATGTATAGAAAAACTACTCAGCTGAAATTTAAGAATAATACACAGAATGGAGGGGTATTTCTAATGAAAATACAACAAAACAGCAAAGTCGTAAACTGAAACTCCTTTTAATCTAATATATTTGTTATCTCTACAAAATAAAAATATCATCAATTGTTTGGTACAATTTTTGAGGAAAACCAAGAGAAAACTTTAGGTGGTTTTGTTAACTTTGTTTTTAACCTCTATATGCTAAAAAAAATTAACCGTGGTCCAACTGTGTGTTTATATATAAAATAAAAGACCCTGGCTGACCCTTGGGCGAGAAGAAAGTATGCCTGTACTTCATACTGTTTTGTTATATAACATTATAGGGTTGTTTAGGTGGCGTAGGTAATTCCATCAACAATGGTAAAATAAGATCTGGCTATGTGGACGGTGTCCTAGTGCAAAAGAAATAGAGAGGTATGTTTAATGTCGGTCAACCTAGTTATATAACTAAGTTTACTAAAAATATACAGGGTGATTTACCTAAACGTGCGGAAAATTATTCAGTGGGTTGTCCCCACCAAAAGGAGTTAAAAAAATTAAGAAATAAAAAAATTGGAAAAAAAATTACCTTATTTTTTTTGTAGAAGTGCGCCGCCTATGACTAACCAATCTGGCGTAATACGGTGCAACGAAATCACTTCCTTTCTTATGTGGTATGGGTAAAAACGATTCTCGCATATAGGGTACTTACTGAAGGGTCTTGTTCTACTAACTTCTTCGTCTACTTCAACACGATTATTTACTACACGTTCTCTGTCGCCTGGTAAACAAAACCCGGTGTCACGAACTCGTTGCACTGCACTTAAATTTTTTCTCTCATTAGGTTTGCGCCTATGGGGCAATTTTCTCCCGTATTTTCGTACAGCCCCTGCAAGACTTTCATTCATTGCACCATAGGTTAATATCATGTCGCAGTACTCTTGCGACGTGAACTCTGGGATAATCGATATTTGCGAATACAGTTTAAAATTTAACAAAAACAGGAAATGCTTTAAACGGAAGTCGAAGAGTCACTGAACTGAACAGTGAACGCGTGGCGCACTGACCTTAGACAACTAAGACAGCTGATATTACCTGCTAAACAAACAAGCGACACGTGTGTGAACGCGTCGACATAGCATAACTCACCAGTTCAGAAGCGTATCTTTGACTAAATCTGAATCTGAAGTTCTTGAGCCACATGAATTTTATATGGATGGCATTTTTCGTTTTTTAGAAGACCCAATATGGACGTTTTGCTAACATCATTATCAGCGGTAATTTGTCTTGTAGGTTTATGTGAATTATTTTGAATATCTAACAATATATTATCTATTTTCTTTTCGTCGTCTAAAATGCACTTGCTAGCAAATTTAGGAATATCTGTGGCATTTTAAATTCACGAAATTTGTTTTCTACTCTAATAACCGTAGACTAAGAAATGCGACGGTCAGGTTCCTTATTATTGAAGATTTCGCATACCTGCTTTTGTGTTCTTGTTTTATCATCGCATCCTAATATCATCAAAATTTCAATTCTTTTGGTAACCATGCAAGATAGACCTTCTCCTTACAAGGATTTCATTGACCCATGGAATGTACGGACTTTGACTTCAGAATCTTAATTCGGGACATATGTATGTCAGGAATCCATGAGGTGGACATCCCGAAAATTGGGAAGAAGTCCGCCATATTGGTTTTTATGCCAAACCGGATGTGCACTCTATCTCCGCAACCGCTGAACCAATTTTCATTTTCTTTTTTTAGACCAACTACAAATTTTACGTTGGAAGATAAAAGCTTTTGTGAATTTTTTTGTATTTTTTAAGATAACGGAGTTAAAATTAATATAAAAATATGTAAAATTTCACAATAATTTTTTTTAATCGCAACCGTCCACCTTTCCTCATTTTATATTTTTTTTAATATTTGGAGAATATAAGTCGTAGTCCACATTTTAGCTACAAAATCTTGTTTTGTCCACCCGATTACTTCTAAAAATAAGAGAGATATAGCCATTTCCGTCCAGTTTAAACATTATCACGGCAAAAACCACTTTTACAAGTACTTTTACAGTTTATAAGAAAATATTACATATATGTTAGATTTCTATGAGATTATATTTTAATTTTCAACGTATTTTTTGGTCCCTTGTATGCATAAATCGTATTCCAGACTTTTAGATTGATGAAGCACAGAGCAACCTATATAACACGATTGCATGAAATCAATATCTCTAAAACAATGCATAATTTAATATTCCAGGTATATTGTTGGGTTACAGTGACATGTGTGGGTTTTACAAATGGAATTTTGATTACAAAATTATAGCAATTAAGCAACTATTAATGTACAACGAAAAATAGCTAATTCTAGTTTCAGAAGGATTTATTTTTCTTTGATGTAAGATACTTAACAATACCGACGATAGGCAGTAATAAAAGTCTCTTATATGTTTGGTAACAAATATTTAAAAAATATCTTTAATTTCTGTAGTTAGAGAGATATGTTAAATATCTGCATTCTCGTTGATGCAATTTCTATGCATTTAAATCGTCCTAATGTTCCTAAAAACAAAATGTATTTACTAACATGAACGCGAATGCAACCTCACAAATAACAAAAACTAATTTGTAAGTGCGGCGTTACTGGGAATGCAAAAGTAATTGTTTTAATATAAAGCGTCATTTCATACGTTAATTTTCTGTAATTACTTCAAAGAAGTTGGAATTGGTGTTTAGTAAAGTCATCAAAGTCCTCAGAATATATTGAGTTGGGTTCTAGTTTTACTCATTACAATTTCAGCCAAACCATTCTACGGAGATTTTGGTAATTTACTGAGTTATATTCCTATAGTTTCAGGTTATATAATTTATGCCGTGTGGGATACAATTAATTAGTTTCTGCAATATTAAACAGGTTAATATAAAAACATTGAGAATTTTCCAAATATGCTAATATTATTTTAAGTCAAACTGTCTATAGTTTAAAGGATACTGCATAGATGGAATCCTATAGGCATATCAATTTTTTTAATTCTTGGATGTACACGGTTGTTATGGAAAAGATGGCATTATTAAAGTGAGCTATGAAAATGACAACTATGATGTTTGGTAAATGGCATTTCTTTAATAAATTAATCAAAATGTGAGGAACCGTATTAGCGCCGCCATTTTGAATTTCTGAATTTTGACTAAGAATTCATAATTGGCGATCTCGAAAACCCCTAGATGTCGATTTTGAATCGAATCGGATCATAAACGATAAAGTCGTCCGCCATCTTAAACTAAATTATTGACTAAAAATTCGTGATCGGCGAACCCGAAAACCCCCAGATATCGATTTTGATCGATTTGGACCATATGTGACAAAATTCGTCCGCCATATTGGCGTCGTCATTTTAAATTTCTAAATTTTGACCAAGAATTCATAATTGGCGATCTCGAAGACCCCCAGAGTCGTATCGGATCATAAACGATAAAGTCGTCCGCCATCTTGTTTTTTTCTTATATGAAAATGTTAAAGTATATTGTCACCAAACTTATACACATGTGCAAAATTTCAAAGCTCTAGCTTAATTAGAACTAATCGAAATTTTGATTGCAAGATTTGCCCTAAACTAACTGACATACATTGCTAGATATACTGCTTCATTTTGAAGGTAAGCCCATCCAAACTTATTCGCAAATAGATCTTTTTGAAACATTGTATTATTTTTTAGAAAATTCTGAATGTAGTATAAATAATGCAGTGGATCAATTAGGTAAACGTTATTCCAAAATCCAACTTACGTTAAGAAATAATAACTACAGACTACATAAAATTTTACTCGTACAAGTTTTAACAAAGGCTCATAGGAGGAAAAGGCTGAACTTTTGCCGCCAGATGATTCAAAGGTTGGATGAAGATCCCGATTTTTTTATTAAAATATTGTGAACTGATGAATCAACCTCTTCTACGACAGGACTTTTTAATAGGAAAAATCGAGGTTGTATTTCCAAGCACAACAGAAAAAGATTGATAAAACAAAAAAATCAGGAAGAAAAACTGTTAGTATTTGGTGTGAAATTTTCAGAAACAAAATTGTTGGACCTATTTTTTATTATTATACTTTAAAAGGAGTTACCTATCTGTAAACAATCATCCCAGAAGCAGAAAATATTCTTTTGCAAAATTTCGAACTTTATATGATTTGGTTGCAGGGTGGGGCAACTCCGCATTGTGTCCTACCCGCTCGAGATGATTTGAATAATGTATTCCCAATAAAGATAGGGAATAATAGAACAATTAAACGGCCACCTCACCGTTCGGATTTGGCCCACTGGATTAATTTTTTTGGGCATTTCTAAAAGACATCGTCAATAATAATAATAATACTCACATACTCACCCAAAAATTCAAAAAGTTGTCGAGGCTGATCGTTAGTACACTCCACTCAACCTTTCCCATAATAACATCGAGTACCACTTAAAATCCAAAGCTGATAGTATATCTTCCTCGAAAGAGAAATCCCTTCAAGGAAAGTACCCACTGCATTTGTCTGATGATAATATTGATAAACCTGCGTTTCTTTATTTTCTAAAACAAGGCTACCTTTATCCCGAAACTGAAGAATGATATCAATAATAATACAGGATAAAGTTATCAGAATCAAAAACTATGAAAAAATATCTTAACTCAATATTAGTGATAAATGCAGAAAACGTGGATCACTTGGGGAAATTATAGAGCACATCACTGCCGAATGCTCTGTTCTAGCAGATATAGACTATCTCTGCAGGCACAACCAGGATGCTAAAATTGTACATTCTCGCCTAACCGTAAAATATAACTAGATTTCCAATCCAGACCCATATTACAAATATTCTCCAACAGCAGTATTAGAATAAAATCAAACAGTACTTTACTGGGATCGACCAATTATCACTAAGACGGTGGATTTTAAACGTCCTGACATTTTGTTAATGGAGAAAGACAATAAGCGTGGATAATTGGCATCGGTGTTCCTCTCACCAACAACTTAGAAAAGACCGAACGTGAAAAGTACAGAAAATATCAGAATTTAGGAATGGAAATCAAACACTTATGGAAACTGAATGAAGTGAACATCGTACCATTAATCGTATCTGTAGATGGGGTTTTTACAAAAAGTCTTAAGTCCAACCTTAATTTGATAGAGTTACCTAAAGGTATTTTCTCAATCATGCAGAAAGCCTCTATCCTGCAGATATGCCATCTAGACCGTAAATTTATATGTTTATGAAATCTGCTGGATGAAGTGAATTCTTCCTCAGCTGATTTAATTATCCGACTCTAACAGTCGAGTATGTAATAAATAAATAATAATAATAGAATAATAGAAGAGAAACTGGCTTATTAATCCAGAAGATATCCGGGCAGCATTCTGTAGAATAGAGATACAGTACAGGAGTGTCGAGCCTGAGTACCAAAATTAGAATAGAAGATCAGTTCTCAGCTAGTACTGGCCTACAAGACATTCACCATCTATTGCGAAGCACGAGCAGTTTGCTCCATCCTAGGAGCCGAGAGCAGAGAGAGAGAGAGAGACAGAACACAACAGTGAAACAAAAAACGTTCTTGGGAATAGCGACTAGGGAGCAAAATTACTCTGATCAGGAAAGAGGTGGGAACAATACGTACCTGAATACTAATAAGCCAAGCAGGCGTGTGGCATGTAGAACAAAAACATAAGCACGAAGGGTTCCCACAAAGTCATCCAGACCAGACTATAGATAAGCCCTGGTAAAACATCTTGAGATCTTGAAGCAGAAAATCATGGCACTAGGTAATAGATTAAAAAGGTATCGCAAAAGAACAAAGAGATAAAAACATAACAAAGAATTTGTTAATGATCCAAAAGCATTTTATAGGAGACTCGAAGGAGAGAATAATGTCCAAAACGCACAATCACCTACCAACGAAAGTATGAAAGAGTTTTGGTCTACAATATGGGATGACAACGAGCAGCATGACCCCGAGGCATACTGGACCCAGCAAGAAAGATAATGGGTGCTATGCAGATCTCAGAGTCAGATATTACCAGAGCCATTCACATTCACATTCACAACTAGTGGTGGAAACATTTTACTAAGTGCCATAACAAACTAGCGCAACACTTCCAAGAAGCAGTTTTATATCCAAAGAAAATTCCCAGTTTCTTTGCGAAGAGTATCACTTACATGTTGCCAAAGGAAGGCAACCAAAAAATTTCTACCCCATCACGTCTAAAATTCTTACATCCATTATCACCACCAATATCAACCATCACATTAGCCAACAAAACATTCTGTGCTGGGAGCAAAATGGGTGTAAACCAGGCTCCAGGGGATGCAAAGAACTACTTGTAATAAACATTGCAACAAAACATGCAGTAACAAAGCGAAGGAAGATGTCAGTCGCGTGGATTGACTACAAGAAAGCTTTGGACTCAATCTTAGTAGAGGAAGTTAGCCGTAGGTCGGTCTCCCCCCACCACTGACCTTGACCTTGACCGTGCACCTGTGGTCCGTTCCTTCAAGGCCACGGTGGCACCGTAGGTTCGCATAGCATATACCGTGACCTTGACCTTGGACGGCCGCAGTGCGTTTCGACTTCAAGGGCGCAGTGTTGCTGTTACCCAGAACGATCACTTGCTGTGACCTTGGCCTTGGCTAACACTATTAGAGAATGCAAGGACGGAGCTTCCTCCTTGCCACGCAACTCGTAATGTGCCGTGGTTTGATATTTTGTGACGTAGTATATCTTTTCTATAAAAGAGTGAAAGGAGTTAATATGGGATCATTCTTAACGTCAATTTCCTAGAGTAAAGAAGCAAATATGTATTCGTGCAGTTTTTGTGGTGCAAGCTTCACTCGCAGTGACAATATGCGACGTCATCAGAGGGAGGCGTGTAACAGTTTAAATGGTAATGGACCGCCAGCAAAGAAAGTGAAATTGGATTCGAATCCATCAACATCGGTAATTATGCAGACGTGTTATAGCTGTAATGTGACTTTAACAACTAACCAAATGAAGTCTCATAAAAGAACACTACAACACAGAACAAATTCATGTGTACGTTTGATGGATGGTACAGAAATTGTTCGCAGTGCTTTCAAATATAGAATCATAACATACCGAGTGCATAGTGATAATGAGAAACTGGACTATATAATATTTTTCAACGAAATTCGACATAAAATATTGAATTTACTAGAAGAAATATTATTACTTCATAAAACTGTGAAAGTAAACATGGAGACATTTGCCAGCTATATATTACAAGCACAAGAAATAGCTGAAATTAAATCGTTTAATACGTGTAATAAAATATTGGATCAAGGTGTGGATTTAAACATTGCACTCGACACTTTTATAGACATGATGGTTGCGCAAACTACTGAGTTCCAAGAGCGTGATTCTGGTATGTAAATATCTTCTGGTATGTGGAATAACAATTGACATTTTTTTTTTTATTTTTAGGGTGGGCCCTCGAACAAATAAAATTTGTTGAAATTAATATAAACAAGTACAGTCCAATGGGTGGTTCATCATATATCAAGTTACCAAAGTTCATCGCAAATAAGAAGGCCGTAGTGAATATAGAAAACCAGGACCAATACTGTTTTGCTTGGGCAGTCACTTCAGCATTGTATCCTGCAAATGGTGGTACATCTCAAATGTCATCTTATCCACATTATTCAAGAGTTCTAAATTTGACAGGTATGAATTTTCCAATGAAATTGAGAGACATTTCAAAATTTGAGGAATTGAATAATATATCTATTAATGTGTATGGGTTAGAAAAGAAATTCGAGAATAATAAAGTAAAATATGATGTTGTCGGACCTTTGCGTTATTCTCAGAAGAAACTACGTATTCATGTTAACTTATTATTAATTTCCGCGGAATGTGATCAGAATCATCATTGTAAATCGGATTGTGCTAAAACTCACTATTGTTGGATAAAAAATTTATCTGGATTAGTATCAAATCAAATATCCGCTCACGGACATAGAAAATATTTTTGTGATGGGTGTTTGCTGTATTTCTGTAACGAACGTCAGCTAATGTCTCACCAAACAAATGATTGTAATCATATTTACACTACAACACCATCGACACAATTTCGGGTTGATAAATATGGGAAACGTGTACCGGAAAATATATTAAAATTTGAGAATTTTGACAGACAAATGCAAGTACCATTTGTAGTATATGCAGACTTTGAATCCATTTTGAAACCGATAAATACTTGCGAGCCAAATCCTGAACGCTCTTATACCAACAAAACGTTTATTCATGAACCTTACTCTTTCGCGTATTACATAAAATGTTCCTTTGATAATAGCATTTCTAAATTTGAACTATATCGCGGATCTGATGCAGCAAAAGTATTTGTATCATGTATAGAGGCTGATTTAAGGGAAATTTATAATAGATATATGAAAGATGTAATCCCCATGTCCCCGCTTACAGCGATAGAAAGAGAAAATTTTGACAATGCAACCATCTGTGGTATATGTGAGAAGCCTTTTGCAGAAGGTGATATAAAGGTGAAAGATCATTGCCACTTAACTGGTAAGATACGATTCGGTGCCGCGCACTCGATCTGTAATTTAAATTATAAACTACCAAATTTTGTACCTATCATATTTCACAACATGAGTGGATACGATATTCACTTATTTGTAAAAGAGTTATGCGCTCATAAAGATAAAGTTGACGTAATACCACAAAACAAAGAAAAATATATATCTTTTACAAAACATCTTTACATGCATGATTACGTTACTGACAAGGGGGAAACAAAAAATAAATATTTGCGGTTACGTTTCATCGATAGTTTTAAATTTATGTCAGCATCACTACAAAATTTAGGGGAAAATTTAAATGAAGGTCAAATGGTTATAATGAAGAACTTTTTTACCGATAATGCAAAATTTATTTTAATGCGACGGAAGGGTGTATTTCCATATAGTTTCGTAGATAACTTAGAGAAATTAAATAATCGTGTTCTACCCACCAAGCAGGAATTCTATGACAGCCTAAATGAAACACATATATCAGATGACGATTATGAAAGGGCTAAAAATGTGTGGGAATTGTTTGAGTGCCAGAGTTTGGGTGACTATTCAGACCTGTATTTAAAATCAGATGTCCTTCTTTTGTGTGACGTATTTGAAAATTTTCGTAAAATTTGCGTGAATAAATATAAATTGGATCCAGCTCAATATTACACAGCTCCAGGTTTATCTTGGGACGCTATGTTGAAACTAACAGCGGTAGAACTTGAATTGTTAACAGATATCGATATGATACATTTTTTTAAAAAAGCTATACGCGGTGGTGTCAGCCAGTGTACAGAAAGGAAGCATATCGCAAATAATAAGTTTGTACCCAATTATGATCCCTCAGAACCGTCGTCATTTATCACATATCTTGATGCTACGAACTTATACGGTCATAGTATGTCCCAAGCATTACCAACAGGGGGATTTGAGTGGCTGTCCGAAAGAGAAATTATCGACTTAGATGTTACTAATATTTCAGACGAGAGTCCACACGGGTATGTTTTTGAAGTAGACATACATTATCCGCAAGAGTTACACGATTTACATTCAGATCTCCCTTTCTTAGTAGAAAATATTATACCCCCCCAATCAAAATCACCAAAATTAATCCCAAATTTGAATGATAAGAGACGATATGTTGTGCATTATAGAAACTTGAAACAAGCCATTGAAAATGGTTTAATGGTGTTAAAAACCCATAGAGTACTTAAGTTCAAGCAGTCGCCCTGGTTAAAAAAATACATCGATTTAAATACGCAAATGAGAAATTCAGCGACCAATAAATTTGAAAAAGACCAATATAAATTAATGAATAATGCAGTATTTGGTAAAACCATGGAAAATGTTGATAATAGAAGAGATATAAAGTTGATTACTCATTGGGAAAATGTTAGAAGAACTATAGGTGCAAACGCATTAATCGCTCGTCCAAATTTCAAATCTTGCACAATTTTTTCTGAGGATTTTGTAGCGATTGAAATGAGCAAATTGCAAGTAGTCTATAACAAACCAATTTACGTAGGATTTTGTATTCTTGAATTATCGAAGACGGTACTGTATAATTTTTTTTATGGTGTTATTAAACGTCAATTCGGTGCTAATGCTTCTTTGTTGTACACCGACACCGATTCCTTAATTATGAAAGTTTATACAGATAACTTCTATGACTTTATTGTACAAAATCCAGAAAAATTTGATACTTCTAATTACAGGGAGGGAAATAAATTTAATATTCCAAAAGGCTCGTCTGTGCTTGGGAATATGAAAGACGAATTCCCCGAAGATCCTATTATCAGCTTTTATGGTACTGGAGCGAAAGCGTACTACGTGCAATCGGTCGGTAATGAGTTGAAAAAAGCCAAGGGAGTAAAGAAATCTGTGATTGAAAAACAACTTACAATAGATGACTACAGAAAAATTGTTGAGCAGGGCGGGTTAATATTTCGTAAAATGAATACTTTCAGAAGTCACTTGCATGATATCTATACAGAGATGCGGAATAAAGTTGCTCTTTCTTATTATGACGATAAACGTTTTGTGATTCCCAATACCACTAAAACTCTACCCTGGGGTCACTCAGACATAACATTTTTTCAGAGTGAACCAGAGCAGAATTTAAAGTGGTTAATATCAGCCTTAAATAGTGTCGTTGAACGAAATGTTTTAAAGGATGATGATAAACTAGATGTGTTACTCAAAGCAATGAATGAGTTGAGTGATTAATTGTTAATAATGTTTCTACTTGTTAACGCAAAGGTCGACAATTATAATATTCAATTGAAAAATTCATTGTGATATTTCATGTTATGTGTAAGTCGAAGTAAGAGATATTTGTATGAAATAAAATGTTAATTTATAAATAAAGATTTAAATTACTAAATGGTATTTTTATTGTATGAGTACTGTAGGCAATAAGATAGAGAGAGACGATAGGAAGAGTGGGGTGGGAAGTAGGGGGTTAGTTAGAGTGTGTAGGGAAATAATTTGAACCAATAGGAACAAGAGTGGTAGGGAGTGGAGGGGTTAGTTCAGCGTTATGGGCTTCAGAGATGCTACAAAGATTCTTTCCGTCTCCAGCTCTCGAGTTGTAAGGAAGTGTGCAAAATAGTGCTGTCTGCTCTATTCCTAGCATTCTTTGTGTTCTGTGTTTTGTGTTTCGTGCCCGTTTCTCGTGTCCGTTTTGTGTTTGTTGTGACAATGGTAGGACAAAAAAAGATTGGTGTTTCTGGTGGTAGCGGTAAGGGAGGCGCTTTGTTGAGTGCTGTGGCTGCATACTTAATTAATTATATGCCAGGGCAAGACGACAATGGCGACGCTTGTCCGGGTAATGGTGTGGCGAACAATGGCGACGCTTGTCCGGGTAATGGTGTGGCGAACAACCAGACGAGCCCTGGCGTGGGTGACAATGGCGACGCTTGTCCGGGTAATGGTGTGGCGAACAACCAGACGAGTCCTGGCGTGGGTTTACTACCGGATATTGAAATCCCGACGGATTTGACCGATTTGAACGATGATTTGCTGGGTGATTTCGATTTCTCCGAATTGGACGCGCAGGCTTTGGCTTCAGATGAAGCCAGAGCTAGTACATCTAATGGAGAGGCCTACCCGAACGCCGCGTGGTCTAGGTTCCCTACGGTTACGGAGACAAATTCTGAGGACGAATTTCAACCTGCGCAACCAAAGATTTATTCGCAGAAAGGCCAAAAGAAGATGACGACGCATCCTTCAACATCTACAAAGCAGACGCAGGTAGAGAATACCGAGAAAGATGATGACGTGTCGATTCTTAGAAGAATTTTATCGGCGCAAGCATCTGTACCTGCTCGCCTGAGCCCTATTCCCGATGTTGGCTCAGACGAGGGGCAGGTAGAGATACCTGAAAAGCCTAAGAAAGCAGCAGCTAAAAATAAAAAGCCGTTATCGGGAAGGAAACCGGTGGTTAAAAAAGCTGCTGCAAAAAAGTCGGTAGCTAAGAAACCGAAAAAAGATGCTGCAAAAAAGCCGACGAAAGTGCAACCGGTATGTTCGAGCGCGCCGTTGCCAGGATGCTCTCATGCGGTGTTGCCAACGCAGGAACCCCGTAACCGTGCTCTGGTTGTGAATGAAAGTGATTCTGATTCACAATCGGAGTTATTCTCCCAAGAAGAGCAAAATGAAACTTTCAAAAATTTCTTGAACATGTATGAACAGTTGCAGCGGGAGGATAGGGAACTTAAAAGTGCAACTGATGATGACAGCAAATTAAAGGATCACGCGCAGTCCCTCAAAAGGAAGGCGGAGATGTTGAATTCTCGGGCCGATGAAATGCTCAGAGGCATTGCGAAGCGTCGCAAAGCCTCTGAGAGATGTACAAGGAAGCTAAATGCTATAAAAAAGAAACTGGGAATAAGGTAGTGCGTAAACACACTACAGAATGTTGCATTAAAAATGTTTGTACATAAATTTAGTATTAGGTTAGGGTTAAGAGAAAAAATGTAAAAAAATATAAAAGTAAAAATGTAAAACTGAAAAAAAATGAGGTTAGATTAGGTTAGAAAAATGTAAAAAATTTAAATGTAAAAAAATAGGTTAGGTTAGAAAAAATGTAAAAAAAAATGTAAATGCAAAAATGTGAAAAAAAAATTAGGTTAGGTTAGGTTAGGTTAGAAAAAATGTAAATGTAGAAAGTAATAACACCCCCCCCCCCAAACCCCCCCCCCCCGCGTCACGCGCTGGGTTATGGTTAGTTCAGGTTTATATATTTTAAAAAAAAAAAAAAAAAAAAAAAAAAAAAAAAAAAAAAAGCGGGTCAAAAAATTAAAAAAAGGTTTATGCGGGCGAAGCGACCGAAGGCTGCAAGCGTCGCCCCCGCCTCTGCCAAAACCCCCCCGCGCCCACCCACCCACCCGGGGGGGGGACCAAGGTAGCGCAGTGGTATAGCGGAAAATTGTTATTTAATTTTATAATTATAATTTTATAACTCTATAATTTTATAATTATAATTTTATAATTCTATAATTTTATAATTCTATAATTTTATAATTTTATAATTTACGTGTTGAAAAAAATCCCTGCAAGTGCTAGGGATTGAACTACCAAACCTTCGTTCACAAAGTTTACAAAGCAAGCCACGTTACCACTGGGCTACCTTGGTCCTAGGAAACTCTTATACTTTACTCTTATACTTACCTATAACGCGAGTTTATATATATATTTCATGGAATTTTTGGTAAATTGTGTATTTAAGTATATAATTAGATTAGAACTGTTGTATTCATCGTAGATGAAATAAAAAATAAATTTTAATACATTTATTTATACACAAATATTGGACAAAAAAAAATATATATATATATATAAACAACTGAAAAACTTCCAAAGTACACTCAGACACGCGTAAGGGGTCATTTTCGACTAAACTGACCACTGGGAATCGATTCCGATAATTTCCGAATCGATCCGAACACTACCGAACGCGTTATTCACTGTTTTGTCAAGGATTGGGGGAATAAAAAAATCAAAACACGTTTCAGGGGAGTTCACACATGCAAAGGCTGCAATTTTAAGCGAAAAGCCGAACTCATGCCGAACACTCCCGAAGTTTCCCGAAGCCACCCGAAGACGCCCGAGAACATGCGAGGTATCGTTTTCGACTAAACTGACCACTGGGAATCGATTCCGATAATTTCCGAATCGATCCGAACACTACCGAACGCGTTATTCACTGTTTTGTCAAGGATTGGGGGAATAAAAAAATCAAAACACGTTTCAGGGGAGTTCACACATGCAAAGGCTGCAATTTTAAGCGAAAAGCTGAACTCATGCCGAACACTCCCGAAGTTTCCCGAAGCCACCCGAAGACGCCCGAGGACACGCGAGGTATCGTTTTCGACTAAATCGATCACTGGGAAGCGATTGCAACCACTTTCGGAGCGATACGACTAGCCGTTCCGGGAAAAAGTCTGCTGCGGCAAAACTAAAGGTCGGAAGTGAGTAGAAACGGTACTGGAGGACAACTGTGACCTCGATACACCTTTTGCAACACTTTTGACCGACAGTCCAAATACGAATAACCAATTTACTTAAATAAGTACCCCGTTATTTCTTATATTAAAGCAATTTTTTATTCTTTACTTTACTACTGTTATTTATTGTATATGAAATGAAATAAAAAAAGAATAACTCTTAATACATTTATTTATAAATAACAAAAATATATATACATAAAATAAAACAGAATTATCCATCCGAATCATGCTCCACCAGAATGACTGCATCCTCATCTTCATCGGCAGATTCCTCCACCAGAATGGCTGCATCCTCATCTTCATCGGTAGATTCCTCCACCAGAATGGCTGCATCATCTTCCGAGTCAGACGATTCCGCTGTGTCCGTCGATGATTCCTCCAGAATTACTCCATCCATCTCGTCTTCGGAATCATCATTGGGCACAGTGTCCATCGACCATGTGGACGGAGACCTCTCCAATGGTTGGTATTCTTCTGGTGAGGTGGTGCTATCTGCTACACCACCCCTTGTCGCCTCTCTAACGCGCTGCAGGTAGGCACGATACCTTTCGCACAAAACGAACATGGTTGAAGTGGAAGATACAGTATTGTCTTGTACTTCAGACATGTTGGAGCGTAGAAAGTAAACTGAGGATGGTGAGGGCTTTCTTATGTATATATAGCCCCTACCACCACCCCCACCTCATCACTCCCCACCTCACTACTCACACAAATAAGAGTAGAAAGTGTCCTAATACTCATATTTTTAACACCATCAATATCAATAGCACTGTCAACATAAGCAATAATCGAAGTGAAACACAGATTTCTCTAGTAACATTGTGTTACTTACATTTAAATATTTAGTAAATAAAACAAAAAATAAGATTCAATTTAACGTTTATTTAACACTTAAACTAGTTATATAATATTTACAATAAACTAAAAATTAAATATATACATTTATTTATCACTAAAACTAATTACATAATTATTTACAATAAACTAAGAGATATATACATATTTACAAAAAAAAACTACAAATTATCTGTCCATATTGCAAATATTGCAGATTTCCACTCGCCTAATCTGATAGAGTGGATCTCTGCAAGATTTGCAATATCCCCGCCTGCCTCTCGTTATCCTTGTAGTGGCATGGTAGTCCACATGACGATGTCTCCCAGGATCCACCCTAGACTGGTATCCCAGAAAACATCCGTGGCAAAGATTGTATTCCATACCACCCACTACTTGGACCGCAACAAAGGTCATGGTGGTGCAGAAGATGCCATCCATTGGGTTCACCCTTGCTAAATATTCTGATGTTATCCACCGCTGCCCTCTTTGGTGGGGAACATCTACGACGATACCCTCATCATCACTCGAATCGTCTGCACCCTCTTCAGCGTCAAAAAATTCCTCATCGTCTTCCTCGTCGCTTTCCTCATCGCCTTCCTCATCGTCTTCAACTTCTACCTCGTCGTCTTCGGGAGCAGCCAAGTCGTCCTCTACCTCTTCAAGGTACCATATATTGTTGAGGACATCTAGGGATGCTAACCAGTCCAGGAATCTGAGGTTAGCCCAACCAGCAGGTACAGCAGCCATATTAATACTTGGAAAAGAATATATAAGACAGTAGACGGAATGATCAACGTTGAAGTTTGCAAAGCAACTGATCTAACGTGGAGTTATACCTCCTCTTTTAAACATGTTGCTGGTGACGTCACATCATCTCTAACGACATACCATGGCTCTAATATCGGCAATTCCAGCGACTACTTAAACAAACAAGGCCATGAGGAGGAACTCAGTTATTATTCAGCTGTCATACCGTACACTTGTTTTTAAAACAGCAATGTCTTGTCCAAGAGAGTGGCAATCGAAACCAACAATCGCCGTATATCCATATAGTATGGATGGTGCAATTCTGTGCTATAATTGTTCCCAATTCTGGGCAAAGCAGCAAATTAATCCATGTACTGGACTATGTTCAAATTGTATAAAAGAAAATCCAGTGCCAGTGAATACCGTCCGAAAAGCAGCATCACGTGAGCGTCTGGAGCAAGAGTGCTACAAGTGTCTACAACCCACGACTCGTACAAATTTTGGAATTATCCGAGATGTTTGTGAGACATGCAAGGTGGAGCACCCATTGAGGCAGCGGTGTCTGGTTTGCAACAAGTACACTGGTGATTGTTGGAACAATATTTGCAGCAAATGCAGAGACGAGAAGACATACAGTGTTTTACTTTGTGAATATGTTGGACATATTTATGGAGGTGTGATGAAACACAACAGAGAATGTTTCTGTCAGGAAGCGTTACTGTCGAGACGGGGGGATTTCATCTGATTAATTCCATAAATATGTATTTGTATTTTTTCTGTATTATATACGTTTTAAATAAATATATTTAATCTATAATTCGTTGTAAATATTTTCTTCTCAATAAAATTTATTAAAATGATTTTCTTGATTTCATCTAATAATTTTTAGGAGTAAAAATTAATTCAAAAATTTTAACAAATTTGCATTTGTATATATTTTTTCGTTAATGTGTATATAATTACTAAGGCTTTGGAGTCTTATATGGGGAAAATAAATAAAACAAATATTAATGGAATACACACATTTTATTATGAAATTTCTAAACATAAGTAAAATATTAGTTGTTATAAATATACACATTTTATATAAAGAATGTGACAATATTAAATAAGAGCTGCTTCGTTAATCCAAGAGTTGTGGTCATTAGAGAATCCGAGCCACTTCACAAAAACCTTGTTCCCTCTCCTTCTTAAAACCTTTTCCACCAAGTAGACATCAGGGTATTTAGCTTTTTGTAGCTCCATTTCATAAAAGCACCCCTTTATTGGTTGGCCATGAATGTCCTGGAGTGTATATGTTGTGGGATTTGTTACATTTATTTTAACGATCTTGAAAAGTTCAGTTGAAAAATTTGGTGTGAACCCCTTTTCAAATATACCTTTATATTTACTGATTCGAACTATATCGCCAATACGAAATTTAGGTTTCAAAGCAATTTTAATGTGATTATAAGCATTTAAACGTGTAGTTGGTTTAACATCAGCAGGTTTCATACCAGTCGTACGATGTATTTTATTATTGTACAATTTTGTAATGTCGGATAGAATGTCAACCCATTTGTATTTACCTCTAGCTGAGAATTCTTTATATAACCAGGTTTTTAATGTTCGTATTACTCTTTCTGCAATTGCTGCTTTTTTCGTACTATACGTGGAGTAATGATTAATGATGTACTGTTTCATTAAAGCAGAAAAGTTTTTGTTGTAAAATTCCGTACCCTGATCGCTTTGTAGATTTTTAGGAGAATAATTTGATTCTTGTAAAATACTTCTCATAGCCTTAGTAATTTCAACACCAGTTTTATTTTTTAGAGGTTTAGTCCACAAATATTTTGAGTAACAGTCGATCACTACGAGAATGTATCGATAACCATTGTTTTCATCAGCGTATGGTTGCATTTCAGCTAAATCCATTTGCCATAAATCACCATAACCTTTGATTATTGTTCTTCTTCTACGGAAATTTCTCCTACAAGCTTTATGCAATTCGTTAACAACTTGTAATTTCTCATTACTAATCACCATAATTGAAGTTTAAGTCAGGCGTTTATATAGATAATTTAGGTCTGTTTTTTCACTTTTTTCCTAATGTAGCAGCGTTGTCCGTGACTTCAGCCACTATTTCATCTATCACTTGTTGATTACGATCGTTCCTCCCAGCTTGTGCCACAATATTTCCAAGTGATTTCTGTCGCACTGTCATACCTTTCAGACGGGATTCATCGAGAATGTGGTGCACTTTGCTTATTGCATCATATAAAATAGTATAATTGTCCTCGGTTAATTTCTTAACTCCAGAAATTTCTTTATTAATGTGTTGCAGAGCGTCATTAATCATCTCGGTAATTTTGCTGTGTACAAACTTACTATATTCAGTCCACTGATTCTCCATAAAAGCAATGTGTGACTTTTTAATGTCTTTCATACATTTATCGATATTTTCGTCTACATAGTTACGAGTTACACCATCTTTTTGATTTATTGGTTCACCAATGTTCAGTAAACGCTTATTTTGCATATCAAATTGATTATCTGCGGTAAGTTTAAAACCAATACCTGGAGGTCCATGTACGATAATCGATTTATTATTATTACTTCTTCGTCTACCGAACTTGTCAATTGTGTTGTTTACAACAGCCATTTCTGTTTACGTCTGACCCCGTTTAAGCATTTCACAATATTTTATACTAATTAAATAAGTGTGAAATGAATTTTAACTTCACTAATAGATTATCCTTTCTTCCCTCATTTCTTCCAATAAACTGACTATTTCGTTATTGACACCATTGTTACCAACCATTTTTGAGCTATAGAGCAGGCGTAGGCGGTCCACCAGTTCTTTCGGTTTATTCCAATATACATAGTCAACACCTCTATTATTGTATAATTTATTAATAGGAACACCTAAGCCAGTTTTAGATCTCGTCACAACTGTAGAAGATACCAATGGTTCTATAATATTAGTGAATTTCTTCCATTTAGCTTTATTCAAACCCTGTTTCATATCATAATTTTTATATGGTGCTTTTGTCTGTTTTAAAATCCCCCCATATAATTGACACTCTTTGTCGCCAATAATAGCCTCATTACTACGCGAAATTTGTGGTTGTTTCATAAATATCATATCATATAACTTAGGACTGCCAGAATACGTCCCCACCTTCTTAGTTCCACGCCACAATGTGATATTTCCATTAGAAAAGCGTATTTCAGCATTACCCATTTGTAGTTTTTCTGTATGGGGGTCTAAACGTACACCGTATATAGTATCATACCTAGCATTGTCGAATTTCAGATTTTCTAAATGTGTTTGCACTATATCACATTTTCCTTCTGCGCCACTAATAGAACTTTCTGAACATGGAGTGCTCATTAACGACGATCCCGGTGGTGTTTCCAAAAAATATTGTTGACTTGCATTTTTGTCACCATCTTCATCACTAGTTTCAGGTGTTGCTTTAAATGTACTAGTACTAGCTCTTGCACTTTCTATCGGTTGTGTTGGTTTCTGAGGTTGTGTTAGCGATTGGTTATGTGAAGCAGATGATATAACCTTTAATGGTTTTGTTATGGGTTCATAAATTTTTTCGAGTGTTAACTGATTCTCAACGTTTCTTCTCTTCACAGAGTTGAATTTTTTGCGCACTGAATCGGTGGCCTCAATCAATTCACGTTTCAGTCTTATTTCTTCTCTCATGTTTCTACCTATAGCACTACTGAGTTTATTCTCACCATTGTCATTCATGTCTAACAAATGCAGCCTCACTGCTGAAGTTATCCCGATGCTATCTGTAGACCAATTAAAATTTTAATTACAATACTTCATGGATATATGAAACTATCAAGTTCTTTGCGATATCTCCCTTCATTTACTTCTCTATCCTTGTCAATTACAAGAAACCCATATTTGTCTTTCCAGCACTCTGCACACATTTCTTGAAATTCTTTATAAGTCACATCCGGTGAGACATGGTCTGAGAAAATGTGGTGTAAATTCATATCATCCTGCTTAAAAATTGCTATGAAATTACTATTATCCCTTACCAACTGTTTAGGGACGCGGGAATACGTTTGTGCCAAATAGAAACAATCTACATGTTTATGACGCCCCATTGAGAAGTATGCTCGAATAACATCTTGCTTTTCACATATAACATCATCAAATATAAATATAGACTCAGGCTCAGCGTCGGATGGTTGCACTATTTCCGCGTTGTTACTGAAGGTGTAATATCCTAGCCCCGTAATCGGTGCTAATATATCGCGTAAATATTCATACTTGGGTTGATGTAAGGACTTTGAATATAAGTAAATGTTTGAAAAACGTAGCCCAAGTGGATGAGTAAGCAAAGTTATTAGTAAATTTGTTTTGCCACAACCACTTGGACCTATTAAGAGTCCGCGAATAGTTGAGGGAAGTAGCGGGCCATGGCGTGATTCGACTTGTAGTCCACACCCTACTTTTTCATCTAAATTATCTACAGCAAGTTTCTGTTTCTGCTTCACAATGCGCATCGTAGCACGGATGGATACTATATAAATAGATGTACGTATTGTGATTGTTATTTAAATGGTGTCAACCGAGAAGCACACACGTGAAAATCGTCGTGGTTTAAAGATTGGTAAGGGGGTAGTCAATTCTCTAATAAATAAGCTCCCATTTGAACTACACTTACCGGGAGGTTACCAGTATTGTGGTCCAGGCACCAAATTACAAAAAAGATTAGCCCGAGGTGATCCAGGCATAAACAAACTCGATGCTGCATGCAAGCAGCACGATATTGCATACGATCAAAACACCAGTAATTTAGCAGCCCGACACAAAGCAGACTATCAACTTGAACAAGCTGCCTGGAAACGAGTTAAATCAAAAGACGTAAGTTTCAAAGAAAAGGCCGCCGCGTGGTTAGTTACAACTATAATGAAGGGAAAGCAACGTCTTGGTATGGGTTGTACGTCAACAACACCCCGTACTACAAAGAAACGTATAATTAAAAAGAAAAACAAGAAAAAAACTAGAAATATAGCTTTTGGTGCTGGAATAGTACGTAAAGTACGTGATGACATACGTAAAGCCGGTGGTAAACGAAAAATCGCTAAGGACACAAAAAAAGTTACGCAAATTGCGCTTCAAGCAGCACGACGACACATGAGAGCAGCTGGTGGAAAACGTAATATTCGTACACCTAGGATAATACCAATACCGAAAGTGGGTGGAATTCTACCATTAATACCCATTTTTGCTGGATTATCAGCTTTGGGTAGTTTAGCTGGCACTGCTGCTGGTATAGCTAAAGCTGTAAATGATGTTAAAACGAGTAGAGAGGAATTAGCTGAAAAAAATCGCCATAATAGGCAGATGGAGGCGATTTCTATAGGAAAAAGTGGTAAAGGGCTATATTTAAAACCATATCGCAAAGGACTAGGACTTTATCTAAAACCACAAAGTTCAAAAAACTTCTAGATGCTCTACCCCGAAAACCTCTCACTAATATCGATCTTAAATATTATGCAGAGAAGGTGAAAGTGCCCTATTTTCGGGGGATATTTATGCGGGACACTCTACCATATTCTGGACCACGTCATAATGAGTCGGCCATCATAAATCTAGACAGTATAAATGGCCCTGGAACACACTGGGTTGCATTTAAAAAACGTGGTAGTTTAGTCACATATTTCGATAGTTTTGGTGATTTACCCCCACCGACAGAATTAGTTTTATATCTGCGCAGAGGTTCAAAGTCGACCGACAAAATTTACTATAACTATGAACGCCAACAAAATTTTAACACAGTGTGGTGTGGTCATTTGTGTTTGAAGTTTCTCACTACAAAATAACTACAAACGCTTGTGAAATAACATCTGCAGACCTTGAAATGGATCGGGAAAGCATCAAGCAGATGGGTCAATCACTAATCGCATTCTCCCGTTTACGCAGTCTATTGAAGATGAGCAAACAACAACTGGCAAATATGCCTAAAGAAGTAATGATTGGATGTGCTGCACATGAAATTGCATTAGTATGGGACAAACTACCCCAGCATCTCCAGAATGATATTGATATTTTAAAATATCAATACTGTCAGGAACATTATCATGATGATGATGATGATGGCGGTGGTAGCAGTGTTGATGTTAATGATGGGCCGCCGCCTCGAAGAATATTTTGCTGCTACTGTAAAGTGCGCGATGTCAATGTTGCATCAAATAATGAGATACAAACGTCTCCGTCATCCAGCAAAAAACGAAAATTACACCACGATTATTGCTGTAGTTCACAATAAATTCATGAGAGAACACTAAATATCATCAGTCATGTCGTATACGTTCACTCTATCAAACCGATCTAGTGTGCTCAGTGCTGAGTTTTATCCTCCCATTGAATTAGATACTAATAGTCGATATGGGTTAGGATTAACAGGCTTCTATTCTTACAATTCTATATTCAATGTGGACGAAACCAACAATCGTTTTTGCTATCGAATTGGACCAAAAGTAGCCCCCACACTTATCCACATACCTTGCGGAGCCTATGAAATTGAAGAGATATATCGTGCAATACTGAAAGCTATGCCCGGTGATAAGAAAGAGGAAAAAGAAAAACTATTTCGACTGCGAGCGAACAACAATACGCTAAAGTGTGAGATTTGGTCAAAATATGGAATTGACTTTACACAAGCAAACTCTATTGGTAATTTATTGGGATTTGAATCGACTTATTTGCATCCAAACACTAATCATGAATCAACATTACCTGTTGATATTATGAAAGTAAGGATGATACGTGTAGATTGCAACATTATCTCTGGAGCATATCTGAATACCCTTAAATCCCATACCCTTTTCGAGTTCGACATAGACGTTGAACCAGGTTACAAACTTACCAGAGAGCCAGCGAACATCATATATTTGCCTGTTAGACCTGAAGGACGTCAGTTTATCGACAACATTACACTACGCATATTGGATGATAATGGAGATTTAATCAATTTTCGTGGTGAGAAGATTATCGTAAAGCTAGAATTGAAACAGTTTTAAAATCGCAAACACAATGGGTTTCCGATATAATCAACAACGATTAGCACACAATCGTTTCAATGTGATTGACGATAAAAAGACTAATGACTGCGGAAATCGACTCATTCAACGTGTAGAGCTTAAACGGTTAAGACATAACCTGCCAGCTAAAGATCGTGCATTTCTTCGATCCATCGGATTGAAACTGAGAGAAAAATAGTTAATAATGGTGACTTTTACATCTAGTGAAAAGCTTGAGGTGTTCGAGGAACCTGTATTCGATCAGTCACTCGTTAGCTTACATGAGCATACATATAAACCACACGGTTCACCATATTATAGAAACTCTGATGAAGTACGCATTCCTGTCAATTTTCAGGACTTAATACTTGACATTACAGAGAGTTACATTTATATAGAAGGAAAATTTACCCCTAGTGATGTTACCAAGAAGTGTTATCTATCTAACAATGCGCTAGCTTTTCTCTTCGAAGAAATAAGATATGAAATGGGTGGTGAACAGGTCGCTGTCGTTAGGAAGCCTGGCATCACTACTACAATGAAAACTAGGGTGTCATATGGACAAACATCCCTCCCATCGCTACTAACTATAGGTTGGGGTCTCACCGAGAAAAAACAGGATATTTTAGATACTACCAGCCACATTTTCAGCGGTAAACTCCCTCTTAAGTACCTCATGGGTTTTGCAGAAGATTATACCAAAGGTATTTTAAATACAAAACAGGAATTAATTTTAATTATAGCACGTTCCTTTAAAGACTCTTACATTGGAGAAGTTGATGCACAGTTAGAAATTAACAAAATCGAATGGAAGATAAGACATATTGTGCCTGAAGTTAGACAAAAGGTTAAACTATTAAAGAAAATTGATACGAGCAGTAATAATGCTAAAGTTAAAATGGCTTACCGTATGTGGGATCTCTATGAGCTACCCACTCTACGTGATACTGCTTCTGATATATGGGCTGTTAAAACCACTAACAGTCTTGAGAGACCTCGATACATCATTATCGGATTTCAAAACAATGGCAACTCTAGTGACAGAACCAAGGACGCCGCAAGTTTTATACATGCAGATATAAATAATATTCGGCTATATTTAAATGCCGAAGTATTTCCATATGAACGTTGGAATTTAAATTTCGATAAGAAACTCGACTCTGCAGCCTACTACGCCTATGAAAATTTCCAACGTAGTTATTACGATAAAGATATGAGTGAACCTATGATGGACCTTGGCGAATTCAGAAAAAATCCATTGTTTGTTATTGATTGCTCACACCAACCAGATGCAATGAAATCATCCACCGTCGATATAAAAATTGAATTTGAGACACGGAAGACGAAGTTTCCCGAACAAACTCGAGTATATGCACTTATACTTCACGATGCGTATTTAAGTTATAGCGCATTAGATGGTTCAGTTCAGTGTGGCATTGCTGGTGCTAAGTAACGAATACCTATTACCATGACGTCATTAGGTAGCCAATTTCCTACTTTGATAGTTGACTTGCAGGGGTTTCAATATAAAACAAATGATTTTACCGTTAAAGAATTAGCTGTTCTATGTTGTAACACTAATCAGCAAGCACACTATTTCTTCAAACCACCAAATCCTTTCTCATCACTAACCCAAGGCGAACAGACTCACTACCGATGGTTAGAAAACAACTACCATGGGGGCATAAAATGGAGTGATGGATATATTCAACTGTCAGAATTCCCACTAATACTTCATCGACTTTGTCAAAACGCTGTTAATAATTTTCGACGCAACGTATTGTCAGAGGATGTTATAATTGTATGCAAAGGCAAATTAAAGAAAAATGTTCTACAGCATCATCTAAAATGGAATAGAGTTATAGATCTAGATGACTTCTCACCCTGCATACCCAATCTAAAATCGTTAAAGGTACCAAGATGTATGGAACACACCCAACCAAAATATAGTCACTGCTCTCTTGCAAACGTTCACTTTCTTAACAAATGTATTATAGATTTAAATATAGAGTTAAAATAAATATCTTTAAATATGTTTATATTTAGGATTAATAATTAATATTTTTTAATGTATGTCACCAAAAATAATTATAAATAAATTAATGTATAATCTAATAATGTGTTTCATTTATTTCAATTTTAATTTTAAAAATAAAAACAACTATATTTCCATAATAATAATTTTATTACACCATTTACATATTAATATTATTAACAGAAGAATTACAATAAGTGATTAACTACTAATTGAGTTGTCTTCATCCTGTTCTTCATCAGATTGGTCGAGTTGATACTTTTCAATAATTTTCTTAGGTAAGTATTTTTCTATGTCACATAGGAAATGTTTTAAATTTATTTCCACTAGTTGCTCACAGAATTCTTCTAAATTCACAATACCACGAGAGAATTTACCACATAGTTGTGCACCTCTGTAATACCTCTCAGAATCCTCATTAAGCTGTTTAACTTTTTCAGCATCGAAGCAGTAATTCAGATCATAATTTATTGCATGGAGTCTATCCATACTTAAGTCGCCTAGTACAGAAGATAGTCTTTCAATTGCCGAATTAATGTCTTCTGCCCTTACCCAACGTTCTGCTGAATATTGCATCCACATTCTTGCCAGTTATAGTGAGGCTAGAAATTACATAAATAAAATTAGAACAAGTTATCAAATATATGATAAAACTACTTACATCTCTACTACTATTGTAGTGTATTTATAATATTTCAGTCTAAGTTATACTTTCACTATACCTTATTTATTGGTCTGATAATTTAAAGTATACAAATATTTTAAATAGTTTAAATCACGCAATAATTTCGAATTTTATTAGTGACCTTGATTTAGCACCGGTATAAATGGGTGAATTCTCTCCTAAATAAATCAACGCATATTTACCACTAGACGAATTTATTTCTTCTATAAAAGTTATATTTAATAGTTCAGCAATACGTTTAGGCAAAAATGATTTAAAGGTAGTACTTGTACTTTCATCAAATAAATGTACTAATATCGATTTTCCAAAACGTGTATTAAGCATTAACATTTTTTTAATGGCGTAAACCTTATTTAAAATTAACGATGAAATAGGTTTTTGGTCTAAAACTTCAGTATCTTTAATAATAAGTTCATTAAGGGCTAATAAATCGATATTGGTAGTCATATTTAAGTAGTTGAGTACAGTGAAAGAATTACTAACCAAGAAATATTACAGAACTTTGCTTACTTAAAATATTTCAGATCACAACACTATGCTCACTTATTAACTGTAGGTGAACCAGACTAAATATGATTTTGTTCTAATAGTCCGTGCTTTTTTTATAGAAAAAGTATACTACGTCACAAAATATAGAACCCCACCACATTTTACTGTGTACGTATTGAACTAATGTAATTTTAGAGGTCAAGTTGCGTGGCAAGGAGGAAGCTCCGTCCTTGCATTCTCTAATAGTGTTAGCCAAGGCCAAGGTCACCGCAAGTGATCGTTCTGGGTAACAGCAACACTGCGCCCTTGAAGTCGAAACGCACTGCGGCCGTCCAAGGTCAAGGTCACGGTATATGCTAAGCGAACCTACGGTGCCACCGTGGCCTTGAAGCAACGGACCACAGGTGCACGGTCAAGGTCAGTGGTGGGGGGAGACCGACCTACGGCTAACTTCCTCTACTAATCTTCCATTCGTGGAGGATATCATTGTTTTGCCAAGTGCAGCACGCGCCGTTCCGCCATGTCGCCGTGGCGACAAAGGTCAGCTGACCAAACGAAAACAACTTTGCAAAAAATCTTAAAAAACTGATTAAAAAAATTTAAGGCATCGTAGTGGAGTATTTCCCGTATCAAAATTGTAGAGAATTTCTTTCTCTACAACGTGATATTCCTTTTTTAATTATTAGAAGTAGTTTTTGGCCGATGTACCGCATTAAAGTCGAGCAAGGCCAATTTGTTGATAGTTTTTATTTATTTACAAAATTGCTACAACGCCCAAGTCTTAAACATTTCAATATGTTGTTCCTGACATTTTTCCCCATCGATTGATCATAAAATTATCCCCTGAGAAATAAAACCCAAGAAATGTGAACAATTGGTCTAGATTTATTATACTATATATAATAATAATAAATCGGCTTTATTGTAGAAGACATATATACACATTTAACAAAACAAGAGATTATAAATCCAGTTAACGTTGTTAAAGAATCACTTATTCCAACCATGGCGAAGTCTAGCTGAAGATTCCCGTAAAGAATTAACTGTCCATTGTGCATTAGATCGCTATTAATTATGTAAAAGTAATTAACATATTGAATTAATGTGTACAAATCAGTGGGGATTGCGAAAGCAGTGGGACTTGACATATTAAATTAATCTGTTCGCCTCGTCTATATTAAATATAGAGTTACACATTGAGTGTGATAGCACTGCTGACCACCTCCATGAATGGAGGATGCACAAAATAGTGAGAGATGCGTAGTAGTGGGAGTGCACAAAGTAGTGGGTGTGTGAAAGTGTTGCGGGTGCGGAAGTAGTGGGAGATCGCTGCAGAAACTGTCTTAATTCTCTACTGAAAACATTAAAAGAGGGGTAAAATGGTTACAACTATTCCCTAAATCTATCATTGAAGTAGAAGAAAGGCATTGACTGACACTTATTCTGTGCATAATAGCAATTTTATCTATAATTGTTTGTTTGTCTTATAGGTATTTTTTTACACGTGTATATATATTTAAATAATATATGTATCATATATGTATATATGTATTTTAATATAATCTAGTTTATTTGTGTACTATTTATTATACTTAGTTTTACGGATAAATTGTGTTATGTAATATTTGACTTATCCTATATCATGTATTATGATTGAAGGGATTAATAAATTATTATTATTATTATTATTACTATTATTATAGACTTAAGCCGTGCACTTTCTCGGCCGAAGCCGGAATAAATTCACCGTCTCCTCGCGCGCGCCGTTGGGGTTCGGCTCTGTGGGGACCCGGGCCTGTCCCGGGTCCATTGGTGTTGGGGATCGGCTCGGTTAACGGGGATGAAATTCATCACGTCCCATTAATCCGGTGAATATTTCGATTTTCTATCCTTCAACGTTCAAAAACTTTCTGGTGATATGGCATGTCTGAAGAATCGCCGTCCTCTGGATAATCTTCGCGAGGCCTTTAGGTAGATTAAGTTGCTCCAAATAATTCAAGAACTTCTTCGTCACCACGCCTGTAGCCGATATTATGATCAGGATAATTCGAACCTCTTCTAATCTCCACACGTGTTTAAGTTCTATAGCCAAGTTCTGATATTTATTTCTCTTTTCCATCTCCGTTTTATGCAGGTTGTTGGTTAGGGGGCATCCAATATCAATAATAGTGGCCTTCTTGTCTTTCTCTTTGATCACCAGGATGTCAGGGCGGTTGTGATCCAAGGTTCTATCAGACTGTATTGGTCTATCCCAGTACAGCAATGTTTCCTCGTCTTTTAAAACAGCTTGAGGTGTGTATTTATAGAAGGGCGGTGGATTAGTAATGAGTCCTAAGTTAAGTGCCAATTCTCTATGGATGATTTTCACCACCTCGTTGTGCCTTCCCAAATACATTCCCGTAGCCAAAGCGGGGCAGCCTCCAGTGACATGTTCGATAGTTTCACCCACTGCCTTACACTTTCTACACACATCGTTCACGCCGGGGACTTTAAGAATGTACTTCTCATAATTTCTAGTACGGATAATGCTATCCTGAATGGCTGTTATGAATCCCTCAGTTTTTGGGTGTAACATTCCTTCCTTAATGTTACATGGCCTATGTCCATTTAACAGTTTTAGTTAAAAACTAGTGTTTTGTGGATAGTTAGCACGACCTGTATATTTTTTGGATTCAGTTTTTGCAGGTGAAACTGTTTTCAACTAACAGAATTTTACATGTATAACTGCTAAACCATGTCACACTGTTTTATGTACTTAATTTTATATCTTAGGAACTTAGTCCTGTTTTTCTATTAACACTATTATGTATCTCATATCCGTTGTAATACAGCATTATTATCCCAGGAAACAATTTGTTTATAAAATTTAGTTACATCAGATATCTATTTTTCAATGTTTATATTTTTGTTTACTATGGAGTACATATGGTTATTTTCCTTACCTTCTCTCATTCTATATATAGTAAGTCCTATAACATGTAATATGTTACTGATTTATCAATAATATCAATACGTTTTACTACTTATTTACATCTGTTAATATTTGTTGTTATGTATAAAATAGAAATTGCAAAGGCAAATCAGCTGGCATGGAAAATAAACTATTATTATAGATTCCTTTTATCGATTATATGCCACTACTTTAGTTGAGTATGGGAATCTACAAGGCAAGTTGGTGCGCTTAAATTAACTACTGACAGATGGCCATACTTGTACGATTTCTATATTTTGATAGCTTTCAATTTAAATAGGGAATTAGATTTCTCACATTTTTTTTGGTGGCGTTGTTTTCCAGTAAACAGGACAAAAAGTTTACCTTATCAGTAAAACTCACCAGGAAGTCATTTGCTTGCAGCCTTTGTACTGATTCAAACATTATAATTTTTAACTGTGGACTTCAGTAATTGATATTACAATTTTTATATCCCAGTTACAAAGTGTTGAACATACAGGTAATTTCATTTCATTATACTCATTAAAATATTTTAATTAATCTTCAAATTTTGCCTTTGATATAATTTCAATTATTTTTAAAATAAATTTTGAATTCAAAGTCAATTCTTTTTAATTTAATAAGTAGTTAAAATGCTATATGTACCACATGGTTTTAAAAATATTTTTCTCTTTCCTTTTAATTTT
Source organism: Leptura quadrifasciata (assembly GCA_963675555.1). Taxonomy (NCBI): domain Eukaryota; kingdom Metazoa; phylum Arthropoda; class Insecta; order Coleoptera; family Cerambycidae; genus Leptura; species Leptura quadrifasciata. The sequence goes on from OY776678.1 coordinate 122,725,865, forward strand.
TTTGGCAATTTATAGTCTAAGAAATCAGCTTACTCGTGCATAGCTAATAATAACTCGTGCATAGCTAATAATTACACGTGCATGGCTAATAATAACTCGTGCATAGCTAATAATTACTATTGCATAGCTAAAATTACTTTTGTACTGCTAATCAGATTACTTTTGTATAGCTTAAATTAATTTCCTGCAGCTTTGTATAGCTAGCTTAATGTTTCGTGCAGCTAATTCAAATATATTTTGTACAGCTAACTAGCTTATATTTGCATAGCTAACATTGCTTAAATTTTGCATAAATAGCTTGCATAAATTTTGTATGTGCTTATATTTGGTTAAATTTCCTACAATTTTCACCCCATTCATTGAGAGACGTAAATTGCCAAGAAAAATTTAGAATTCTTGCAATAAGAGACAATTGTGGGCCTGGATTGCTGTCCCAGAACCAGCCACCTGAGCCATAAACCACCTAGGATACTGGTATCAATTTGTTTTTTATATATATATATATATTTTTTTCACATTTCAATTTGTCTCAAACCGATTTGTCTAATTTTTTTGTAATATATTTTGTCATTCATTTTAAACATCTTTTTATTTCTCTTACCAACAATTTCAGTCTGATCTATAGCAGACTGGTTATTCGAGAAAAAGAGACTATTTTGCTTATTTTACTATAGATGGTGCCCAATTTAACATCAATTTTTCTTTGTCTCCTTTTCTCGAAATAAACAGAAATCTGTCGCTTATGCTGTACATGTCAGAAAGGGTAAGTTTCTCCACTCTTACGAATGCTCTGGACCCACGGCTCTCTGCTCCGGCTTAAACCAGCTAGTCGTCCGCACATGTTGCCTCAATTCTTTCTCAAAAATAAATAATAAGAGAAAGGAGGTAACATAATTGGCGACCAACGTGTGGGGCCCGAAACAATATAATTGACGACAAATGTGTAGGGCTCAATTCAATAAACATATTTATATAGTAAGAGTAGTAAGAGAGGCGAAACCCCAATTTTTGAATGTATTGTATATGAGACAAATTTTTAAATTTTTGGTAAGAAAATAATTTTTTCTTGAGTCATATTTTTGCTTATATTTCATTTTGTCTAAAAATTTTTATTATATATATTTTTGCTTACAACAATTGAATTCTATGGTATACAGAAAATTTGCGTCATTAAATATCAAATATTTTACAAGTCCAAAAATTTTCTTAAAATATTCTTTATTAGTGAAAGTGAAGTTGTGGAATTATACCTACCTGAAATATTATTTTGCTGCTTAAAGTGTTTAATTTGATTTATTTCTGGAAAGTTAAAATTGAAACAACCTTTTTAGTATAGTTTTTTTTATTTGATAGATAAAATTGTTTGTGTTTTTTATCTCTTGACAACAGATAAGACTACATTCATTTGCTATTTTAAAACATACAATTTATTGCCAGTTGGGTTCTTAATAAAAACTTTTAATTTACTTACTTCTTTACATTTCTTGTTAACATGGAACTTCCATTTTGTGTAAGATATTTAACGGAATCTGAGGTAGATTATGAACTACGTATTCGAAATGTTAAGGCATCTAATAAAACTTTAGATATAAAACGGATGATATTAGACAATTTATTAAAAAAGCAAAAACGCGAATTTCAATCATTAAAAGATCCTAGCTTCAATGTCGAAACAGAAAAAACTGCAATCACCAACACTATCGCTGAACTAACTGCTTTAGTTCACGATTTTTCAGCATGCAAGGAGGACACATCCTATTTAATAATTTCAAATCGTTTAATATGCCTGACAAATCGAGTACATAGATTCGTGGTTCCGGAAGAACCGACAGAGTTAAATATTAACTTGCAGGAGTTTAAAGATGACGCTATCGCATCTTGCGAGGAAATTGATGCAAGGTTAGAAATTAAAATTATTCCTAAATTAGAAAATATTTCACCTATTAATTACCCAATTGACAAGAAATATGTCCCAGTTTATAAATGGGGAATTCAGTTTGACGGCAAGTCAAATTTAAAAGCTTTTCTGGAACGAGTGAAAGAACTTGCTGCCGCTAGGAATGTATCGGAACAACAATTATTTGAGTCTAGTATTGATTTATTTACTGACAAGGCCTTAATTGTTTATCGGTCAATCAGATCTATTGTATCCAATTGGCAAGAGCTTGAAGAACAGCTTAAAATCGCTTTTTTAGTATGCGATTATGATGAAAAATTGTTAGATGAGATAAAATCTCGTAGACAGGGACAGTCAGAGTCCATAAATATTTTTGTTGCTACAATGCAAAAATTTATTTAATCGTTTAGATACTGTTTTAAGTGAAGAGGAGAAGTTAAAAATAATTAGACGTAACATTTTGCCTAAATATATTCATGCATTAGCTTTAACAGATATTAAAAATACAGCCGAACTATTAACTTTATGCAAGAAAATAGATTTGGCCACACAAATGAAAAATAATTATTATTCTCCAACTCCTAAAGCATGTGTCCTCGAAACTGACTTGGCATATGTAGAAAATCCTCCATCACCTAAAAATAAAAATAATTTCAATTCTAAAAGCAAAAGTAACAAAAATATTAGTCTAAATAATAATTCGAATCAAGAAAATGCTGTTCCGGGTACATCAAATAATAATAAATTTTCTATTTCTTGTTGGAATTGTCAAAAGAAAGGTCATAGCTTTCACGAGTGTAGACAAGCTCAAAATAGGTTTTGTTTCCGATGTGGAAAACCTAATTTTACTTCTAAGACTTGCCCAGTGTGCAATCCAAAAAACTAGAAAGGTTTTCTGCTGTTTTATCAGGCCCACGGCAGAAAAATAACCCTAGAGGCCGAGTAATTTTTAATTCTAAGTTTAAAAAGCATTCCAGAAATGACTTAAATAAACATATTTTCTCAAATTTCAAAGTTAAACCCAAAACGGACATTTTTGATTGGGAGAATTGGAAAAACACAGTTCGTAAATTTTATAAAAATAACTTTTCTGAAATTTCACCTACTTTAGTAAATATACATGATGCAAATATCAACCTGTTAGATATTTCACTCGATAATCTTGAACCTTGGTACATAAAAATGCGAGAGAACATCAATAAGAGGCCAGAAAAATATCCACAGTGGATGGTTAAAGATGGGTATATTTTTAAACATACGCAAAGGAAATTAATTTTAAAAACTAATATTTCTGACTGGAAATTAGTAGTTCCTCTTGACCAGCGATGTCAAGTAATTCAAGATAGCCATGATGTACCTACAAGTGCACACATGGGTTTTTATAAAACACTTAAAAAAGTCGCAGAAAGTTTTTATTGGCCTAAGATGCGTCAAGATATTTTAAAATATGTTCGTAAGTGTCATATTTGCGGACGAGAAAAACCTCCGAACGATCAAAAATGTGGTTTAATGGGTGCTGAGAAGAAAGCTACGTTTCCCTTTGAACTTGTTTGTTACGATACAAAAGGTCCTTTTCCGCCTAGTTCGAAAGGTAACCGATTTTTATTAGTTGCGGTAGATTATTTTACTAAGTACGTTATAATGAGGCCTGTACGGCGTGCAACGTCTCAAGCTATTGTTTCTTTCTTGGAATCAGTATTTTTAACATATGGTGTCCCAAGGACATTACTTTTAGACAATGCTTCAGCTCATAAAAGCAAAGAATTCGATAAGTTTGTAGCGAAATTTAGTATTCCTCAGGTATTTTTCAACCTATTCTACCACCCCCAAGTTAACCCAGTCGAGCGTGTAAACAGGACGATCGGTACAGCTATAAGGTGCTTCATTAAAGATTCTCATAAAAAATGGGATTTACAAATTCCTGAGATTCAGTTTGCCATCAATACAGCTGTACACGAGGTTACTGGTTTCACGCCAGCGTTTCTAAATTTTGGTAGAAAGCTACCTATTCGAGGCAGCTATGGTGATAAAGATTCCGATATAACTTTACCAGATCTAGATATTAATCGCAAACTTTTTGCCAATGAGCTGGACAAATTGCCAGAAATTTATAAACTGGTCCAAGAAAGACTTAACAAAGCTTACCAAAGAAGTAGTAACTACTATAACTTAAGACGAAAAGATCGCGTTTTTCAAATTGGTGACATAGTCTGGAGGCGAAACTTTGTGAAAAGCGATAAAGAAAATGATTTTTCCGCTAAATTGGCTAATCGTTATGTTTTATGTACAGTCCGAAACGTCATTTCCAATGTTTCATATGAATTGGAACATATGGATGGTAGTCCCGCTGGAAATTACCATATTTCAAAGTTGAAACCATACTTTGGTTCAAACTCTAATATTTCAGTGATACCAGAATAAGGAAATGAATGTTTTTCTTAAATCGGATCATCAAAACAAAGTAAACATAACGATTCACTTAAATACCTATTTTATGTCTCTTGATTTTTTTGAGTGTCTATTTTTGGCAAATTTCCTTAAATTATACAATAAGTATAATAATTTTTTTGGTGCAAAGCCACCAAAAACAATTTTTTTGGTATACCAGTAAGCAAAGCTTACGCAATTTCTTTTTGGTACTAGTACGTACCATCGCGTATCGACATTTTTTTTCTTCGTAAATCTCTAACGAAGGGATGTATTTGATTAACTTTCAAAGTTAACTATATTTTGAGTGAATTATTTCACTCATCTGGAAATTAAAAAAAAAATTTCCTCCCGCTCCTCTTTCGAGGATGATTCTCTTGTAAATTTTGTATATAAAATGGCCATTATTTCTTTAAGTCCTTTAAGCATTATTAAGTTAAGTCCCCTATCCATTACTCTTTAAGTCCTTAATGCATTAATCATTAAGTCCTTCGTGCATTTTATTCACTAATAATTCATGCACTCCTTAATTTAAGTATCACTGAATTATATCATATAACTCATATGTTTATCATTCATTATTTAAGTACTGTACATATTGCAAATATTAGTTTAATTAAGTTGTAAATTAGTAAAAATATTTAGCTATATTTTTCTGGAAATATTTTCTAAAAATATTTCTTCCACTAACAATTTTTTGAGATCTGTTTATCAAAAAGATTTCTTTTTCATATCTTACCTATAAGTTATCTTACTTGTGAGATATACTGCTCTAAATTGTTATTATGTAAATATTTCTTTAACGTTGAGAAAATTTTCTCAAATACTAACCTTTAATAAGTACGTTTCCTCACCATCGCTTGCTAGCCAGACTTTTTCTCCAGTGAGAATGCGCGGGTCAATCTTTTGCATAACATACAGTATTCATTATTATCGTACAGCGGTAACTTTAGTAAAAAGTTATTTGTCTTTTATGTATTTTCCGGCTGGATCTATAACTTTCTATTTCTACTTTCTTCAGATCCACGAAGGTTCAGGGGTGGGAACAAAATAACATCCGGTAGCTTACGTTACCAGATGATGAGAACCTACAAATGTAAAAATATTGTAATTATTTCTTTTTCCTTTGTTCAACATTCTGAACAGGAGTACTTACCTCTACTTATAATTTTACTTGTGGATTCTCATAACGATAGACAACAACACCGTCTCTTCTCTTCTTTTGTGTTTGTATTTTTCTTCTTTCTTTTGTGCTTTCTGTGAATACCTATACGATTCTTTACTTCAATTTGGTTTAATCTTTTCCTACCACCTTGGATAAGAAGCCATAACCTCAAAACTTTGACAACTAAAACTTTAAAACCATAAGTTTTATATTTTTACTAGATTATTTTAATCACCTTTCTGAAAACCAGCCTTATGGGTATTCAGTACTTTCCTCTTTCTTTTCTTTCTTGTTTATGTTTCTTCTATTTACCGTAATTAATAAAATTCTCCTACCTAGGTAAATTTAATTTTTTTTCTAGCTTCTCTACTTCGCATCACGATTTTAACTTTGATTTTTGAGAACAATTTTTCTCATTTAACTAGAGTACATCTTACATGCACTGTCTGATTTGTTTTGAACTATCAGTTTTAGCACTCAACGGCTATACACTTGAATTGTAGGTTAACAATACCACAAGTTTTCACTTCTTGCTAACCTATATTGGCATATAATATTGCATTATATGTATCGTGGTATTAGTTTTATAAAACTCTACCAATTTTAGTACTAGCAACGGCTTCACAGTTGCTCAGACGTTATAATGTCTGTAGGATTTCGACATTAAGTCGTCTTCCTTAAAATTAATTTTATCCATTTTTTTGTCTATTTTTAAAATTTCGCAACACTTAACTTTTCACATTTTTTTCATTACTTAGTTCCGAAGATTTCTCCAGTTTAGGTCAAACACTTGCTCCCTGTACGTAGAACTTCTGGTAGAGAATGTATTTTGTCACTCATCCTTCGCTTGCTTTCTCAATTTTGTATTTTATGTTCCCTACAAGGAATTAATAATATTAAAGTATTAAAGTATTGTTTACTTTCATAATATGTTTACGAGTGAAGCAAAGCAAAAATTTTTATACGTACCTTAAAAAATTTTTTTCGCCAGAAGGGAGGCATTCTGTTACATGGCCTATGTCCATTTAACAGTTTTAGTTAAAAACTAGTGTTTTGTGGATAGTTAGCACGACCTGTATATTTTTTGGATTCAGTTTTTGCAGGTGAAACTGTTTTCAACTAACAGAATTTTACATGTATAACTGCTAAACCACGTCACACTGTTTTATGTACTTAATTTTATATCTTAGGAACTTAGTCCTGTTTTTCTATTAACACTATTATGTATCTCATATCCGTTGTAATACAGCATTATTATCCCAGGAAACAATTTGTCTATAAAATTTAGTTACATCAGATATCTATTTTTCAATGTTTATATTTTTGTTTACTATGGAGTACATATGGTTATTTTCCTTACCTTCTCTCATTCTATATATAGTAAGTCCTATAACATGTAATATGTTACTGATTTATCAATAATATCAATACGTTTTACTACTTATTTACATCTGTTAATATTTGTTGTTATGTATAAAATAGAAATTGCAAAGGCAAATCAGCTGGCATGGAAAATAAACTATTATTATAGATTCCTTTTATCGATTATATGCCACTACTTTAGTTGAGTATGGGAATCTACAAGGCAAGTTGGTGCGCTTAAATTAACTACTGACAGATGGCCATACTTGTACGATTTCTATATTTTGATAGCTTTCAATTTAAATAGGGAATTAGATTTCTCACATTTTTTTTGGTGGCGTTGTTTTCCAGTAAACAGGACAAAAAGTTTACCTTATCAGTAAAACTCACCAGGAAGTCATTTGCTTGCAGCCTTTGTACTGATTCAAACATTATAATTTTTAACTGTGGACTTCAGTAATTGATATTACAATTTTTATATCCCAGTTACAAAGTGTTGAACATACAGGTAATTTCATTTCATTATACTCATTAAAATATTTTAATTAATCTTCAAATTTTGCCTTTGATATAATTTCAATTATTTTTAAAATAAATTTTGAATTCAAAGTCAATTCTTTTTAATTTAATAAGTAGTTAAAATGCTATATGTACCACATGGTTTTAAAAATATTTTTCTCTTTCCTTTTAATTTTTTTGGCAATTTATAGTCTAAGAAATCAGCTTACTCGTGCATAGCTAATAATAACTCGTGCATAGCTAATAATTACACGTGCATGGCTAATAATAACTCGTGCATAGCTAATAATTACTATTGCATAGCTAAAATTACTTTTGTACTGCTAATCAGATTACTTTTGTATAGCTTAAATTAATTTCCTGCAGCTTTGTATAGCTAGCTTAATGTTTCGTGCAGCTAATTCAAATATATTTTGTACAGCTAACTAGCTTATATTTGCATAGCTAACATTGCTTAAATTTTGCATAAATAGCTTGCATAAATTTTGTATGTGCTTATATTTGGTTAAATTTCCTACAATTTTCACCCCATTCATTGAGAGACGTAAATTGCCAAGAAAAATTTAGAATTCTTGCAATAAGAGACAATTGTGGGCCTGGATTGCTGTCCCAGAACCAGCCACCTGAGCCATAAACCACCTAGGATACTGGTATCAATTTGTTTTATATATATATATATATATTTTTTTCACATTTCAATTTGTCTCAAACCGATTTGTCTAATTTTTTTGTAATATATTTTGTCATTCATTTTAAACATCTTTTTATTTCTCTTACCAACAATTTCAGTCTGATCTATAGCAGACTGGTTATTCGAGAAAAAGAGACTATTTTGCTTATTTTACTATAGATGGTGCCCAATTTAACATCAATTTTTCTTTGTCTCCTTTTCTCGAAATAAACAGAAATCTGTCGCTTATGCTGTACATGTCAGAAAGGGTAAGTTTCTCCACTCTTACGAATGCTCTGGACCCACGGCTCTCTGCTCCGGCTTAAACCAGCTAGTCGTCCGCACATGTTGCCTCAATTCTTTCTCAAAAATAAATAATAAGAGAAAGGAGGTAACATTAAGCCATAGGAGCGAGGTCTCCTTGTCGATCTCTGGATTGTTTAAGGCATTGGGATACTTTCCATGGAGTACCTTGTCCTGCCATGCTGTTTGAATATCCTCGTTCGATCGGATCACTATTTCGTGTTGTCGATCTTTGAGGTTTAACGGTGTGTATCTATTGTCACTTCCACTATTTTCCGAGTGAGGACCCTGTCTGAATTGTAGAAATAGAGGCGCATGTTCTTCTCTTGCGTTCGGCACATCTTCTGAACGCTGCTTAATCCTCTGCCTCCTTGTGTTCTTGGCATGTACAGTCTTTCAACTGCGCTCTTTGGGTGATGCGTTCGAAACTTTGTAAGTGTAGTTCTCGTCATTCTGTTTAGGTCTTCCAGGTCTGTATCCGAGTACTTTAGTATTCCGAATGAGTATGCCAGACTAGGGACAGCATATGTATTGATCGCTGTAATCATGTTCCTAGCGTTGAGTTTAGTATTCAGGAGCTTATTTAGGCGTTGTTTGTATTTTTCCCTAAACTCCTTCTTTAGCTGGGTGTGGTCTATCCTTCTATTCTGCAGAATTCCAAGGTACTTGTAAGTTTCTTCTGGCAGCATTTGCTCAAAGTCACGGATATTCTCCGGCTGCTGCGTTAATTTTCCCTTTGTGACATGTACTTCGGCACATTTCTCCAGACCAAACTCCATTCTGATATCATCGCTGAAGGTTTTGACATTGGCTACTAGCGCCTTCAATTGTCTTGGATTCTCAGCGTAGAGCTTGATGTCATCCATAAATAGTAAATGACTGAGCCTCGAGCTTGGTTGCTTGGGATCTATTCGGAAACCGTAGGCGGTGTCATTCAATATTGCTGAGAGGGGATTGAGAGCGAGGCAAAACCATAATGGACTCAGCGAATCCCCCTGGTATATACCTCTTCTAATCTTGATGTTCGAGATAGTGCTTCCTCCAATTCTTGTCTGAGTTTCCCAAGTCGCCATTGCATATGTTAGTAGCCGAACGATGGTTGGGCTAACTTTGTATACTTCTAGCACTTTTATTAGCCAGTCATGAGGTACAGAGTCGAATGCCTTTTTGTAGTCTATATAGGCCATACTGATGTTTTGGCGCTTTACTTCAGCTTGTTTGATGGTTACTGCATCTATTGTTAGCTGCTCCTTGCATCCAAGTGATCTCTTTACGCATCCCCGCTGTTCTGGGCCAATTATATTGTTCATCTCACAGTGTTCATTGATTTGCCTATGTATCAATGACGTGAGAAGTTTGTAGATCGCAGACAAGCAGGTGATTGGCCTGTAGTTTTTCGGGTCTTTCAGATCTCCTTTTTTGGGCAGAAGGTAAGTTACTCCTCGACCTAAAAATTCAGAAAATCTTGTTGGATCTTCAAGGATTTTGTTGAATGCTCGGGCAAACTGTGGAATTAGCGCTGGGAATGATTTCAACCAGAAGTTCTGTACGTTGTCTGGTCCAGGTGCTTTCCAGCTTGAAGTGTTTTTTATGCACTCTTCGACATCTGCAGGAGTAATATTAGTATCTGGCATATCTGGAAGATCATTTGCATTGCGCTGTGATGTTTGGAGCCATGTAGCTGCTTGATTGAATCTCGCAGGGTTTGACCATATCCCCTGCCAGAATTGACCGAAGCGATTGTGGTCAATTTTCTCAATATTATTATTATTATTATTATTATTATTAAAAGCATGAAAAGTTGATGTTCTAAGACAGTTGGAAGATATTACAAAAAAACTTATACTTATTATCCCTTTTAAAAGAATACATCTCTCTTATTATCGTTATGTTTATTTGTTTATTTTGTATTCTTTTACATTAATTCCATTAATAAATATAATTTAACGCTCATTCATTTCGATCAAATAAACAGTCGTATTTAATGCATTCGGATTTTTATAATTCAACATGTTGTTATTCGACACAGCGAACAAACACCTGGCTTTAGTAGCATACTGATCGAATTGTAGTAGGTAATTCTGATGTTTATCTGATCAAGGAATGAACCCCAGTAATGGTAAATTAATTAATACAAACAATACGGGCTAATTAAAGCTCCTCATAAATGACAGTTTAGCAACTGCATTGTATTATGCGACAATTCACAAACTTATATGAGTGCCTGACTGCATTTAGTAAATTAAGTTGAGGCGTGCGCTGACTTTATTAGGGCTATAAGGAGTGTACACAATGTGTTTATTTTATCACCCCTACAGTTTAGCTTCCGTAAGATTTTTAATATGAATTAAAACACGTATTTATGCTTTATATTTATGACAACCAAAATATGAAAGAATGCATAATAATTGCTTTTCGAACGATCACAGTAATTTTGAAAACAGTAGATTCTTCATTTCAAGACCATTTTAAGACGCATAGAGATGTGTCTCAATTAAAATAGGCAACATGTGAAACACTTATTATAATTCTTTTTGTTCAATTATTTTTGAAAAAGCCTCTAATTTTCTAAGTCTTGAATTTTGTGCTTATGGCTCAATAAATCGAAAATGTTTGCAAATAGCCATAAAGAGGTAGTTACAAAAAAGTTCGTTTTTCACTTCTACGTCACATCGTCGAAAAATAGACAGGTTGTTCCGTTTGAAAAAATTGAGAAAATCCAATTTAAAAAGTTCTTAATTGAAAAATATTTTTTGGCCACCCTGTACATCTTTAGGAAGCAAACATTATTTAATTAGATCGTAACTTGTATTCACATAAGTTTTTCTTAAAACCCATAATTGTAACTTTGGTGATTACTTCAATAATAATATGCATCTGCAGATGGCATTATTTCAACAAAATAATTCAGCAGTTGGGAGGAAATCAATAATAATATAGGAATGAATAGATAAGAGGCTTCAAAATATGTACTGATATACATTCTATTTGGAAAAATGCACTTGATCCTTTGACTTTTTTATCTAGTTTATTAGTTTTTTTTTTATTTGTAGCTATCATAGAACTCGAAATATCGAAGTCCGACGCGCTATTATTGCCCCACCCTATATAATTAGGACAATTTGATGTTGATCAACTCAAGTTCAGGTTCACTGCTTCGTTCCTTTTCTTTTTCACTCTTTCTTACTTTTCCTATTTTTTATTAGATAATAATTATAACTATATTTTTCTCCCTTTTTGTCTTCTATATTCTCTTTTCTTTGTAATACTGTACAGAAGCTTTCATACTTTAGACGGATGACAAATAAATAAACAGATAAATTTATATAAGAAACTTCAAAGCTATAAAATCAATGCATGTTAGATAATGTAATTGTAATTATCTTAGATCAATAAACTGAATTGAATTGAACTGAATTGATCTGAACTGAATTATAAGTTTATTAAACCGAAAAGAATACAAAATGCTTGCATAGGTTCAACCTGTACTAAAATCTACAATAATTTATGTATAAGTATAATGTAACAAAGAACAGTTTAATTCAAATTATACACTTTTTTATATAAGTATACAAATGATCAGCATCAAGCTGATATGAAAAACCTAAGCATAGAATGCCTGTGTTGTGAATTTCATTCTATTACTGAATTGATTAATTATTTAATTGCTGTGTTTTCTAATTAAAAAGAAAGAGAAACTAATTACAGATAAGAAGACAAACAATAATTATATATCATAATAAATGGAACATAGAGAAAAACGGTGAGGATTTAAAATAATAAGACAGCAGTGCATAAAAACAAAATGTTAACTTCTTGAATAGGTTAGAAATTAGGAGATGATTCTTAACATAATATATTGATTGTGAGTAAAAGCAGTAAATGTAAATAAACTATCTATATTGGAAAGTTTGATTTTTGCTACTTTATTGGTAAAGCTACACACATGTTAAATAACTAGGATGGGTTGGTGGAGTCTTTTCGCCAAACACATGTATTAAACACTGGTAGGCAAAAAATTTTTTTATATTAAACATCTCTGTCTCTATGTATAACAGTGTAAAGCAATGCAGTTTTTTTTTAATTGTCTTTATAATAGAATTTTGAGTTGTTTGTAGAATTTTTAGTACATTATTATAAAATCTTTCCCAGGTAATAATACAGTACCTAATTATAAACTCAATTAGGGATTTATAAATAGTCATTAAATTTTCTCCATATAATATGTCCCTTAAAATATAGAATTTATGTGTAAATGGTCTAATTTTCTTTATAATATAAGATATATGCTCATTCCATCTTAGGTGATGGTCAAGCATAACTCCTAAGTACTTTATTTCATTAGTTTTTTCGATAATAAGACACCCACAATTTGTTTGTTGTGAACATACATTATTATATATATATATATATATATATATATATATATATATATATATATATATATATTGTTATTATACATGATTTGCAGGAAACAACTACTCAGCGGGCAAATACCCCGACCTGCATTGAATTACACCTTACAAATCATGAAAAATTGGTAGCCAATGTCATTTGTCAACTCCCTGACCAGACATAGACCGGTTTCGAACTTATTAGTTCTCCTCAGTATGCCATAGGTCATGGAGCAGACAAATGACAGTGGCCAACCTGCTAGTCTTATACAGACTAATGTAAATGGTGTAGTGGTGAGAGGTAAGTGACTTCTCTCATGTGGTCTAATGCTACTATACACCAGACATCATAGATGTCTCCGTGGTGCATAGCGACTTGCCATTTTGCAAGTACCGAGAGCGGCGACCTTCAGCCCTTGGTGGACTTAACCTATATACTGTTATTATACATGATTTGCAGGAAACAACTACTCAGCGGGCAAATACCCCGACCTGCATTGAATTACACCTTACAAATCATGAAAAATTGGTCTGCTCCATGACCTATGGCATACTGAGGAGAACTAATAAGTTCGAAACCGGTCTATGTCTGGTCAGGGAGTTGACAAATGACATTGGCTACCAATTTTTCATGATTTGTAAGGTGTAATTCAATGCAGGTCGGGGTATTTGCCCGCTGAGTAGTTGTTTCCTGCAAATCATGTATAATAACAGTATATAGGTTAAGTCCACCAAGGGCTGAAGGTCGCCGCTCTCGGTACTTGCAAAATGGCAAGTCGCTATGCACCACGGAGACATCTATGATGTCTGGTGTATAGTAGCATTAGACCACATGAGAGGATTCAATTACCTCTCACCACTATACCATATATATATATATATATATAGTGTTTTTATAGAAGGTTGATCATTAGCTAAACGTTAAAAATTTGCATTTTTGTATGTTTAAGCTTTGTAGTTTTAACCACTTGAAAATTAATGCTAAACTTTCTTCTGCATTTCTATGTACCCGGTCTCATTAATCTTCTACAAACACAATAGCAATGTGATCAGCGTAAGATACTAAATGGCTTTCAAATTGTTTTAAATTTGTAATAGTGTTAATATACACAAGGACCAAAATTGGACTCAGTACTGACCCTTGTGGTACGCCCACGGTGACAGTGAGAGGTTGACGATATATCTCATCAATTCTTACGCATTTTTTCTATTGATGAGATAATCTTCTATGAGACATAATGCAGGACCACATATACCAACGCCTTGAAGCCGATTTAGTAAAATTTGATACGGTATCGAAAACTTTTGCTAAATCAACAATTTTTTTCAATTTATCTAAACTTTACAATTTCTTTAATTAAGTCCAAAACTGCATGCTCTGTACTTAAATCCGTGATTGCGTTGTGTTTATCGCAAAATTCCATCACTCTGTTTTTAAGACATTTTTCAAGTATTTTTCCAAAATTGCTGATAACTAAGATAAGTCTGTAGGTATTCAAATTTTTATAGTCGCCAGATTTATGTACTGGGGTTACACTTTATTCCTTACATGTATACAGTATTATATTTGTTTTAAGTGTTAAGTTTATTTATGTGCAGTAACGGTATAATGCTGTATAAGTGTGAGGATTTTTACTAGTTTGATTGATATTCCGTCAGAGAAAGCAGATGACCTGTTTTTTAAGCTGCTTATTATTCCAATAATTTAATTTTTTGTTATAGGTTTAAGAAATATTGACGATTGTATTGAACGATTTTCTAGGACGTTATTAGAAAACTTTTCAATTTTATTTATTTATGGAGACTTTTTTGTCAATATCTATAAAGTAATCGTTAAAAACGTTAGCTATTTCTGTGTTATCCGTCACTTCTAGTCTTTCGTTATTTGAATTGAAGTGAATTGAACTGATTTAAACTAAATTGAATTGTTCTTCTGTGCACCAAAATCCACCTACCGGGGATCGTCGTTGCCGTGTTCGAGTCCTCGAAACTTCTGAACATGAAATTAATATAAATTTTCATTTGCTAATGTTCGCCATGCTCCTTTCTTAGATAATTCTAACTGACCGCTTATTTTTCGTACACATATCGATGGATTATTATGGACGATCTGTAATATTTCCTTTTCCTGTCGATGAAACGTGGGTGCATGTTTCTATTTTACTGTTGAAGGAAATTTACTGTATTCCACTGGATTGTAATACTTTAGAAAGTGTTTTATGAATTGGTCCATGGCGATTTGGAGAACATTTTCGGTATTATCTCTGTGCAGCTCTTCCATTTTCGACGTAAAACCATACACAGAAGTTCAAATGTGCTTTGTAGCTTGTGTTTGTAACTTGTAATTCAGCGTTCGGCGGGGCACATGGCCAGGAGACTGGCTGTTGGTTGCAGTCTAGTTATGTTCCTTATAGTAAAATAAGGATTTTATAGAGGAGTTTGAGACTAAAAAATATTATATTTCATACACAAAAGTGGTATGTCCATACTATTCATTCAAAGTTAAAACGGCATCTTAAAATTCTGACCATTCGCTGTATCATTATATCAAGTTCCTCGTAACATTTCTTCTCTCAACTTTTGAATTAATTTCAATTAAACCATAAGAAACATTAAACGAATTCGCGACAGCTGCAGTCGTGCACCGGAATCTTTTAAATCATAAGAACTGCACAAACTTTCGCATGTAATGCTACCTTGGTACAATATAATCAGTAAACTTGAGTAGTTTACCCCATTATGCACGGAATTCAGCAATGTTTATACTATGTTATTTACCGGCGACGGCAGTAAGTTGGCAACGATTTAATGATGTTTCATTGTTATAGCAATGTCGCGTTGGGGGGCTCGTGGGGTAGTGTCGGGTAAACAGAGATACCATCAGTCCACAGATTAGAGATATGAATAATTTCACAACAATTAATGAAGTGCGGCAGTTACTAAAAGCTCTTAAAGCTCTTTATGAGCTAGCCTGCTAGGGATTTTAGTTGAAAGCCATGCTATTATTGTTTCAACGACGTCTATTCATCACTGTTTTGATATGCATATGACGCCGTCTCTCCCATCTTATGCAAATTTGTTTTCGTAGATTGCAATCTTTTTCTGGAAAAATAATCCACTGCTTCTTTATCGACGTAAAGTTTGTTTGGGGAGGTCTAGCCTCTCTGTGTCTTTTAATAATTGAATAGCCAGAGAATTTTCCGTATTACTCCACAAAAATAAATGTTTTTGAACTTAATATCAAGCTATATTATGATATTAATATTCTACAGTGGGTACGCAAGATTCCGTGAAAGTTAGATTCGTTCTACATTCATTTTGCTTTTCTAATTCGAGTGTCTTAAATTAGTAGTCAGTAATAACAATCAATAACGTGTCCATAATTGTTTTAAGTAACAATTATGCTCAGTTGTTACATACAGAATTAAAGGAACCAACAGTTGGCTTTAAAAAAATTTTGTTCAGTTTTGTCTCTGACATATGTTTCAGCCTTGCGACGATTATCTTAGGAACTCGGATCTCTAAGACTCAATTTGTCAAAATAATCCAAAATATTAATTTAAAATATGTGTGAACTCTAGTTTTTGATCCGGTATCAAACCGAGTGTTACGTGCCTCTTAAACTAAATTAATCACTTCGCAAAGTTTTCAGCTCAATTTCTTGATCCAAAAAGGAAGTATAACGGTACTTGGATAATATTTACAACCATTTTGACTCACAAAACCAAGAGGATATGACTTCGATTGACAGTTCAACAATTCGGCTGTCAGAGTACCAACTTGAAAAAAATCTTATACGCTAATTATAGTAATAGTTTATAGTTTAGATTTCCTTGGCATACACAATTATTTTATAACTTACTATGTTTTCCTAGTGGAAGCCATCTGTTGGCGACAAGCTTAAAAGTGGTAATGGAATAGTAAATAAGAGGGTGGTGACATCTATCGCTGAATGCGTAATTTATTACTATAGATGGGTGAATTAGTATACTATTATTAACTTGCTGAAACCAGCGAAAGATGGCACGTCACAATACTGATAATGACCAGCAGTATCTTGAACATATTTGGTTAAAATTAAAGGTTGCTAGAAACACTGTGGCCTTGGGGGTATTTTATCGTCCACCACATCAAAATCTGTTAAACTGCATAGAATATTTAGACAATTTTCTTCCACCAATTACATCTTCGTGTGTTATAGTTTTAGTTGACGTCAATGTTAACTTGATACAATTGGAGAACCCTTTATCAGGTATTTTCGAGACGAGTGCCAAACTTTTAGATCCCATATTCATTAATAACGTTGATGTAGTTCATATTTTGGGTAGAGTGAATGCAGAAGCTGTGAGAGATTACCAGCGTGTTTGGTGTAAAATCAAATTTTCTCAAATTAGGCATCAACAAAAATTTGTTACATATCGCAGTTTTAAATTTTTTTATAATATTGGGTTTAGAGCAGATTTAAATAATATTAACTAGAATAATATTCACTATATACGGGATCTAGACGATAAAGAACAATTTCTGACTAGCTCCTCTAAGAACCGTTCGCGTAAGTAAACCACCTTCGCAATGGCTTACGGATACCTTAAAAGTAATCCTCAAAGAAAGAGATAAAGCTTTTAGTAAATATAAAAATAATAAAACTGTAGAGAACTGGAATAGTGATAAAACCAAGCGAAATTTCGCTATGGCACCAATTAGAAGGGAAAAAAAGCATATCTGTATTACCTTCAGAAACAAAATGATGAGATGGCAGGGAATAAAAAATTTAAATTTAGTTTCATATCAAAACAATATTCCTCCTACTTTACAAGATCCGACTGCTATCAACAATTATTTTATAAGTATCTTTGGAAATTCTGGTCATTGTGATGCAATCCTGCATTATAACAATAATAGATATAGAGACGAGCTCAGTTTTAGTTTTGTATTCTTTGGGCCTGAAGCAGTTATGAAAGTTAATAAACTACTTACGATCTAATACTGCTAGTGTCGATAAAATTAGTTTATTTATGATAAAATTATATCTCCCGGTTATTTTGAATCATATAACCTATTTAATAATTGTATGCTTAGAAAAAGGTTACTTTAATATTAAATGGAGAGATTCTTAGTCTGCCCAGTCCCTAAAGCAAAAAATCCTACAAGTATTCAAGATTTGTATCCCATCATGCTCAAATTGTTGATTTAGATTTGCATAAAATTTTCTATGTATAAATCTATATAATAATATTATAGGGCTTTATATAAAGGGAGGGTAGTTGTATCAGTATCACCTGATTTTAAAGGGGTCTTATTATTCATTTTCCCAAATAAGTTTATATAAGTTTACTAGCATTATTTTTTAATGTGCCATTAGACGCAGAAATATCCGGAGACAATTTGGACCTCCCTGTATATTTAGTCCTTGTACATTTTGTTACGGTTTTTGTATAACATCTCACAATTAATATCCTTAAGAGTCATATGTATGACATATGCGTCTTTATGTAAAATAACTGTGATGTTGCTTTCTTTCACTGTCAAATTTTAATATTTTCGTCTCATTTTAAAAAGATTTTTAAATCGTGTTTCTCTTTACGAGCATCTGAATACCAAAAACTAATTACACACGTACGAAAAAAACTACTGTTATTTACCATCCTTACGAATGCATTAAATGTTGATGTGGTGGTCTGCTCAGTAGTATATGACATTAATAGCGTTCCCGTGTTGCTAACTCCATATATTTATATTAAAATTCATCAGGATCAGTTGCAACAACATCTAAATTTTATTTTTCCGACTTAAGAACAGTTAATTATCGAATTAACATTTATTATTACAGTCTGCACAGACAGTTTGTAAAGCAATGTACGTATATACTTAACTGAACGGGAATGATTTATGTATGTCCCGAAGACGGTTGAATTAAAATCAATAACTGGAATGTCGGAACACGAATCGCAATCCTTGTGAGCCACATGCTAGATTATCAACAGTATAAAAGCGTGTTTTTAAGAACCCCTGTTGTACTTACGCGAACGGACATTTTAATCACTTTAAGTCTAGTTGCCATTTTTGTAAGGCTATGTTTCGAGTGATTGCCTTCGCAGCCCTGGGGCATTGCCAGCCAAACTGAATTAGCTTTATTGAAGTTTCGTCGGCGCTGATCTTATTAGGTTCACTAGATTGCTGATCTATTTATCCCAGATATACTGATCTGTACGTGCGTGAAAATTAAAAGTAATTGTTTTTATTTTATTCTCTTTGCTTCGCAAGTGTTTCCTTTCAATGATATCGCCAGTTTGTATGATTTCAGATTTCCTTTTCGTAACTAAGTTCCACAAATCTCTCGATCACAAATGAGATCAACATGTTGTCTCGAAATTCAAGACGAGTTCCTCTGTTGAATATCTGAATGAAAGCTACAGATAAGATCGTAATATCAGTTTTTATTCAATACTTTTTGCTTGATCCCGTTTTATTCGCATACAGAAAACATATCACAATAAATTAAATTCACATTCAATTTAAGGAACATTTCATTAGAAAATTAATATAGGCAAGACTGATGCTAAACATAGAACATGATAACAGTAAAGCAGCGGTATAGGTGTAAATGACAATTTTCTTTTATTTTGAACACAAAACTGCCTTTTCTGTGCGAAATACTGAAAAATTTTACAATTTTTCTTTATTTATAAAATTATAATTACTTTCCATATATTCGTTTCATATATTCTACCAAATGTTACACTTCAGGAAGTTGGGCAGTTTTTTGAACAATTTGAGTTATTCTTATGTAATGTAGTAGTAATTACTACGTTATTATGGGTGATTTTAATATTCCACTCTTTAATACCGCGGACGCTGATGCCAAAAGAGGCATTTTGGTTAATTTCAAAGAATTTCTATCATAACAGCAAAGCAATGAGATAACCAGTGAGAATTCTGGACTTAGTACTTTCTAAAAGTGGCTATCATATTTTCACGAAAATGAGGAAGTTGCATGATTTTTTTTATATCACAGGTAAATAGACGACAGAAAAATATACTTTCTCCTACTGTTTTGTTAAAATTGTAGGTGAAAAAAAATATTTATTTCGGCTGAGAATTTAAAACCATTAAAACGCTCCATCCCTAACGGATGACGTCATTCGTAACCTGTAGCATCACGTCACTATTGATAAAATATTGAAACATCTGAAAAGAATATTGTGGTTATAGATTAACACGTTAAGGATGTTATGTAATCATTATCCGTCATATTAACCAATAATTAATAACAAGATTAAGAATGACAACATAAATGGACAAATTCAGGTCAAATTAGTGACGTCAAAATAACGTCATAGCAATATCATAACGTTTTAGGTCACGTGATTTCATTTACACAAAAGTTCAAATTTTAATGTGGCATATTAATGAAGCGAAATTTTTCTATGAGTTTCTTTTATTATATTATCAACTTAAATAGTACATATTATGGAAAAATAAGAAAATAATTTTTATAATTCATGCGTCTTCCTCATTCGCCGTTGGTAACAGAAGATAAATACCATCCTGCGTTGATCCTATCTCTGTCTATGCACACCCAGCAACCTAATAAATTTCCCGTTAAACCTTTCCATAAAGCTTATAATTTTAAAAAGGCTAACTTTTCAGCGCTGTACAATAAAATTGTTGTAACCGACTGAATATTTTTATTTTAATATGACGATGTTAATTTGGCTTGTGACGCGAGTAAACTATATTCTATACTGGATGTTGATGTACCAGGCTATACAACAAAAATAAGTCTCCAGCATGGTATAGTTTAGAACTAAAATGTACCATCCATAACAAGAGCACTATCGCAGACAGTACAAAAAGCATAAGAAATCTGAGCATTTACACAACATTAAACTAACTCGCGCATCAGTGGCTCATTCACAGGAATTATCAGAATTTTATTGGCAACACTGAAACCTCACTTAAAACCGATCCCAAGAATTTATGAGTCTTTGTGAAAACAAGAAAGGCCAACCTAGAATACATGGGTGTATGCACTATAACAATGGAGACTTAAACAGTCCTGAAAGCATAGTTGCTGGTTTCAGTCTTTAAAAGTATTTTTCTTCTTCCCAACGACGACTCTTATATGAACATTGACGACACCCACTTTAATATGCCCAATATAAATGTTACATAATTGCGTGAGGACAAAAAAGTACTTTCAATGAAGACTTTAAAAAATAAAATGACCTGTGGTCCGGACGGTATTCCCAGTTTTTTTTGTTAAAGACTGTGCACATGCCTTAGCGCAAACATTAACAACTCGCTTTAACTTATCTCTGAGGCAAGATGTTTTCCCCGATACTTGGAAAACTACTAGTATCGTTCCCATTCTGATAAATGGTGAGAACTCTAAGGTAACGAACTATCGGCGTATCATCTTACTGTGTAACTTCGCAAAAGCTTTTGAAATGTCTTTATATAATCATATTTACCCACTCTAGTTGGATGGGTGACCGTTCCAACGAAGACCGCGTCCTCGCCTCACACATCTTCCAGCGGCTTGTATATCAGTGTATGCGCGGAAGCCATACAACCTTAGGCGAGGGTTGTATAGAGGATATACCAACCTTCGGAGGGGATGTAAAGCCGTCGGTCCCTTGTTTATTAAATGTTAGGCAAGTAAAAGATCCCTGCTCTTCTTAAGGGAAGAGGTTCGGCAAAATTCCTGGTTGGGGGTAGCTTGTCTACAGGCGTCGGTGTTAGGCCTCAGTAGCGAAAATAGGCCGACGTTAAATAAATGTATAAAAAAAAAATTTACCCATTCTAGTGCTAATGCTTCGATTGCAACAAAGACCAACCGAAAGACTGATCTTACTTTTACATGACCTATATCCATTTAAAAACTTTATATAATAACAGGTATTTTACTTATATTTAGCACGATCTGTATAGCATTTTGATTCAGTTTTTTTAAGTTAGACTGTTTCAACTATCGGAAATTTTCTTTGTATAACTGCTACATTATTTCACTTTGTTTTATATACATATTTTTGTATCTTAGGAACTCAGTCATGTTTTTTAACACTATTATGTATCTCTGTTTACAGCATTTCAGGTTAACCAATTATCTACAAATCTACAAAACATATACATTCATTTATATTTCATTTTTATATTTTGTTTACTATGTACATGTAGTTATTTTTCTTACCTTTGAAACTTGCTCATTTTTCTGTTATATAGTGTTTCTTATAATATAATGAATTTACTGAATTCTAACAAAACAGTTGGTAAACGATTTACTTTATTACAAGAGTTCGTATTTTTTGGTTATGTATACAAATAACAAATATAATCTGTGGTATGCAACTATTGTCAACCTATTATCGATTAAAGATTTCTTTTATCGATTATATGTCACTATTGTAATTGTGCGCTTAAGTCGCCCATCAACAGATGGCACCACTTGTACCATTTTCGACATTTTACAGCTTTCCATTTAATGAGTAAAAGTAGATTTTTCAAGTTTGTATATTGGTACCGTATTTCAGACTGTAATAAAAAATAGTTTACCTTATTAGTTAAAATCACCAAAAGATTTTGCCTGCCTAATTTGATCTGATTGAGTCTAGAAACGTTCTGTGAGATCCCCAGTAATTTATACTACAATCAAATCCATATTTGGTGTGTTTAATTAACACTACAAGTTTGCGAATCAGGTTCTTAAATTTATATTAATGCAGCTAAATTTATACTCAGCTAAAATTTATATTAATGCAGCTAAATTTATATTAATTCAGCTAAGTTTATTTTAATTCTGCTTCTACATTTGCTTTTATGTATTAAGCAACAATACACATTAATTACTTCTACGTATTAAGCAAATTCACGTTTAATTTTTACGTAACTTCGCATTTACTTTTGCGATTATCATTTTTTTTTAAGCCGCATGGTTGGATAATATTTTTATATTTTTATTCCTTTGGCAAGACATTTAAGCCTTCTATTTTATATCATTTCTACAATCTTCACACATAAACTTCCTTGAGAAACGCAGACTTGTAAGAATAAATTGCCAGAGATATTTTGATTCGAAGGACCAGAGACAATTGGGGCCTGAATTGCATTGCAACTCTCACTCACCACGAGAGCCAACAGTTCGAAACTGCAGTTTGCAAGTGGTGTGTGACGACTGGCATGAGAGCTCCTTTAAGTAGGATCGGTCTTTCGGCTGGTGTTTGTTGTAATCGAAGCATTAGCGTTTTGATGGTAATGTGCAATTATTACACTTAACGCGCCAGGCTTGTAACTTCCAATTCAGCGCTCGGCGGGGAACATAGCCCGGAGAGTAGCTGTTGGTTGCAGTCTGGTTACGTTCCTCATAGTAAAATAAGGATTTTATAGAGGAGTTTGCGACTAAAAATATTATGTTCAAATAAACAATTATTATTATTGTTTTTAATATTATAACAGTAATGCGATCCGTATCTTATTATTCTACTACTCGATACCTTTTCCAAACAGACATATGAACACAGAATGCATGTTCGATGTGCTGCCAATGAAAATATTTATTTATTTTTCAAAACTAGCGACAGAGTATAAAGCATTTTTAATAAAATAGTTAGTTCCATATTTTTTTGGCGAAGTGTATAAACTCAGTAAAGCTGAATTTAGTTAGAAGTGCTAAAGTGCTTATTAAATTCAGTCGACCTGTGTTCCGTAATATGTGACTTCCAACGAGTACTGAAGAATAATATAAATTATATTCCCAGTACTGTAATAATACATAAAGTTCTATAATGCGGTAGTGTATATGTATAACAGCGTAAAATATATTCTAGTAAAAACAAAAACAGTAGCAAGCTAAAGCAGAATAAGAAAATAAATTATTACAAGAAAGTCAAGAGACATGACAAGAGAAATGTATTCTACGATACGGACGTTTTTTGCTCCGAGATCCAATACACGTTTTGGGTCGAGAAAGTTATTGAAACCATTCGTCAAATTCACAGATTCCGACAAAAAATACTCAATGTGTGAGATATGAAATAATCGATTGATCATTGGCGACCTATGGGGACGCCATTAAAATGGATTGCGCCAGGGTAACTAATGACATTTTTACTTATACCAATACAGGACCACGGTCGAGAAAAAAATTGGGCAAGAAAGACATAAATTATTGTCTCTAAAAGGTCTTTGAAAGAAATTTAGATTACGTGGTGCTGGAAGCGATTTAACTGTATATTCTTTTAAATTTATATAGTCTGGTAAATGTTATTTATATAAAAATCATAATTTTAATGTTGTATGTATATTTCTGGCCAGTGGCGGATTTGTGTGACATGGGGGACATGTCTTTTCCATCAGGCCAACGTGACGACTTCATTACAATCTAATATACGACCTACCTTTAGACATGACATCCTTGTTAAAAACCTTTTTATGACTAAATCTGGACGGTTAGAAAAGGGTTGTCATGACTTTTCATACAACTTTTATATGACTTAATTGGATACGACCTTTATAGGGCCATTAGGTCCTGTAAATTCAAAGACTTCTTAATGTTATAAAGAAGTTACAAGACTGTGACTGACTTTTATACGACCATATAGTCATAAGAATGAAATGCAATATTATGTCAATGTATATTCCATATAGTTTATCTATACGTACGTCTTTTATTCAATCGTTTAAGGTTTGGTTAAGTAAAACGCCATCAATCAAACTGCTAATTATGAAACCAAATATATGGTGTTTAATGACCTTTGTATAAAACTACCTTCGTGAAAGACCACATATTATTATTATTTTTTAATAACTCTTATATCATGCTTTCAGTCATATTAAGCATTGGATTGTAGATGATATATCGACCTCTTTACGGCCCCATAATGATCTTTTATAGGCCATACCTTTTTAATATCCCAATAGTCATTTTATGCTTACCATAAGACATTAATAAGACAAGGAATCTCGATACTCGTGTAACGACCTTCATACGAGCTACAGTTATTTAATTCATTTTAAAGACCATTTTACAACCGTTATACAACTACTAGGGCATGTAGGTAGTATGGAGGTCCTAATAAAGGTAGTCACGATCTTGTAACTTCTTCTTAACATTAAGAAGTCTTTGAATTTACAGAACCTAATGGCCCTATAAAGGTCGTATCCAATTAAGTCACATAAAAGTTGTATGAAAAATAGTGACAACCCTTTCCTAACCATCCAGATTTGGTCATAAAGATATCTTTTAAAGAGTTTATCGTGTTTTTTATAACAGTCAAAATGTTACTTGGGACTGCTGTTGTTTCTGATGCTCATATTGTTAATATTGGTGTTGCTGTTACTATTACCGTTACTGTTATTATTACTTATTTTTATTTTCTTTCTGCTAGTATCAATTCCTTATTATTATGATATATTTAAGTTGTGTATAGTTTCTACATAGTATATAAGTTGGCTCTGTGGCTCGTGTTAGGCTGAGGAAAAGGGTCCCAGGTTCAAATTCTGGCTAGGGCATGGATGTTTAGTGGTGTTTTTCATATATTATCGAGTGGACAGCAATAGGTTAGAAGGGGATGAGTGAGAGACAAAACGGCAAATCGCTGTACCACTCCTGAGTCTCAGCTGCAGCAGATGACAATGTCGTAAGCAATGGTCGTATATAATTGTCTGTGTGCTTAGTTATAATATGTATATCCACTGAACATGTATAAACATTTTATTGTGAATAACCAATTTAAGGTAACAGAATGTCCCTACGTATTATATATTTTCTAGTATTATGCACTTGTCGAATTTTTATTTTCATTTCTAAATAACCGTACATGTATACCTATATATGTAGAATACATTAGAGAAATGTTAAAGTAATTCATTATGATTAAACTCTCGAAAGTGTGGGAACATGAAGTAATCTACATTCAATCGTGGATGAAAGGCATAATCTTGTCCTGTAATCAGCAGGGTGCCTGAAACATTTTCAGTCACAAATACGACCTGAATAACATGTGTTCCTGAATAACTGAAGCGTGTATGAAACAAGAAACCGAATGTATATATTTAATATTTTTCCAGAATTAAATTGTATGAGGTAATTCCCATTTTGTCCCAGAAATAACGAAGTCTAAAGGTATATTGTCTATTTTTACTTGCATTTCTTTAACTCACAATGTTGTATTTTTCATGTTAATGTTGACAATAAATTTATATTCTTAAATAAATTGTGACGCGTTTTTCTCCACCTCGCACGATGACGTGCAGAAAAAGTGGGACACTCTTTGACACTCGAGCTTCGGAAACAACTTTTCGATTTACTCGGGCGCCAGTCCTAGTTTAAGTGATAGGACACACTCTCAAGCCGAGTAAGCAAGGCTGAGTAGCTCAAGTGGAGAAAGTTTACTCCAGTGGGTCAATATAGGAGAAATTGGGCGTTCACACACAAACAGTAAAACTCAGAATTTTTTCCAATAAAATCAGTGTATTCGCATAATCCTATTATTTACAACTCTACTTTTTCCTAACTACTTATTTTCTATTAAAATATCCAAACTACTAGATACCGGGAGTAGCAAGTAAATGTCTAGTACCAAATGACTCACACGACAGGGATAGCAAGCACAGAAACTACTATTAAAACATTAGCACCAATCAAGCAGCAAAGCGTTGGCACAAAGTCAGCGAGTTTTACGTGGACAATTTAATAAAGCGGTAACAGGGTGCAGAATAGATACGGATACCAGGCAAATGAAGCAAGAACACAATAACGTACATAAATATAAAACTATAGTGCAACAGTGTATAGAAAAAGTATAGAATACTTGGCTAATGTGCGCAGAGATAATTTATTAGTATAGTCTGAAAACACACACAAAAAAATGATTAGCTCCCTGCAAAGTTAAGGTATGATTGATACACAGTGGTGCAACTTTTCAGTGTTCCTAAAGCCCCTAGGGTAGGTACATACGAAACACTTACGAGTTGCATACAAAATTTATAGGACATGGCAATGCTGAAAAGATCAAGGTATGATTAATACACAATAATTGCACTTGCCAAGTTTCCTTACTCCGTTGTCTTCCTTCTTTATGATCTTACTTACTTCTTAGTAAACACTTGGGCACGTCTGCTCTCGGGAACGGTCAGATCGGACTGACCCTCTTCTCAGGCTTACAGGAACTTTTCTATAACGAAACAACTTATTAAAGGAGCGAGAGTATGCGCCAGGCAGATGCGCAGTTACTCAATGTCAAAAGTATGGACTTGGAATTAATATATGACAAGTACGATACCTTTTGGGTTAAATCTCGGAGCGAACACGTCTGCTTGCGTGGAGTCGTTCTGGCTGACTGCCAACATGGTATGAATTTAACTATTTCCTTCAAATATGAAGAAGTGGGAGAAACAGTGAAAAACAGATGCGCAATGGATCAACGTGACGTCAAATGGAATATTTTAAATACAGATTTATGGACTTAAATTATTTCGGAATATATCGCGACTTATAGGAATTCACATACCTTAATTTGTGGACTTGGGATATTCTTATGATAGCACCGGAGCAAGCAGCAAGCACGTGTACATCGTAGGACGGCAGCTAGAAGATTGACCGAAATATTTCAATTGTTACTGAAAGAATGACGTCGCACGAGTGACGTCAGATCGACTTAAGAAATATTTCTTACTTTGATATCACAGCACGGAGAGCCATGTACCTCTAATGTGTTTGGTAACTGGGAATGTACTGACTCTCGCGTGGTTTTGGCTTGCCTGAAATATAGAAACTCTTCTCTTCGCTTCCCCTCACACGATTTCATCTATACTTTACAATCTGGTACACCTACGCAGTGCTTCTAGACATTAATATTTTTATTGACTTTTAAACTAATTCGCCTACGGCGGTACAGCATATCTATAAAAATAGATATAACAGAACAATTCCTATAAAAGATTTTCAAGAAAATAATGGTATCTTATGACATTTCGATAACGAAAAATACTTCCTTACAAAACACATTATATTTGAAAGTATGAGAGATGGTAAATATGTAGTAAAAAAATTACCTAAAATAGAAATAATACAATATAATGTCGTGGTCTATTGATATGAGTTTACGTAGTGCTTTTTAAATTAACCCACTTTGTGTAAATTTTCTTTTAGGTTTTATAAGTCGCCAAATTATAATTGGGATGAACATGAATTAATTGGTTAATAATGCCATACGATGTCAACTCGAGCGGTTAAATTTGCATGAATTATAATGTTGATTGTTCTGTTGAAAACTGTAATAATATTACTTGGAAAAGGATTATTGAAAAATCGTGCTTTAAAGTCGATTGGTCCAAACCATGTCGTGTGCTGAGAAAATGGTCATGGAATAGCTCTTGATGGGTACTTCAACATAACAATTTTGAGATTAAATTTAATGGTGTAATTTGCTGTTTCCAGTATAAAATAACTTTTCGCATTACATTTTCATACAGTTTATTTAACGAACAATTTCAGAGCATTAAAATAAATCATTCGTAATGTCAGTTTTAGTTCTATATCAAATTTCAAGATAAGATATTTCGATAGATTACGTTTAATTTTTCACGGATGGTACGTAATTCTTAATTGTTTGATAGCTCTACGCAAGAACGTAATATTTTGCTTCTAATACGATTTGCCCTGTTGTTACAGGATGGCAATGTAATAACAAAATTAGTTGATTTCATGTTCCAATATTTAAAATGGAACTTTTACATTTGAAATGAAACGAGAAATGTCTGTTATTGAATATTGAACATTTTGATTGCACCCAGTTTGATTTACATTCAGGACGGCGGTAGTTGATCAAATTATATCGCATACAAATAAAATAATTGTATATTATATAAGGTATCCCGTAATATGTTTTACAGCCAGTAGCTCCGTTATTTATTTATTTATTTACACTGCTCTACAGATTACACCAATCCAATTACAGAGCAGGAAGTAGTCCCGCAAAATTATAATTAATACATATAAATACCACATGTAACATAACAACGCACTTTTTTTTATACATTTATTTAACATCGGCCTATTTTCGCTACTGAGGCCTAACACCGACGCTTGTAGACGAGCCACCCCCAACCAAGAATTTTGCCGAACCTCTTCTACAGTAGGGATCTTTTACTTGCCTAATATTTAATAGACAAGGGACCGACGGCTTTACATCCCCTCCGAAGGATGGTATATCCCCTATACAACCCTCGCCTAAGGTTGTATAGCCTCCGCACATACACTGATATACAAACCGCTGGAAAATGTGTGAGGCAAGTCTTCGTTGTGAACACGAACGGAATCCCTGTTTTCGAAAAATAAAAAATTGTCGTCAGAGCTTGGAGTTTTAGAGCTTGGTAGAGACTCCGGGAGACTTTCGTGCACTTATTTTTGGTTTGATAGAGTCTCAGTGTTCGATTTCTGGTAGTGGTTATTTAAAGTCTGGTTTAGCACTGATTTGTCTTTGTGTAATTCTTGCAGGGTCAACAGCTACACCCTGTATATGGTTTTCTTGGAATTAAAACACATTGTTTAAACGGAACGAACAAAAATTATTTATGTAGATTTTAATTTTCAAATTTTAATCTGAAAAAATTCACTTGGAAGGTTGAGCCGCGAAGGCGAATAAAATAAAGGAGCCACTGAAGGAGTAAGTAAGTATTTTCTTAAAACTAAATGGGGCCACTTAGGCGATTACTTCACTTGGAAAGTTGAGCTGCGAAGGCGAATAAAATAAAGGGGCCACTGAAGGAGGAAGTATTTTCTTAAAACTAAATGGGGCCACTTAAGAAGATTACTTAAAAACTAACTCTTTTTAACAAGGTTTCGGCCTGGGAAGCTAGATTTGAACAGCTGGTCACGAAAAGTATGCAGGGTCAGGAAATAAGAAAGCCTAACTAGACGGTGGGTAACTACAACTTGAGTTAAATAGAAACCGGACCGGATGCACTAGTAAATTAACTTATTACATTTAAAATCACTTTTAAATAACTAAACTTCAAAAACCACTTCGCGAGTACCAAACAACGGAGCCACTGTCAAAGTCAGAACCTTGTTTTGGGCTTGCCGTGCACCGGTATTTATATTGTTAGTCTGTTGTCCCATGAACCTAGCACGAACGCTTTTACCCCCTATTTAGAGCTGAATTTGATACCATCGAGTATGGATCGGCACGTGGCGAAATATTTCACAATATTGCGCAATAGTTTGCAAAAGTTGAATTTTCGAAATTAAAGTTATATGGAAAAATCGGCAATGGAAAGGAGAATTTTTTTATATAAAAACGAAGTTCGAATCGTTTCGGGTTTTGGAGATATTGAAGTTTGATTGATTGAAATTTTAATGGTTTGAAAGGACCCCGTAAACTTGTCACGAAGGTCAGACGTTTAACAGTTGAAATTACATGAGAATGTTCCCGATAGATGCGAGGTGGCTGGAAATAAGATATGAGAATGTTCCTAATAGGCAGGAATCGAGTATGAGCGGAGATATCGGTTGACAAGAAATATCGAGATATTGTATGTAGTTTTACGAGGGGCGATAAAAAAATATTGAAACTTGAATTTAGTGAACGGTTAGTAATTAATTTATGAACCGAATCAGGATGTTCAAGTTTAAGTATGTCATTTTTTATATATACGAGGGGTGATCGAAAAGTAGTGAAATTAGGAATAGTAATTAAGTTGCAAGAAATTGATGAAACTAAATTGAATATTAAGGCTCGAACTATGGAACGTAGTTTGGTGTATACGAGGGGTTGTCAAAAAGTAAAAAAATTTGAAATGTGAATCGGTTGCAAGAAATGTATGAAATGAATAGAATGTTAAGATTTGAGGTAGTTTGACGTATACGAGGGATTGCCAAAAAGTAATAAAATTCGAAACGTAAAGTGGTTTGTAAAGAGTTAACGAAACGAGATTAAATGTTGTGATTATAGGTACGGATAGTGATTTTAATCTTTTTGATGACTATGGGGAAGGGGCTGTATTTTTAAGACGTGTTTTTTGTAAAATGACTAGATTGAATGTTGAAAGTGTGTTATCGGTGAATTTACGTTACTTTAGAATTATCGAGTATTTCTGAATTTGTCCAGATTTTTGTGACCTTGAATGTAGTTTTTTGGTGTAAACTATGTCTGGTTGACTTTTCTTACATGATTTGTCGTGGTGTGTGAATCAATGTAATTCTTTAGTGAATTTTTAAATTTTCTGTTTTTGTTTTTTGACTTGTAGGTGAGATACCCTACAATAGTTGGAACGGTCACCCATTCAAATACTAACCACGCCTGACGTTGCTTTACATAGTATCGAAGTATGTATATAGTAAAGACATACCTACGCTCGCCCCTACATTACTTTAATAGTAGTGATTTTAATGTTTTAGGGCTGGCGTGAAAAATATCAATACTTGAACAAAAATTATCAAAATTGTGATATATTTTAGACAATGGCGAAAAGTTGCACTATTTTTTTATTCCTTAAGGAACAATCCCTAATTGCTGCTTTTAAAATTGCACCCTTATTTTTTTTTAGTAAAAATAAATCTCCACTTAATATTTATTTAAAGTTAAATTCTCCAAACAAAATAGCTTGATTTTTAAATCGCTTTTGTTTAACTACAAGTCTCTAAAAGACTAGGTTCAGAGTCCGTGAGCGGGAGTAAAATACCTTGTTTAGTAAAACGACTTTACATGACTTTATCTGTTAAACTTTGTAATCACTATAAAAAGTCCATTGTGATCAGATATCAAATTTTAACTGGATTTTTTAAATACGAGTTTTAAAATTGATCCAGCATCAATTCAAATGTTTTGTAGTGCTTACATAATAGTTTGATTTTTATTTTATGTTTATAAAATAGACCTCATAATCTCCAATTTGCGGCGCAACAAAAATTACCACTATTACATCGTGTAGGTTTATCACAGAAATTACGAAATGTCATCGAGCTAGACAAAGTTACTGCTGCTGTAAATAAAGTGAAACTTGAAAAGCTTGACATATTAGCACAGCTCTATAAATATCATCATAAATATTCAATTACTGTATCCGACTTCAGTAGGATGCTTCTTGAAACTCACCCATCTTGTACGACAGAAAATTACACTTCATTATTCCAGACTGCAAGACATGATTTGAAAAGATACGGTAAAATATTTTGACTACAATAGACTAGAATCCCTTTCACGGTGACACTTTACAACAGTTACATTTTCCTATATTTTAAATGGCTTTTGTTGTTGGATGTTGCATGTGGTTCATAAATAAATCTAAAATCGATAATTCAGTTAATGGGCCTCATTATTGCAGTCGTGGAAGTATACAAACATGTTTTGCGAACACAGGAGATATAAATTGAGTTTAACTGTTATATAGCACATAAATTATTATAAAGTATTATTAAGAACAATGTAGATGCATGAGCAGCTTTGTTACCATGAAAAATGTTCATCAAACGCTCGTCAGAACGTTTTCAATTTAAATTTTTATTCTATTCGTTCCTTGACATGCATATGGAAAACTCCTTATGTAATCCCTTAAATAATGTAATCTACGGCAAGTAAGAGGGTGTAAGACAGGAACAGGGGCTGATAAGCAAGCTCAACTAAACATTGAGCTGCTGATGAATGGGGAGCTGGGCAAGCTTTTGCTATAAGCCCTGCTCGCACACTTTGTCACCTCGTGCTTTATGTCTTTGATGGATGACTCTACACTGAACGCAGCTGTTTCTTTAACACCTCTATTAATGTCATTTTTATCGTATATTCATCAAATGTCGCCTTAAATTTTTCATCGGACTGAAAACTGACGAGGCATGCTATCAATTGATTATAAAATATTGGCCCAGCATTACCAAGCGCCAGCGAGACTTGTTCTTTTTCGGTTTGACTGATTGTGCCGTTGTAAGGCCTGTAATTCCTTAGGTCTATCTATTAAAACATATTATGTGCGATTATTTCAATTATTAAATAATGTTAATTGAAATGTGGCGATTTAAAATCAGATATTTATTCCATCACCAGCGTAGATTCTACAGGATCTAATTTAGGCATACAATAGTAGAGTAAATTTACCAGACTATTGTAGCCAATAGGGATGCCTAATTTAGCATACATGTAACACTATGTAAATTTCCTATATAAGTTAAAATTTTGACTCGTACTTGTTTTGAGCCATTCAAATATGTTCTAGGTATGTGTACAGCGCTATCTTTGCTGATGCAGCTTTATGGCGTTCTATTTAATATAATTTTTTGCTTAGTAGACTATTGTTAGTTTATAAATAGGAGTGCTGCTCATTTATTATTCAGATTGTTACCAAGCTCGAGCTAGCAACTTGAAACTTATTATCATAATAAAGTTAGCTTCTTGTGAACAACAAATTTTGTTTGGTTTTTAAAAACGCATCTTCCGTGGTTGAAGACCTAACTGGCGCAGTCGGAACGGATTTGTAGAAGGTAATCTACCGAAGAAATACCGTGAGTTTCATCTATTTGTCTGCAAAACGACCCAAAACTCCAACAAGAAGAAAAAGTGTAGTTCCCGCTGGTAATCATCTCCAAAGGCTCAGCAGACACCCCTTCCAACCGGGGTAAGTCGAGTTTGTTTTCCGTTGTTCATTTTCTGGGTATATATCGTATAAACTCAAAAAATTCTTAGTTAGTAATTGAGAACGTCTTGCTCAACTGTCGAGTATTTACAATCATTGTGAAAAAATTTCGCAGATTCACTATCGTGTGAAACGTAGATTAAGCAACAAAGAAAAAAGTCAATTTTCAAATTTTCTGTTATTTTACACTTCGTAAAATAAAATTTCATTTTACCATCATAAACAAATAAATTATGTGAATTTCTGTTATTTTACATTTTGTAAAATAAGCGAACTGTGGTCAGATTTCAAGTTACCATCATAAATAAAATTCTGAATACTTTTTGGTATCTTATACTTTGTAAAATAAGCGACCTGTGGTCAGATTCCAAGGTACCATCATACAAATTTTAATTAATATATTTTGTAGTATAAATTATGTAAAGTGCCATACATATAAATATTTTTCTGTGTTATTATTAACAACATTTTTAGTGAAACATTTATTTTATAATTTTATGACTGATAATTCATTAGATTCAATACTCTGTTCACTCAGTTCTTTATCTTTATCTCTAAATAATTCTGACACAAATCAAAATCTAAAAACTGTGGAGAAATTCGCACACAAAAAAAAATTTTTACGTAAAATTGAATTTGACAAATTAATGTAAAAAAAATGTCGTATAAGTCTCTATTTAGTTCAAGTCGAAAATATAATATAGAGCCCTCAATCAATAGATTTATGACTAAAATAAATACAATAAAGAAAATAATTTGTGACACTTCACAACTAGCCATTCAGTCACTGCTGACGCTAGTACACACCAAAATCAAGACAAATAAAATCGCAAATCCCATTCTCTCTTTCTCATTAGGCAAAGCTCGAATTACGTCTCAAAAAATATTCATTTATAAAATATGTCGATTTAACAAATTTTGACACCCCTATAGTAAGTATGAAAATAAATTCAAAAACGATAATGCCCCTTATCAAGACAAAAGGCGAATTATATCCCCAATTAGATAACATTCACGAACATCTAAAATACTTAATAAACCAAGTCGAGGAAAAATTAAAAAATATAAAACCATTCGGAAATACGCGACCTAAAAGAGGACTTTTTAGCATAGTTGGAAAAGCATATAAATGGGCCTTCGGTACTTTAGATTCAGATGACGCGAAGCGATATGATAATGCTGTATTTACTTTAGAATCAAATCAAAAAGAAATGCATACAGATTTAGAAAATTGTGCAATAATTACAAAAAATTTCATGAATGAAACAATACAAACTTTCCAAAAAATTACTATGAATCAAAATCAAATAAATGCAAGATTAAGAACTATTGAACAAAACTTAGAAAAATATGCACTATTCTTAAAACTACGAAATTTCTTAGATAATATGATAATAGATTGCATCGAGGATCTGTACCTGTACCATGTGACGCAGACCATTTCACAAAGAGATTGCCTACCCGAAGTACTCAGCGGTACCTACTCCCTGCCAGACCACAGAGGTTGTCATAAAAAACGACATCCTCGAACAAGTAAACAACGCGTATGTTATAGCAATATCAGCTATAAATATGACGACAATAGAGAAGCAATGCCAAGAACACGGCTATTCCACCATCAATCAACCCCATTTGATATAATGTCAATAAAGATGCCGAACGTGAGAACCAGAATGGACCCCCGAGGAAACAAGCCCTGAAAAAACTCGTTCCCTTATTTTTTCAGCTTAGGGATGGAGAAGTTATGTGTATAGCGCTATCTTTGCTGATGCAGTTTTATGGCGTTCTATTTAATATAATTTTTTGCTTAGTAGACTATTGTTAGTTTATAAATAGGAGTGCTGCACATTTGTTATTCAGATTGTTACCAAGCTCGAGCTAGCAACTTGTAACTTATTATCGTAATAAAGTTAGCTTCTTGTGAACAACAAATTTTGTTTGGTTTTTAAAAACGCGTCTTCCGTGCTTTAACACCTAACTTTCTTCAACTTCGACACTTTAGTAATAATCCAAAGTACTCGCAGTGTGATAACTACTACTACCGAAAATTCAGTTAAGTTCATGTTTATCCAGTCCTTCTAACTGCAACAAAACCAAACTTAAATATCACGGATGTCTATAAAACCGTAGCACCCGGTGACCTAATTCGCTTAAAAAGGATATTTCGAATGGCGGATTTCGTCATTTAAATAACTTTTTGTATAAAATGATTAAATAAGTGAATTCAGCTCCCCAAACTTTACATTTTACAACATGCTACTGAAAGAGTCTGCATAAAATACACAAAGGGCTAGTGAAACTAGAGGAGCATAAAGGGAACCCTAATATTCCAGCTAGCAACGGTCACTTTGCATATAAATGAGACAAAATTGAAATTGTAAAACTGTATATTTTCACTAAAAGTAATCAAATTAGCAGTTTATGTATGGCTCTTGATTCTATGTGCATGGGATGCGTTTTTGTTCGCTTTGCTTAATCTAACGCGTACTAAAATTGAAAACTGGAGATTTCGCAATTTTGATACTGGCTGTAACTATTTCAAATCATATCAAATAAATTTGATATTGTCCTTGTGGGTTCAACCACAATAGAGAATTATACGATATAAAATTAGTGCCTTGAAAATAGTTGGTTTAACTATAGTAAACTCCACCACTATAAAGCGTTAAAATTTTTCATGCTTAATGAAATTCTCATAAAGTTCTCCTCTTTAGTTAATATTAAAGTAATTTACGTTGTAAAGTTTACTAGTGGTCTGACTAACAACTATTATTAAATTTCTCATACTACTGTTTGTTACTGAATTTACCCCAAACTTTAATAAGCTGGTAATTCTTTGTTTTAAGCTATTATTCGTAAACGCTGACCATGTCCAGTAGAGATGCTTCAGAGCGCCCTCTTCATACTTTACTAGGTGAAAGACGCAGTCATTTTAAGCAAAAAAGTTGTTATGAACACAATATTTTTAGAATACATTGAGTTTTGATGCGGTATTCATTTTTATGTTGACTCCTATGCCATTTTACATGTTTTGATGTATTATATATTAATTATTCATCTTGTAATTTGATTTAAATAAAAATAAGGTATATTGTCTCTTGACGGGAGCCACTGTGATATATGTATTTCAAAATAAATTAAACTAGCTGAACTCTGTAGAAGTTCAACTCAGATACAGCTACCTTTGTGTAGATGTGCTTATATGATCTCGATATTTATGAAGCAATTGCAGTATATCCACACAAATTCACTGGCCACTGCTAGTCAGCTATTCTAGGAGGCAAGAGCCATAGGTGAGGATTGTTAAGCCACTAACCAGAGTACTGTAATGTGTCTGTGAGAAACTTAAAGGCCTGTGGGCTCCTTAGGCTCTAGCAGCCCAGAAAGATAACAAGAAAATAAAACACAGTACGTAAGGCTAGGTACTACATTTACTCTCGTGCAAAGATAACGTAAACTCTAAAATAGAAAAGAACACTAACAAACAATATAATACTTAAGCATATATAAAATGCTAAAAAACGTAATTTAATAAGTTAAAAACTCAAAAAATATATTAATCTCACAATGTATTGACATCTTTCACAAACTGGAGACTAAAATTACTTTTGGTACTCAATAGTTTACATAATCCCACCACAAGGACAAGTGGTGTTGACACCTAAGAAAATTGTGATGAACACATAACCTAACAAAATGGTGTCAACACAGATGCTCAACAGCACAAGAAACGTCCGCATGGACACCCATAGTTAATCACTGATCAAACTAATAAGGTTTAATCCTACATAATCAAAATAATGATATCGTTACGACGAACGAAATTTCTGAACAGAAATTACCTTATGATGTTTACTTCTAAGTACGAAAATTAATTTAGTGACTAGGTAAAAAGTACAAGACGGTGCTAAAAACTCGGTATCGTATCGTTACAGTCTACAAGTTATCTAAGCACAAATCTACCATAAATATATCAAAAACACAAAATATAAAACAAATAGTGTAAACGGGACGCTAAACCTTTTGCTAAGAACCGGTGCCTGGTGAATTTAAGTCATTGATAAATAAATAAACACCACAAAAATTAGACAACGCCCAATTCCAGAAGCCAGGGCTTGTGCGGAAAGGGGTTACACATTGAAAAAACGCGGACACACAAACACTTCCTTCAGCAGTGCTGAAGCCAGGATTCGAACCCGGTGGTGCGATGTTCGTGTGATTAATCGTGATTGCCACCTCGCGCCTTAACCTACCCGGCTATCGACCAGACCTTGATGAAATGTATACTATAGTAACTAAATTGCATCGTAGGTTAAGTCGAAATGATTTAAAGTTAGTACTTATTCCTTGGGACTTAAAATCAACATTGGAAAGACTAAGATTATGTCAACTCCTCATCAAGTGAACCAAATAGACATTACACTTAACGGAAATTCTCTTCAAGTGGTGGATCAGTTCAATTACTTAGGCAACGTTGTTAATGACAAAGTAAACATGGACAGCGAGATTCGCAATAGACTTAACGGTGCATCTAGAGCACTCTGGGGACTTAGAGAGAGAGTATTTGACAACCACGACCTTGCTTTGTCAACGAAAATGGCTGTCTACAGAGCAGTTGTCATTCCAACACTGCTATATGGATGTGAAAGCTGGGTCATTTACCGTCGTCATGTGAAAGAATTAGAACGTTTTCAGCAAAGACACCTCAGAAGTATGATGAAAATCCGTTGGTTCCATTACATATCAAACGTGGAAGTACTCAGGAGAGCAAACAGCCTTCCAATTGAGGAGCTTATTTCAAGAGCACGCCTAAGATGGGCAGGTCACGTTCATCGTATGCATGATAACCGCCTTCCTAAATGTACACTTTATGGGGAATTGCTAAGCGGTAGAAGAAGGCGCGGCGGTCAACGAAAGAGGTTCAAAGAC
This sequence comes from Leptura quadrifasciata, assembly GCA_963675555.1. Taxonomy (NCBI): domain Eukaryota; kingdom Metazoa; phylum Arthropoda; class Insecta; order Coleoptera; family Cerambycidae; genus Leptura; species Leptura quadrifasciata. The sequence goes on from OY776678.1 coordinate 122,764,156, forward strand.
GTTCTCCATGAAAATCTAAAATCGGTATTCCAGACGAGCAATGGGAACAACTTGCAGCGGACAGAACCGAATGGCGAGGGGTTGTGGCCAGCTATCAAGGAAATGTTGCTGCAAGAAGGCCGAATCCAAGACCTAACCAGGTCTATGTTTGTCCTGACTGCGGTCGACATGTGCTCTCCCGAATTGGCCTCTATAGCCATAGTCGTGTGCACCGTAGATGAATGGGAATTACAATAGACTACACCTTTTACTTGTTTTTTATTACACACAATCTGTCGACTGTAACTTTTTTTTTTTTATACTCGGACTCGAGTAAAGGCTAATAATAATAACATCATACAGGGTGCCGTAAACTCATTAAAATCACATTTCTCAAAATAACTCATTTCAAATCACAAATTTCTTCATAAAAATTGTTATTCCTGCCGGTAACGATTACACATTACGGAACTTTTGGTACCGTTTAACCCCTACTAAATAGAACTTTCTGAATATCCTGATGGCCCATATCATAATATTTAAAAAAAAATAAGTTGTTTTGAAAATGTGATTTTAATGAATTTACAGCACCCTGTATGATGTATTATTGGACATATTGACGTTATCGTATTTTTTATATGAATTACATTGGAACAAAAATAATTGTAACATATTCACAACCATCTAGATTGACAACTAAAATGCGAATTATTTTTCATGCGATCCTGTATAAATTGTTCAAAATAGTATAAATGTATCCAAATTGTGATCTTTATTTCAAAAATGTAAAAACATACAGAGTGGTCCATTTTAAAAAGACTATTGGGGCCATTTCCGGTGCAACCGGAAGTGACAAATATGGCGGATAGGTCTCAAAAAGTTGAAAATCTTACCTAATTTTACCACACAAAATTTTATCCCAATATCTTTAAAAACAGGGAAGTTATAGGGGTGGCTCACTATTCGTTTATACCCGGTATATCTATCTCCTAGACCAAATCCAAGTTATCCTTCATCCAAGGGGTGTATTACCCAAATTCCGAAATTTAAGATAATCAGATACTTAAAAGTATGATTCATACTAATATATCCATTTACAAAAATTCCACGACGTAAATTATAATAATAAGTACTCGTATCATTCATAAACGTACAAAAAAGTAGTAATAATACGATGAAGAACGTGGCGTGGCACGGGCCGTTCAAAATGAAATACAGGTAAGGTGCACATGCGTAACACAAAATTTGCAACTCAAACCATGAAATAGAAAAATTTCACGTGATCACTAGCTCGACAAGCTGTTATTCAATTTGTTTTCAAGATACTAAATTTTCACTAGAGAAATTAAAAAAATGGAGAAAGTACGGGAGCTGTAATGAAACTATCTCGTTAAAATTTACAAACATCATGGAAGAAGAAGAAGAATAGTTCAGGTGATTTACTTCACAGCATATGCGCGGACAATAAGAGTTTCAGAAGACTTTAAGGTTGTTTCTTGGTACCAATTTTTACCAGTTCTTTCAACTCATTTGCATTTATAGGCGTAAGGAAGATTTTGTGTCTGGTGATTCTTGCTAATTTCTTTTTGTTTAATCAGGTGCTATTCAAGATTATCTATCTATTTAATAGTTTATAGTTTACGTCACAAATATTAATTATCTTTGATCATTTTGTTCAGTGCGATAGTGTGTGTGAGTGATACGTCCAATTATAATTCCACAGTACCTTGATTGTGTTATAGCGAATATCAGACACTACATACTGTGAAAAATTCACCGGGATTAGGTACGTGTTTTACAGACTGCTCTGCCACTAACTCGGTGTACGATTTCCAATTAAAACAATGCAAGCTAATTTCATTTTACAGAATAAAACTCGTCCGCGAGATAGACAGTAGGAGTTCCAAAGCCGCCACAATATGCTTGCTTATTAAATTGAATCAAACGAAAATGGGAACCCTGGTCGGCCTTCAGTCGATACCAATTTATTTAGCCGATACATAGATGTATCATGAATTTTAAAACATGCAAAAATTCACGCAATTTGTATGTTAATAACCGAACAGTTACGACTCTATCGTTTCACAATAATTAATCTTAATTGGAAGCGCTCTAAATTGATTATAATTGGCATTATAACACTGTTTCACGGTTTTAAACTATACCTACATTTAATTATTCAAATAGGATATAGGTCGTTTCAAAGCGTTCGTTATAGTAATCAGCTTCGACAGTCATTTATAGCAAACAAATTTTGAACTAATTCCAACTCTTCATATACTCCTGTTTAATTAATAATATTTAATAATTGGGATTTACATCACAAGTGGCACAGATTGTATGTTCGTGAACAGTTGAGGGACTAAACTTTTACCGTTGATAAATTTTCTCAAAACAATGAAGATTTCATTAAGAGCAAACAAGCTGACTGATAACTGTCCTGAAGTTTATATTGGACAAACCAGAAGGAATTATAAAAGTAGAATTTAAGAACATAGGAAATGGTTTTGATATAGTAAATTTTATTTACTATAATCATCTATTCTGTTTAATTCGTTATTTGGTAAAAACTGTTGTGTAAAAGATACAAAGTAGTTTTTAGTTAATTTGTAATGTCTATGTTGTTGATTGCCTTAAATTTGTACGCGGTTCAAGTAAAAAATTATGAAAAATATACAGGGTGGGGTAATGGTGCGTCGAACCTCGATATCTCGAGTTCTACGATAGCTAGAAATTTTTTTAAAAATTGCAAGTAAACTAGATAAAAAAGTCTATAACTGGAAATTTTTTCGAACATGTAGGGCGAGCCTAGACGAAATTACAGGACCAAGTGCCTTTTTTTTAAATGGAGTACTATGTATACAAGTACATTTTTTTAAGCCTCTTTCTAGGCTCTATTCATTCTTGTATTAGCATTGAATATCTTCCAACCACTTTGATGTAATGAATTTTTTTTTTGAAATAATGCAATCTGCAGATCGATAATAAAAAAATCACCACAGTCACAATTATGGGTATTAAGAAAAACTTTTGTGAATACCAGTTACGAGACATCTAATTAATGTTGTTGAATCAATTTTATTTCCTAAAAATGTACAGGGTGACCAACAATTATTTTTCAATTAAGAACATTTGAATTTCTCCAATTTTCTCAAATGAAACACCCTGTATATTTTTCGGCGATGTGATATAGAAATAAAAAGCGAACATTTTTGTAAGTACTTCCCTAGGGTTAGTTGCAACCAATTTCGTTTTATTGAGCAATAATTATAAAATTCAAAAATAAATTTAAAAAAGAGGTTTCTTCAAATAACTCAGTAGAACAAATTATAATAAATGTTCCACATGTTGCCCATTTTGATTGACACACATCTCTATGCGCTTTTGAAATGGGGTTCGTACTGTTCCTAAAACTGCCGTGTGATAGATGTAAAGGCAGTTATTATTCTTTCCTTCATATTTTGTACTGTTGTTGGTGTGTCTCTGTACACATCCTATCTAGAATTATTTTAGAGAGATTTATCAATAATTGTGGCAGATAGTTTTCCAGTAAATGAAGATGAATAGTTCCAGTCAATGTACTAGCAAAGAAATGTGACCCTATTACATGTTCTCCAATAATTTCTCCCCGAAAGTTTATAGACCGTCTGTGTTGGTTATCAACTTGCATAAAAAAGCGAGGATTTTCCTAATCATAATAATGGAAATGGTGCCTATTAACAAATCCATTTTTATAAAAAGTTGCCTAATCAGAGAATAAAACATTATTGAAGAAGTTGACATCATGTTGCATTTCACCTCTGGCCCAATTACAAAATTGTAGGGGCTATTGAAAATCGACATCAGATAATTCCTGGTGCATTTGAATATGTTACGCATGCAACTTATTTGTTTTTAAGATTCGACCCGATTCGACTTCTCTTTGACTAACATGGGGATTCTCAACATTTGTCCCGTTTATAAAAAGGATAACAAGGCTGCAGTTGAAAACTATAGACCAATTACCATTTTATGTAACTTCAGCAAATTATTTGAAAGTGTCCTTTATAATATTTTATTTTCCCATGTTAAATCCCAAATTTGCTTTAATCAGCACGGGTTTCTCGCTGGTAGATCGACTGTTACAAATCTGGCTTGCATAACTCAATTTATTGCGGAGACGTTAGATGGAGGAGGTCAAGTTGACGTCATATATACAGATTTCTCTAAAGCCTTTGACACACTCGATCATGGTATCTTGTTACAAAAATTGTTCAACCGAAACATTTACTAACTTTTTTTACTCATATCTATCTGACAGGAAACTTACTGTCCAATACCATGGATTTAAGTCTGATGAAATAACAGCAACGTCTGGCGTTCCTCAAGGGTCCGTTCTTGGACCCTTGTTATTCATAATATTTATAAATGACATTAACTGTGAGCTTCTAAATAGCACTCTGCTGTACGCTGACGATTGCAAGCTGTACTCGGCCATCAACAATTTAAATGACTGCTTTAACTTGCAAAAAGATTTGCAACAAATTAGTACGTGGTGTGACAAAAATAAACTGCATCTAAATATTAATAAATGAAAATACATGTCTTTCACAAGAAAGCTTAATCCAACTGAGTTTACTTATTCTTTAAATGATATTCAGCTATCTAGATGTAATCAATTTAAAGATCTTGGGGTCATCTTCGACAGTAAGTTAACCTTTAATAATCACATAAATGCTATCGTGGCCAGTTCTTACAGAAACCTAGGTTTCATAATCAGAAATACCAAAGACTTTGTGGATAATAACACCTTGATATTGCTGTTCAATGCATTTGTCAGATCAAAATTAAAGTATGCCTCCATAATCTGGAGTCCAGAATACGCCGTGCATAAACTTAGCGTTGAAAAAACGCAAAGGATCCTCAGTAAATATCTTTTGGTATAGAAATGACGGAATTTATCCAGCAAGAGGTACACCTCAATGTGATCTATTAAAGAGATATCAAATACATGATTTGGAATCCCGCCGTAAGTATTCTTCGATTGTGTTTTTATATAAAATTTTGAATAATGTGATTGATTGCCCTGAGTTATGTAGTTATGTCAAATTATATGTACCATCAGTTCATACACGCTCGCTCAAATAATTCTTTTTATCTACATACGCCTCGTACAAATTTACTTAAATCTTCACCCTTGCGTATGATGTGTTCAAACTATGCATATATACAGGACGATGTTGATATATTTTGTACTACTGTTAAAAAAATTAAGCAATCTGTATTGCATTCAAACTAAAAATATTTACTAGTTTATGTACACAAATATTTTATGTAATTATACTTAAGTTTTTCATATGTATTTATCGTACAAAATTCTGTAACAATGTTTTGTTCTTTCCTACCCTGTAATTGGATTTCTTATCTGTTTGGGTAGTTGTATTCTAAATAAATAAATAAATAAATAAATAAACAGTTGCCAGCACCATAGAAAAGTCATTTTCTTCATTCACAATACGTTTTATTCTTTCACTTTTATTATATTCGACATTTCCAGTTTAGAAAAATTTATCGAGAAGGTTTTGTAAGCTGCTAACATCAGAAATCCTTCTTTCAGGATAACGTTGGTGATAAATTTTATTAGCAAGTATTCAATTTCTGTATGACTCACTCACAGTCATGTCTACAAGTTCCGCTTTATTAAAATTCATATTATAAAATTCCAAATATTTTAAATTCAATACAAATTGCAACGACCGATAAATGTGTTAACCGCTCCTTTGTACACGACAATTTATACCAAGCTGAGATTTTATTGCTTGTCGAATAACGAAAACAGAAAAAAAAATTACAAAAAAACATTACACCGGTTAAATACTATTTACTCATTTCAATGGATTGGAAGACTACTAAATGGCCCCATTTCAAAATTGCATAAAGACGTGTGTCAATCAAAATGGGTAACACGTCGAACACCTATTATAAATTTTTCTAATAAATTATTTGAGGGAACCTCTTTTTTAAAGTTTATTCTTGAATTTGACACTTATTTATTTATAAAACGAAAATGGATGCAATTAGCCATAGGGAAGTAATTTTTGGCCATCCTGTACATTTTTAGGAAATGATAATCTCGTAACTGGTATTACCATAAGTTTTTCTTTTTTTTTATACGTTTATTTAACGTCGGCCTATTTCCGCTACTGAAGCCTAACACCGACGCCTGTAGACGAGCTACCCCCAACCAGGAATTTTGCCGAACCTCTTCCCTTAAGAAGAGTAGGGATCTTTTACTTGCCTAACATTTAATAGATAAGGGACCGACGGCTTTACATCCCCTCCGAAGGATGGTATATCTCCTATACAACCCTCGCCTAAGGTTGTTTAGCTTCCGCGCATACACTGATATAGCCGCTGGAAGATGTGTGAGGCGAGGACGCGGTTTCCGTTGGAATGGTCACCCATCCAAGTACTAACTGCGCCTGTCGTTGCTTTACATCGCATACCGAAGTATGTACATAGTAAAGACGCACCTACGCTCGCCCCTAAGTTTTTCTTAAAATCCATAATTGTGACTGTGGTGATTTTTTTAATATCCATCTGCAGATTGTATTATTTCAACAAAAAAATTCATTACATCCAAATGGTTGGGAGATATTCAATGCTAATATAGGAATGAATAGAGCCTAGAAAGGGGCTTCAAAAAATGTACTGATAAACATAGCATTCTATTTTAAAAAAAGGCACTTGGTCTTGTAATTTCGTCTTGGCTCGCCCTGTATATTCGAAAATAATGTCCAGTTATAGACTTTTTTATCTAGTTTATTTGCAATTTTTTTTTAATTTCTAGATATCGTAGAACTTGAAATATCAAGGTCCGACGCACTATTACCCCACCCTGTATAACATAAATTAATGAAATTACCACACCTGTTATTTGATATATCTTATATTGTAAAAATAATGTGTGGAAATTTCTGATTATTTCTACTCGTTTTTTAGATGGTTTTAGGGTAATACCATAATCAATAAGTCTTTCAAATAAAATCTTTAAATGTTCCATACTATTTTTACTTGCTATAAGTATAATATCTAAATAAATAAAAGATAAAGCAAGTACTTCATTCATGAATCTCTGAAATATTTGCGCTGCATTCCGTAACCCAAGAGGCATTCGTACAAACTCATATGAACCAAAAGGTGTAGTAATGGCAGTTTTATGAATACCTTCTTCAGTAACGGGTATTTGATGATATGCACGGACTATTTCTATCTTTTAAAAAATTGTACAACCGTGTAGTTGGGAATTGAAATCATGAATATGAGGTAATAGATATCTGTCTGGGACAGTAAAAGTATTTAATTTTCTGTAATCGCCGTAAGGTCGCCAATCAATCCTTTATATCTTTTTTTAGGGAACATATGAAGCGGTGAAGGGACAGATGATGAAGAAGACCTACAAATGACTAGATTCACCATTTTTCTAAACTCCACTTTTGCTAAATTAAATTTATTAACATGATGGGTGAAAAATTGGTAAATGCCCTTCTATTACAATCCAGTCTGACAGAATGTTTGACAGGTAATGAAAAATCTGGTGAACTAATTAAATATGGATATTTGTGATGCAATTTTGTATAGTAATTCTCTATAGAAAAGGTCCTTGGTGATGAAATAGAACAATTTTTGACATAATAATTTACTGACAGGTTTGTCTTGTTACCAATCAAACGCTTATTCTTTAGAAAAACGATAATTCAGAAACGAAATAAGAAATCTGTTCCAATAATACGACAACTGATATCAGCTATACTGAAAACAAAGGTAAAATCTCGTCGTAGCCCTAAATTGACTTTAAATTTTTCGCTCGATAAGTGTTTATCTTGGAATCGTAAGCTGCATTGAGAACTAAATCATTATTCTTTTTGGAATCTTCAAAAGCATTTCGTGGAATAACTGGTAAATCTGCACCTGTTGTTACCTCCATTCTCTTATTATTTATTTTTGAGAAAGAATTGAGGCAACATGCGCGGACGACTAGCTGGTTTAAGCCGGAGCAGAGAGCCGTGGGTCCAGAGCATTCGTAAGAGTGGAGAAACTTACCCTTTCTGACATGTACAGCATAATCGACAGATTTCTGTTTATTTCGAGAAAAGAAGACAAAGAAAAATTGATGTTAAATTGGGCACCATCTAAAGTAAAATAAGCAAAATTGTCTCTTTTTCTCGAATAACCAGTCTGCTATAGATCAGACTGAAATTGTTGGTAAGAGAAATAAAAAGATAGTTTAAAATGAATGACAAAATATATTACATGAAAAAAAATAGACAAATCGGTTTGAGACAAATTGAAATGTAAAAAAAATATATATATAAAAGACAAATTGATACCAGTATCCTAGATGGTTTATGGTTCAGGTGACTGGTTCTGGGACAGCAATCCAGGCCCACAATTGTCTCTTGTTGCAAGAATTCTAAATTTTCCTTGGCAATTTACGTCTCTCAATGAAATGGGATGAAAGTTGTAGGAAAATTAACCAACTATGTGGTTTAATGAAAAGATAACCAAAGTTTATCTATGAAAGATAAACTGTGCAAAAACTATGCAGAAATGTAGAAGATGTATCTCAGAATTTAAATATCTAAGAATATAAGCATCTGAGCAAGTTAGCTGTGCAAAATTAAGCAAGTTAGCTATTCAAAATATAAGCAAGTTAGCTGTGCAAAATTAATTAATTAGCTATGCACGAATATATTTAAGTTAGCTGCATGAAATTTATTTATTTAAGCTATACAAAAGTAATTTAAGCTATACAAAAGTAATTTAAGCTATACAAAAGTTATTTAAGCTATACGAAAATAAGCTGATTTCTTAGACTATAAATTGCCAAAAAATTTAAAAGGAAAGAGAAAAATATTTTTAAACCCATGTGGTACATATAGTATTTTAACTACTTATTAAATTAAAAAGAATTGACTTTGAATTCAAAATTTATTTTAAAAATAATTGAAATTATACCAAAGGCAAAATTTGAAGATTAATTACATTTTAAATAAGTATAATGAAATTACCTGTATGTTAAACACTTTGTAACTGGGATATAAAAATTGTAATATCAATTACTGAAGTCCGCAGTTAAAAATTATAAACGTATAAATCAGTACAAAGGCTGCAAGCAAATGACTTCCTGGTGAATTTTACCGATAAGGTAAACTTTTTGTCCTGTTTACTGGAAAACAACACAACCAAAAAAATATGAGAAATCTAATTCCCTATTGAAATTGAAAGCTATAAATATAAAAATAGTACCAGTATGGCCATCTGTCAGTGGTTGCGTTAAGCGTACCAACTTGCCTTGTAGATTCCCGTACTCAACTAAAGTAGTGGCATATAATCTATAAAAGTAATCTATAATGATAGTTTATTTTATTATTTCCAGACCAGCTGATTTGCCTTTGCAATTTCTATTTTATACATAACCACAAATATTAACAGATGTAAATAAGTAGTAAAACGTATTGATAAATCAGTACATATATTACATCTTATAGGATATACTATATATAGAATGAGAAAAGGTAAGGAAAATAACTATATGTACTCCATAGTAAACAAAAATATAAAAATTGAAAAATAGATATCTGATGTAAATAAATGTTGTAGACAAATTGTTAAATGTTTGTTTCCTGGGATGCTGTCTTATAACGGAAATGAGATACATAATAGTGTAGAAAAGAGTTCCTAAGATATAAAGCTAAGTACATAAAACAGTGTGACATGGTTTAGCAGTTATACATGTAAAATTCTGTTAGTTGAAAACAGTTTCACCTGCAAAAACTGAATCCAAAAAATATACAGGTCGTGCTAACTATCCACAAAACACTAGTTTTTAAATAAAACTGTTAAATGGACATAGGCCATGTAACACTGTGTCAATTAAAAATTGCAATTTATTAGTAATCATAAATAAAAAGACGGCGATTGATATCTGTAGACCATTGTCTATCGCTTTGACATTGATCTCTATTATCTTTTTGTATTGAAATTCTGTGTCTTATGTTGTGAATTAAAAAGACATGTTATTATTTTTATAATAAGAAAGATAGCTTTGGTATCTAGATCCGCTGCTAATGGTATCTATGACAGAAGAATAATATTTCAAGACTAATATCCATACATAATGATTTATAATATGGTACTTATTTGAATACAATAAATAGCTAACTAATAATAGTCGTAGATACTCAAAAGAATAGTTACAATACGCAATTGGTTTATTGTTTCATTAGTTTTGTTCAGATTTCTATGAGGTATGTTTCGGCCTTGCGATCATTTTAAAGAGTCTTAAAAACTAACTCTCTGATAATGATCGCAAGGCCGAAACATATGTCAGAGAAATCTGAACAAAACTAATGAATCAATAAACCAAGTGCGTATTGTAACTATTCTGTTGAATATTTATAATTATTCTATTGAATATGTTTCATCAAGAACCTGCCGCAGATTCCATCCAATGAATAGTAGTAGATAAGTCATAATAAACGTCCTCAGTACATTTTAAAATTATTCTATATCCCTGCAATTATCAACCTTCTCGCATCTTTTTACACGTTATAACGTGTGACGTAGTAATTAGGCAGCCAGCGCTACACCATCTCATGCATTGCAATTTAAATATACGTATATTCCCCTGACGTGTGAGCCGCATCTTAAAATATATGTCTCTACTTAAATACATTTCCATTCCTTCAAACTTTTTTGTGGATAAGCCTGCGATATTTTCGTTTAAACTCTTTTACTGCCACGTAAACTCTTATCGCTCTCAGATTTGCATGCACTGCATCCAAAGTGTTATATAAAACACCTCCACTTGGTCGGAAAACATTTTATAGATGTCAGATACGTCCAAACAACTCGTATATCTGTATCTTTTACATTAGCTGTATTACAATCGCGTCATGGTTTGCACTTACCCTTAAATTACTGTCAACGTGTTGAAAATAGTTTTTACCTTGTAATTTTACAGTCTGGCGAATTTTATACGAGCGAACATTGTATTTGAACGCGTAGTAAACGGCGCGGCGCATAGAAACTTTAATTTTCTTTGGATAGTTTTCTCAGTATTTATTCAAGTTAAGATGAATAGTGCCTAGTTTATTAGATGGTAGGCCTATTACACTCCAATTACAAGTCAATTTTGTCTACAAAAGTTGCACTATTGCTCACCTTAAGTTTCTTGCTCTTTTGTTCTCTTTATATTTTTTGTCATTATAAAAATATAAAGAACTATTCAACCAAAAAAGAAATAAGAAAAATAATGCAAATATAGTCATTGAAGTTTAAAAAGTACGGAAAAAATGCGTTGAAAAAATGTAGGGTGTATGAATTTTGTTAAAGGAATCTTTAAATACTGCAGGTAAAAAAGTTTGTTTGGGAACATTATATAGGCTACCAAACATTAATCGAGAGGCGTGCCTTGATGAGTTGGAAGCTTACTTGACAAGCTATTTAACTGAGGTTTGATTATGAAATCTTTGGAGGGGGGGGAGGGATTTAACGTAAATATTTTAGACCTCTATAGCTCCAACTCCAGTAATTCATTCCTGACTAAGTATAATCTTCTTCAACTAATCTGTAGCCCTACTCGTATTACAAACGATACCACCACACTAATTGATTTGATCGTTACATCTGACGAGAATATAATACTTAACACTGAGGTTTTAAAAATGGATGATATCTCCGATCACGGTCTGGTAAGTTACAATATTAAAATTTAAAAATATATTTTAAAAAACTTTTATTTAAATGCTCTAAAAAGTAGAAAACAAACTTTGAAGTAAATCAAGTCCATCATTTTGTTACACTATATAATTTTTTTATGATATAAAAGCTTGTCGCGAAATTTTCCTGTGTAAAGGAGATTGCTCGCGACAAACTTTCATAACCCAAAATATAGACCAAATAAATTTTAAAAAATTAAAACAGTCTTAGAAACAACCTCCTATCCTAAACATTTTTTAAACCAATAATAAAAAAGAGAATACACAAAATATATAATAAAATAACAACAAGCCATACTAATCAAAGTAATAACAAATATATCTATGCCATACATTCCAAAAGTATCCGAAAGTATTGAAAATATATTTAAAAAACATGATATAACAATAGCGCATAAATCATATTGCTCCACAAAAAAATTTTTCACCAAACGACAAATGAAAGACGAAAGTAACACGGTATACACTATAGACTACAATAACAACATCAATTATCTTATCCATATATAAAAACGGAGACCGACAACAAATATCAACTTTAGATCTATATGTTTAATAACAACTTCACACAACAAGTTCTAATGTGCTTTTAGAGGGCGGAATATTAAACCATAATATTTTTAGTCGCAACCTCCTTTTAGTCCTCTATAAAATCCTTATTTCTGAATTACAACAGAACGCTAATGCTTCGATTCGAGCTGTTTTAAGTAGGATCATTCTTTCGGCTGGTGTTTGTTGCATTAACGTTTTGATGGTAATATGCAAATATTACTCTTAACGCGCCAGACTTGTGACTTGTAATTTAGCGCTCGGCGGGGCACATAGCCCGGAAGGTAGCTGTTGGTTGCAGTCTGATTACGTTCCTTATAGTATAATAAGGATTTTATAGAGGAATTTGCGACTAAAAAGATTATGTTTTAACTTACTCTAAAGTAATTGAAAAAGTACTCAAGAAAAGGCTGTCAAACTACATCAACAAATATGATATTATATCTAAATCGCAATATGACTTTCAAGAAGGCATATCTACGCAAGACGCCATTCTTCAACTAACATCTAAAATGTACTCTGCATTAGACAGCAATAAAGTATCGCTCTGTGTATTTATAGACCTATCCAAAGCCTTTGGTATGGTGAACGACACTCTACTCATAGACTAACTAAATAACATAGGGATTAGAGGAGTTCCTCTAAATCTATTTAAAAGCTACCTCTCGGACAGGCACCAATATGTAAAATTTAATAACTGTGTTAGTGACGTCAGAAGATTGGAGTATGGAGTACCACAAGGGACTGTGCTAGATCCCATACTTTTTAACATCTATCTAAATGACTTTTTTCTGTCTAAAGTAGAGGAAGCATAATAACATACGCAGATGACACTGCAACATTTTATACAAGTTATAGTTGGCTGACTTTAAAACAAATAGTTGAGGAAGACATAAAGAAAATCGAAGAATAGTTTGACCACAAATTACTCACAGTAAATTTTAATAAAACATATTTCTTGCCAATTTGCACAAATTCGAAAAACTTACCACCGTTCCACAACCTCAATATCTCAAATTAATTCACAATAGCTCGGACAACTGAATTTAAGTATCTTGGTAACATTATAGACTCCTACCTAAAATAGGACAAACATATAAATTATATAATTAAAAGGTCTCAGATACCGTTCTGATGGCGGTCTCTTTAACATAGGGCGCTTTAGAGCTTTCACGAAGACACGCACACGATTCATTTGTGATCTCCAGTATGCGGATGACTGTGCACTTTTAGCCTCTACGCCGGAAGAGCTTCAAGAACTTTTAGATGTGTATGCCCAGAGCTATGATTCCTTGGAACTTAAAATCAACATTGGAAAGACTAAGATTATGTCAACTCCTCATCAAGTGAACCAAATAGACATTACACTTAAAGGAAATTCTCTTGAAGTGGTGGATCAGTTCAATTACTTAGGCAACGTTGTTAATGACAAAGCAAACATGGACAGCGAGATTCGCAATAGAATTAACGCTGCATCTAGAGCATTCTGGGGACTTAGAGAGAGAGTATTTGACAACCACGACCTTGCTCTGTCAACGAAAATGGCTGTCTACAGAGCAGTTGTCATTCCAACACTGCTATATGGATGCGAAAGCTGGGTCACTTACCGTCGTCATGTGAAAGAATTAGAACGTTTTCGGCAAAGACACCTCAGAAGTATGATGAAAATCCGTTGGTTCCATCACATATCAAACGTGGAAGTACTCAGGAGAGCAAACAGCCTTCCAATTGAGGTGCTTATTTCAAAAGCACGCCTAAGATGGGCAGGTCACGTTCACGTCACGTTAAGCGGTAGAAGAAGGCGTGGCGGTCAATGAAAGAGGTTCAAAGACGTTCTCCATGAAAATCTAAAATCCTGCGGTATTCCAGACGAGCAATGGGAACAACTTGCAGCGGACAGAACCGAATGGCGAGGGGTTGTGGCCAGCTATCAAGGAAATGTTGCTGCAAGAAGGCCGAATCCAAGACCTAACCAGGTCTATGTTTGTCCTGACTGCGGTCGACATGTGCTCTCCCGAATTGGCCTCTATAGCCATAGTCGTGTGCACCGTAGATGAATGGGAATTACAATAGACTACACCTTTTACTTGTTTTTTTATTACACACAATCTATCGACTGTAATATTTTTTTATACTCGGACTCGAGTAAAGGCTAATAATAATAATTAAAAAAATACAGTCACTAATATATAAAATGAAAATATTGAGGAATATTTTAGATATAAATTCTTTGAGAACTTTATATTGCTCACTAGTGGAGTCACACATTAGCTATGGGGTATTAGCATGGGGAGGTACTGGTAAAACAATTCTAAATAAATTAATAATTGTTCTAAAGAAAATATTAAAAATAATGTTCGCCAAAGCATATATGTACCCCTCAGATGATTTATATAAAGAAGCCCACTTGATAGACACACGTCAACTTTTCTTCTACTACTGCATCCTCAGACAAAAAAACTAAAGCTGATCTGAGAAAAAAAAAACAAACATGTGTACAATACGCGTAATAAAGAAAACATATACCTAACTCCCCTGATGAACAAAACGCTAGGACAGTGATCTTACATATACCTAGGCCCTAGATTTTTGCATCTTTTCATAAATTTTACACACAAAAATTAAAATATCTCAACTATAACAGTTATTATCACTAACTCAACAAAAATATCCAGTATAAATACACATAAATCAAATTTTATCAAAAGTAACATTAACAGAACATATAGAAAAAACAGAAAGTAGACAGTTAAGTACCTACTTCAGGTCAGTAGTTGCATTCCAATACCAGATGTGTAAAGACAATGTAAAAATCTGTATTAAAAACTCGTATTTAAGTCCATTTGTCCCGTAGAACTTATAGATTTCAAGATATTTAAAACATATTACTTCCTGAGAGGTGAAAGAAATCAAACCTTGGCTGAAAACATTCATATAAAGTTCAATAAGTAGAAAAATTATCACAAACTAATTAGTTTTTCAACTTCTCTGTAAATGTTTCATGAAATTTATATGCCCCCAGTATTCCGCTCTGTATTTATCTCCGACATTTTTTTATTGTGCTTTATACAAAACAGATTACACCAAAGAAATTATAAAATGTGTAATACACCCACCTACCACGGATCCTGTTTCGCGCGCTCGTTAGTTTACGAGAATATGATGAGCGAGGGAGTTGCAAAAAATATTAATGAGAGCTTAATACAAGCATGTATCGAATCCAGTATATTAATTTATGCAAACCGCGGACCCTTTAAATCCTTGGAGTTTACAGTTGTTCACCACGCTTTTAGGTAAAGTTCAGAAAAGCTAATCGATGTTCATGAACTGTTCTTACCCAGGGGATACGTGCCAGGTTCAATGGTTGGTGATTAGTAAATGATGAAAATAAACTTCCAGAAAAACATTTACCAGTCACTTGAGCGTCATTCGTTACAATCCCCTGTCAATAAAGTATGTTCTAGTTCTGGTGCTTGTGTTACCAGTACGACTTGCTCGACCCAGTCAGTCTTAATGGTGTAGAAATCGATTCTTTGATGAACAAAATACAGCGCAAACTATTTTTTATTCACGTATAATGTCGTTTTAAAAGTGGATGCATTGTTATCATATATTATGCATTGAATTTGATATACATCAAACGTTGAGTTTTCAAAACAAATGCTGAAATAAGTATCTTGACTAAATGTCTCGACGTCATTTATGTCGAAGTTATGACGTTATTAATAACTATTTTAAACCAGAAAAGGTCAAATTAAAAATGTTTTTTAAGGTACTCCATTGGCTACAATTTATTAACTGGCTTATGTATAGGACTGTTGAACGTTCCTTGTTTATTTGTTAGAACTATACTCCAGTCGAATTGCGGGGTTGATTGTATTATCTGCTACCGAAACAAAATATATTTTAAACCAAGTCGATTACGATCTAAAAGTTTCGCTCGGTGGAAATTCCGGAAACACCCCTTTTGGAGCAGAAAACACCTCTTTTTGGGGGTTTGGGGGATAAACTTCACTCTTCTCTACTTTCTCAGAGACATAAACAGGATTAACTGCTTATTTTGCTGAATTACCTATAATTATAAGGAGTTCTGCACTTTGATCTGTTCATTCCGTGTTGAAGGCAACTTTGAATATCAAAAATAATGTAGACATAGGAAGATTGCTTTTTAAAAAGTAAATCTGTAGGCTACAAAGCAAATCCTTCTTTCGAAAAACAAGATATTACAAAATTTATTCTGGAGATTCCAGATAATGCTTATTTATTATCGAAAGTAAATGCTGTACCTAACATACCGTGTGTCACAGGATCACGGTACACTCCCTTGTTTCCATTAAAGTTAAAGATCAGCGATTAAAATTACAAAAATGATTTTTGGGAGAAAACATAATTGTTTCAAATGCACCATATTGGTACCGTGGTTCTATTTATTAGTACTATTAATAAGAAATTTATGCATGTGCCCTATCAAAATGTGCGATAAATACAATCAGCATTTCAACTAAAAGAAAATAAGAAAATATAATTTATTTTTGGCTTTGAAACACAAAAAAGAACACAATGCATTACAAGAGTTGTTCAAAATGCTGTACATTAATGTCAATGCACTTCTGAATACGCACAGCCGTATTTCGAAGGATATTTATTAGCCAATTGCTGGACTGTTATGCTATTAAATGCGCATCTAACTCGTAGCGCCAGGTTTTCACGGGCTGTTACGCTGGTGGCGTATACAATATTATTTAAAACACCCCAACCAAAAAAATCTAGGGGAGTCAAATCAGGTGATCCAGGATCATTCATCGAAGTCGTTTTCTCCGTTCCCCGTTCTAAATACGAAGGTAATTTGTCTAAAATATCAACCTCATTGTGCATACATTCCTAGTAACTGGCACCAATGATTATACTACTCCACATTTGTGGTCCTTGGACTTTAAAAAGCCAATTGGAAAACGTATTTTTAGTTCCCGCTGTTAAATTTAATCAAGCCATGTATCTCTAGTGAATATACCCTTTTACATATTAAATGTTTCTAAAAGAGTCCTCATATATACCGATAAACCATCAGCGGAAGCGCTTTATTTCTAATATTTCTGCTCTGCTCATAATAATAAAATATATATTTCTTATTCCCTTTAGAAAATGTTTGCATTGTAAAATGAAGTTTACAGTCCCAAACAATATGTGCACAAAATACTTTTGCGGAGATCTCGGCTAGTAGATTAAAGCAGAGATTTTGAATCGATATCAGCAGATCTGGCAATAAATTATTATTTATTTATTTGACTTTCAGTCTATTTCTCTGCATATCTTTTTGTGTTTGTATTGTTTAAACTCATATTTACGGGGTGAGCGTAGGTGCGTCTTTACTATGTACATACTTCGGTATGCGATGTAAAGCAACGACAGGCGCGGTTAGTACTTGGATTGGTGACCATTCCAACGGAAACCGCGTTCTCGCCTCACACATCTTCCAGCGGCTTGTATAACAGTGTATGCGCGGAAGCTATACAACCTTAGGCGAGGGTTGTATAGGAGATATACCATCCTTCGGAGGGGATGTAAAGCCGTCGGTCCCTTGTCTATTAAATGTTAGGCAAGTAAAAGATCCCTACTCTTCTTAAGGGAAGAGGTTCGGCAAAATTCCTGGTTGGGGGTAGCTCGTCTACAGGCGTCGGTGTTAGGCCTCAGTAGCGGAAATAGGCCGACGTTAAAAAAAAAAAAAAAAAAAAAAAACTCATATTTACTAAATTGCAAAAACGCAATCCACATTTTCATTTTGTTATATTTATGTTATATAATGCACAAAGGCAGGTTTGGTCGTATTTCTCCTGAATCCTAATATTTTTATTAGGATGTGCGCTCTGAATGGTATTTCAGTAACAATTAATAGAAAAGCAATAAAGTGGAGGTAACTATTTTTAAAATAGAGAAGTTTTGCCCTCTCGGAGGTGTCCAGAGTCATCTACAGACCGGTTTAGTGCTTTTGGGTCTCCCTTGGAAGGACCTATTTGTAATATTTGCAAGTCGTTGATTTGGTGGTACTTTATAAAATCAGGAGTCGGCAGAATCGTTGGTATCCTAGTCTGCTCTGCACTGACAGGAGCCAAAAGCTCGAAACCGGTTTGCTATATCCTTGCTAAATCGCCTATTTATTCTATGATGAAAATGTACAACAATAAAATACAATATTGTGACATGTTAAATCTTCGACAATTATTCCAAGATCATAAAACTATTCGTTAGAAACATGTTGTAATCTATATTTAATTTTATACTTGTAATTTTATGTTATTATAAATTAAACAAATATATAATTACAGAAATAAATGTGTAGTAAAATACATACTAATGGGCCAAATTTCCTATAAAAAAAACTAAATGCATTGCCACCCATCAAGGTGCATAATGTGCGTGTCCAAAAACGATTGAAAATAATGCTCTAAAACTTGCGACATAATACGTCTTCAATCGGAAAACGCAAACAAAAATCTGTTTGCAATAAATCCACAGCAGATAGATTAAACCTACAGAAAGGTCTACAGTGCAGGACTGTTGTGTATCACCAGCCGCAGACTAGTTTCGAACATGTTAACTCTCATCAGTACGGCATACGTGAAAACACAACAACCCTACACTGTTCCTCCAGTCATCAAACTATAGACTAAAGGCATCCACAACTTGTCGAATGGCTCCATCTGGCGGCGACTTATTCCAACCTGAGTTGGCAACATTTTTTATATTCGATTCGGGAAAATCAACTTCACGGAGTACTGCTACCCATTAGGCACTCTTGCAGACTTTACCTGTCGTTGTCTGGTTTGAGTCGATGAAACAAAAATTTCACTGCTATTTTTCAATTCCATCGATTACTGTACGCAACAACAGCACAAGTGATCGGTGTATACTGTTTCTAAAATAGAAACAGATTTAAACTTACCAGAAACTATGATCTTAAGGGTGCGTTACCTAGGTCAAATAGTGCGTTAAATATCCTCATTATTATGTCACACAATTCTTAAAAACGAGCCAACACAATCCAGTTTTGATTTCATTATGTCAACTAGCAAACTTAAGACAAGGACATATTATATTACTTCCACTGGAAGGTTTTGCAAACATTTGTTGTAACTGGTACATATAAACATAAAATCGCGCCCCGATTACAATTCGTACGGTCCTGTAAGCCGAATGTTGTTCTTAGACCGGTTTGGCTTCTTCGTTAGCGACAGGACGATGTAATTCGATTAGTTACAAATTTTCTCGCGATTCACTGCATAGAATTATTCACTAAATAAAGTCCATTTACTATTTCCATTAACTTTTTATTCCTTACTTTAAAACTAGTTGAATTTGAATATTTATTTTTATAGTAAAATTTTACGTTCTCAACAAAATAAGGTGGCCCTTCCAGGCGCTAGATTTCGAGGCAACTTGATATGTTCTAACGTGATGTTTCTAGAAGATTTATTTTCGTGTAAAATAAATCGTTAACAACCTACTGCAAATTGTATATCAGGTGAAAGATATTCTATTTCCGGTCCATTACCGTGCTAACACCCACTTTCCCTGTGAAAAGATAAAGTCGAATGTCCAAGGAGGACTGTAATGGAGTATCTCATTTCGCACACCGTTTCCCCGATATCTAGAGCAACGTTTCATTCCCTAGCATTATAATATCGAATGTTGTAACATGGTATTTAAATTAACTATCGTCTAAACGATTTAGGCGTGTTTTTGACGTGGTATTTAATTTATTTCCAAATGAGTTTTTTCTGTGATGTGGATCATATCCGTCTTCTTTGTAGATTCCAGTAGTATATCTGGTAAAGAAAATAAGAAGCCAGAAATTAATTTCTTGTTTATATACCGGCTTGAATGAAAAACATATCATCCCACGTCGACCAACAGAATAAGATAAAGCTACTTAAACGTATATGTTTTTAGGTCAATATCTAATCTATCTATTGCAGAGTGCAGTATGTCACGACTTCACGACTTCGGGAAATTTTACCTCAAAAATGACCCCCATTCAACAGTTTATATATATATATGTTCCGAGAAGCTTCCGCGGTCGTTGGTATGAAAAATACTAGGTTCTCGGGTTGAACCGCGTCTGAGATTGTTAATGTCTCGACGTTTCGGCTCCCGCTTTGGAGCCATTTTCAAGAGAAAAAATGAGTCAAGTAAAAATTGTCAAAGAAAATAATGCTAGGAGTTCGTGGAACTGGTTCGATTCCGGGGCCTCAATCTGCCTACTCCCCAGATCTCACCGCGATCCGTCTCTAAGGCCTCAACCTGCCTACTCCTTAGAGCGAACTCGCTGGCAGTATCGGACGAAGTGTTATTTATACGAAAGCTGTCTGTGGATGGGGGAGTGGTGGGGGGTTGAGAGTCTGTTGATGCAGGCATCAGAGCAGAACGGCTGCTATCAGGATTATGAGGTGTGGATGAATATTGTGGGGCTAGCCTGGAGATCAATGATTTCCAAGCGACTGGAAGACGATGACCATCATCCCTTTTGTTTAGACAATTGGGACGTTTTTCAATCTCAATTGCTTCGCGGATGATTCGCGGTTTCTGAAAAAATGATGGTGCTATGGTTTTGGTGTTATCGAAGTCTATATTATGGCCTGTTAGAAGGCGGTGTTGGGCAAGTGATGATGTGGGATCGGATTTTCTAACTGCACAGCACTAACAGCACGACGGTGATCCCCTACACAACGCATATTTAATTAATAATAATTTACAAGAAACTTTTTATGATCAATGGATTGCCAATAATGGACCTTTCATATGACCTCCTCGCTCGCCCGATTTATCAGTTCTGGATTATTTCATTTGGGGAACTATTAAAAATAAAGTTTATGAGAGCCCATTAACAACCATTGAAGATTGTATGCAAAGAGTAAGAAATGCATTTCAAAGCATATCACAGGATTCAATTAGAAGAGCTACCCATGAGGAACTAATCCGAAGGTGCGAAAAATGTGTCGAGGTTCGAGGACGGAATTTTGAGCAATTATTAAATTAAAATCAAATTATATTTTAAATTGATCTTATCTCTGCTATTTTAGTTCATGCCATATCTTCAACGCATGTTACAGTGTTAATGTTATTTTGCGTTTTTGTGGATATCGAGTAGCAAATGTACTGCAAGTTCTTGATATTATTTTATCACATTCTCCAGAAATAATAAACAAATTTAAAAAGTTTTCGTTGGTATAATTTAAACGTGCTGGCATTTTTTGACATAACATAATGACGAAATAATTGATGAAATGATTACAACAATTCATGAATTTCTAATAAAATCGCAAATATTTCAAAAAGTGGTAACTTTAACTCCCACAATGCTAATGTCAGAAAAAAGGGAATTCAATTTTACACAACTTCACGTAAAAAAATACAGGGTGTTCCATTTGACCTAAACAAGTTTTCGCGGTTTGAAGTTGACAAAATGTAACGCGAAAACGGAACACTTGGTATGATATTATTGAATTTATTTCAGTTGTAGAACGTAGTTCTCCTTGTGCTCTTTTTACGTGACAAGAAGCAAATGAGGATCTTTTACACGAAGAAAGTTATAACGGTTCTTGCACCTCTCAAATTTTCTATAAAATGTCAAATATCTCTGAAACGGCTAGGTTTAGGTATAGGTTATGCTAGATATTTTCGGCTCAGAATTTTATGCTCTTTTCGAAAACCCTAAAATATATAGGGTATTCCATTTTAAATAAGCAAGTTGGTATCGACTTTCGGTATAAGCGGAAGTGCCAGCTGCTTGTAATTATTTTAGTTGGATTGGTCACACTGACATTAGTAATTATCTAAATTTTCTGATGCGTACTTTTCTCTATATCGATCGATTCAGTTCCCGGTGAGACACCCTGTATATATGTATATATTAAAACATAATTTTCCTGTCGCAAGCTCCTCGATAAAATCCTTCTTTTACTATAAGGAACGTAATCAGACTGCAACCAACAGCTACTCTCCGGGCTATGTGCCCCGCCGTGCGCTGAATTACAAGTTACAAGCCTGGCGCGTTAAGTGTAATAATCGCATATTAACAAACATATTTTAAAGACTACCCACGTGCTAATAGTTCGTAAATCGATGGCAATAAATTTAAGTTAGCCAGTCCCAATAAAAATTGCTTAATTATTTACTCAGTCGCTTATATACTGAAATACTAGAGACCTAAAGCAGTGGAAAGCAATATAGGACGAAATCTACCTTTCCGGCTGGACCTTGCCATGAAGGTTTTTTTACTGAAAAATAAGTATTGTCAATTGACGAAAGATAAAGTGTGCTTTAAGTGTCATACTAGTTTCACCCTCGATAGGAATCGAATGGCGGAACGCAACACAATTTCACGGACGAGAAATTTCATGGACCTTGTGCCGGTTAACTATGCTATATTCCAAACCGCAACAGCACAATAATTTGTGAATTTTATTATAATTATTTGGTCATTAAATAAATTACACCCCAGGCTGTTATTAATAAAACGCATTATTAAATATTTTGTTACGTCGGTGTTAGTTAGATTAACATACATAATATGAATGAATAATTAATTAGATAGGCATGTTGTGTAGAATCACGCTGTCAAACAAGAATACAGTGAAATATCTAATCAGGAAATTTTGGACCTAATGACTGACCTACATCTGTAATTAATATTTCAACAAAAAATTCACAGCCCTTGCGTATTACGTAAGTATCGTAGGTATATTGAAAGTACCTGACACAGCTGCCAGTTTTTTAATTTGAAACTTAATAGAAATTGTATAAAACTTAAATCTTATTTTAAAGTCAGGAAATGAACATAATTTTTGCGGTTTTATACTTAACTGTAGTGTCGGAAAACTATTGTATCAAATTATGTAAGGTCACTTGCTTACTTGCGTCTAACTCGTTTTTTTATGTACCGAATGAGATTGAGATCCTTTCAAGAACACGGGTTAGGTACTAAGGTACGCCCGGCTTCAAGTTAAAGAGAAAATAGTTTTAGTGCTTGTCGAATAACAAGAACAGCAAAAAAATGTACAAGAAAACATTACAGTATAAGACCGGTTAAATACTATTTACTCATTTCAATGGATTGGAAGAAATAGTCCCACTAAATGGCCTCATTTCAAAATTGCATAAAGACGTATATCAATCAAAATGGGCAACACGTCGAACACCTATTATAAATTTTTCTAATGAATTACTTCAGGGAACCTTTAAGTTTATTCTTGAATTTGACACATATTTATTTATAAAACGAAAATGGTTGCAATTAGCCATAGGAAAGTACTTACAAAATATGTTCATTTTTCATTTCTACATCACATCGTTGAAAAATATATAGTGTGTTCCATTTGAAAAAATTGAGAATATTCAATTTCAAATGTTCTTAATTGAAAAATAATTTTTGGCCACCCTGTACATTTTTAGGAAATGAAAATGGTTCAAAAATATGAATTAGATATCTCGTAACTGGTATTCACGTAAGTTTTTCCTAAAACCTATAATTGTGACTGTGGTGATTTTTTTAATATCCATCTGCAGATTGCATTATTTCTACAACAAAATTCATTACATCCAAGTGTTTGGGAGATATTCAATGCTAATATAGGAATGAATAGAACCTAGAAAGAGGCTTCAAAAATTGCACTGATAGCATTCCATTTAAAGAAAGGCACTTGATCCTGTAATTTCGTCTTTTCTTGCCCTGTATGTTTGAAAATAATTTCCAATTATAGACTTTTTTATCTAGTTTACTAGCATTTTTTTAAAAAATTTCTAGCTATCGTAGAACTCGAGATATCGAAGTCCGACGCACTATTGCCTCACCCTGTATAAGGCTGTATAGTTTAATATTTTCTTTTCTAGGGAAACTCAGGTATAAGTAACCGATTATTATTTAATTTTATGAATTTCTCTTTAATTTATTAATGTAATTTCATTACCTACTGTTATACTGACTGCATATTGTTACAAACTGTATTATTATTTTATTTCATTTTGTATCATCTAAACTCGGTCAAGTAGAACAGGGTGACCTGGACTCCGCCGCGTATAAGATAATGACCATTTATTATTATTGTTATTACTTCACCATTACTAACAATAAATTATATTTGCTCTTGCGCCGACTAGCAGAAGATTTGTCGCACGTTGCTCCATTTTGGCGTAAACAGCCCCCATATATACGCTCCCAGAAGTATATTCACTACTAAAATTTGTCAAACTAACTAAATAAAACAATGAAAGGTTTCTCGAAGGTGAGCAGGAAAATTAATAAGTAGTTATAGAATTTGTACCGCTTAACTTGATCTAAGCTGGCGAACATATATCACGAGTGCAAAAATGAAATAAGCATAGCTGACAACCTACATGCAATATTCACCGTCTAATCCATAATCTAGGCCACTTTCTAGGAGAAGTAAACGTCGAGGTAGTTTGAGTTGAATAATTTCCCAAGTTACTGAAACTGCTAGTTGAAGTTCTAACGGCAGTTTACAGTCCTTAGAGCTTTGGTATTGCAGACTCCTTGGCCCGACTACCACTTCATAAAGCGTTATTACACAATCGTTTCACCTAACTTTCCAAAAATACAAAGGAATATCGAATTCAATGCCACAAACTTTCCTCCTATTTGTTTTGTTTGCCGCAACCCGGGCACACATTTATCTTAACCGGATAAAGAAAATGTTGATAGAAAAACAGCAAACAATGTGCCGTTATTAAGTTTTATGGTACGGTTTCCGGCCCGCGGATTAAAATTTTAATAAAAAGCCCATATCTAAATAATATTCGTAATTGTTTAAGCGAGGAGAGGTGTTAACGGTTATATTTCACTTAGAAAAACATTGAAATATTATGGTACGTTGATCTTGAGGTTGTCAACACTTATGCTTCTTCACACTCTTGCAAACTCGAGCAGGGTATTTTTTATACAGTAACGCCTTTGTTGTCTACACGAAAAATTCTAACATGTATACTGTATATGATCGTAGTTCTTCTAAAAACTATTCTTGTTATTAATAAGAGATATGGATAAGATACTGATATGATTTCTAAACGCGTATTTTCGTTAAAATAGGAGGATCAGAAGTTATCCGCCTTGGTTTGATGCAAATATTATTTGCTTGATTGTTACATTTCCTAGAATGAATTTTTATGTTATTTAACTCCGGTTGATCAGCAACTATGTATGACAATGTTACAAATTTAGTTTTGTCAACATTCAGGCTCAGAAGACTGTTATGCAACCAAATTTTAAGTTTTCATAATCCTCGTTGGTTTTTTATATACATTTTTCCAGGACTCATTTACTAATATAATAATAATAATAATAATTTATTTCTATAATACTTACATAGTAAGTATAGAATATTGTCATACAAAGTAAGTAAAAGGTAATAAATACAAATATAAAATTGTATACACTAAGAATTAAAGTAGCAGCACATAATAAAAATGTAATAAAAAGAAAACAACAATAATAACAAATCTATAAAATCTAAAATACAAGTAGTTATAAACCCGACGTTACTCTTCCACATTGGCACAATTAAGGTATTCGGATACTGAATAAAAACCGTATTTTAAAAGCATAATCTTTACCCTATTTTTAAACACTTTGTTTCTAGATAATGTTTTTAGAGACAGGAGTAGTTTGTTGAATAATTTAATAGGCATTATCAAAGGTCCATTAGCTACCAATGAGAATCTATGATGGGGTATATCTATATTGTAAGTGGGCCTTAAAGAATAATTGTTTATTTCTGATCTGTTGGCAACAAATTTATCTTGATTAGTTTTTAAATAGCAAACACAGTTAAAAATATGTAGACTAGCAATTGTTAAGATGGCAAGTTCCGAGAATAGATTCTTGCAGGAGTAACGTGCATCTTTAAATATCATGGTTCGAACTATTTTCTTTTGCAAGATGAGAAGTTCCCCAACTCTACTACTGTTTCCCCAACATATTATACAATAGTTCAACCTTGAATGTACATATCCAAAATAATACATTTTCAAAATATTTAGACTGACATGGTTTCTTAATTGCCATATAGAAAAACAAGTTCTGTTAAGTTTATTTATTAAAGGATCAATGTAATAACCCCAGGATAAGTGAGAATCGAGGTGAAGTCCTAAAAATTTTACTGTATCATTTTATTTTATACTTTGTCCATTGATTCTTACAAGTACACTTTCATTGAGACTTTTAGGTGTACATAAAAGGATACTGGTTTTGAGGCTATTAAGTGCAAGGCCATTTTCGGCACAATAATTTTCAATAGATGAAATAACTGTTTTTAATTGTATACTTATGTCTTTAAAGTTATTAGCGGAAACTGATGCTGTAGTATCATCTGCAAATAGAGTGATAAGAGTATTGTTAACCATATTGACATTAACCAGATCGTTAATAAATATTATAAATAAACGAGGTCCCAATACGCTTCCTTGGGGAACACCTATATGAGTAAAACAGCCAGAAGATTTAAATACTTCTCCATCATGCTTTAAATGAACTTCTTGTGACCTGTCGTTAAAATAAGATTTAATCCAGTTTAGAGGAGCACCTCTTATTACGTATTTTGAAAGTTTATCCGCCAGCAACTCATGATTTACCGTATCAAGGGCACGAGTTAAGTCAAAAAACAATAGTGGCTGTCTTATGTTTTGTATCAAAATTATGTAATATAAAGTTGTAAAGTAATAAAACAGCATCTTGCGTAGACATATCTTTTCTAAATCCAAACTGATTATTTGTAAGCAAGTTTTCAGCCTGTGAAAAGTTAGATAATCTTATGTAATAAGCCTTTTCATAAAGTTTAGAAAAATTTGACAACAAAACCACTCCTCTATAATTAGAATTGAATAAATTCTTTTTTAATTGGTAATTAATTGGTCTATAATTAGAAATTTGGGACTTATCACCTTTTTTGTGAATTGGTATCACAATAGATTTTTTGAAAATACTTGGAAAAGTTCCTTCACAAAAAGATACATTTATTAATATACTAATGGGAACACAAATATAATCAGTTATATTTAGTAATAATGACCCAGTAATGCCGTCAAACTCACAGGAATCCTTGGAGGTTATAGACCTGATGATGTCCCTAACTTCATCACTTGTAACCGGTGTTAAGAAAAGAGAATTAGGATTGAATCTTATGTATTTAGAACTATTTTCCACAATCATATTGTTAGTCAATGATTTTACCGAGTTGATGAAGGACTCATTAAAACTTTCCGCAGCAGAATTTAAATCTGCTAAAATATTACCTTCCGTATCCGTCAATGATAATGGCATTTTGTTAACCAATTAATGATCATTCGATTTTATGATATTCCACGCCGTTTTGGATTTATTATTCGAATTCAACATTATAGAATCATAATATGCTCTCTTAGCGTGCTTAATATGAATATTATGATTTTTCTTCAAAGTTTTATATATTTCATGTATTTCATCATTGGTAATATTCTTATATAATTTGAATACATCTCTCGGAAAAACTCCTTCATAATTTTTTACAGACTTTTTTATTCTGCGCAACTCTAATGGAAAAGCTGAATCTAATTTTAATGTAAAATTATTAAAGAAGTTATTGAACTTTATGTCACTCCCTTCATTGGAAGCTAAAAATGACCAATTTTCAAGAGACAACAGGTATTTAAAATATTGTGGATTACTTTCATTTTTAAATGACCTGAAGTAAATGACCTGAAGTATGTATACATATAATAGTAGTATCATCGGCAAATGATATAATTGATGAATTAAGGATTGTATTTTCCAAGACCCTGTATATCGTCAACCTTTGGATATCGATTTGATAAATATGAAATATGGTTTGAAATAAAACTTTTTTTAATAAAGTTATTACGTTACAACCTATGCGCATTTAGGACTATGTGAACGAGGTAAATGTAATAAACTATCAGGTAGAAAGGACACGATTTTGATTTTAAAATGGAACGTTACACTAGCTTCGTCAAAATGAGTTTGTCCCGAAATTTGACGTGAAATCGGTTGCTATAAATGAAACGTCAACTCGAAGCATTCGAGGGTTCGTAGATTTGTGGTCGAATGTCATGTTACAGATTCACCTAAATTAATTTTAGTTGGAAATTTGCGACTTTATGTATATGATTCTCGAAGTTATTACGTTGGTATTAATTATCTACATACGTATTACATCGGTACGCTATCTTGTGGAAATAGGTAGCGGCATGATGTAATTTATATTCATGTGAAACTTCCGCAGATTTTTATTCTCCAGCAGTTTGGTAAGGAATATAAAATATTCAGGTAAATTAAATATTAAACACAAAGCAACGTCTTTAAGAACACATTCCCATGTGTGAAATTCTGTTACGTGAATTAAATTCGAAACTTTGACTATGCCATGTTAACCCCTCGTGGCTCTGTCAGGTGAGGCTTTTCTCTAGGCTAAAATTCCGATTAGTCTAGGGATATTTAAGGGTTGAGTATTTGCGAAATTTCGTCTGATGCGAGATTCCACGATGAAATCAGGTGGCACTGATAAATTACAGAGACAAATGTACAAATAATAGTATTATATAAACAAATGTGGAACCATTCTCAAATAATATACAGGGTGGGGCAATAGTGCTTCGGACCTCGATATCTCCAGTTCTAAGATAACTAGAAATTTTATAAAAAATTGCAAGTAAACTGGACTAAAATAACTGGAAATTATTTTCGAACATTATTATTAGCCGTTACTCGAGTCCGAGTATAAAAATGTTACAGTCGATAGATTGTGTACAATAAAATACAAGTAAAGGGTGTAGTCTATTGTAATTCCCATTCATCTACGGTGCACACGACTATGGCTATAGAGGCCAATTCGGGAGAGCACATGTCGACCGCAGTCAGGACAAACATAGACCTGGTTAGGTCTTGGATTCGGCCTTCTTGCAGCAACATTTCCTTGATAGCTGGCCACAACCCCTCGCCATTCGGCTCTGTCCGCTGCAAGTTGTTCCCATTGCTCGTCTGCAATACCGCAGAATTTCAGATTTTCATGGAGAGCGTCTTTGAACCTCTTTCGTTGACCGCCACGCCTTCTTCTACCACTTAGCAATTCACCATAAAGTGTACATTTAGGAAGGCGGTTATCATGCATACGATGAACGTGACTTGCCCATCTTAGGCGTGCTCTTGAGATAAGCACCTCAATTGCAAGGGTGTTTGCTCTCCTGAGTACTTCCACGTTTGGTATGTGATGGAACCAACGGATTTTCATCATACTTCTGAGGTGTCTTTGCTGAAAACGTTCTAATTCTTTCACATGACGACGGTAAGTGACCCAGCTTTTACATCCATATAGCAGTGTTGGGATGACAACTGTACTGTAGACAGCCATTTTCGTTGACAAAGCAAGGTGGTTGTCAAATACTCTCTCTCTAAGTCCCCAGAGTGCTCTAGATGTAGCGTTAATTCTATTGCGAATCTCGCTGTCCATGTTTGCTTTGTCATTAACAACGTTGCCTAAGTAATTGAACTGATCCACCACTTCAAGAGAATTTCTGTTAAGTGTGATGTCTATTTGGTTTACTTGATGAGGAGTTGACATAATCTTAGTCTTTCCAATGTTGATTTTAAGTCCCAAGGAATCATAGCTCTGGGCATACACATCTAAAAGTTCTTGAAGCTCTTCCGGTGTAGAGGCTAAAAGTGCACAGTCATCCGCATACTGGAGATCACAAATGAATCGTGTGCGTGTCTTCGTGAAAGCTCTAAAGCGCCCTATGTTAAAGAGACCGCCATCAAAACGGTATCTGAGACCTATTCCTCTGACTGTCAGTTTGTTGTCAACAATAATTGTTAGAGCAGTGGTAAACAAATTAAAAAGTAGGGGTGCCAGGACACATCCCTGCCTAACTCCAGTGAGGGTTTGGAAAGGTTCGGTTGCCTCATTATTATACATAACCTGGGCGTTGTTGTTTGTATGTAGACTGCGACATACTTCCACAAATTTTCTAGGGATACCTAAGCGGAACATAATTTTCCAGAGCACTTCCCTGTCCACCGAGTCAAACGCCTTGGTTAAATCAATGAAGGCCATGTGAATTTCTCCTTGATGTTCGAGTGCTTTTTCTTGAAGCTGTTTAAGTGTGAAGATTAAATCCGATGTGCCTCGGTTTGGTCTAAAGCCACTCTGTGTTTCAGGAAGTAACTTTTCCATAACAAGTGTTAGCCTATTTGCCAACGCTTTAGTGAGTATCTTCCCTCCAACAGCCAGGAGAGCTATACCCCTGTAATTTCCACAGTCCGCAGTGCTCCCTTTGTTTTTGAAGAGGTTGATTAAAAGTGTATCACGAAACTCCTGCGGAGCTTGACCACTTTCCCACACGACATCAAACAGTTTTTTGAGGTAGGGTATGAGCTCTGACGACACGGCTTTAAAGATCTCAGCTGGGAGTGAGTCGGCGCCGGGAGATTTGTTATTTTTTAGCTGCCCAATGGCGGTTAAGATCTCTTCCGTTGTTAGTGGTTTATCTAAGTCTTCGAAGGTGTCATATTGAGGGATAAGATTTATAATATCGTGATCGGCTTGACTTTGCTGGTTAAGAATGTTAGAGTAGTGTTCTTTCCATCGGGCTCTTATTTCCTGGTCTTCTTTCAGGAGATTTCCATTTAAATCTTTAATAGGGCACATATTTTTCCGACTGGGGCCGTACACTGCTTTTACTCCTTGAAAGAAATTCCTGTAGTCGTGTGAATCGGCGTACCTTTGAATTTCTCTGGCCTTGCCTGCCCACCACTCGTTTTTTATTCTTCTGATTTCGCGTTGCGTTTCATACTTAGATTGGGTAAAAGCTTCTGCTTTTGATGAGTCGTTGGGGTGGTTGATAGCGTTTTGGAAGGTAATATGTTTGCGGTCAAGAAGTTCTTGTATAAAAGCTTCATTATCATTGAACCAGTCCTCCTGTTTTTTACTTGCTGCGGTGCCAAGAATTTCCTCACTCGCACTTTTTAAACTGTCTTTAATTTATGTCCAGGTAGAATTGGTTTCTTCTAGTGCACTTAAATTCTCTTGAACTTTTTGCTTTAGCTGTTCGACGGTTTGTTGGTCACGCAATTTACTAATACAGAGACGGAGTCTACGTTTTACCTGAGTTCTTCGGTGTTTGGGTCTCATAACAATTTTCATTTTAGAGACAACAGGACGATGATCGGTCCAACATTCGCTATCAATGCGCGCCTTTGTAATTTGGACGTCCTTGAGATGCTTCCTACGTACGATAACATAGTCCAGTAGATGCCAGTGACCTGATCTGGGGTGACGCCAGGTGCCTTTAAATTTATCCTTTTGTCGGAAAATTGTGTTTGTTATAACTAGGTCATGTTCGGCGCATTTAGTTAGGAGTAGTTGACCGTTAGCGTTCATGTTGCCTAAACCGTTCTTGCCTATGATGCCTGGCCAGGTGTCTGCATACGAACATACAGGGCGTGCCAAGACGAAATTACAGGACCAAGTGTCTTTTTTAAAATGGAATGCTGAATGTACTGATATACATAATATCAGTACATTTTTTGAACTGTCTTTCTAGGCTCTATTCATTCCTATACTAGCATTAAATATCTCCCAACCACTTGGATGTAATGAATTTTTTTGTTGAAATAATGCAATCTACAGATGCATATTAAAAAAAAACACCACAGTTAGAATTATGGGTTTTAAGAAAAACTTATTTCCTAAAAGTGTACAGAGTGGCCAAAAAGTATTTTTCAATTAAGAACATTTTAAATTGAATTTTCTCAATTTTTTTCAAATGGAACACCCTGTATATTTTTCGACGATGTGATGTAGAAATGAATAAAGAACATTTTTTGTAAGTACTTCCCTATGGCTAATTGCAACCATTTTCGTTTTATTTATTTATTTATTTATTTCAATTACACTGTTCTACAGATAATACCCAATTACAGAACAGGAGGGTATGATAAAAAAAACAATAACTATAAATAACACGGTAGGAAAGTGATGAGGAATATAAGTGTAAATAATAACATATAGGTATAGATAAAAACAGGTATATATCACAACAATATCAAATGTATAAGTAGACAAAGAAAAAACAAAGAAAAAACAATACAATAATTTCAAGTATAACTCCTTTACACTGGGGCGAGCTGGTGCGTCTTTACTATGTACATACTTCGATATGCGATGTAAAGCAACGTTAGGCGTGGTTAGTAGTTGGATTGGTGACCGTTCCAACGAAGACCACGTCCTCGCCTCACCCATCTTGCAGCGGCTTGTATATCAGTGTATGCGCGGAAGCTATACAACCTTAGGCGAGGGTTGTATAGGAGATATACCATCCTTCGGAGGGGATGTAAAGCCGTCGGTCCCTTGTCTATTAAATGTTAGGCAAGTAAAAGATCCCTACTCTTCTTAAGGGAAGAGGTTCGGCAAAATTCCTGGTTGGGGGTAGCTCGTCTACAGGCGTCGGTGTTAGGCCTCAGTAGCGGAAATAGGCTGACGTTAAATAAATGTATAAAAAAAAAAAAAACTCCTTTACATTATTAAGGCTGCAAGAAAATATATCTAACCGACTTCCCGCTAGGTTACAATTATAAGTCCACGGGTGTTTTGATAGTAAACCACAAAATCATTATGTGTCTTGCGCAGGTACACGGGACCCTCACTAATAGTGGGGGTATCGGTATCTACAGTAGGGAAAATGCAACCTGAGGAAGACGGATAGGGTGATTGCTATTGAGCTGTCACTAGAATATCATTTTTAAGTTTATCGCGCACCTGAGTATATGCTGAACAGTTCTCTTTATCCCAAGCTGCATGATTTGTTGAAATTTTGATGTTAAGTTTACTATTTAATTTGGAACAGTTAGAGCAGCAAAGGGTCTTAGACTTACATTGCTTCACATCATGACTTTCACTGCAAAGTGGGCAAACTAACGATTTTTTACAATGGCTTGACGAATGGTGAAATTCATTCCAATTATAACATCTGTAAATTTCAATAGCATCAAAAACACTGCAGCTATCATAGCCAGTAAACAAATTTCCCGCCTTAATAACTTTATCATAGGAGTATCGGTCTAACTGAAGAATGACTTGAAATATTTTTTTTTCTTAGTAGGAAATATTTTAATAATTTTGCATTCAGAATTACTGAAGAACAGGTCGGAATTACACTTCTTTATGTAAGTAACAAGTTGATCATTGCAATATTTTTCGGTCAATCCCACAACACGAACCCTGAGGTTGATACCATTAATCTCATGAATTTCGTAAGTGTCAGGTAACTTGTCCTCCACCATTTCTTTAAATCTTTGGTTATCCTCCTTGTTCTTGCACCTAATCAGAAAACGTCCATTTTTAACGCTTTTAACTTTTGATAGCTGAATATCAGACTCAACAGGATTTACATAACG
Organism: Leptura quadrifasciata; assembly: GCA_963675555.1. Classification (NCBI taxonomy): domain Eukaryota; kingdom Metazoa; phylum Arthropoda; class Insecta; order Coleoptera; family Cerambycidae; genus Leptura; species Leptura quadrifasciata. Next base: position 122,797,900 of record OY776678.1, read on the forward strand.
CATTATATCTGACTTTGTCTGTGTAACTGATTGCTCGATGGTTTTTGGCTTAATTATTACGGCTGGTTGTGTTTTGTTTTTTAGAACATCAGAATACCGAGGTTGGCTCGAAGTAGGCACATTTTCTCTCGCGGATTTAGATATATCAGATTTCAAGGACGATATTTTTTCATCTAGAACTGACAATGAAGTTCCTACCTTTTCGTCCAGTAACTTACACAAATCGGCCTGGTTGATGACCATACAAGTATCAGTGCATTCAGCGCACTTACAAGAGAGACCTTTTACAGTGTTTAGCAAGTGGCTAATATCAGTCGCCTTAGTGATACAAGTAGCATGAACCTGTTTTTTGGAGACAGCACAAAAAACGCAAGGTTTATTTCTTATCGATACATTACAGGAACTACAAATTGTCATTGTGTGATATTATTCATTTAATACACGAATGAAAACAAATGTTGTAGTCTTACCGATAGTATCACTATTACATAAACTTAGGCACAAAAACGTTCATCAACTTTAATAATTAATGAGCATAAAATACTAAAGTTATACTTGAAAATGGACGATGCGATGTGAATCGTGTCACGATGTAAATCAATTCAATCAATTATAAATAAATAAACTTAAAAAAGAGGTTGCTTCAAATAATTCATTAGAAAAATTTATAATAGGTATTCGAAGTGTTGCCCATTTTGATTGACACACGTCTTTATGCAATTTTGAAATAAGACCATTTACTGGAACTATTTCATCCGATCCATTGAAATGAAACCGGTCCTTTACTGTAATGTTTTTTTTGTACATTTTTTGCTGTTTTCGTTTTTCGACAAGCAATAAAACCTCAGTTTGGTATAAGCTGTCGTGTACAAAGGAGCATTTATCACACTTATCGGTCGTTACAATTTGTATTGAATTAAAAATATTTGGAATCTTACAATATGAATTTTAATAAAGCTGAACTTTTAGACATGACTTTTGTTTTGGGCGAGTCAGACAGAAATTGTTTACTTGCCAATAAAATTTATCACCAACGTTATCCTGAAAGAAGGATTCCTGATGTTAGCAGTTTCCAAAACATTCTCGACAGATTTCTGGAAACTGAAAATGTCGAATATAAAAGAAGTGAAAGAATAAAACGTGTTGTGAACGAAGAAAATGAGTTTTCTGTGGTACCGGCAACGGTTGAGAATCCCCATGTTAGTCAAAGAGACATGAGCCCATCAGTAAGAATAAGTAGACAGTCTGTGGGTCGAATCTTAAAAACAAATAAGTTGCATGCATAATTCAAATGCACCAGGAATTATCTGATGACGATTTTCAAAAGCGCCTACAATTTTGTAATTGTGCCAGAGGTGAAATGCAACATCTTCAATACTGTTTAATTTCCATTATTATGCTTCGGAAAATCCTCACTTTTTATGCAAGTTGATAACCAACATAGATGGTCTATAAACGTTTGGGGAGGAATTATTGGAGAACATGTAATAGGGCCATATTTCTTTGATGGTACATTAACTGGAGCTATTTATCTTCATTTTTTGGAAAACTATCTGCCACATTTATTGGTAAATCTTCCTGAAAGAATTCGAAATAGGAAGTGATTTCAGCAAGATCGTGCTCCACCACATTATTTAAATGCAGTTGGAGGTCACTTAAATAATACCTACCCTAATCAATGGATTCGAAGAAACGGACTCGCTAAATGTCCTGCTTGATCCCCAAATGTTCCAAAAATGAATTTCTTTTTATGAGGATACGCGAAGGAAATTGTTTATAGAGGGACACCAACAACAGTACAAAATATGAAGGAAAGGCTAATAACTGCCTTTACATCCATCACACCGGCAGTTTTAGGAACAGTGGGAACCTCATTTCAAAAGCGCATAGAGATGTGTGTCAATCAAAATGGGTAACATGTGGAACATTTATAATAATTTTTTCTACTCAGTTATTTGAAGAAACTTCTTTTTTAAGCTTATTTTTGAATTTTGTAATTATTGATCATTAAAACGAGATTGGTTGCAATTGGCCCTAGGGAAGGAAGTACCTACAAAAATGTTCGTTTTTCATTTCTACATCACAACGTCGAAAAATATAAAGGGTGTTCCATTTGAACAAATTGAGAAAATTCAATTTAAAATGTTCTTAATTGAAAAATAATTATTGACCACCCTGTACATTTTTAGGAAATGAAAATGATTCAAAAACGTTAACTAGATGTCTCGTAACTGGTATTCATATAAGTTTTTCTTAAAACCCATAATTGTGACTATGGTGGATTTTTTAAATATCCATCTGCATTATTTCACCAAAAATATTCATTACATCCAAATGGTTGGGTGAATTTTCAATGCTAATATAGAAATGAATAGAGCCTAGAAAGAGGTTCCAAAAATGTACAGATATACATAGCATTCCACTTAAAAAAAAGGCATTTGGTCCTGTAATTTCGTTTTGGTTCGCCCTGTATGTTCGAAAATAATTTCCAGTTATAGACTTTTTCATGTAGTTTACCTGCAATTTTTTCAAAAAATTTCTAGCTATCGTAGCTCGAGAGTCCGACGCCTTATTGCCCCACCCTGTATAAACGTGTTTTGAGATTTTAATATAAAAAAGGTTGGTTTATTGACGGGTAAATTTATTTTTGCAAAACTTGTTTGCTAAGTATCCAAAAAATACTTTTTATCAGTATTTGTTAGAGCAGAAATAAAAGTTATAATTTTTCAATAATTTATTACTATTTTCCGAACTTTGAATTGATGCTCAAGAGGAAAATGATCATAAATATAGAAAATTATCACAAACAATTATGTTGTTGTAAACTAAACAATTTTCTTTATAAAGTAAGTGACATATATATTTTTTCCTAGTAAACTGTTTGATTTCCATTCCTATTCAATTTGAACAGCCCCACGTTATCGTAAAATTGATAATAAATATTTATACGGGAGCTTAGCCATCCTACTTCTAATTTTAAAAAGCACATTTCGGTTAGAGCCATCTGCGAAATTTTAGCACAAATATCTCTCTGTTCTAAGGCACATGTAGCTTATGTTGCTTATGAGATAGAGCAAGAGTAAATAGCTTCTTATAATTGGATATTATCCCCACGTTTTATCGTAATCCCTTGAGATTTAGATCTGTTTGTTTAATGAGAAGAAACGCATAACCGTTTTGTATGTAGTGATGCTTTTATTGATCTCTGACGGTGTTTACTGCAACTGGAGCAATAGTTCATTCATCAATACATATAAATTAAATTGAAGTGACTGTCTACTATAACTACATGTCATTCTTAATGTTATTGATTCAGTTGTACAGTGTTATTGACTATATTTTGACCCGCCCTTCATTTTTGTTATTATTGATGATAAAATAAAGTTCGTGTCAAAATCTGACCTTAAACGACAACACAAGCCAGGAAGATGTTGATGACACTGAAGTGAAAAATATAATATGTGCCTTTAAAAACTCCTCCTCTCCTGGAAAAGATGAAATACCGGTAAAAACATTAAAACTGCTATCAGTTCACGTCTGAAAACCTCCAGTGACAGTTTTCGAGAAAATGGCGGTTGACATTGTTATATTGATCATAAATTGTTTCATTTTCATATAAAATAAATGAATGTAGGAACAAATCTGTTACATTTTTTAAAGTTTTTTGGTGAGTAAAATTTGATAAAGTCGTAACGACTTCATTTCCGGCTGAACCGGAAGTACTACGAAAAGTGATTTTTAGGCTCAAATTACTTCGATATTTTTAATGGAACATAAGTATTCAACATTTAATTTACATTCTATTAACCTTTCTGAATATTTTTTGTTTCTGGTGTCCTCTGTGTAAACCTAATAGTTTATGAGATATCGGCGACTGAATGTTAACCTGCACTGTCACAAAGGCTAAACAATAAATCATGTTTAAACAAAACTTTGATTCAAGAGGGAGTTTCTCTCGACAGTTGTCATTTAATTTTTGCGTTTTATTTTTGATTTACCTTTTAGTAAGTGTTTAAATGTTATCTGGTTACTCAAAATGGCTGCGTTTAGGTGCTAGCATCAATTGATTTGTATATGGAGATGTAAGAAAAAACCGAAGGGAAGCCGGAGCATTGTGTATTCGACGTTATTCAGAACATGACCAACCTTGTGCACAATATTTTCCATAGTTGGAAGAACATATTTAAAAAGGAAAAATGATAATAAACATGAGAACAGATTTATTGCAAATGAGGAGGCAGAGATGAATACACTGGCCTGTGTTGAGATTGATCCAACAAATTCTACAAGGCAAATTGCCAGTGGTTTCGGAATATCTCCCGAAAGTGTTAGAAAGATTCCCTATAAACATCAGTACAAATCTTTTAAGTACCAAATGAGATTATCAACGAAGATTCAATTTTTCTGAATGTCATCAGCCAAATATAAAATCATGTATTTTATTTTCCGACGAATCTCGATTTACTAACTTGGGAATGTTTAACAGGATCAATACGAGATATTGAGCAACTGAAAATAATCATCTATTTAGAGGAGAGGCTTTCCAAAAAACCATAGAAGTTTCGCTGTGGGTTATAAGAGCACGCATTGTAGGACCAATATTTTTTTATGAAATTTTAAACGTGGCCCAGCGGTACCTACATTTTCTACAGAACGAGATTCAAAATTTTATTGAAGGTTTACCTGTGCAGCAAGAACATGTCTTCTATCGGCAAGTTGGTGCACCGCTCCATAACGCCCGAGGAGTAGTCACCGACTATTTAAGTGAAATTTTTAATAATCGCTGGATGGGTACCCATGGTTCGATACGGCGGCCGGCGAGATCCCCAGACCTTACACCTTTGGATTTTTTTATTGGGCATATATCAAGGAAAAGGTGTATTACACACAACCACATAACTTAGGAGACCTTAGAAATAGAATTACGCAAGTGATAAATTTTATTACTCTAATTCAGATGGAAAGCGTTCTTCGCGAATTTAAAGAAAGGATTACTTGTCGAGAAGCCAACGGTGTATATTTTGAATAATTAAATTATGTTTAAAATAAATTATACCTGCCTATTACTTTTAGCGTTTCACTTTTGATACTTTATTTTTCTGCTTTGAGCAGATTTGTGGCATATTTACAGTGCAGATGAACATTCAGTCGCCGACATCTCATAAACTATTAAGTTTAGACAGAGGACACCAGAAACAAATGAAACTTTTTTTGTTCCCAATAATAAAAGAAATAAAGGAGGGTCAAATTATATTGATTAATCCTGTACATACAAGTAGATATATCAGTTGTGAGCGATATAGTTGAGGGTCTTGAGGCAGGTCTTCACACAGTTATCTCACTGTGTGATCTCTCCAAGGCCTTCGACTGTGTCTCTCACGACATACTAATAAAAAAGTTACGATTATGTGGTATTAGAGGATTACCTCTTACCCTTTTTGAGTCATACTTAACAAATCGTAAACAGTGTGTATCCATAAACAATAATAATTCTGATTTTCTAAATGTCACGCACGGGGTACCTCAAGGTTCTGTCTTGGGACCCCTACTGTTCATACTTTATGTCAATGACCTTTCTCAATGTATGGACCCCACCAAGACTATTCTGTTTGCAGATGACACCACGCTTCTGTGTTCTGATAAAAACATAAACAATTTGTTAGATCTCTCATCATCACACGAAAAACTAGCTCAAAATTGGTTTACATCAAATAAGCTAACGCTCAACCATGGGAAAACGCAAAAGCTCACCATATCTTCAAACAGACATCTAACTACGGGTGCCTCTGTAAAACTCCTAGGTATTTATCTGGACGATAACTTTAACTGGTCACATCTTATAGAACAACTTAATTTGAAGCTCGCTAGCACTACTTTTTTCTTTTCAGAAAATTAAAAGCTTTTATTGATTTTAACGTACTGAAAAATACTTATTTTTCCCTTTTTCATTCAAAACTATGTTATGCAGTTGTCTTGTGAGGAAACTCCTCACATGCAATAAAAGCTTTTCGGGAACAAAAGAAAATTGTAAGAATTCTTGTAAATGTCAACTTTAGAGAACACTGTCAACCTATATTTATTAAAGAAGGCATTATGCCTCTTCCTTCACTCTACATATATTACAGCTTGATCAAAATTCATGAGAGCGTCTACAATTTCTCTACCCACTCTGATTACCACCAACACAATACTCGTTCTGCAGGCCTTCTTATGAATCCACGTTACCGTTTAGCAGTTAGTAAAAAAAACTCCCTCAATTTAAACCTTTTCAATCATTTGCCTACACAAATCAAGCAGTTAAATCTTGTTGGTTTTAAGTCAAAAATTAAAAAATTTATCCTAAAATACTGTTTTTATTCTGTTGATGAATATTTACGAACTCCATACATACAGTGACCTTATAAGCATGAATGTTGTATGCATTTACTTGCAGAATATTTGTTACTTTATTTCATCTTCTCTTATTTGTTTTGTTTTATTCAATACTTGTATGTTTGTTACCACTATTTGTCTATTTGTCATATACATAAAAATATTGTGATATACTTAATGTTAAGACATTATTTTAATTCGATTGTTTCTGTTAATTGCCGACTGGTAACTAACCAGATCCATGTATTCTGTTGACTTGCTACAAATATTGTAAAAAATGTTAATGTAGTCAAATAAATCTATCTATCTATCTATCATACAAATTACGAAAAATAGCAAAACTTTAAAGTATTATTGATAAACCATTCAAAAACAAAGAAGATAATGAGTTGGTTGATAGCGGTACGGCAGCTCAGTCGGCTGGAACGCGTTCTGTGGCGAATACGTTTGTCCAGACCATCTCTCGTGTTCTGGGTTCGATCCTCAGCTCCGACATTAGCAATGTCGGTGGGCGTTTCTTAAATATATCTCTCCTTTCAGACAACCTTGGCTTTGGATTTAGGGACTGTATACTATTTGGCGTGTTTATGTAATATTTATGTTAATGCACACAGCTTTCAAACAGTTATTATTTTTATAATATAAATTGTAGAAATCGCAGGTTAGTAATTAATACAAAAATATTGAGCTGTGAAGAATAAGGAAAACACTCTGAATAATTTTAATTTGATACTTGTCTTTAGCGACCGGAACAAACGGAGCATATAAACAAGGACGCGTTAATTTTATGGACCCACATAAACATAAATATGACATAAGTATGCAATAAGGACCGATCTGGGCGGACATAATCTTGAACCAAACCAGGGACGAACATAACCGTTCCTAACAGCCGCAGTTAGTTTTTGCGGTGAAAGCTGCGGCAAACGAGCAACTAATGCTGGCGCTGCGCATCTCAGTCGAAACACCGTGAGCCACTAATGTGATATTTATGAGTCTTTATCGGATACCAAGGGGTCCCGAATAGCGCCAGGGATGTGTACTATTATAATATACATTAAGGAATATATCTGTAGATTTTCATTTTCACAACTCTGATGCCAGAAAGAAGATTCTTACCCATTATTCGCGGAATTTATACATTCGGATGGAGCGAAATACAATACCTCGCAATTCCTTCCGTGCCCCTTACCTTTAATCCAATTCGCATCATTCGTGTTGAAGTTTAGATGTTTAATTCCTACTTTATACTATATCGCATTACGTTTGTAAGTAACATTTAAGTAACCACACGATATAACGATAACTTCTTACACAGACAATTCAAACTATACAGGAGAATTTACGAGACTAATAATGTAATACAGTTTGTTTAGACCAGCTGAATTAAAATCAAAAGCATATGGCTTTTCAAATAGGGTGCTGCATTGGTTTGAAAGTTATCTTTCAAATCATAAACAAATAATTAAAATAAACAATAATAAATACGAACCAATTGTAAATAACTTTGGGGTGCCCCAAGGAAGCGTCCTTGGGCCACTGCTGTTTATACTGTATATCAATGACCTCGGGAATATTTTGGTAAAATGTAAAATCCACCTTTTTGCAGAGATGCTGACAATGATTTTAATCAGTTGGTGGATACGTAAACCTAAAATTAAACAACGTCTCAAATAAATTCAGAGAAATGTTTTTTTTTTAATACATTTATTCAACGTCGGTCTATTTCCGCTACTGAGGCCTATCACCGACGCCTGTAGACGAGCTACCCCCAACCAGGAATTTTACCGAACCTCTTCCCTTAAGAAGAGTAGGGGTCTTTTACTTGCCTAACATTTAATAGACAAGGGACCGACGGCTTTACATCCCCTCCGAAGGATGGTATATCCCCTATACAACCCTCACCTAAAGTTGTATAGCTTCCGCGCATACACTGATATACAAGCCGCTGGAAGATGTGTGAGGCGAGGACGCGGTCTTCGTTGGGACGGTCACCTATCCAACTACTAACTGCGCCTAACGTTGCTTTACATCGCATATCGAAATATGTACATAGTAAAGACGCACCTACGCTCGTCCCATGAGAAATAAGATAAAAGTAAATAAAATGAAATCAAAATGAATGTTTATTGGTTTAAATTGTTTATACAACTCTTTTAAAGAACTAAACATAAATGCAATTTTAAATAACGAAAATGTGAAACGTGTAAAAAATATGAAACACTTAGGACTTGTTTTTGATAGAGAACTAAAACTAAATGATAACATTGACTATGTGTCTAAGAAAATAGGTAAAACATTGGTTTCTTTAAAAGAGTCAGTCAGTGTTTATCAGTTATAATGTTAAAGAACACGCTAAAACCCTCGGTGTATTTTTCGACGCTGTAACAAAATCCGACTTAGGAAATATTTCGTATGAAAAGCGTGCTTCATGTAAAAATATTGTGGAAGAGGTTTTTAATATTTGTAATTGTATTTTCGCTCTACGGAGCGATTTTTATGCAAAAATTTCAGTAACTCCTCAAGGAGCGTCATTTTAGAAAGTGCAGTAAATGTCGCTGCACAGGGACGTAATGTCGCTCCGACACCAAAATCTTATAAACTATAACAAAATTTGACTTTAGTTTCGGAATTTTCAAAATTAAATACCCTTTTACGAATCCACGTTGTCAAGCACTGCAACTCATACGAGGTATTAAATATGAGGACAAGTTAATCCAGTCTCTATTCAAAGTATATCGAGAGTTCTAGCGAAAATAGCCCTTAGCGACATGGGACCCCCATCATTTCCTAAGAGTCGATTTTGACGGGGAAATGAAGAGTTTTAACGGGGTTTGCCCTAAACCGGTTCCTCAGTGATTCGGTGTCAGAAAAGTATCTTTACCACGTACTGATATGTGCATGGGACCGCCTTGCCTGAACGTATAAAATTGTAATTGCAGAATACAATTCGAAGTAGTAGCGCTTCAAGCATTTTCAAGCTCTGAGGAGCGACCAAAATTAATATTGAAATAAAAATACGTATATAAGACAGGCAAGCAAAAGCCCACCAAATTTCAGAAACATTGAACTTTTCTTGAATCTTTTCGTGTAATCGTTAGCTCATAAAACCGCATATTGGATGGTAGTTGGTACATTATAAATCGTTCCGTTCCTCACCATGTGTTGTACACGTGCCAGACTATTGTTGTCATCCATTTTTCTTAAAAGTTGTTGTAAAAACATAAATTTTTGAAGATTTAATATATATTTTGTGAACTTTATATTGTCTTTTAATTGTGTTTTCTAACAAAATTCCCTTTCAGGTATAATTTTAAGAAAGTGTAGTGTAGTGTGTGTGTACTTACAGTGTTAGGTTTATAGTGTTACGACGTCCAATAGATACCATCAGAGCAGCAGTTAAGCATAAACGAACAGTAAGTATAATTTTTTATATTATTCTCCGTCTAAAACAGTCATTTTGAACCCTAATTTTGTGAACGTTAACATTCATTTTTGAAATATAAATATAATTCCTTCAGACACCAAAAGATGGATCGTTCACAATTGTTACGGACCTCTAGCGTATGCGACCCACCATACGCTTTAGCGTTTTGTGGGCCGCATTATAACAACTGTTACACGTCCGAAACACATTTCGCTATTCTCCACGGGAGGGCGACACGTGATCAGCAGAGGAAACGGAAGCAACGATTGTTTTTTTGGCATGGTTGGTGTTAATTAGTTGGTAATTCTTCCAACCTCGGTTTTATCCAAGGCATCCTGGTGGATTTTAGAATTATCAACACAAGAAAATTTCCTCAATCTGTTGTTGTCCCGTTTAGCGGAATATTTTGTGTTTGTGAGTAAATTTTATCTGCGGAAGCAGGATATTTAATTACACAAGGTAAGCTAACCTCTTCACGCCATCTTGCCCGTTCTCTACCCACGTGTTTCGCAAATTTGCAGGCTTTCCTTTGGAAATACCGTGTCAACCTGAAAGGCGGACTCGACCCCATTTATCCGACTGTGGCTTCCCGGAGTTTTGGTGGATTGTTCCCTCATCAGTGAGGTAAATTATGTTTTATTTGTAGGTTATGTCAGAATTGCTCACATTAAGCACGCTTCACGTGCATTTCTGACTTTGCAAATTTAAATCGTGATATCTTTAGGGCTCTACGGACGGGGCTTCTACACACGTCAGTGAGAGTTCCACGGACGGGGCATCCACACACAGTGGAAGGTTCCAGAGCTGGTGAGGCTACAACCAACCCCATCCTTGGGTCCATTTCTTGTGTACCGAAGACATCTCTGTAGGGCTACAGTTCTTCCACGTCCGGACTTGGTATCGTGCCACCCTGAATAAGTGTGTTGTGTTTTATTATTTTTACTTACCGGGGACCACCTTCAGTGGTTCGGCTGGATTTCAATTCATACTTTGCATTTTTTTTAACTTGTACATATTTAAGGATTTTTATGCATTTACATATATTTAAGGAGGTTCTTTAAATCAAACCTTTGTGGCAGAATCTATGACAATTTTGAGGACATTGTAAACCGGTGTGTAGCTACACGAGGCATTTTATGAATGTTATAACTTCTTAATCGTGAAATTGGCCACAACTTTGAACATCGCCAGGTTACATGCTAGAGAACCAATATCTGTAAATTGAATAAAATAGTGCATTTCATTTTTAAAGAAAGTGTCATTATTTCGTCTGCGACCACTACATAGGGAAACCTCAATGAGCTGTTAAGTAAGTAAACTAATAATTTATCATAGTTTATGTAAGCTTGGGCTTAACACCCTGAGATAGTCTGAGCTAGAGAAATTTTATCGTAGGCACGTACATCACTTTCCGGGTAAGTCAGTGCCTACGATATCTGCTACGCTACAGTAGCCCAAGTGATTTCGTTACGTAATATCTGATAATCATTAAGATCCAACGTATCCATTTGTTTATGTACGTGAATCTCGTAGCACAATAACTCTATCTATCTATATCTATACCTCAAACGTTAACGCGAAAAGACTACAAAAGCTTCAAAATAAAGTAATGCGAATTATTTTAACATGTAACGTTTATACAAACATTAACGCTAAATGTTTTAAACTGGCTTGACATTAAAACTTATCTTTACATGCATACAATGATTTTTATATATAAGTTTACATAGATTACTTATTGAGAGAGAGTTTCCATCCAAATTTCAAAATTTTATCTTGTATCGAACGGAAGTTATGGGAGAATTTTAAAAAATTTCTGCCTCACTAAGATGCATTTTCGGACTAAGGTAAGTTGGGGTTACATGACCCCAAACTCACTTACCTTAACAGTTGTAGATTATATAAATTTTTTAGGTAAGTGTCGCAAATACCTCCCCATCCGCTGATAATACCATAAGTTAGATGTGCTTGTACTAACGAATAATAGAGAATTTTAAGATGTTTTATATCTAGATAAGGTTTTAGGTATTTAAATCGATATAGCTGGCCTCGAATTTTTTGTGCAACATGTTTTGCTTGCAGATCCCATCTAAAGTGTTTGTCAATGATGATACCTAAATATTTCACTGAATCTGCTTCTGGAATATTTAAAAGATTTTCAATGGTTCAGTGGTCCAAAGTTAGGTAGATTATTAGCATACGAGGTAAATGGTAAGTAACTAGTTTTTTTAAAGTTAACAGTGAGTATATCGTAATCGAACCATTTTTTAATATCTTTAAATTCTTTTTCTGAAATTTTTTTCAGATTTTTCCATGAATTGGCTTTAAGAAGTATTGCTGTATCGTCAGCAAAACTTAATATTTTAGCCGTGATATCTCGCATCGAAAGTAAGTTGTTTATGTATACAGCGAACAGAGGTGGTCCTAAAACTGTTCCCTGTGGAACTCCGTAGCTGACAATTCTTGGTTCACTAATAGTTTCATTTATTTTTACATATTGTATTCTTTCGGACAAATAACTTTTTATTAAATTATATACATTTCCTCTCAAGCCACAATATTCTAATTTTTTTAAGAGGTTGCTATGTGATACCGCGTCAAATACTTTCGCAAGGTCCACAAATATACACAAGCATGGTGATTTTTCATCTAAAGCCTCATAAACATACCGTGTTAGGTATGTTAGAAATCACAGATATTGGTCTATAATTAATTGGCTCAGTTGTATCTCCACCTCTATGGCGAGATTTTATTACACCTATTTTTAAGATATTCGGGAACTGACCTATAGTAAAACTTCTGTTTATTAAATATACTAATGGATCTGCAATTTCATCTTCAATTTCTTTTAGCGTTTCTGCCCGTATATTATCTAATCCAGGGAATTTTCTTGGTTTTGAACGACAACGAACTGACAATTTAAAATGCGGTTAATTTAGATTTTTAGCAGACAGGCAATTTTCGTCAGGTTTGAAGTACAAAAAAAGTACATTTAATAATATTTTTTCACCTTCTAAAGTATCAGAAGTTATTCTGTGAGCATATCTGAGTTGTTTCAGACTAGGCCCACATTTTTTAACCTCTACCACAAAAACAAAGTGTTATTAAATTTGACTTGAATCTGACTTTGACGAAAGAGTACAATTGGATATAGATAAATTGCTACTAGATGTAGCTATATATTTTATAATTCTGTCATGTGTAATATATGCATGAATATTTGCGGCACTCTAAACCATTTATCTTGTATCGATTAGGTCTGATTAAGGAATTTTTAGGCCAGCATGGCCATTTCCGACCAATTTATATCAATCATTTAAAAAGTGCCCATTCATTCAACGTCTAGACGATTTAGACCGGAATATTTTAGCCGGCATTTAATGATAAAATCTGACCTCTATAACATTCAAAAAATTATAGGCATATGAGGTTTTTTTTATCTGTTTGATGAAATAACCTGGCTAATCTCATAGAAGTAACTGTAAATTTATTGCGCTAGTGATACTGCTTTATGATATATTTATAAAATTCACTTAATTTAAAAAGATGTTATGGGCTGTGAATTGAGTTCAAAGAGGAGATTGATTGTGCGTTGCCGTGCGGTATTAGTTCTATTATTGACCGGTGGCGCTGTAGTGACGTTTCTCACGCGAGCGCTACTCGCCTGCTGATAGTCTTGGAACTGGATGTTAAAATTGTATCAAATTTCACAGCGGCAAGCTAATAAATAAACGATACATGTATAGGATGGGTTTTATCAATTATATTAAAATTCTCTTTTGCAATTACAAAATTTAATACAGTTAGCACGTAAAGATTGGAATCAATTCCTTAAAATCATTATAAAGCAAGTGACAAAAATTCGGTTGATTTTTAAATGCATTGCTCAATTCTTTTATGTTAATTTTTTTTCTACAAATATATTTTAAGGAGTTATGACGTTATCGGCAAATTCTTGTTCTGCTTTGAGTTGTAGCGTACTTTCCCACAATTGAGCACGGATATACCATAATCATAAAACTAACAAGGGTTATGCCTTTAAGGCAAAAATGCCGACAGACTGGAGGCAGTAATGGCCAACTACAATAGCCTACCGTAAAATCGTAATTTGGAAATTACGCTCATTTACCCATCCCTCGGGAGGTTTACGAGAGACCGCCGAAATGCAGGCATAACAAATCAGTCTTATTTGTGTTCTCAAACAATTCACTTCGTATATTTAAACTTAAGATTCGTAACCACTTTTTGTTAAGGTTTGTTTAATAAATAACTCCTTCTGAAGAACATTTAATTAGTTGTACCCACACAACAGAGTTATTTGTGAAATCCCTATTCTTATTCGTCCTTTAAATCTTCTAATCTTTCCGGTCTATTTACATAAACTCTGCTCTTTATAGATCCTCATAGCAAAAATCGAGATGAATTAAATCTGGAGACCTAGATGGCCATTCAAATGACCCTCTTTGAGCTTATTACATGTTAAAGGTACGCTCACCTATGCTAACCTACCCCCTCACCGACTAGAGCTGAGCTAGCCCACTGTTACGAGCCTCTGCGACTCGACCATTACTTACTTTACTTTATTTTTGCGTTATTTGTATCTTTTGGTAATTGACCAAAAGGGCTCGTAGCAGTTGGAAGCATATCATCCTGAAATGACTTTCTACAATTACCAGGAAAAAGAAAAATAGGTTAGGAAGATATGTGCTTCATATACACACAAAAATCTTAGTTACAATTTTTAAGGATTCGACAAACTCGAACATGGTGTGACATCCAAAATAACCGTAATTCACAAACAAAACAGTGAATTTTTCAATATCCCATAAATAAAATGGAAAGCCTAGACCAGGCAATTAAGCAGAAAATTTTACAACAAAAATTTCAAGCACTTGGTAGTTATTTCCAAAGAGATTCGTATCTTGTCGTTGCCTTGCGCATTCGCCCGTCAATATTAACGATCTTGAAAATTCTATTTAATATTCCCAAGTGACAACCAAAATGAGAAAAAACAATACAGAGTGATATTAACAAAATTAGGAATTTAAATTAATGTTTTCCTATGTCAGACTTATAAGGAAAAGGATCTATTTTCCAGCACAATCTACAAGTTCCAGTATAGGCGGCAAACCCCTATACACCTGTGTGTAATACCAAATGCCTATATTGGGCATAAATGTTCCAACCGTAAATAAAATATAAATAAGAGAATAAGAGTTTGTGAACCTAAAATTGATCAGGACTTTTAACATGTAACAAGGTATTAAGGTATCTATTGATCACAACAACAGTAGTAGCATAATGAGTTGGCGCCTCATCTTGCTGAAATCATAGATCATTTCTATTTGGAAGTTGGTAATAGAAGTCCTTGTAGAAATTGTAGATAACGAGGGCCGTTTAAATTTACTCAAAGAGGTGTTGTCCTCTCATTGTGTCACCAAACATTGACGTTTTGGGCGTAAATGTGGCTTCGTCGAAAAAATAATATTTTTAACTAACAAGGGGTCCTTATTATATTTATCGATTATGTTTTCACAAAACTCGACTCTACGATCAAAATCATCTAGAACTTTTGAATGAGATGCACATTTTATCATTTGAAATTCGGAAGGAGAAATACTATACATAAGTTGAATATCATCAAAGTACATGTATAGTTTTGAATATAATGGAAGTCTCGAGATATCTGCAATGGATATATTAAAAAAGAAGTGGTCTAAGTACAGATCCTTGCGGAACACCTGGTGTAACTGATTTATTTTGTGATGTAAATATCGAGTTTCCTGTACTATTACTAGTAAACTACTTCACTGTTTACTCCTTAAATATTTAAGGAGTTAAAAGCTTCATCAATATCAAATGGTGTCAAAGAGGTGACTTTCGTGTTGTCAAGGTTCTAAAAATTTCATCGGTTATATTACTTAGTAGAGCAGAAGTACTGAAGCCTTCTAAATCCGCCAGACTGATTAGAAGAAATTATTTTTGAAAGGCATATCAGAAAATTGTTCCTATATAGCTGATTTTGCTCTTTTTAGTAGATCCCTAAGTTGTTCAGGATTCGTTTTCTTAGATATAGAGTTAATAGAGGACGACGTTCTCTGTTGGGAGGAAGATATAGTTCTAATAGTATCTTAATAATATGAGTCAGTTTGATCGATATTTTTGCTGACAATCCATCAGAGACTAGAACCTGGCCTTTTGTTTATTTATTATATCTACAATTCTTTAAACGGTAGTGAAACAAAATATGAATACTCTTAGGTAGTATCATTAGAGCAGTACCAGTAATAAAACAGCACTAAAAGTACCAATACATAGACCAGCTACATGTGAATAAAGTTCAAAATACTTGCTTATATGCCAAGGACAAAGATATTCAAATGAAATATGTGAAGTTACAACTTACAAAATCATTAGTAAATAGAAATTATTGGTCTTTTAATAGACATTGCGATTTTGTTTCTTCTTTATCTTTTTGTTGTGATCTACCTGTATATTCATTTATTAACAAGTTTTCTAATATTATATATATGCTATTATGCACTTATTAATAATTTTACCTCTACGTAGGTATTCTACAAATATGTAGTTTTATATACAGGTTGTCTCACCGGGAACTGAATCGATCGATATAGAGAAAAATAAGCATCAGATAATTTCAAAAATTTAGATGATTACTAATGTCGGTGTGGCCAATCCAACTAAAATAATTACAAGCAGCTGGCACTTCCGCTTATACCGGAAGTCGATACCAACTTACTTATTTAAAATGGAACACTTTATATATTTTAGGATTTTCGAAAAGAGCATAAAATTTTGAGTCGAAAATATGTAGCATATCCTGTACCTAAACCTAGCCGTTTCAGAGATATTTGACATTTTATAGAAAATTTGACAGGTGCAACGGTTTGCAAGAACCGTTATAACTTTCTTCGAGTAAAAGATCCTCAGTTGCTTCTTGTCACGTAAAAAGAACACAAGGAGAACTACGTTCTACAACTGAATACATTTTGTCAAATTCAAACCGCGAGAACTTGTTTAGGTCAAATGGAACACCCTATATTTCTTACGTCAAGTTGTGTAAAATTGATTTCTTTTTTTTCTGATATTAGCATTGTGGGGGTTAAAGTTACAACTTTTTGAAGTATTTGCGATTTTATTAGAAATTCATGAATTGCTGTAATCATTTCATCAAAATAGCCATAATTAGAAACAATCAGTCATTATCTTATGTCAAAAATGCCAGCACGTTTAAATTATACCAACGAAAATTTTTTAAATTTGTTTATTATTTGTGGAGAATGTGATAAAGTATTATCAAGAATTTGCAACACATTTACTACTCGATATCCACAAAAACGCAAAACATGCGTATTAATCGAATTGAAGATATGGCATGAACCAAAATAGCAGAGATAATATCAATTTAAAATATGATTTCATTTTAATTTAATAATTGCTCAAAATTCGCACCTTCGGATTAGTTCCTCATGGGTAGCTCTTCTAACTGAATCTTGTGATATGTTTTGAAATGCATTTCTTACTCTTTGCATACAATCTTCAATGGTTGTTAATGGTCTCTCATAAACTTTATTTTTAATAGTTCCCCAAATGAAATAATCCAGAACTGATAAATCGGGCGAACGAGGAGGCCATAAGAAAGGTCCATTATTGGCAATCCATTGATCATAGATAGTTTCTTGTAAAAAATTATTAATTAAATATGCGTTATGTGGAGGAGCACCGTCATGCTGATAAAAAATGTTTCTATGTTCGGCGAGAGGTAAATTTTCTAAATAGTTATTATTCAAATTTTGTAAGATATTCAGATATCTTTCACCAAAAAAAAAAAACAAAAATTTACCTATACATATTAGCAGAAGAGAAAATTTAATTTACTGTTTAAATTTTCCTGATAAAATTGTAATGCCACCACTCTATCGTTTCTTATGGCACAGTAAACATTGAACTGCCAACTTTCCTGAAAGTTTCGCTCTCTGAACATATGAGGATTTGAGTCACTCCAATAATGCGAATCGTGTCTATTAAAAAGTCCATTTTTTGTAAATTTTGCTTCATCTGTCCATATAATATTTCCCAAATAAGAATCGTGACCCTCAGAACTTGTTAGAATAAACTCACAAAAATTCTGTCTTCTTAGGAAATCTGTTTCTTTTAATCCTTGAACAATATGGATTGAAAACGGGTGAAACTTATGTTTTAATAAAATTCTGTGAATTGAATCCTTGCATAGTACCGATTCCAGAGCAGCTTGTCTTAATGACATCCTTGGAAATGCATGGAAATATCCCAGAATGACTATTTCAATGTTTTCATCAACAATAGGCTTTCTTCTTTGCATTTTTGCCTTGACAGAGCCATAATTTTTAAAATTTTCCAGTATGCGTTTTACAGTGTTTGGTGACGGTTTCCGTTTTTCTGGATATCGAGTAGCAAATGTGCTGCAAGTTCTTGATATTACTTTATCACATTCTCCATAAATAATAAACTAATTTAAACAGTTTTTGTTGGTATAATTTAAACGTGCTGGCATTTTTTGACATTTTTTACTGATTGTTTCTAATCATGGCTATTTTGATGAAATGATTACAACAACTCATGAATTGAACTTTAACCCCCATAATGCTAACATCAGAAAAAAGGGAATTCAATTTTACACAACTTGACGTACAAAAATAGAGGGCGTTCCATTTGACCTAAACAAGTTTTCGCGGTTTGAAGTTGACAAAATATAACGCGAAAAAGGGAATACTTGGTATGATATTATTGAATTTATTTCAGTTGTAGAACGTAGTTCTCCTTGTGTTCTTTTTATGTGAAAATCTTTTACACGAAGAAAGTAATAACGGTTCTTGCAAACCGTTGCACTTGTCAAATTTTCTATAAAATGTCAAATGTCTCTGAAACGGCTAGGTTTAGGCGTAGGATATGCTACATATTTTCGACTCAGAGCTTTATGCTCTTTTCTAAACCCCTAAAATATATAGGGTGTTCCATTTGAAATAAGCAAGTTGGTATCGACTTCCGGTATAAGCAGAAGCGCCAGCTGCTTGTAATTATTTTAGTTGGATTGGCCACACCGGCATTAGTAATTGCCTAAATTTTCAAAATTTTCTGATGCGTACTTTTCTCTATATCAATCGATTCACTTCCCGGTGAGACACCCTGTATATATATTTTTATTATGACCCAGTTCTATTGTGGATGTACTGCTTACACCCTATTTATAATTCAGCTGTAATATTTGACTCATCCCATATCATGTATTTGTGATTGACAGAATTAATAAATTAAGTATTGCTATTATCATTATTATTAAAACATTTCTGTTAAATATTCATCATTTTTATAACACACCCTTTATATAAAGCGAACAAGACACTAATTGTATATGTTGCATATAAATTAAATAATTTTCATATATTTAATTCATGGTACAAGATATTTCATTATGTTATTCTTAAAATAATATAAAATATTTCATAAATACATATTTAAAGCGGTATTTTTCGTTGAATCCACGTAGTAGTTTGTGTACCGAGTTGTATAAATATAATAATAGGTTTTCTATTATTTAAACCTAGTTAATTTCTCTTAAATCGCTCTTCGTGAAACATTAATGTAACACAATTTTATTTCAAGTTCATTAATTTTGTATATATTTATGTATTAAAAAAATTTAATAATAAATTGACTTTCTTAGTATTTATTAATCGTGATCGTAAAATTTCATTATATTTCTATAGGAGGAAAGATTACTTATAATTCTGATACCATAAGAAAATATGAAACCAATACTTCTTTCTCCAGCTATCCCAACCCACACCTTGAAATAAAACCTTTCTTGGAAACCTCTTTGACCTAATAATCAATTATCCACCGAATAATGTAATATTCTTGGATAATTCTGTGAAATTTGAATTCACGATAAAGAGGCATTTCCTTCGGACTGTTTTATTATTATTAACATTGATAATGTTAAATTTTGTTTCAAAAAAGCCTTTCACTTAATTGGCATGCTTCCGCCCGTCTTCGTATCGAATTGCGCACTCGTTCAAATATTCCCAGCGTATTCCTTATTGTTCCAGACGAAGCAACTATTTGCCCTTTTAAATCTTCTAAAGTGCTAATGGGAGTTCTATACACCAGGGTTTTAAGATGACCCCGTAAGAACAAATTTAAACTATTCAGATGGGTGGATATTGCTGGCCTAGTTGCTGGCCATTGCTAAGGTCCTCTGCGACCTATTCAACGAATAGGATGAACCAGATGTAAATGGTCTCGAAGGCAATTCTTCTCGGAGACAAGTAAGATTGTCCATTAAGGTATCTTGGCAGAAAAGAAGGGCCTATAAGATTATTACCAATAATTCATTCCCATATATTAACCGAAAATTGCTGTTGGAAAAGGATTTCGGTTATAGCATGGGGGTTTTCGTCCGCCCAAACATGATTATTATGGAAATTTTGAATGGCATTCCTAGAAAAATTTACTTCACCTCTGAACATAATTTGGGACTTAAACTGCGAATTTTGTGTAACATTCTAAAGGTACCACTGACAAAAGTTCACACGCTATGGAAAATCCTTGAAAAGTAATGCCTCTATTTTTAGAATATTGTATGGATACGACAAAAAATCAGCCAAAATTCGCCATGCAATTTGATGGCAAATATATCGATCTTCCTCGTTCTACTTTCAGGATGTTCGTCGATTGCCTGCAGCACCGCTTTCTCAACATGAGATGGTTTTGAAAATCAACAACTTAAAACATAAATTTTTAGTCGCAAACTCCTCTATAAAATCCTTTTTAAGGAACGTAACCAAAGTGCAACCAACAGTTACTTTCCGGACTATGTGCCCCGCCGAGCGCTGAATTACAAGTTACAAGCCTGGCGCGTTAAGTGTAATAACTCTGCATTACCAACAAAACGCTAATGCTTCGATTGCAACAAACACCAGCCGAAAGACTGATCCTACTTAAATGGAGCTCTCGTGTCAGTCGTCCTACACTACTTGCAGACTGCAGTTTCGAGCTGTTGGCTCTCGCCAGTGCAAGGCAGGCATGTGACGACCGACACGACGATCCTTGGACTATTTAGTACATCTCGGTCTCGTTAGGATAGTGACATGCAATACAATCAGCAGGCGCCATCTAGCGGTCCACTGTCTGTTGCACTGTTGGACTTAGCATAGTTCAAATGTGCTTTTAGAGGATCCAGAATATTAAAACATAATATTTTTAGTCACAAACTCCTCCCTTTTACTATAGTAAAATAAGGATTTTACAGAGTAGTTTGCGACTAAAAATATTATGTTTTAATATTCTGGATCCTCTAAAAGCACATTTGAACAATGTCAATAACTTACTTTATGTCTACAAATATTGTTTTGTAGAAATGTCGTTTATTCCAGGATAACTAGATTTCAAAAATTATTACCAATACTGCTAAATGAATCGACTTGAATTTAATTGTTTTAATCAAGAACTGTGTGTCTGGCGAGAAAAGCGCAATAAACCTTTTTCATGTAGAAATAAACAAGCTTATGAGAAAAAATAACCGCATGGAAAAATATCAGTGGTGTACTACTTCTTTGTAAAATATATCAGAGGATATATTTATAAGGACGCCTCTGATGGAGCGATAGGACAACTTTTCTAACAAATATATGTGGTTTTATATCCTATTAGTACATATCAAAATTGAAAATAATATATAATAGTACTCGTTCGTTTGTACTTGTAATCATCCGAGAGAATGCAGTATTCATTATAGAGAGTTGTATACTATACTTTATCCACGACTAATTTTCAGAAATAAAAAATAATACAATTTTTTTATTTTGCAGCAAAATGTATATTATTGTTGCTACATTTATAAGTTGAACAGATAATGGTTAACATGATTAGAACTACTATTTGCAATAGAAATATTTTTGTCATCAATTATAGTGGAGTTCTAGGTGGAGGCTTCGATATTATACACCTGTCTTGAAATGATGTCAGCTGTGGTCAACTTATTTTTTAGGGATTGGGCGATGTATCCTTCGGCTACCTATGTCGATTTTCAGCCTCCATTTTAGGCCTGTTATATCGCCACCCCCATCAATATACAATGTAGCCGATGAAGAAGAGTTATATTTTTCTGCTAATTGGACAAAATAGGCTAGTAATAAGTTTTCCGAAAATGAATTTGCCTTTTTTTTGATACGCCAGTCCATGAAGCTTCTGTACAATTTGTTGTTTTAACTTTTCTGGTAGTAATGTAGATGTTGTTGCTTCCAATTTTTGAAGAATATCTGAAAATCGCACAATAAATAAACACGAACCGTTTTTTGACAATTATTTATTTATACTGTCATTTTGTTTTAAAACGGTTTCCATGACTGTTTTAATTTTCAAAGACATGATTTAAGTACTGTTTTTTATTGTTCTGCGAAAGATAATAATGATCCATTATTTTCTCATCATTAATCCCTGCGAAATAATCTATGGCATTATATAGCAAAATTGACACATATAAAACATATACCGGGTGTTAGAAAAGTGTGGGAACGGTGGAAACTCTCGAACAGCTTGCATCAAATCCAAAATAAAAAAAATGTCAAGAATTTTTCAAAAAACTATCTACTGATACCAAAATAACCTCCCCACCCACCACCCTGTGGGTGGGACGAGGGGCAACTTTAATATTTAAAATGGAAACCCCTATTTTTATTGCGGAATCGGATTCTTCGGCAAAAAATACGTAAATTTTATTCCGGAAATTTTTTTCGATTCTTGCACGGTGTCGCTGTAATCGCAAAAAATTAAAAGAAAACATTACTATTTCAGGAGTAGCGTCTTGTGCCCATAAAAAAACGTCCAATTCAAAAACTGAAAAACACGTATTTGTTATTTTTACGAAATCTATCTAACGACATTGGATTCGACTCTCCCACCCCTAACCCAGTGGGTGGGGTGGGGGCAACTTTGAAGAAGAAAATCTCTATTTTTTTATAGCGGATTAGGATGGATTCGGATTTTACGGCCAAGAATATGTGAATTTTATATCCGGACTTTTTTTAGATTCTCGCAAGCTGTCGCTGCAATCGCACAAAATTGAAATAAACCTTAAGCGTCCATAAGTTTGTAAATATTTACAAACTCTAGCTACTCGTGTTGACAAAAAAACATTCAGTTTAAAAAACAATATCTGTGATATCTTGGTTTTTATGAATGTTTTTTTTAAAGTGTTCTTAATAACAGTATTTGTTTTATGAAATTTCTACCGTAACGTTCAGTTCCTTCCAACTTTTGTAGAGGCAGGAGCGCACTTTTGTACGGAAAAAGTTATTTAATTTTTCATTAGTTCTCGTGTTTTTTTCTACATAATGCCTATTTTAACAGAGGAAGAGAGAGTTTCTCTTTTAATGATGCGACGGTGGGGCGATAAAGAAAGGTCCTATGATGAAGTTGTGATTTTATTCACCGAAACTTTCCGTGTAGATCATGTGAAAATTTCGAAATCTACTGTGTCCCGTACCATCAAACGATTCCTAGACACAAGGACAAATAAAAATCGCCCAAAATCTGGAAGACCAAAATCTGAAACACCGGAAGCTCGACAAATGGAAGTGGCCCAGGCATTTGTTGAAAATCGAAGGTTATCAATCAGAAAAGCCTGTCAACAGCTTGATATGAGTGCATTTTCAGTTCATAAGAATTTGAAACATTTGAAATTTCATCCTTACAAAATTTACCTTCACCAAGAGTTAAATAAAGATGATTTTGATCGGCGACTAGCATTTAGTGAAATAATGATGGAAAGGAGTAACCAAAACCCAATTTTTTTGTCATCTCTATTTGTCTTCTCAGATGAAGCAACTTTCGAACGCAGTGGAAAAGTTAATCCCCATAATTTCAGATATTGGAGTGACAAAACCCTCACTGGATGCTTGAAACACACACGCAGTATCCACAAAAATTAAATGTTTAGGCAGGAGTTTTCAGGGATCGAATCATAGCACCGTTTTTCATAGATGGAAATTTGAATGGAGAAAAATACCTGGAAATGTTGATAAATCAAATAGTTCCCGCAATACAAGAGATTGCTAATGATGAGTTCGAAAATGTAAATTGAAAATTACTAGCTGCTAATAAATTTACAGAATGTTAATAGTTGTAATTTCCGCACGACCGTGTAAAAGCACTGTTCTCAAAACAGCTCGGGAAATCACTCACTCTGAGATCAGTAGTTTTACTTTTCAAATTTTTTAAGTATGCGTTCAAAACTTTCATGTTTCCACTCATTTTTTTGCGATTGCAGCGACACCTTACGAGAATAAAAAAAATGCCCGATATAAAATTCACATATTTTTGGCCGTAGAATCCGAATCCGCTATAAATAATAGGGATTTCCATTACAAATTTCAAAGTTGCCCCCGCCCCACCTACTGGGTTAGGGGTGGGAGAGTCGAATCCAATGTCATTGGATAGATTTCGTAAAAATAACATACGTGTTTTTCAGTTCTTTTCATTTTTTACGATTACAGCGACACCATGCAAGAATCGAAAAAAATGTCCGGAATAAAATTTACGTATTTTTTGCCGTAGAATCCGATTCCGCAATAAAAAATAGAAGTTTCCGTTTGAAATTTTAAAGTTTCCCCTCGCCCCACCCACAGGGGAGGTCATTTTGGTATCAGTAGATAGTTTTTTGAGAAATTTTTGACACGTATTTTTTTATTTTTCAATTTGATGAAAACTGCTCGAGATTTTCCACCGTTCCCATACTTTTCTAACACCCGGTACATTAATCGTAGATAAAGTACATTCTGAGGTATTGAAAAATAATGATTACAAAAAATTATCACCCTGCAGCAAAAAATTTAAGCCACTTTTTGTTTTTACGATTGTTTACACAAGATATGTCGCAAAGGTTGCATACGAATACATTAACTATTATGCACTCATTGCATTCCATGGTGTATGACGACAATCTAAATACTCGCTAGTTCCATGCGAAACATAAAACACTTTCCTTGCTCCCATCTAAAGTAATACTAAACACCTGTACTAATTCTCATGCAACTTATTTTTGCCACTTGGTGAAATTTATCACGAAATATGATTTACTAGAAAGGAAAACTTGGACGCTTAACAGTATTTCAGCATTGTATCGAGAACGATATATTTTATTAGTTTAACAACTTTTATTATACGTTCCGTGATTTAATAGTCTTTTTTTTTGTTTTATTCTTAGAATGGTTAAAGTTTATAAATATACTGGAAATTAATGGATATAACGTAATGACATGAAGCTGTTTTATAAAGTTGGAAGGAATTTTATTAAGGACATAACAAATTACATTACTGAAACAAGTTTTGCTTTAACTTTACCAGATAATCAAGAACCAAATAGATAATGTTGAGATCTAATAAATATTGTATGATCATAATTAAAATAGAACCCTTAAAGCAACAAAAGTAGTTTCTGTATGTTGGACGTAAATTTGCCTAATAAGTTGAAATTAGAACTGACGACAAATATAATAGTTTTTCTATTTTATTCCTTTTTAGAGTTTTAGCTAACTGAAAGTATTCATAAATACTTGTTAAGGAATTAATATCTTACAAAGTTGAGAACGGATAAGAAAAGTTTTAGACAAGTTGTTTTAGACCAGTAGCGTTAAACATCCAATTCGGAAATAATTCCTACCAAAGATTTTTTTGTTTTAATGGCTACATTTGTGACCCAATATGACTATCCTAGGTTTTCATCCTGGGCGGAGTTGTGGAGAAGGGGTGGGGGGTAAAAATGTACCCCCAAAAGGGGTGTTTTTGCGGTTTTTCGCTTATATCTTCTATAATTAAAATTTTCAAAAGTGCTCGAAATGAAAGTTGTAGAGCATTAAATTGACCACTCGCTACCAAATCACAGTAGGTCAAAGTTGAACCAATTTTCCACATTTACCAAAAATATTCGTTTCAACGTCAGTTCTTCTTAAATACCTGCGAATATTTATCATAAAAGTATTCCATATAAAAGTTTTAGAGCATTATATTCAGCGTCGAATAAGACCAAGAGGAAATTTTCTGGACCACCCGTCACTAAACTATAATAGGTGAAAGTTCGACTGGTTATTAGCGTTTTGATGGTAATATGCAATTAACGCGCCAGACTTGTAACTTGTAATTCAGCGCTCGGCGGGGCACATAACCCGGAGAGTAGCTGTTGGTTGCAGTCTGGTTACGTTCCTTATAGTAAAATAAGGATTTTATAGAGGAGATTGCGACTAAAAATATTATGTTTAATATTCCGCCCTCTAAAAGCACATTTGAACTATTGATACATATAGTTAGGTTCATGTAATTGACACAGATCTTCCAAAGCTTTCGACAGACTTGATCACGATATTCTACTTTGAAAGATTGCCACATTTGGTGTATCTATAAATCAAAACATCTCTACAAAATCGATACTAGTATGTTCAACACCGCGGTTCCAGGTCTGTCGAATTTCTGCAGGCGTCTAGTGTTCCACAAGGGTCTATACTAGGTCCATTTTTCCTCTGTGGACGATATTACATCTAATATTGATGCCAAAA
Source organism: Leptura quadrifasciata (assembly GCA_963675555.1). Classification (NCBI taxonomy): domain Eukaryota; kingdom Metazoa; phylum Arthropoda; class Insecta; order Coleoptera; family Cerambycidae; genus Leptura; species Leptura quadrifasciata. The sequence continues at coordinate 122,824,309 of OY776678.1, forward strand.
TGTTGGTTTATAACTTACAGGGCGTCATATTGCACAGGCCAGAACTTGTAAAGATTTAGGAGTTCATTTTGACCCTAAAGAAATAGCAACCATTTTTATATCCCCACTGCCTGAGCAAGTGTCCTTACATCATCACCAATGCATCAAATTTACACTACTTATACACGTCTAGAAAGTCGACTTGATATATTTTGCTCTAACCAATCGCAAATAAAAAGAATTATATTCTCAACCAACAATTGCTCCCCTTAAAGATTTTTATTCATGAACTGTTACCTGTTTCACTGTTAAACTAATGCTAATACTAATGTATTGTTAATCTATTGATTTATTGTTAACCTGCTGTTCCCATATCTCGTTTACCATGTATAATATACTCTTATAATTTCAGTTTATACAGCTACTGCATGTAACAGTTGAACAGTAAATATTTTTTCACCACCATATACACATCTAATGTATGAATAGTTGAGAGTAGTCATATATAAAGAAAACAAACAACAAACAAATAGAATTACTAGAATTATCAATAATACACTTACAATATATACATATACAGTAATGTACACATATACAGAAACATGTAAGCACACATAGATATCACACGTGGAAGGAAGCTACTAAGATTATAAATAGGCTTTCTGAATTAATATGTTTTTCATTGCCTCTCTGAGTGTCTTTAATTGAGTCATATTTCTGAGAGACAGGGGTATTTGTTGTATATTGTTTTGCTTCAGTATTTATATTACTGAGTGCTTCGTTAAAGTTGATCTCTGGATGGGTAAAGGCAGGGTTAAATTTAGCGCTTGTCTCGTATTATGCTCAGGCAGAGGATCGGTATGTAGTGTGTTTAGTATTTTCTTATGTATTAGGCATACCGTTTCCAGAATAAAGATGCATAAATAAATATGCATAAATATTTTGTGAGCGATAAAAAGAGGTTTACAATGATCCCTTGGTTTTGTTTTACATAAGTATCTTAGTGTCCTTTTTTTAACACAGTGTTCAGAGAATGTTGACTATACGTTACCTTACTTACTTACTTACTTACTTATTTACTTACTTATATGGGACTTAATCAGGGAAAAGTGTTTTTGCAGCTCTGAAACCCAGTTCATTTGATGTTATTCTCACTGCATAACAACCAGATTCCAACTATTTACTTAAATTAGAGACATATACATCAAATCTCATCTTCTCATCATCAATATGTAACCCAAGAAATTTAGTATGGAGGTTTTTTCAGTAGGTTGTTTATCCAAGAAAAGATCGGCATAGGTAAACTTGAAAGTAAGTATATTCGTTTTGTTTATATTGAATACGAGCAAATTAGAATCACACCATTTTTTTATTTTACATATACACATATGTCAGACTTTATATCTCGTAGACTGTTAACATTTTTACTATGCCACAAAATGGTAGTATCATCTGCCTTAAATATCAATAGTGGCTGAGTCGTTTATGTATAACAAAAATAAAATGGGCCCTAGTGCAGGACTTTGTGGCACACCATAGTTAATATCTGTCACATTCGATATCTCGCCAATGGTTTTTACAACTTGATTATGCAGAGACAGGTACGATTTAGTCCAATTAAAAAATTCACCCCTAAAATCACAGCACAAAAGTTTTGAAGCAGTATTTCATTATTTAGGCTACCAAATACTCTAAAAATCGCAAAACGTTGCACCGACAGCCTCGCCATCATTTAAGATGAAGTACTTCTTTTCTAGAAATGCCAGAATTATCTTTTTTAATTGTAGATGTGACATCTCGCGTCACATTGTTTATGTAGGTATATGCAAATATAAGTGGTCCTAGACTTGTTTCGTGTGGATATAAGTCTAATAATATTTTTGACATAACAGTTTTCTTTTAATTTAACAATTTTATGTAATATTTTATTTTATTTTGATAAATATATGATACTTGCTATAAATAGGAGATATAATTGGCACGTATCAGTGTCAAACTTGGCTTCCAGTCAATTACAAAGCATTTGAAAATCCCGGCGAATTATGTAAAGAAGCCCTTATATGCATAGCCAACTGATGGTCGAATTTAAATGTTATTAGCTGACTATTCATATCGGAATTGATTGAATGGTCCCAATTATTGAATACTAATTTGAGTGCTATTAACATATATACCTAAAAATCGATAAATGAATATGCATAATCGCCACCATAATATAATACAAATCCTGTCATGATGCACGTAGTAAAATATGCAACTTAATAACGTGGAGACGAGGACGTAAAAAATTTTAATTAAACTACTCTTAGTGCGTTCCAGATACTAAGAGCAGCGCTAGAGAATTTATTAATCCACCTAGAGTTCCCAGTCTAGAAACTAGATTAGATATGAAAACTTGTGAACTACCTATATATATTCCTTAATTCGGGCTTTGCTGTGGGTTTATACACTCAGGTCCAAAAAAATTGGTATACTCTGAAGCGGTAAAACTATGTATGAAAATTTCATATGCCCAGTTTCTCGCTAAAGTGTAAGTTGGATTAGGAGTTTTGTAGGTCGCTTTGTGTATTTAGTGACGTTTTCAATCGCTAATCTACGTATTTCTTCCTGAGATCCGGAGATCGGCTCTGACGTTGAGATAATTATTTGTTTCATTTGAACCAACATAAAAATATAAAATAGATTTTAATACATTTTGCTATTTGCAAATTTTCAATATATTTAACAAAAATGGTCCATGTGTATTAGAAACGCATACTATTTAGGAATTATTTAAGCAAAACTTTTACACTGATAAGAAATTGCCTGGTTTTATAATTGTTCAAATGTGCTTTTAGAGGGCGGAATATTAAACGTAATATTTTTAGTCGCAAACTCCTCTATAAAATCCTTATTTTACTATAAGGAACTTAACCAGACTGCAACCAACAGCTACTCTCCGGGCTATGTGCCCCGCCGAGCGCTGAATTACAAGTTACAAGCCTGGCGCGTTAAATGTAATAATTGCATATTATCATCAAAACGCTAATGCTTCGATTGCAACAAACACCAGCCAAAAGACTGATCCTACTTAAAGGAGCTCTCTTGCCAGCCGTCACACACCACTTGCAGAATGCAGTTTCGAGCTGCTGACTCTCGTCAGTGCAAGGTAGGCATAACAAATTTCCAAAGGATCCTCGTGCCGGTCGTCACATGCCTACCTTGCACTGACGAGAGCCAACAGCTCGAAACTGCAATCTGCAAGTGGTGTGTGACGGCTGGCAAGAGGGCTCCTTTAAGTAGGATGAGTCTTTCGGCTGGCGTTTGTTGCAATCGAAGCATTAGCGTTTTGATGGTAATATGCAATTATTACACTTAACGCGCCAGGCTTGTAACTTGTAATTCTGCGCTCGGCGGGGCACACAGCCCGGAGAGTAGCTATTGGTTGCAGTCTGGTTAAGCTCCTTATAGTAAAATAAGGATTTTATAGAGGAGTTTGCGGCTAAAGATATTATGTTTAATATTCCGCCCTCTAAAAGCACATTTGAACTATGCTAAGCCCAGTCAGGCTATTTATTTTTCGATTGCAACAGACACTGGACCGCTAGATGGCGCCTGCTGACTATTTTACATATCGCTATTGTAAAAATACCGGGATGTACCAAATGGTCAAAGGATCCTCGTGCCGGTCGTCACATGCCTATCGTCAGCATACAAATATCAGAGTAATGTCAGTAACAATGTCGTTTATAAACATAATGGACAAAAGTGGGTCCAAATTAGACCGCTGTGGGACACCTGAGTTGGTAAAACTTCGACAGACTTATGGCTACAATATAAAACATATTGGGTTCTATTATTAAGGTAGGATGAAAAGTAATTAACAAGGTCAGCTGAAAATCCAAATATGTCTAATTTTTACAATAAGATACTATGGTTCAGCTTGTCGAAGGCCTTCGAGAAGTCTGTCAACTTAACTACCATCATCAATCGCATCAGACAAATATTTTGTTGTTGGTAACGTAGATCCACCTTTATAAAAACCATGTTGAAATTCTGTTATTTGATGTTTCACGTGGGCAAAGTACGTAACCATACAATAGCACTTCAACGGCTTTAGCAAAATTATTCAAAATTACAATGGGCCGGTAATTAGTAATTAAGGTTCTATCACCTTTCTTAAGGACGGGTATGACTTTCGACTGTTTCCAACATTGTGGAAATGTTGAGGTTTGGAGACGTAGATTAGATATGAAACATTATGGTTTGGTAAACACTGCGGCACAGTCACGGACTACGAAAGTCGGAATATTGTCAGGGCCACTAGTTAGTTTTGGTTTTAACCTCTTCAGTGCTTTAATAACCTCATCTTCAATGAAATTGCGAACGTTTAAATAAGAATTATTAATTATATTATGCTTATTATCAACACTACATTGTTCCGGTGCAGAGTACGTTTGTTGAAAATATTCAGCGAATGAGTTGCTAATTACTTGGAGATCGGAAATAATATCATCATTTTATTTAATATTTTTCTGAAAATTGGCGACATTTCTTTTCATATTGACATAGCGCCAGAATTCCAAAGGATTCTGTGCAATATTTTCTTCTATATGCTTGTTGTAACTTCTGCGTGCAATTTCAATATCAGATTTTACCATAAGCCTTAAATCTTTAAACTTTTTAAGACATTATTGATTTCCATTAGTTTTATGTAGTAGCCATGCTTTGTACTGTTATCTTATATTCTTTATGATTTCATTGTTGAGCCAAGGAGGATAACTACGATTAGGTTTGTGTTTTATAGGGACACATTCGTTTAACATGGGTTCTAATATTTCATGGACCATTATTAACAAATACAATCTAATAATAAATTACCCAATTTTTCTGCGTATAAGAACAATTTCAAATATTTGAATGCATGAAAGCATTAGACAGAAGATTATTAAACACTTTAAATAAGGGGCGAGCGTGGGTGCGTCTTCACTATGTACATACTTCGATATGCGATGTAAAGCAACATAAGGCGCGGTTAGTGGTTGGATGGGTGACCGTTCCAACGAATACCGCGTCCTCGCCTCACACATCTTCCAGCGGCTTGTATATCAGTGTATGCGCGGAAGCTATACAACCTTAGGCGAGGGTTGTATAATGGATGTACTATCCATCGGAGGGGATGTAAGTAAAGCCGTCGGTCTCTTGTCTATTAAATGTTAGGCAAGCAGACGATCCCTACTCTTCTTAAGGGAAGAGGTTCGGCAAAATTCCTGGTTGGGGGTAGCTCGTCTACAGGCGTCGGTGTTAGGTCTCAGTAGCGGAAATAGGCCGACGTTAAATAAATGTATAAAAAAAAACTTTAAATAATAAACCATTGTAGAGTGTATCAAAACAACTAACTTATCCTAGTTAATACTAGAAGATAATGGATTATATATTAGAATTTATAGCATTGTGAAAGCGCAAAAATTTTAGCACAATGTACGCTTTTTAGAAAGTTAGAAGACATTTTCTATTCAAATTTTATACTTCTATAGATTGATTTCATTTATTCTGCAACTGACAGCCTAAAATTTAAAATTTATAAACTTATACATATAAATAAACTTGCCCCAATCAATAAAAGTTATAAAGTAGATTGCTTTTTACATAAAACTAGAGAAACGAAATTGTGATTTATCGTAATCATCCTTTGCATGATTCTAATTTTTCTTATACAAGTTTCAAAGGCAATGTTTTAAAGTTTTTGAAATTCAAATGAAGCTCCGCAAATTTTAATACCAAACAGAAACAATGCGAATAATTCTCTGGAGACACTAAAGCGGTCGGTCCTATTGTGGAAGTATGGAAATGCTTGAAATTGAAAAACTATTAATTGGCTTTTCATTGACAAGCCTTTCCTCGTAATAACTTAAATTCCATATAAATGAGACAGAACTTTTAAAACAAAAGTAAGTAGAGACATTTATTGTTATACTAACATAATATTCTTAACAGTAATTGTAAAAATGAATTTCTTATTATAAATCTATTATTAAAATAAAATTCGACTTGTCTTTCGTCAATACACGTGACATTACTGAGGGGGGTCAATTAAAGCTGATTTTAAACTAGATGGCAACTTAAAACATTTGTAAATGTAGCATCAAAACTAACAAGCCAGAAAAGTAGTGAGAGGGAATTTTCCACTATACACGGATAATGGGTGTGTGTCCCTTGTCTTTAAATGTGTAGTCCCCTCCCACACAAGACTCTTCTAGAGCCTTCCGGGATATAGGGGGTCGTAATTACCTGTGGTGTTATTTATTTATTTATTATTATATTTGGACTAATAAACTCTATAAGACAGAGGTCAGCTGAAAAAAAAATATGTTGGACTGGAACAGAGGAACCCATCAAACAATACAAACAATATAGAAATAAATTGGAACATTTCACTACAGCAGACAAAAAATTATTATTATAAAACGAAAATTTAAAAACTAATAACAATTATAGGCAAACATGGAGGATTATTGGTGAAGTTACAAATGGTGAAAATAATATTAAAAAGATAAATACTATTAAGCAAAATGATATTCTTATAACGGATAATACTGAAAAAGCAAATGTTTTAGAAGTAAAAAATGTACTGAGGATGCCGTCTATGATCTAACTACTGAAGTAATAAATAATATAAATAAGAATAAAAAGAGTCTTGTAGTATATATAGACTTGGCAAAGGCGTTTGCTACACTATGCCATAGATTAATATTTAATACACTGAAAAATATTGGACATAGAGGAGACACATTGAGACTGTTTGAGAATTATTTAACTGACTTTCAGTAACTCTCAGACAGTCTCGATGGGTGTACCGCAGGGTACTGTATTGGGACCTCTGCTATTTTTCATATATATTAACGAAATTGGAAACATACCAAATAATGGAACTGTAAACGCATATGCAGGTGACACCACTATTTAATTTAGAGGTGCAAATTGGACGAAGGTACACGAGAAAGCTGAAGTAGGTCTCCAATCGATACAAAATGGGCTAGATTTTAGTTTATTAAGTCTAAATATCAAAAAACAACATTTACAGCTTTTCCACCTCAGCTGCTTATCAACCTGTTCAAAATACACGAGTCGTTATTGAATAGCATCTGAGATGACGACCATAGTAATTTTATAGCAACAAGAATTCGTAAACTATTTTATAAATTTTATCAGTTAAGATCCGTCGTAAATAATAAATTCTTATTGGTTTTATACAACGCCTTAGCCGAGTCTACATCTTGCTGTGTGCTGTGTATCAAAATGCTATAATAAAATAATAAAATATTTTTTAAGACAGATAGAATGTACTCCACTAACGAACTATATAGGAGTACAAATATAATGAATATTAGATGTCTCTAGGCCTATAGTTGTTTAAATTTTACAGTTAAAAATCAACATTTATATCAATCTGTCATCCATAATTATGAAACTAGAACGATAGTTAACAAACCACTAAAAGTTCCACACAAAATCACACACTCAAAGGTATATAACCTATTTTGCCCCTCAGTTTTGTAATATCCTGACTCTCAAAATTAGACTGATTGCAGCCAAAAGAAATCAATTTAAAATAGAATGTACAAATTTTGTAAAAACTAACTACCACCTTTTCGTAGCCCTATTTCAATTGATATTATATATAAAAGAGGGAAAGTAGGCTGTCAAGTTATGATATTCTCCTTTATAATTAAATTGATTTTTATTGTTCCCAACTAGTGGGCGAGCGTAGGTGCGTTTTTACTATGTACATACTTCGATATGCGATGTAAAGCAGTGTCAGGTACGGTTAGTAGTTGAATGGTTGACCGTTCCAACGAAGACCGCATCCTCGCCTCACACATCTTCCAGCGGCCTGTATATCAGTGTATGCGTGGAAGCTATACAACCATAGGCGAGGGTTGTTGTATATGGAATGTACCATTCTTCGGAGGGGATGAAAAGCCGTCGGTCCCTTGTCTATTAAATGCTAGTCAAGTAAAAGATCCCTACTCTTCTTATGGGAAAAGGTTCGGCAAAATTTCTGGTTGGAGGTAGCTCGTCTACAGGCGTCGGTGTTAGGCCTCAGTAGGGGTAATAGGCCGACGTTAAATAAATGTATAAAAAAAATTGTTTCCAACTATAAGAAAATAGTTAATAATTTTTACAATTAACGTACATGTCAAGAATTATTTTAGAGGGTCATTGCACAGCGCAAAAATGTTCTCTGATTCCCATTAGGGATATATTTAGAGTGCACGTTTCTTTGCAATTATTTATTTATTAATATAATTATTAACTTTATATAATACACAATCTTTGTATCTTTGTAAAACTTGTTATATGATAACGTGAATAAAGTATCATTTGATTTCCCGTATACTCTGATATCTATTTAATTTAGCGAAAATCAAAGTAAAAACTATCGGCATTATTGAAATATTTATATGCAACTCATCTTGATGAATTTGCAAAAAAAATAGTGTTTACAGGTAATATTATAAACAAATACACAGACAATTAAAATAGCTTGAGGAGAGATCTGACTTCTTAAATTACCAAAGTGTTAATTCTGGATTAATAACTGTTAAATTTGTAGTATCTCAAGACTCCGTGTTGGGTCCAACCCTTTTCTCACTTTTATTAATGACTTGCGCAATAATACCGTTCAAGCAAAATCTGTTCTATATACGGGTATCACAGCATTACTATAGGAAGCAGGATATTGGGGGCGAGCGTAGGTGCGTCTTTACTATGTACATACTTCGGTATGCGATGTAAAGCAACGATAGGCGCAGTTAGTACTTGGATGGGTGACCATTCCAACGGAAACCGCGTTCTCGCCTCACACATCTTCCAGCTGCTTGTATATCAGTGTATGCGCGGAAGCTATACAACCTTAGACGAGGGTTGTATAGGAGATATACCATCCTTCGGAGGGGATGGTAAAGCCGTGGGTCCCTTGTCTATTAAATGTTAGGCAAGTAAAAGATCCCTACTCTTCTTAAGGGAAGAGGTTCGGCAAAATTCCTGGTTGGGGGTAGCTCGTCTACAGGCGTCGGTGTTAGGCCTCAGTAGCGGAAATAGGCCGACGTTAAATAAATGTATAAAAAAAAGCAGGATATTGATGCATTGTTGTCCATGATGCTTGAAAATCAATTCACAATTCAAGGCTAGTTCCTGTAAAACTAATTAATTTTAAATGAGAATAAGACAGAGAAAACGATTTATAGTTTAAAACATTTCTTAATCAACCATAATAATATATGATGTAAAAGTTCTAGGTGTCTATGTAGATCACAAACTAATAATGGAAATGTCTTATGTAATAAAATATTTTAACTATATTCCTTTTGGGAAGTATTATGATCTGTGTCATAAACAACCATATTAGTAGCATACTATGGATTAATTCTGGTGTGAGTTACAAAGATGATCGCAAGGCGTCGTTTAAATAACTAAAAATTTCAACTTCATCATGCAATACAGTGTTTTAATACCTGCTAATACTATGAAAATAAATTATAATCGTTTTAAAATTGGTGATTTTTTTTTACCGACAATGTCTTCTACATTTCCAGAATTTACAGAATTGGTCCACTGTAGTCGATATTTAACGTCTTACATTTTTAAGTTTTATATTATTTATTATTTACACAATATTTTATGTATGAACGGTACTTGTAACTTATACTTGTATATTTGGCTAATATAAATACACACCTATAAATTATTTCTTACTCATAAATAATGGATATTGCGGTATCTTATTATTATACGCACATTATTGTAATTTGGCGTTATATATCAATTTAAATGCTACATAATATGAGGATAATGAAATTTGTTAAAACATGTCCCGGTAGGATAACCAGATATTTACATTTTCTGCCGAAAAAAATGTTTTTGACATATACAAACAAAATCTGCACGTGCGAGCTTTCAACTTCCTTTGGATATCATGGTCGACGGAGCATTCCACATAAATCCATTTGTCCGGTGGGAATGCTGAAGGAAGAAGGAATGCAGGAAGAAGGAAAGAGGACAAGGTTTAACGCTTCCGTTTTTTTCTTTACCAGTGCCTGAATTTCTTATCGGTGTTATACTTCGAGAAACACCCTACGAAAAAATACACTGATTGAAGTGCTCGCCTAGCCACAATTTTCGATTCATTTTTGTAAAATGTGTAAAAAGCAAAGAAAATACTTTATTTCTAGAACATGTTTTAAATAAGAAAATAAATAAATAAAGACAATATTACGTATAATACAGCTGTTAAAAATATTATTTTTAATTTAAATTATTTTGTGCCAAGAAACCAAAAACAAATAATGCATTAAATATGCACTGTGGCATATAGACGATAAAGTAGTTGTTCACAAATAATATGTATTTGTGTTTATCGACAAGTTTGTGATACATTAATAATATTCTCTGGTAAAATATTTCATTTTATAACAAGGTGGTCCAAAATTGTCTCCAGATATTTCTGCAGAATTTTCGCAGAGGAAAAAGTTGGAAGACTCGTCAAAACGAAGCCAGTCACGAAAATTCAGCTTATTAGTAATCACTTTAAAAAAGGGGCGTGGGACCCCAGACTATTATTAATTGCTTTAAATATTTCTAAAAATTATTATAAAAAAACAACTTGTCAGGTCATTAGAAATAAAAAAGGTATTCCTATTCCATGTTGATAAACCAAGCCGAGCTCAAGCAATTTATGTTTAAAGAATAACGTCGTAGGGTGAAATGAGTTTACATACACACACACACCTAGCTTAATAACTATATGGAAAAAGTAATATTAAAATAATATATACAGGGTTACTGGTAATTCGATACATTCCTTTGGAGATGTGAAAACCACCGTTCAATAAAAACAACTATAAATTCGAATGACCTGAATAGCTATTATTGTTCAATTGCAGATAAATTAACTGAAAAAATAATCCCTTTAAAAGATCCTCTGAGTTATATGATGGAAATAAATAATAACCAAATACTACATTTGTACGATACTAATATAGTTGAATTGACAGAAATTATTAAGGACATAAAAAATAAAAATGCTTCCGGTATTGACGAAATGTCTATAAAAATATTTGAAAATCTACCAGAATCTGCTCTGGATGTACTGGTTTGCCTTATAAATAGCTCTTTTCAGTCAGGAGTTTTCCCATCTTTTTTAAAAACTTCTCTAGTTATCCCACTATATAAAGGCGGGGATGTAGAAAACCCATCCAACTATCGGCCCATATCATTAATTTCCACGCTAGCTAAAATTATAGAAAAACTAATAAAAAAAAGAGTTACTGAGTTTTTGTTATCTGTCAATCTGCTTAGTGACAATCAATTTGGCTTTCAACGCCAGAAAAGCACTAACGACGCAATGTTCTCCTTTCTAAATACTGTTTACACGAAACTAAATGAAGGGGAGGTCGCCGCTGCCATATTTTGCGATCTGTCAAAAGCCTTTGATTGCGTTCAACATGGAATATTGTTGCAAAAATTGAAGCGCTATGGTTTCAGAGGCATTACTCTTGAATGGTTTAAATCATATCTGTCAGGCCGTAAGCAAATTGTTCAAAATCCAAATAGGTCTGACGAACTTTACATAAACTGTGGGGTACCTCAAGGCTCTGTTCTTGGTCCAATTCTATTTTTACTGTATATTAACGACATAACTACTATTAATATCACAGGAAAGATTACCCTATTCGCCGACGATACTACAATATTATGGCATAGCAAGGAAAAAAATATTCTGCATGAAAGCATATGCAACGACATTAAGAAAATCAAAGATTGGTGTGATTCGAACTTACTGTCGTTCAATATAGAAAAAACAAACATAATAACTTTCAAATGTGATTTGCCAGATATATCCCTAGGGAACCATGTACTTGAAAACAAAACGTGCTTGAAATTTTTAGGATTAAATATTGACTGCAAATTAAAGTTTAGAGAACATATTATTGGTTTAAATAGTAAACTAGCATCTGGATGCTACGCAGTCAGGGTGGTTTCAAATGAATTAGGATATTCAGCTGCCAGAGCTGTATATTTTTCATTAATCGAATCACATCTGAGTTATGGGATTGCGTTTTGGGGCGTATGTAGTAAATTTCTCTTGCAACAAATACTTGTGTTACAAAAGCGTGCCGTTAGATATCTTTGTAAGGCTAGGGCTCGCGACTCTTGCAAAGAACTATTTGTAGCCAACAGAATTCTAACTGTGATATCTATTTTCATATTAAATACAGTAGTCTTAATTCATAAGTACAAAAATAATGTTTATACGACCTCAACATATAGCACTCGACAAGTAGGTAATATTACACTGCCAGTCCCAAGAACTACACTTGTCCGGGATTCTGTGGTTTACAATGGTCCTAAAATGTATAATCACTTACCGAGCCATATTAGGGACATCGCCTCCAATCAGGGTTTCAAAAACGCAGTGAAAAATCTACTTATTGATAAACCATATTATGAAATAAAGGAATATTTAGATGATACATTCTGATGTAGATATATATTTTGTTTTTAATATTTGACCAAAAAATGTGATTTGTAGCTTGTTTTATTGTATGATCTTATGTTTATAGTTTTATATATTTGTATTTTATATAAGTTATGTATGTATAATTTTATTTTTTTTATGCTTTGTCAACAAGATTATTCTTCTGGACAATAAAGTATATTTTGATTGATTGATTGATTGATTGATGGGGCATGAGCTAAGGAGTAAATCTAGCCCTAACATACATTATGCAAAACTCAATAGTTTTTGAGATATTTCAATTTTTTTGTTTTTCTCAAAAAAGTAGATCTTAATGTCTTAAAAGTTAATTTCCGAAAAATCTACTTGACTATAACTATAAGTTAACACGTGAAACTAGTTTCCAAATGAAGTTTTCTATTAATGTGTGGATGGGAGTCATTGGCCGCTATTTAATAGGGCCACACTTTCTTCCTCAAAATTTAAACGGGGAAATCTATGAAAATTTTTTAAGAAATGATCTGGCGGTGATTTTAGAAAATGTTCCTCTCGCCGTCAGACAGCGAATGATGTTTCAGAACGACAGTTGTCCAGCACATTATCGGCTGACAGTACGACAGTGACTTGATCAACGTTTCCCTAACCGTTGGATTGGAAGAGCGGGCCCAATACCTTGGCTAGCGCGAAGCCCTGACTTAACACCACTTGATTATTACGTATGGGGTCATATGAAGGAGATGGTCTATGCCACACCAGTCAATACTATAGAAAACCTTGACAAAGGATAGTCGATGCTGCCAACACATAAGGCATAATCTGACAACCAGAGTAACAAGGACGGAAATAAGAAGACGCTGCCGTGTCTGTATACGGAATAGGGGCTCCCATTTTGAGCAAGACATAAAAAATAAAGTACAACTTTGAAATTAATGAAGAATTAAACTCTACTTTTAAAATGTTTTTTACTGTTTATCTAAAAATAAAATTCGTACTAGTGTTATTTTTACTAGTATTTTCTTAGAACTGTTAAGGGTACATTGAACATTTGTACCTTGTTAGATAGCTATTGAAATAAGGCAGTTTGTATAATAATTTATACGCGTGTTACGTTAACGTTTTTTTGAAAAAACCTAATAGGTAAATTTCATAGCTGATTTAAAAAAAAAAATTTAAGTTTTTATTTCAGATGTTCACATGATCGAAATGTTTCCAGATATTTTTCATTCCAAACGGATATCTATAATATTGGACAAGTAATCCAGTAAAAAAAAATTTAAAAATGTCAAATAGATTTTTCGAAAATTAAATTTTAGGTCATTAAGATCTGCTTTTTGAGAAAAACAAAACAAATTAAATATCTCAAAAACTATTGAGTTTTGCATAATATATGTTAGGGCTAAATTTACTTCTTAGATCATGCCCCATCACATCTCCAAAGGAATGTATCGAATTACCAGTAACCCTGTATATAAATGTCAATATGAAGTCAAATCAGAACAAAACTATACGGTGCACTCATTAGCCAGACTTATTGCACTCTTACGACCTCTACCTTTACACGCTCAACTACTTGTCTTGTCGTCTAGCACTCTCTACCACGACACCTACCGCACACACCTGTAACTGCTCGTATTGTCTCACACTCAGCCCCTCTGTACTTCATGCATGGTCCTCCGGCGAAGTACAGGACAAATCAGTTGTAACTTCACAAGTTTTCTTGGGGCGTCCCCTTCTCTTCTTGGGAACCAATGGAGCTGACTCGGGATAAGTCTGAGCATCTGGTTCACAAAATGGGGTTAGATCAGAAGCATAATATTTATTAATAATTTCGGCTGGGTTGGACATTGAACTCAACTTGTATGTATGTCGGGGTTACTAAATTTTAAACCTCATATGGACCATCTCGCTTCGGCGTGAGTTTGGCTGAAATTCGCTTTTTGGCATTGCTTAACATATGGGTTCTTAAAAGCACCTTTTGCCCTAATTCAAAAGTAATAGTTCGCAGTCCCTTATCTACCTGAAACTATCGTTTCTTGAATTATTGTTTCTCTGGACCATGTTAAACAATTTCTAGGTACCGAAGATTTGAAGTGATACATGGTACAAAATTATCTGATTCCAGGATTTGTCGAAAATCATATAAAGTGTCATGTGGGGTTCTCAGCTCCCGTCCAAACGTAAGGTGAGCTGCATACCGTCGAATTTACGGCATATCTAATACTGGCAATATGTAGGTCCCAAAGATGATGCAAATTCTGAGCCAAAATCGATAACTATATTTTGAGTTCCCTGTTCTTACATTCAACGGGATTGTTTTCTGGATGGTACAAGGGGAGATTAATGTACTGCTAATTCCAAAGCAATATGTCACCTTTTGCATAATCACACTAATTAATTTTGCCCCATTATCGGAAATCATCTTCCCAGGCGTTCCAAATATAAGAATGATTTCATTAATAAGAATTTCAGCACAAGGCTCGGCGGTCGCAAACTGTAAGGGGAATAAATGGTGCTACCCATTTTGATACCAAATCCTCCAGTGGTCCAGATAAATTCACTGAAATCACTTCAAAATGTTGTGAAGGTGTCGTGGTCTGCAGCAATCCAGAAGGCTTGAGGTTTGTGATCTTTGACATACATTCCACACAATTTTTGATTTCTATCTATTCCATAATGGCCACCAATGTCTGAGTTATGGAATATTTTCAATATCTCTTCGGGAAGGCTTTAGGGAATAGCTAATTATGGTTCATCATCATCATTATCTGGATCCCAATGGTATAGTGTATCATTTGTCATGATGTATCCTCTTTTGGTTCACCGACACATCTCTAACTGGTTATCTCCTTCCAGTGCACAGATAATCTTGTTTAGTTCTAGGTAATTTTTCTGCTTCTGTCTGAAATCACCTGTTTCAACTGATGGGGGCTCGATAGATACAAAACAAATCTTGCATGAAGATGAGGTGTCATGTTCACAATTTGGCCTTGATAACATTCATTTTCCTAGTGTATAAATGATTTTCGTGTTAAGGCCTTGGATGCGCATTGCCCATCTGGCAATTCGACTTAAAGGTGTCTTTATCAAGAATAACCATTCTAATAGCTGGTGATCCGTAGCGATAGTCATTTCTGCACCTTCTAGATATATTTTAAATTTCTCGGTACTACTTTAAATCAACGGCAACACTTCTCTTTCAATACAGCTGTAGTTACGTTCAGTTACACTGAGAAGACGACTTGCAAATTCGATGGGTTTTTCATTTACACATTACGTTTTGAAAGTGTTGTAAAAATAAAAAAATGACTTTGTCTGCTTAGTAGCTTAATGCTTACGTTACGAGGGATCTCGAATTCGACTCCTGACTAGGATATGGACGTTTAGTGACATTTTTCATGTGTTACCGAATAGGTGGCAGGGAACTAGGTATATTTGTGTGAGAGGCAAAACGGCTAGTCACTATGTCACTATTGTGTTCGAGTCCCAGGTGTGGCAAATGTCGTAGAGAATGATCGGTGTGCATTTGTCTGTGTGTATGTATCCTGGCTTAGCGGTGAAATAGATAAGACTAAACTAGGACGATGATCAAAAGATGCCGGATAATAAAAATAAAAAAGAAACATGTTATAAGTTAAATTGATAGTAATAATGGAATCAATGAAAAATGTAGCCTAACTCGTGTTTGGTTGATGTTTATGCAATCCCTTGTGCATCATCCATTTTATATTTATATTTTAAATAAACAATGAGGAGACATCAGATAATAAAATTGCTAACTCCTTTAACTCATATTTTGTTACCTTTCCCAAATCTGTGTTATCAACAGAACGCAACATCAACGAAACGAATATCAATACTATTACCCGATCTGAAAAATCTATTTGTCTCGAGGCTGCTACAGAACTGAAGTTCTGGACACTATTAACAAGTTAAGAAATTCTTAATTTCAAATTTTCTGTAAATGATTGTATCTCCTTACACATATTTTGTTTGCTTGTCGTGTAATATGAAAATACCTTATATTTATAGATGTATATATATTTTTTGCTTTTGCTCCTTTTATTATTTGTAATTTTGCTGACTTATCCTATATCAATGTTTTGATCTCTTTGATTAATAGTTATTCTATTCCACCTTATATCCGTGTCTATTTTTCTAAAATTTCTGAACTCTTTCCTAATTGAATTTAGTTAACCACTTAACTTATTTTCGACTGTATGTATTTTTATTTTTAAAATTTCTTTTAACATTCGGTAATATAAAAAATAAGGAATGGAATTTAAAAAGTTTCATTAATAATTCATTATGCTTGTTTTCCTAAAAGATATTTCTAATTGTTAAGTGCGTCATAACGGCTTATTGTATACTTTTTCCTAAATTAAAGCAAAATTGTATTTCAAAGGCAGAGAATCCACCTCACAAATAGCTAAGTTGTTATTTCCGGCAAAGAACTTTGTTCGAGATATTTCCCAATAATGGATACACTGAGATTTGCATTAAAATAAAGAGCTTTAGAATTTCATGTGGAATTAAAACTCACATTATAATTTTAAAGTGAAAATTATGAATAATAAAACACGGTTGGTAATAGGATTAAAACGAGAATAGAAAATGGTAAATCAGCATATAATTACCCATTAATAGTAATAATAATAATAGTTTATTTGCATAATAAAAAATTCACAATACATTAATATACGTTAAAATAATTTATACCACAAGTCTTACAATAATCGCGCAATTAGCATAATCATTAAATTGATAAACGGTTTACAAATAAACTGAATAACCCACAAAGTCTTAGACTGTCCGTGAGATACTTGCCTCATTTGCACTCACTTTTATCTATTGGTTTAATGTAATGGGTACAATAGAAATTAGAGGACTTAGTAATTCAATATTTACCTTATTTTTCATCTGAGATGGGACCTACAAACAAAGCATATTACACAATAAATTAGAGGTCTACTGTCTAGATTTAAATACCTAAAAAATTTCTTGGATATAATTCACTTTAAAACACTCCACTATGCACTAGTACAATCTCATCTGTCATAAGGCAATATGGGGTGGGGAGGAGTTAGCGATTGCCATCTGAATAATCTAAATGTTCTCCAAAAATGGATACTGAAAATAATATATGGTAAAAACCTTACTTACCCTAGTAATGCAATATTTAAGGACAGTGGAGTTCTTGTCATTAGATAATTGTTCTGTTTCACTATTGTCAAGAACATATTTAAAAATAAAATTAAAATACAGAAAATCTCCCGTTTTCATGAAACGAGATGGAAGCAGAGCGGTTGCCAGGTGCCGAGAATTCACAAGGCCATTGGTCAGAGAAACTTCAGTTACCTAGCAACCAGATTATTTAAGATTATACCGAATGAGCTTAAAGATATAGTTAAGTAAGATAGGTTAGTAAGATAGTTTCGGAAAATTCAAACAGAAAATCAAAAAATTACTTCTAGAAAGTATAATACATTACATCATAAACTAAAAAGTACTTATATATCAAGTGTGCTTCTAGAGGCCATAAATATTAAAACATAATATTTCTGTCGCAAGCTCCTCTATAAAATCCTTACTTTCCTATAAGGATAGTAACCAGACTGCAACCAACAGCTACTCTCCGGGCTATGTGCCCCGCCGAGCGCTGAATTACAAGTTACAAGCCTAGCGCGTTAAGTGTAATAATCACATATTACCAACAAAACGCTAATGCTTCGATTGTAACAAACACCAGCCGAAAGACTGATCCTACTTAAAGGAGCTCTCGTGCCAGTTGTCCCATACCACTTGCAGACTGCAGTTTCGAGCTTTTGGCTCTCGTCAGTGCAAGGTAGGCATGTGACGAACGACACGAGGATCCCTTGACTATTTGATACATCTCGGTATTTTTATAATAGCGAGATGTAAAATAGTAAGCAGGCGCCATCTAGCGGTCCAGTGTCTGTTGCAATCGAAAAATAAATAGCCTGACTGAGCTTCAGCATAGATCAAGTGTACTTCTAGAGGCCAGAAATATTAAAACATAATATTAAAATAAGGATTTTGTAGAGGAGCTGGCGGCTGAAATGTTATGTTTCAATATATATATAAATATATATTTAAAAAAAATACCAATATAAGACAAATACCTAAATAGACACATTCTCTTACCTAATTGGACAAAACTAAATATTCATAATTACCAAATACGATATTCTAATATTTCATTCTGATTATTGCATTGCATTTACATAATATTAATTGCGTTTGTTTTTATATAAATATTATATTCATTTCAATTAGTCTTTTTATCATTGACCCATTAATTTATATGTTACTATTTTTTTTAATTACATATATTGTTCTGAGTTAAAAAATAACGGTTAAATCTTTTTCAGTAAAATAATTAGTGATTCCGTTGAGACGAGTAGAGCTAGCTAATTGCGCTTTGATGGACGAGATTCGGTTTACTTTATTTTGGTTTCGTTATATAAAATTTTATTAAGTTAAATGCGATTGCAGAATAAAAAGGCACGCTGTAAAATTATTATTTGTGAGAGAGTGACGCTAATAAGGCTTGGTTTATTTTTAGTGCAGGAGGTGTCTGACGGTAAACGGAGCTGCAGTTTAAATATTTTATAATTATAACATCAAGAGTGTTCAGGTAATGCGAAATGCAAAATAAAAGATACAATCAGAGCACACTATTCCCTTAAGAAATCAGATTAATCTACTTGATAAAAGAAAAATTGAAAGCAGGATAAAGTTTTATAAGTGATAAAATTCTCATTGAAGGAGAGATTCTAAAGGCTAAAGAATTATTCTAATATAAAATTGATTAAAGGTGTCCATGATGTTATTACTACCTACAGCCATGTCAAGCAAACGAGATCCCAGATCTTGCGAAGACTTGTAGTGAGAGCGAACAATAAAAAGAGCAAGTAAAAACAAATATAATTTATTATAACAATCTGCAAAGTACAGTACAAAATATGAAATAAAAATAAATCTTACAATAAAATGTATCAACATTTATCCATCTAGAGTTGTTAAGCTAACGTTAGGGAAAAGAATTAATAATTTAAGCAATAAAAAAAAAATTCACAGATCTTGCATCCTACGCAAATGTCTTAGACGTATTGAAAATACCAGATACAATTTTTTGTTTACTGTAGTGCAGTGATTGATTAGTTAGAAATGATAAAAAAGCGAAACGCAGTACACACGAAGAGCCAGGAATTGCGCATAAGTAATACTCCTCCCACTATTTCGGATTAAGTAAATATTACAAAGAAAAAATTTTCAAGTTGTTTGCAATTGCTTAAATTTATTTGCCATTTATTTTTACATCCACTATAATTTATATACAATATTCCATCTACTTGTTATTCATTATTATTGTATGTAAAACTAATTTTTTTGTTAAACATTTTATATATTATAATTAGTTATATGTCTTAAGCATCACTCAGTATATTACTCTATATTTAGCAACTGTTTATTCGAATATTGTTTGCAATAAATAGGCGCTTAATTTTATTTTATTTCACAGTGAGTGTTTAAAATTTCAGTCTATCCGATCATAAGTCATAAATAGGTAGTCATCATATAAGTAACTTTATCCACCGTATTCCCTGATCTTGCCGACCGACCGGCCTTCACAGACCTTGCAACAAAAAAGCAACTTTGTTTCATCATGATTTTTTTATTGATCCTATATACTAATTTTTCTTTATTGTAATAGATTTTTTAAATCCTGAAACTTTTGTGTCTTAACATTTTTCACCAGATATCTTACTGTAGGAGATAATCGACCATTTCCATACATACAGGCTGTCCATTTTGTCAGGGTACTCGAGAATATATCACTTAATATCGGTCGCACAAAAAATAATATTTTTACAAAAATTGTGCCGATTTATGTAACCTACAAAATGGTTTAAATACATTTGAAATCCATGGCCTATTTTAAGAGTTATGGCGGAAAATATCGAAAATGCGGAAAATGTCTAGACCAAATATCTCCGTTATTTGAAGAGATACGAGAAAAATTTTTTGCAATACAGAGTGTTTCAACGAGGTTTTATCTAATTTTTTTCAAAACCGCTGTATTTTGAGATTAACTCTTCAGGCTGTTAAAAAATATATTTTGAAACGGGCGGGAAATGGCGCCATTAAATAGAGTATTTTTCTCCCTTTTCAACGATATATCACATGCCATATTTATGCATTGGTACTACGTTAGTAATTATAAAAACATTTTTTTAAAACCAATAAATTTTTTTTTAAAAAGCATTATACTTGCCGTGGAGAAGTATGATTAAATAAAACGATAAAATAGCTCAATAAGTTATTCAAATCTTTGCTATTATAAAACATTAACACAATTAAGAAGAATAAAGTAAATTCAGGTAACAAAAACAACATAATCAAGAAAGCACCATGGAGCAATTATGGAAAGAGTATTCGCAGTTATGCCAATGTATAGAGGTTCTCCATAAAAGCGTCACTCCTTGCTCAGAAAGTTAAAATGTCTTTACCAATTAATTTAAGTATAATATCAATTTGTTTGTATTTCATGATTTCACTATTATTTCAATTATTTTAAAATAGTTGGCTATGAACAAACTTGACAATTTAATTTTTTGACAGATCATCTCAGTTAATACTTAAACTCTCACTCAATCACACTAGTTTAGGAATTTAGAATTTTCAAAAATGATTTTCACTCACATTGATCGTTATAATATGTTCGTTACATATTGCCAATGCAATTTTAACTCTGGATTAGCTCAAGTAGAATATAGAAACAGATTTCCACAAGCACTACAGCCGAATAAAACTGTTCAGAAAATTAGCTACGAAACAGAAAAATAATGGTTCATTTTTAAAGAAGAAGACAAGGTTGAACAGTGTTACTGATAATGTAAATAAGGTAAACCGAGTTATTAGTTATGTAAGAAATAGAAATACAGAAAATTTGAAAACATCATTAAGAGAAATTCAAATTGTTTGTCATATGAATAAAACAAGTACTAGAAAAATTTTAAAGAAAAATGATTACCGATGCTATAAAGCCAAAAAAGCTCACAATTTACAAGCGGGAGACAAACCAAGGAGAACGACTTTTTGTAGGTGTCTGTTGGAAAAGAAGCGTGAAGATCCATTAATATGTAGTCAAATACTTTGATCCGACGAGGCAAATTTTTCCAATAATGGATTTTTTAAACTCAATATTCATTTCAAATGGACTTCTGAAAATACACACTGGCATAGACCGACTGGGTTTCAAAATCGTTTTTCAATAAATGTGTGGATAGGTATTTTAGGCACCAATTTAATAGGTCATTATTTTTATGATGGTAACCTCAGTGGTCAAAGGTACCTAAACTTTTTGAGAAATGAATTTAATGAATTCTTAGAATTCTTACCTTTAGAGAATCGACACAACTTTCAATATTTTCAACAAGATGGAGCTCCTCCCCACAATTTCCAGATTTGTTTAGATTATTTAGACAAAATTTTGCCACAACATTGGATAGATACCAATGGATTTATTCGATGGCCCCCTCGTTCTCCAGATATAATCCCAATAGATCTTTTCTATGGGGGTATATTAAAGATAAGGTGTTTTCGACGACACCGCAAAATGTTGGACAATAAAAAACACAAAGATTTCTGATTAATCATAATAAATACCTAAGATGTCAGATCGATATACAAAAAATTAAATTGTCAAGTTTGTTAATATCCAACTATTTTAAAATAATTGAAATAATAGTGACATCATGAAATACAAACAAATGGATATTATACTTAAATTAATTGATAAAGACATTTTAACTTTCTGAGCAAGGAGTGACGCTTTTATGGAGGACCTCTATACATTGGCATAACTGCGAATACTCTTTCCATAATTGCTCCATGTTGCTTTCTTGATTATTATTTTGTTTTTGTTACCTGAATTTACTTTATTTTTCTTAATTGTGTTAATGTTTTATTATAGCAAAGATTTGAACAACTTATTGAATTATTTTATCGTTTTGTTTAATCATACTGCTCCACGGCAAGTATAATGTTTGTTTAAAATTTTTTTATTGGTTTTTAAAAAATGCTTTTTTAATTACTAACGTAGTATCATTGAATAAATATGGCATGTGATATATCGTTGAAAAGGGAGGAAAATACTATTTAATGGCGGCATTTCCCGCCGTTTCAAAATAATTTTTTTAACAGCCTGAAGAGGAAATCTCAAAATACAACGGTTATGAAAAAAATTAGATAAAACCTCGTTGAAACACTCTGTTTTGCAAAAAATTTTCGCTTTAGAATTTTTCTCGTATCTCTTCAAATAACGGAGATATTTGGCCTAGACGTTTTCCGCATTTTCGATATTTTCCGCCATAACTCTTAAAGTAGGCCATGGATTTCAAATATCTTTAAACCATTTTATAGATTGTCTAAATTAGCACAATTTTCGCAAAAATAATTTTTTTTGTACGACCGATATTAAGTGAGATATTCTCGAGGGCCCTGATAAAATGGACAGCACTCTGTATATACAATCAAACAATAAAAGGTGACTAACTGACGGATAGCTATAGTAATTGTCGGTTGTTCACACCACTTATTTTTATATATTTGAGAATTTGTTGTTAAACCTCGAGATCGTAATTTAATTAAAATAGAATATCTTTCATACTTCTTTCCTGGTATTTCTTTTTACGATGCGTTCGAAACAAATTATAGTACATGTTCTACATGCCTCCCCCTATAAAACATAACAGAATGGCAGACCGATTGGCTAAATTAATTGCTTTTAGGTTTCCAACCAAGTAAATTGATTTTAGACAGTTAATGTTCGGCGGATAAGCTCACGATGTCTGTGTGAAGAGGATCGTGCCACGAACAGGAGCACCAACTGCGGTGCACAAATTAGGCCTCAGCAGTATTCGTGATCATTTCCAAATTACTCCGTACTTACCTTCTTTAATACAAAGGCCGCCTTAGTACTTGGTGAATTAATATTTGCAAGATGCACTCTATACATGCAGAGGAATCTATTTGCAAAACAAAGCTTAGTAACTTGAATACATTTACGCTGAACATCTTATAATAAATATTAGCATGGAGGCTGTATACGTACGTGAGTTGATATGCAAAATCTTGTTTGTCTTCTGTATCTATGGATTTGAACATTGAAAGGTAGAAATTGCATTTGGAGTGGCTGAAAGGGTAATAAGAGCATATGTCGACATTGAAACTAATATTCAAATACGATGCATATTCTTGAAATATTTATTTTCCATTTTATTGTGTACTGCTGAATAGAAACAAGGTTCATTTATTTATAGAATTGATGGTCAAAGCAACCGATGTGATAAAACGTTTAACAATTCGATTATTCCAGTTCATCCATTACATGTACATACCCTGTCTCTCAAAATAAAAGTTTTATATTAACATTTTTTGGTTTTCGTCAGCATGCGTCATTTCTAAAAATAGCTATTTTTAAAATTTTAAATATTAGAAAATTTTAATGCTTTTTATCTGAAATTTTCCTTGGTATACTTTATCCAATGTCAGTTTAAACCGACATAAAAATCAAAAGCGTGGCTTCTTTGTAAACCGACCTCAAACGCGTATCATCCACAGGCGCGCGTTATAATATTTTAAAAATCGTTTATTATACACTAAAAACAAACTTAAAAATAAACTGCTTACCCACAGTCTTTCAAAATAATATAACAGATCATTATCCAATAATATTTAATATGGAAATCAACAAAACCCTACAGCCTAAACCAGAAAAAGAGCAAGCGGTAAAAAAAAGAGACGAAGACAATTTGTTAAGAACGATGTCTTCAATATATTGAGACAAACTATATGGAGAAAAAAATCCAAACAAAGCAATAATTAGCGTATTTTATGAAAATATAAATTGTGGTCTAAGAGATGCAACCGAAGTAATTAAAATAAAAAACAAAAACGAAAAATTCAAAACGTGGATGACCCAAAACATACTAACCGCCATAAAAAAAACGTGATAAACTTAAACAAAAACTTCTCAAAAACCAACATAACGTAGAACTAAAAGAGTATTATAGACAATATTGGAATATAGTGAATATAGTAACGACATTAATTAAGATGGCAAAAAACAATTTCTACAAAGTCGGCTGAAAATAATTACAGAAAAGTTTGGGACTATATTAACGAAGCTAAATCGAAACGAAAATTGCAAAGACAACCTAGAGCAAGTGACTCTAGAAAACAACACACAAACCACAAACAAGGAAGAAATAGCAACTGCTTTTAATCACATTTTTTTGAAGTGAAAGATTTCTCATGAAATTCCGAAACACATACAAAACTTAAAAAAAATCAATACAAACTAAAACTTAAGTTCCATATTCTTGAAAGATGTAAATGAAACGGAAATACAAAACATTATATATAGCACGAAAAATAACTCCTCTCCAGGAAAAGATGGAATAACAGTAAAAACTCTAAAGCTATTAGCTAATCATATCTATAAACCTATTGCGTATATGATTAATCTTATCTTTAAAAATACAGACATACCTGAAGCTTTTAAAGACAGTATAGTAGTCTCCATATATAAAAAGGGCAATAAAAACCACATGACAAATATTACCGATCAATATCATTGATAAACAATATAGTAAACATTTTTGAAAAATGTTTAAATCACAAGCTTCGCTCATTCTTATAAAAAAATAAAATTATACCAAAAAATCAGTATGTGTTCCAAAAAAAATTAAGCAAAGAAGATCCTCTCCAATTATTAATAGACTCCATCATAACAAATTTTGAGAAGAGCGAAAAAGTTATAGCTATTTTCTTTAGACTTACAAAAAGCATTTGACACTCTGTCACGTAGCCAACTACTAGACAAACTAAACAAAATGGGAATTAGAGGAAATGTTTACAATTTATTGAAACAATACTTGTCAAATAGGCATCAGCAAGTAAAAATAGACAATGCTCTAAGTGCAAAGAAAATAATAAAAGCAAGAGTACCCCAAGGCACTGTCCTAGGGCCAACTCTGTTTCTGCTATTTATAAATGATTTACTAGACAAAAACTTGCAAAATCATATCGTATGCAGACGACACCGTACTAATTTGCTCGGGAGAGAACTGGAGTTCAGTAAGAGAAAAGGCAGCCACTTCAATAAGTAAAGGTAAAACCTGACGAATTTACTAAAATTGAATATAGCAAAAACTAAATTTATTAGCTTTTCACCAACAAAAGCAGGAATACCCAAAATATGGAACCTGTACATATAGGCGGTGATGCGAATGATTTCATTCATAATTCCACTACTATTAAATATCTTGGCGTTATTTTTGACAGTCACCTAAAATGAGAAAACCATATTAAATATTTAAATAGGAAGTTAAGAAAATTAACATACAAATTCTACGACCTGAAAAGTAGCCTAAACCAGAAAACTCTCTTAGAGACATATAATAACCTCGTGGAATCCATAATTAGGTGTCGCATTAGTATTTGGGGCTCTGCGTATAATACAATCCTCCAGCCTCTTCAAGTAATGTAAAATTATATATTAAGGACCATTTTCAATATAAGAAGTAGAGATAGCTGCAGAAATATATTTGTAGAAAACGAATTACTAAACGTGAGAAGTCTATATGTATATACACGCGGCTGTAATTTATACTTACAACAAGAAACATATATTCGGTTCGACCCTAAGTCACTAATACGAAACAAGAAATAAAACTAGAAACGCATACCAAACTAAAAAATATAGCAAAACAGTCGGTCAAAAACAAATCAAATGCAAGGGAATCAAGCTTTACAACCAACTACCTGAACAAATAAAAGCCCACAACAAAAAGATATTCAAAAGATGATGTAAAAAGTGTCTAATAAAAAAATTATACCACATGTCTCCAATTCTTGGTCTAATAGAAGCAAGACATTCCTCATGATGGGCACATAATCTGTTTTCATCAAGATGGGGCACCGGCACATAGTTCAAGAATAGCAGTTAAACACTTGCAACGAACATATCCTGGAATATGGATAGAAACTAATGGAGTAATTAGGTGGCCAGCACGATCACCTGACTTAACTCCATTGGATTTCCTCTTATGGGGATATCTAAAAAAATTAGTTTACACTGAACCAACCGATGATATGGCAGACCTATACAACATAATATATGCGAGTGTTGCCAGAGTAGAAAAAATACCTTATTGAAAGTAACTGGGTAAGAAATAATTAAACGGTTTAACATGTGTATTCATGAAGGAGGAAACAATTTTGAACATTTACTTTAAAAATAAATACATACATATGTACATATTTTATTTAAAAGTCAAAACAAATTATTTAAAAAACTTATTTGGTTTTATATTATTTCGATTTATCCCGAAAACTGCTGGTTTTAATAGAAAAGTGTATACTACAAACTTTAATAGTATTATACTTTCAAAGTTCCAGTCATCGAAAAACTTTTTTCAGGCGTCGCGACGTCGCGAACGCTACTGTCATTGACAACATTTGAACGACAAAATAGAGCCACCAAAAATATGTAACGACTGGCCTTTGCAGAAATTGAATACCTCTTTTCGTTATTACGGAAACTGCCTGGGGAGTTTTATGTGAATTACCCTGTATATTACATTACCTCACGTAATGAACGTTACCTTACATCACATTATATATATATATATATATATATATATATATATATATATATATATATATTGTAATGATATTCCGAATTGGCGTGAAATGAAAAAAATATATAGATGAAATAGATTGGTATTGACTAAAATTTGAATTTTGAAAAGTGAAATTTTGTAAATTGTGAAAAATATAATTTCTTGCCAGGGCGCCAAATCTAAAATTGAATTACCAACTTCAGATTGAATAGAGCACGAGAACAACTGTGCCCACACTGCAAACAGTTTCTCTTAATCTCAAGAGCAGTTTCTATATATTTAAGTTTGTTACTCAATTTAAAATAACGAAAAATTATCAAGAAAATACTTATATTACTAAATGACAAATGGAACTGTCACCAGTTAAATGACATACAGAATTCCTTAAAACTAACTAAAATAGAAATTTGTCTTTATTATTTTTGCTCGAGACTTTTGTATATTAAAGCTTTATTTATTTAAAAAGGTACCTTTTTCGCACGCAAAT
This sequence comes from Leptura quadrifasciata, assembly GCA_963675555.1. Classification (NCBI taxonomy): domain Eukaryota; kingdom Metazoa; phylum Arthropoda; class Insecta; order Coleoptera; family Cerambycidae; genus Leptura; species Leptura quadrifasciata. The sequence goes on from OY776678.1 coordinate 122,851,985, forward strand.
CACTCGTTGATATCGTTCTTTGGTTCAAACTTTAGTTTCACATTAATAATTCAAATTTGAATTTCCAAACTAGTTTTCCACTACTCGAAAACCTTAACCAATTCATTTATTTTCGTCCCTTTTTTTCTCTTCCAAAATAATCCAATCTCAAAATGTTTTTCTTTTGCCTTATTTCTGCTTCTTTAACTTCTGCTATTAATAAATAATCTCCGTCTACTCAAAAATCTTCCGTATTTATTTTTTCTATATTTATTCTCCGTCAAAATTCATCATAATCAATCTCCCGTCCAAATTTCTCACTTGCTTGATCTTCCCTCACTTTTTTTGTACTTTTTAAATAATGTTTGTGATTATTGGAATTTATTGTTTATAACTACAATAATACTCCTACTAAACCTTTTCTACTGAGTTTTTATAATTATTATAAGCAGTAGTTTTATATTTTAAAAATATCGTAGCTCACAAAAGAAAAACTGTAATAACTAAAACAAATATTTCTTAAACTAATAATGTCAATAAATTATCGCTATGTTATCTAATTTGTGTTGACCATTTAACTACCTGCAGTATACACATAGCCATACTGGATTCAATCTAAAGTTGAAGGTAGTAATTTCGGTAACGAATGTTATATTGCCATAATATATATATATATATTAAATTGTATGGAAAAGTTACTTCCTGAAACACAGAGTGGCTTTAGACCAAACCGAGGCACATCGGATCTAATCTTCACACTTAAACAGCTTCAAGAAAAAGCACTCGAACATCAAGGAGAAATTCACATGGCCTTCATTGATTTAACCAAGGCGTTTGACTCGGTGGACAGAGAAGTGCTCTGGAAAATTATGCTCCGCTTAGGTATCCCTAGAAAATTTGTGGAAGTATGTCGCAGTCTACATACAAACAACAAGGCCCAGGTTATGTATAATAATGAGGCAACCGAACCTTTCCAAACCCTCACTGGAATTAGGCAGGGATGTGTCCTGGCACCCCTACTTTTTAATTTGTTTACCACTGCTCTAACAATTATTGTTGACAACAAACTGACAGTCAGAGGAATAGGTCTCAGATACCGTTCTGATGGCGGTCTCTTTAACATAGGGCGCTTTAGAGCTTTCACGAAGACACGCACACGATTCATTTGTGATCTCCAGTATGCGGATGACTGTGCACTTTTAGCCTCTACGCCGGAAGAGCTTCAAGAACTTTTAGATGTGTATGCCCAGAGCTATGATTCCGTGGGACTTAAAATCAACATTGGAAAGACTAAGATTATGTCATCTCCTCATCAAGTGAACCAAATAGACATTACACCTAACGGAAACTCTCTTGAAGTGGTGGATCAGTTCAATTACTTGAAGCGAGATTCGCAATAGAATTAACGCTGCATCTAGAGCACTCTGGGGACTTAGAGAGAGAGTATTTGACAACCACGACCTTGCTTTGTCAACGAAAATGGCTGTCTACAGAGCAGTTGTCATTCCAACACTGCTATATGGATGTGAAAGATGGGTCACTTACCGTCGTCATGTGAAAGAATTAGAACGTTTTTAGCAAAGACACCTCAGAAGTATGATGAAAATCCGTTGGTTCTATCACATATCAAACGTGGAAGTACTCAGGAGAGCAAACAGCCTTCCAATTGAGGTGCTTATTTCAAGAGCACGCCTAAGATGGGCAGGTCACGTTCATCGTATGCATGATAACCGCCTTCCTAAATGTACACTTTATGGTGAATTGCTAAGCGGTAGAAGAAGGCGTGGCGGTCAACGAAAGAGGTTCAAAGACGCTCTCCATGAAAATCCTGCGGTATTGCAGACGAGCAATGGGAACAACTTGCAGCGGACAGAACCGAATGGCGAGGGGTTGTGGCCAGCTATCAAGGAAATGTTGCTGCAAGAAGGCCGAATCCAAGACCTAACCAGGTCTATGTTTGTCCTGACTGCGGTCGACATGTGCTCTTCCGAATTGGCCTCTATAGCCATAGTCGTGTGCACCGTAGATGAATGGAAATTACAATAGACTACACCTTTTACTTGTTTTTTATTACACACAATCTATCGACTGTAACATTTTTTTTATACTCTTATACTTTATAACATTAAATTGTATATTGATAATTCAAGTATCATGGTAGGTTGTGCGAAATAAAAATAGTATCTATATAAAAAACTGACTTGGATCAAATGTAGCAAATATACTTCTGGATATAAACCTAACAAAAACTGATTAAAAAAAAAATTGGTAACATTTTAATGCGTATAATTAGTGTGTAATTAAAGTACAAATAATCACTTACATACAAAAATATTTGCAATATTGAAGACTGTTGTGCTACAAATTTACTTAACTGGAGATATTTTACTTTTCAATAATAGTAATTTTTAAAAGTTATATATTTTTCATCATGATAGCTTCCATATTACAGGAAGTACTGTTAGTAATAATTGGAGTAGCTTTAATTCATTCATGCATTACTATGGTAAAAAATGTAGCAATTAGAATGCCATTAATTATCGTTCAATAGCAATTAAACTTGAATCAAAATAAAAAAATATGTCTCGAAAACATGAAAACCATAAATTTGATGAATTACCGGCATTGTTTCCAGTAGTGGCGTATACAAAAACGAAACTTTGCAGATGACATAAACTCAAACATAGACAATTATATTCCAAATATGAATAATTGGAATTAATTAGAAATTAGTTTTGATTGACGTTTGATTTATTTCATAAAGAATATGAGGCTTATATAAATTGATGAACAATCTGAACTGTCATGGACACTACCGTAGGGTTACTCCTACCCCTGAAGTTTAGTAATTGCATCCCGCGTCGGCAATCATCCCCATCAAAATAGCATTGTTTCACAGATAACAATGGCCATAAATCCATAACTGTAACGATCTGTTCCGGATTTCAATGTCCCGTTTCCTACATATTGAATTTTTCACTTAATCTCCCTCGCTTGACTCCCGTACTACCGTTTTAGCTCCCCGTTAAATTATGACTCAGATTATAGCTACATCCAACCATTCCAATATCAAGCAATAAAATAAATAAAGCTCTCTCTCTGTCTCTCCATAACGCATAGGATTATGTAAATGATTTGTGATAATTGATATTTTCTTACTGAGAATTACCCCAGTGTAATCTTAATGGCTGCGTCCTTTAGTTGTGTTGGCACAGGATATTATTTTACAAAGATTAGTATGGATTTGAAGAGATAAAATAAAGGCTATAAAAATCCCGACATTTAAAGTAATGATGTCGTAATAAAATGTGAGTACGGGACACGTCGCTGTGTCACAATTCGAGTGGATGCTTTGAACGTCTACTATTATATAAATTGTTTATTTCACGTGATGGTTTGCATGTCTAGATTTATTTGAAATGGTGCATTTCTTCATTTATTCGATCTAACTAATTCACAATAAAATTACACCATTGAAATTTAGTTGTTTCACTGAACCTTGCAAAATATTGAAATTTAAATTACAATTACTCCACTAAAATCATCAGAACATAATTTAATAAAAAAAGTAGAGGTTACAATTATGATGATAGTACAAAAAGATCTGAATAAGAGCAGATAAGAATAATTTGTCAGATCACTTTGCCCAATATATTAGAGATTCTTTAAATAGGGTAGTTGAGAGTAGCAGACAATAAAATACGATACACATAAAAGATGAAATAAGATTTCCTATCTAGCTAAAATATAAATACGATACTAAAAATAAGATAATTTAGATAATTACTGTTTAAAATCAAATTTGTTAATAAAAAATAGAATTTGATCAAAATTTTCAATTTAAAATATATTCAATTATTTTCCAAAGTATTAAAAGATATGCAAGAAATTCATATGAAGTTTATTACAACCTTTTAGTCCGCGTAGCTCAAATATAACCTCCAACCGCACTATTGCTTAATTTGATGTTCACCTGCATTCTGCCAAACTCCTACACCATTCAAGTGATATCTCACTTCCACTGGGAATCGTTTTCTGCACCTTAAAATAATTAATAATTATCTTCTCTCTCCAACTTGTCAGAATTTTGAAAAAATTAATTTTTTTATTCTTTGTCTCAAATTTGTTAACTGGCTGTCCTCTTTCTTCTTACTTTACTTTAGTTTCACCAACAGCAGTCTATTTCCTCTCGTATCGTTTAATATTTACTTTCTTTCAAATTTTCTATAATTTATTTTTGTTATTTATTTGTCGTCCCCTAGCAACTTCTAATTTTACAATTTTTCCACACTCTCCCTTATATTTTCCGCAAATAATAAAATCGCCGATACTAACTTGAATCTTTCCTGACATCAACTTGATAAAACAAATTGATTCTCATCAAGTGGTATTGAGCATTTTTCTAGTTTTATCACTTTCCCGCACAAATTAAATTAAAAATATTGTATCTACATGAACATAATAAATGCATAAACAATTTCAAATGTTATAAACATTTTCATAATTAGTAGAACAATAACTAAGTAAATTAAAACAACATAACTGATTCTAATTACCATTAAAGTGTGTTATACATATCGCTAACTGTTTTTAATTGCTGAAATATAAAAATTGCATATAATTAATAAAAATATCTGTTTTCTATAAAATACTTTGGTATTTTATGAAACAGAACAAATGATCGAAAACAGAAAACATAAAGCAGGCATGCAACTCTTTACTCAGATAAAATAAAAGGCATTTTATTCGCAATACATAACTCGAGTTGATCCGAATATGTTCTAAAGCTTAAGTATCAATATATATTGGCATGATATTTTATTTATCTAAAAAAGACAATGAAAGGCGGTTTGCAATTGCAATTTGGACAAGTCTACTACAAAACTCAGTTCAAGTATGTTCTAAAGTTAATAATTTATAATAAAAATTATAAAAAGCAAGTATTGACTGTCAGAAAAAAGTTAAAAGGTGACGGGAGATTAAGACTTTAGAAAGAGAAAACATTAATTGTGCATTTCCTAAGTCTTTGATATTATTAAATTGGATAAATTTAAAGAAACATTAATAAGGGGAAACGTTTGTACCTATAAAATCAGAAGTAGCATTTATGTTCTGATTTGGTATTGTTACAGCAATCAAGAAAAGATTTCATTGCATTTTAGATCGTAAACTTATTTCTGAATAAAAATGCCTATCTTGACCTTTTTGCGTAGATTTTACAACAGTAAAAAAATCCCCTACTGAATCTGCATGTGCCATCGATTGCTCAAAGTCAACTATTACTTGGATTGTAGTTGGAAACTACCTTTCGCGAGTTCCCCATGCTCACCATGTGTGTGATGGAACCAGGAATTTAGTATTAAATTGGATATATTTTCAACTACATGTAAAATTTTTATACATTATATTTTTAAATAGAACTCAATATACGAATTTTACCACAAATACCGTCTCAAATATTTCTATATTTATATTTTAAGGAAACTTAACTTGGTTGTCCTGTGATGAAAATGCTATATATTTTCAAATGAAATGAAAAATGCAGAACTTTCTTAATTTTCCTTAAATGATGTCTACAACAATAGTGGCACGTTATAGCTCTGGTTATTAATAATATAAATTGCGAGATACGTTGAGACTTGTTAGAATCTACAACGCCTTCCTCTATGTATCAATACTCTATTACCGACAATCAATATATTAATTTCTCTGATAATAATAGCGATATTAAGAGATTAAATTTTCATAGAGGAAATTATCCAAATTTATATGTAGATAGATACGCAGTCAATGGTTTGGTATTTAATAAATTCACGTATCTATGTTAATCAAGCTTGCAACTAACAAACGTCAATTTTTCATATTTTATTTACTAAATACCATAACTATAACAGTAAATTAAGGAAGTAACAGTAAACACAAACTGAAGCTCTACCTTCCGAAAACCGCAAAGGGTACATAAGAATTTACTATTCTCCAATGATTTTTACCTATGAGATGTTGCATCTCGAGAGACAGTGGGGTGCTAGAGATATGATAAATGTACCCTGGTGACGACATCATACAAACATGCTTCCGTTCTCAGGCGGTTCGGATTCTTTAACTTGTTTTCCAAGTTTTTCGTTGTTCAGATCTAATGGAATTATATCCTATGATATTTTGTGCAAACTTAATAAGGGGCATGCATAGGACTAACACTGGCCTTTTGAAATACACACGATATAAATAAATAGATAAATAAATGTATGTATAAAGTATATAAGTAAGCACTAAAAACAATTTCATGTTCTTCTATGTTAAATTAGTTTGTTAAAGACAAAATAAAATATAATTTTATACAATACAATTTTCGTCGAGATATGCAAGTATTTATATGACTTTATGTATTTCATTGGAGACTAAATATTTTTTTAGATATAATTGCCATATTTGTCATTTATCAGGGATTGCAATATTTTTCATATATATTTTTTCTTACTTTATATTTGCTAGTGGGCTTATTACAAATGCAATGGGAATATTCCATGGTAATTTGCATTACATTACATTATTAAAGTAACAGCAAAGTTTTAATCACATTCTGGTGATATTTACTTGGTTAGTGAAACGCACATCGATTGTTTGTTTGTTTGTTTGAGTATAATATATAAACTACGAATATTTCGAAACTTCGACTTTGCAGTCACGTGCAAGAATTAATAATAATAATAATAGTATATAATTTATTTGCATTTTGTGACAACATAGACATAATATCTAGACAACCACAAGAATGAGAGATATAAACTACAAAAGAGGGCTGGCAGACAGTAAAACTGATGCAAAGTGCCAGCACTCGAAATAAATGTACATAGCCTAAGTAATAAATTCTCAAAGACAAAAAAATTATTATCACAAAGTAAATAAGTAGGTAAAAATGAGTAACACGCCAATAATAAACACAGGATCGCAAAATAGAATAAAAGGTATAATATTTGAGTACTTTCATGCTTCAATTTCTTGTAAGATCTTTGAAATTCACATAAAGGTAACGGTTTTAGATCAGTTGGTATATTATTATAAAGTAAATAAATGGAGTAAGAATAAGACCTTCTAAATATAGCAGTTCCATGAGTCAGAGGTGAGATCAATCCACGAAAACGAACATTACCATCCGTCGAGATTTCATATCTAGCCAGTTTTTCGTCTTATAATTTATCTGAAATTCTATCAAATTTATAAATGTCATATATAAATCTTAAACATGATTTTTGAATACGTTGAATTCTATTTGAGTCTACGCTGTTGAGACAAGGACCATAAATAACATCGCAAAAGTTAAAATGGCTTAGGACTAACGTGTCTGATAATAAGATTTTAGAAGAACGTGGAATAATATGGAAATTCATGAATAATATTTTAAGGTTACTATTTGCCCTCTTTAAGCATTTAGTAACATGATTTATGAAGCGCAAACCAAGCGTCAAAGTCTAGACCCAGATTTCTAGTCACTTTAGTACAACACATTATCAACAGATTTTGAATAGAGTGACGAAATTTACCGAAGATTAGTACAGTAGATTTAAGCAGGTTGATGTTAAGTTGATGAGCACTAGATACGACAACAAGACGCTTGAATTCCTGATAAATTATATCATTGGCTAAGAGATAGTCACGATAGTTGAAGAAATATTTAATTTGAGCATCATCGGCATATAAGTCTTACCATGACTTATACATTTGATAAAATCACATGTATACAGAGAGAACAGAACGGGACCTAATATCGAACCCTGAGGTACCCCGCACCCAATTAACTTTAATGCAGAAATACCATTACTACACTGCTTACGATTAAGAAGATAAATTTCAAAAAGCTTTAAAGAAGATTCGAGCATCCTATCAAAGCAAGATTGGTAGTAATATCTCATGATTAATGGTATCGAGAGCTTTCGAGTAATCTAGGAATATTAATGCCGCAGTCTTGTTATTAGCAATATCTCTGAATAAATAATCTGCAACCTTTAGTAAAATTGTGGTACAGCTATGTCCTCGCCTAAAACCAAATTGCCTTGCGTGAAGAATATTGTACCCATTAATATGTGAGCAAATTTGAAATTTCATAACTTTCTCTAATACTTTCGACAGAATTGGCAAAATTGAAATGGGATGGAGTTCGGTTACGTTAGTTATAGAATTTTTTAGGTAGAGGCAAAATATTAGAAAGTTTCCATTAGTCAGGGGAATCACCTACAATAAGGCAAATATTAATAATATGTGAAATAAAAGGTAATATATAAGGACAAAAGAGAAGTAGCATGTGAATATTAATTTTACCGCCTCCGGTAGCTGTAGATTTTAGTTGTAACAAATATTTATAAACAGTCTTATCAACGGCAATGGAAGAAAAAAAGAGTTAAAATTTTCTTTAAGATGATTGTTATAAAAACTAATTAAATTTGCATTTGGCGGAATAACATTTGGTGCGCAGGTAACATACACTTTAACAATAATAAAATTCATTTTAATCTACGTGGCTTGATGGACACTAAGTTACAATAAACGTCGTATCAGACAATTTAGAATTTTATTCGATTTATATTATGCGTGAAATAGGTTTATTTCACACCAGCTATTCCATTTTCGATTTTTTATATTTCCTAAGGAACTGGGTCACGTGTGACTTTATGCGTTCAAGAGTGCGTACATAATAGAGTTATGATAGAAAGACTTCCTTGCTTTTTTATTTTAAGAAAATATTTATTATTAAGCAGCTTTATTTATGAGCAAGTTCAAAGACTGAAAGGGATCGTAGTGTATTTTCCATAATCTTTGGCTTAATAGATTCGCCTGGTTCTTTACTTGAAAATACGTTTTATAGTTAAAATGTATTTAAAATTTGTATCGAATAGATGTCGCTTGCGTCTAAACAAGGAAGCCGGTTTATTGTATTTTTATTTAAAAAATTGCATTAATTGGTGTTTATCTTTTGCCGTATATATGGCGTGTTTCATTAAAAAGATGTAATAGATACGAAAGGAACAAGGACACTGGGCATAATGATGGTACAGTATTTTTCGCATTATCATATAACAAGTTTTACGAAGATGCAAATATTGTGTATTAGATAAAGTTAATACTTATATTAATAAATAAATAAATGCCTTGGGTCGCGCACTCTAAAATGTCCCTGATGAGAATCAGAGAACATCTTTGTGTTGTGCATGGCTCTCTAAAATAATATTTGACAAGTACTTACTGTACTACTTGTATAAATTATTAAATATTATCTTATAGTTGGAAACAAAAATAATTTAATTATAAAGGAGAATATCATAACTTGACAGCATATGTTCCTTTTTTATTCTATAATAAGTAGAATGGGGCTATGAAAAGGTGGTAGTTAGTTTCATAAAAAATTTTAACTCTCCATTTTAAATTTATTTTTCTCTTGGTTGCAATCAGTCTAGTTTTGTGAGACCGGATATTATAAATCTGAGGGGCAAAATAGGTTATATACCTTTGAGTGTGTTATTTTGTGTGGAACTTTTAGTAATTTGTTAATTATCATTTTAATTTCATAATTATGGATGACAGATTGATATAAATGTTGACTTTTAACTGTAAAATTTAAACAGCTATGGACATAGGGACTTCTAATATTCATTATATTTGTATTCTTACATAGTTCGTTAGTGGAGTATAGTACATTTCTTAAAAATTATTTTTATTATAATATTTTGACACACAGCAAGATTATGTAATGATTGCTGTATAACACACCCCAAATTACAATGCAGTATTTTAATATAGACCCCAACTAATTCGTTGTGTAAAACCATTATCAATTTATTATTTACGACAGATTTTAACTGATAAAATTTATCAGTTGTAATAAAATTACTATGGTCCTTCCATATCAGATGCTGATCAGTAATAACTCTTAAATATTTAGTAGATTTTACCTTGTTTATTTCAGGACAGTTTCAATTAATATTACAGTATATTTTGTGGATTATTAATGTATTTTGAACAGATCGATTAGCAGCTGAGATGGAAAAAGCTATGAAATGTCTTCTTGATATTTAATCCCAATAAACTAAAATCTAGCCAATTTGGTGTCGACTGGAGACCTGCTTCAGCTTTCTCGTAGCTTCTATCCAATTTGCTCTTATAAATAAAATAGCGATGTCATCTGCATATGAAATTACAGTTGCATTAATTGGTATGTTTCCAATTTCATTAATATATATACGAGAAATAGCAGAGGTCCCAATGCAGTACCCTGCGGTACACCCATTGAGATTATTTGAAAGTTTCCCCCATTTTTACCTTTTGCTTTCTGTCAGTTAAATAATTCTCAAACAATCGCAATGTGTCTCATCTAACTCCATCATTTTTCAGCCTATCAAATAATGATCTATGGCACACTATGTCAAATGCTTTTGTGAACACTATGCGTATATACTACAAGACTCTTTTTATTCTTACTTATATTATTTATTACTTCAGTAGTTAGATCATAAACGGCATCCTCAGTTCATTTTCACCTCTAAAATCATATTGCTTTCTGTAAAATATAATTTTTAAAAGAAAAAATCCGTAAGCCCTTTATTCAAACATTTTTTTCCGAAGGTCTTAGCAAAGTTGTTTATTACCGAGATTGACCTGCAGTTAATAACGTTTTGAGGTTCGCCGTTTTTATATACGGGCGTAACAACTGAAACTTATTTATAGAATAAAAGTTAATGTTATGTAATAGTGGTTTTAGAATATAACAATGAGTATTTTTTATTAAGGTAACATTTAGGTTTAGTTTAGGTGAGCCACAAAACTTACCTTATATCCACCATTTTGAGCGCACTTAGAGACCTCCAAATTTTTTCCACGTTGACGAGGAGATTGAATTGGAGCACTTTAATGCAGTTTTCTATAAAATGGCGGAGGAGCCGTTGCTAATTTCTGTCCAACATAGACAGGAGATTATAAGTAAATACTTACAAATATTCGACAAAAGAATTTAGAAATATAATAATGTAGCAACTATACTTACGGAGAAGGCGTCAATTTAACTTAATTCTACAATAGAACTTTCAAAACTCAATTGATTTTTATACTATTTTGATTTAGTTTTAGTTTCCTAATAGAAATTTTTCTAAAGCTTTCATGTATTGATTTTGTGCCGTATTTTTTATTTCTGATCTTGTTTATATGTTATCTACAACAGTAATTTGTTTCTAATTAGCATGACATTTAAAAAAAATTTGTCTCCAGGATTACTATGTTTTTAATTCAAATAAGTATGACGAAATAAAATTCAGGATAAACAATGAAATATTTTTAATTAAGTACTTACTTGTTCAGTATTAAATGGAAATAAATAAGTCATTTAGTATCATTATGGTATTCCACATGTATTCACAAACTTAACATAATTTTATTCTTTACTACACGAAAGACTTATATACGATTCATTACCATAAATGCAATTTTGAATCATTTACTGGTTTATATCTCAATAAAATAAATTTACCTGATTACCCTTCCGACACTCAATCCGCGGGGAAAACTCCCCATTAAGCGTAATTAATTCCATAAACTATGCATTTATAGAACTGATGTTGTAAAAGTAATTCCAAACACACATGATTTGCTGGGGTTGTTGTATAATGAAACTCGAGTATCATGTTAATTCTACTTGCGATGTTTGTAAATTGTCCATCAACAAAACTCTCGGAATATTGTTTATTCAGTGACGCAGTTTTAACTTTACCTTTCATCTGTTGAAGTTTTGTCAATTGTACAGAGGGTTTATTTACACCGTTATAGATATTCGACGAGCAGCTGTCTTATGGTTCCTAAGCGCTTATCATGATGAATAAATAGTTACTTGAAGCTTGTACCTAAAACATTTGCAACTGACGCCCTACTTTTCGGTTAAACCAAACCAGATTACAGAATTTCTAACATTATGCCTATGCAATTAGATTAGATTAGATTCTGTATTGGTCTTTTTTGCCACATATACACATAGATGTAAGACAGGTCATTAGATTAATATATAATATAGACTTTTACATAGTCTTATATAATAAAAATGCCTATGTATACTAAACTATTAAGTCTAAAAAGACATGTTGAAATTCAGTTCTCAGTGATAATAACAAATAAAAGTTAATGATATTTGATTACTGTTAAAAAATAATAAAAATCTGACATATGACAACGGTGCAAAGGTAAAATAATGTAAAAAGCGGTTTTTTATATTTTCAAGAATTATTATCATTTTTTTCTTGGACATATTCGTTCAATGAATAAACAGCATGTTTATTGAGATATTCTCTCAATTTCATTTAGCACTTTTTATAGGAAGGTGAATTTTAATGTTGACAGGTAAGAGATTAAAAAAGAAGCCTCCAGCGTAATCAAAGAAATTTTGTTAGTCATTCTTGGTACAAGGATGGTTTTTGTTGAATTTTTTTGTTTCTAATTGTACAGAGCTTTCAGTAATGATCACAGGACACGTGATCGCAAAAATATAGACAACCAGATATACACGATGGTATTGCACTAAACAGAAATACCCTAAATCCATTGGCGTTCTAGTTAAAGGTAAAAAATTTATAATAATTCATTTATTCATCAAATTTAAGAACAATAAAAAAACGTTCGCAAGAAATACATTATTACACCTAATTCAAAATAATCTTTATTTCCACAAACATGAATATAAACATTCGAATCGAACAATTCACAGTAAATAAAAGAAAAAACGTAATAAAAACTTTTGTTACATGAGATTTAAATTATAAGATGAATGAATACATTTTATTACGAAATGCCAAGAAATTACAACAAATGCTCAAAATGGCTGCCTTGAGTTTCTAAACACACATGGACTCTTCGTTTCATATTTTCGAATACGTTCTGTAACTGATCTACAGTAATATTGAGGATTTCTCTTTCTATTGCCTCTTGTAATTCGTCAATGGTATGTAATCTATTTTTAAAAACATTGTTCTTCATGTGTCCAAATAAGAAATAATCACAGGGCGTTAGATCTGGAGACCGTGCAGGCCATATTCCCTGGCTGACTAATCGGTCGTCATAAGTAAAACTCCCGTAAAAAATCAAGTGAAGCTCTTGCTGAATGGGCAGTAACGCCGTCTTGCTGGAAATAACCATCTTGCAGTTCATCGTCATGCAACTGCGCCAGAAGTGGCTCTAAAATAAGAGGGGCATTAATTGTTTCATGAAAAAATATAGGGCCTGTAATTCGCCTTCTGGATGTTGCCACCCATACACCAACGTTTAAGGGGTGTAAACTCGTTTCTACATAAGTGTGAGGATTTTCTGTAGCCCATGTCCTGTAGTTCTGACTATTGATATAACCTATTAAGTGGAACCACGCTTCATCAGTAAAATAGATTAAATCCAATACATTGTTGTAATTTCCGTTGAACCAACAACAATATCTTACTCGACTTTCAAAATCAGGGGGTAATAGTTCTTGAACAACGGTTACCTTGTATTGATGCAAATGGAGTTTTTTGAGTGCTTTATGGGTTGTTCCAACTGAAAGACCTAAAAAAAAAAATTTCGTTGATTTGTCGTTTGCGTATATTAAGACATCTGAAGAGAACCGATTCCCAGTTTTATATATTTTTTTATTTGCATTCAGGCTTTATATATAAACAAGAATTTTAATAGGTATCGTTATTAGTTATTGATAACAATTTTCACTAAAGAAATTCATATTTTATATTTTCAAGAAACAAATTTAAATGGTATGTAACGTATTCAGTAATTAAAAAATTTACTGTAAAAGTACCTACCTGTTTGAGCGGACAACTTTGGTATGGATTTTGTCGGGCTTTGATTCATTCTTTCTCGAACGTCGTTCATAACCACTTCAGTTAAAACAGTTGGCCTACCAGTGGATTTTCCTCTGCAAAGGCAGTGTTTCTTTGCAAGACGATCAACGAGTACATATTTACGATTTGAAAATGTGTCATTTGCGTCAGGAAATTTTTCCATAAATTGTTCGAAGCATGATTGCAATGAATACTTCCATGATCCATCTACCTTGCGAGTTCCACTTCGAAAATGAGCCATCAAAATGAAGGCATCTTGCTCTGACGTAAAAACCATTGCAAGACAGGACTAGAATAAAATTTGTAAAACATTACTTAACCTAACATTCTTTTTCTCTTTATCATTACTCACCAGAAGATAACTGATGTAAATTATATAGTTCTGAAAAGAACTGAGTAGTACTCAAATAATAATTAAAACAATTCAAAACTCGTGAAAAAGAACTGAAAATTATCCAATATCCACCAAAACGCTACTACTACGTCTATGATATGACATTACAGATTAAAATAAATACTTAAATGTTAGGATATGCCTACAAGAAGACTGTATGGCGCTAAATATAAATATTAACCGTAGACAAACCATTGCCTTATTGGTTCCGTTGAGCGTGTTCAGTTTCAGAGCCAATTAAACCGTGCGTTCCGTCGAGATTTCGTGTAACTCCGTTGAAAAGAAGCGTCAGCAAAGGTAATTGAAAACGCACCCTTAGATACATACGAATTAGAATACCCCTAGTATGGAAGGTTCTGACATGGGTAAAACATGACGAGCCTAAAAGATGTACTAAAAAATCACGTGTCCTGTGATCATTATTGAAAGCTCTGTACAAGATTTAAACGTTTACATTCCCCTTCTCTCTGAAGCAAATTTATATTATCTGTCACACCAGGGAGTCAGTAATAATATAAAGTGACAGAATTTCCGCCTTTATATGATCTATACCAGCAGATTTATTATTTTTAATCCTCAAATTAAGTATTTGATTTAATTTTTATCTGTTGGGGCCAATTTGCTTTGGAACCTTTGAGGTGAACATGTTGTTTTTTTCTTAATATTGTTTGCTAATATTTTCCCCATTTCTGAAAAAGTCTTTACCAATTAGTTTGCTATCTGTTTAGTTTTAGTTAATATTTGCCCATCTCTATTTTTTATTGATTCGATGGGTGCTAATACCAGTATTTTCTTTTATTTGGACGGTGCAAATCAATTCAACAACTCATTTGAATGCTTTAATTTTAAGTTGAAGCTAATAAAATCGGATTATTTTAAAATAAATGTTCTTCATAGCCTAACTTAGAAAACATAATTTTTTCGTATTTTACACCAGTAAATAATTTTTTCCTGACATTGTGATACAACATTGAAAGGGGAATTAAGAGTGCTAGTGAACATACAAAAAATCTAATATGGCGTCCATAAGAAAAAACAAAATTAGTGGCTTTAACTGAGAAACAAATGACGGTGGAAATTTTTTGGTAACGTCAACGAAAACACTTTAAAAAAGTGTCCTAACAATGTATACTTATTAAAATATCACCAGCCGTCAAATTAGGCAGATATGGGAAGTTTTTAAAATGCACCTTTTCAGTTTTTTAAAAATATTTCGGGAACGAAGATAGCTAGGCCAAATTTAAAAACGGGGTGGAGACGGTCACAAAATTCTTCAAAAAAGTCCCCTTTTAACCGTTTCTCTGTCTCTAATAATAACAGAGATAGCATGCACCCCCAATTTGGGACACAGTGTATAGTAGTATAATAAGTTATAAACTTTTCGCTAGTCTTTGGCCTGGAGTATATCCCCAGTAGGATGTGTCCCTTGGATAGGTCACAAGGCGGTTCGGGTCCGGGAAATGGCTCCTCAGCTCCTTTTTTTGCAAGGCTATCAGCTAATTCATTTCCTAGTATTCCCTCATGCCTTGACAACCACATCAAAGTAACCTTGTAGTTATTAGCAGTTACTTGTATTTTTTTACAATTTTTGTAGTTCGCCGGATATCTAGATTGTTTAGAAATAGATTTAGCACAAATTTATTAAACAATCAAAATTATTAAATTACGAGACGTATGCTATACATCAAGAACTTTATCAACAGCAAGTCTATGACAAAATTCATGTTACAGCTAAATCTACTTTTCCTGCCTTGAAATATCAAAAACATTACACCCCTTAATAAGTGCTCTAAACAATAGAATGATAAAATAAAAGCATAAAGTAAGTCCTTTGACTATAGCATGTCGGCTTCGGTTCTTTGTCCTGGCTTTACGAGGCGTGAAGCACAAGCGAGTGCTGGGTCTCCCATCTCTGGCCTACACGCGATACGGGATTAATAACGATACTTATATCTCCATTATATGCAGACGACATCTTATTGCCGTAGCTTTCACAATTTTGTAGATACTTTAAAGTCAGATCCACACTCCGGAGTCCTTGAAATATACTTTTAGCATAAATTTAACAACCAGCAGCAGTACCACCTCAAAACAATAAAAAATATATTTGTAACACAAGGAATAAGAGTGAATCTGCAACGGGGGAGTAAACTGTCGTAACTCACATTTACTGGATTTTACAGGAAGCAATAAAAAATGTATCTCATATCTTATGTCTGCATTAGATGCGTTATTGCGTAACTTATCTCCCTGAACTTTATTCTCAAAGCCTGCGCTCCTGCTGGAGGAGATTTAATTGAACGATTCCAGTCAGCGAAGATGTATTATTCTATAATTCAATTTATTTATATGAAAATCTTTTTAAAATATACTTTTCTGTGTGAAGCAGGGGTCTTTATTTAATTAGAATACATAATCAGGTTAAATCTAATAACCTGAAAATTCTCGAACTTGCGAAATTGAGGATAAAGTCTTAAATCCAGAATAACTAGCCTCGTAACTTTAGTATTCATTTTTGCAAAAGCCTAACAAACATATGAAAAGTAATGTTACGGGTTTATAATCTCCAGTAAACACCCTGTACGTAGGTTCAAATAATTGCAACAAAACTTTTGACTAACCACTACTTTATTTAATCGTTATTAATTCGGGTGATAACAGAATACGGTCCTTTCCAAGGGGAACGAGGCATCGAGATTCCTTCTTCAGTCCGCTGTGGGTTATACAGCCAAACCAAATTCCCCATCTTTAATCCTGCTGAACTGACGTTACGGTCAAATCCAGCCTTCATTCGGCCACCACTCCCTATAGGTGACCCCTTGGTGTCCGCAACCGTACAAACCTCGCAGCTGCGACACCAAGCCTCTACATCCTGATGGCTATTTATCCAGTAGAATCGATCTCGTACTCTAACCAAAGTCTTATTTTTGCCAAAATGCTCGGCATTCACTTCCTTAAGGTACTTTTGACGACAGTATCTGTTGACATGCCCCAATTTGCCACAATTGTAACAGTGGATCTCTTTTGTAACCCTATCACTGCTTCGTTGCTGCTTAGGGTCCTGTTCCGGTGGTTGCAGTCCCTATTTCGGCTCCGGTCACGAACTCAATTCGTTCAGCACTTGTGCGACCATTTTCTGTATATTCTTTAGCATAGCCAACACTTTCGTTCTTTCGGAGCTGATTTCCTCTATCCTTGCAACGTTTACTTCCCCAAGGTTCCACTGTCGACAATCTCGCATCATAGGCAATGGTTTGCTGCAACGCCAACGGTAACATCGGATACCTTCACTAGGCTTTACACTTCTTTGTCGATGTTCTTCTTTTCATGGGAAACTTGTCTTGGTCATTAATTGTGTAAATCCTTGAGTTTGATATCTCAATTCGTTCCCTCTGATTGGGTTTCTTCCACAGAACCGGCTCGAACTCTGTGCCACGAAGAATCCATATAGGCGGCCTCTATCTCAACAGCATGTATTATTGCTTCACTACTAGTCTTATGTCTGAATAGTCTAAGGACCCGCCTGATCTCCTCGTCTTCTATACCATCAATAAACGTCTCAATTGCCAATTGGTCCTGGAATTGCCTTTGTGAATATGGGTAAGCCAAATGTGCCGATCTCTTCACTGCAACCTCAAATTTACGTAAACTCTCCTCAGCCTTTTGCATACGTGATTTTAGCTAGGTGCGATATAGTTGGGAGAGATGTTGGCCACCATATCTTAAGTTAAAGGCAACTTCTAAAACTTTGAAATCCTGTTGCTGCGCCACTGCGATCGTTTGGAGCAATTCTAGTGTTTGACCTCTCAATGCTAGAATTATTGCCATAGCTTTTTCCTCATTATTTCATTTGTTTGCGCATCCAAGAAGTTTGTCCACCAAAGGAGGGCTATAATCGAAGGCCTGATGATATTGCTGGTTGGTCACCTCTTTCCCTCAACTGGCGTTTTTAAGTTGCTCTACTTATTCGACCACCTTTACCTTCCCTTTAACTTCACTTACTTCTTCTTCGACTGAACTTCGTTGAACTTTTTGTTCAACGTTATCTACTTTTCCTTCAACGTCATTAACTTTAGCGTTTGTAATCCCTATTATGTTCCTTAATTTTATTTTTAATTTCATCAGTGGCTCACAGGATAGTGTCTTGTTGGACCTGTATAATTTTCCTCAATTCCCCCTTTTCTTCTCTTGCTCTTCTGTTCTTCCTGATGTCTTGCTTGTTCTTCTCTCTCATCTTGACGTTTTCTTTCTTTTTCTTCTTCACATCTTCTTTGTGCTTCCTTTTCTTGTTGGTGTCTCTTTTGCACATATCTAGCATTTTTTTTTCAGCAGCCATGCTTCTTGTTTCCGGTCAACTTCTTGGAATGGCACCAATAAGTCTTCTTTAAAGTCTATATTAGGTATGATTCAAATATTTCTTCAAATTCTGAAATAGAATGTTCTAGAAGTTTTCTAGGAATGTCACAACTAGGTCTTATTAATGTCTATATCACTTTCCAGTTGACAGAATTTAGCTAACTGCACTAGTTTCCAAATAGAAGGTTCTGAGATTTTCTCAAAATCACACAAACAAATCTTATTTGATGTTTATATCACTTTCCAGTTGACAGAATTTAGCTAACTGCATTAATTTCCAAATAGAATATTCTGGAAATTTCCTCACACTAGCTCAAATAACTCTTGTCTAATGTCTACATCACTTTCCAGTTAAAAGCACTTCAATATCTGCAGTGGTTTCTAAATAGAACATACTCGAACTCCCTCGAATTCTTCCGAAATCCTGTTGCAATTTCGCTTCTGATACCAATTGTTACGTGTTTACAATTTCCAGTAAACACCCTGTATGTAGGTTCTAATAATTACAACAAGAAGTTTCACTAACCACTACTTTATTTAATACTCAATTACAATTATCAATCGTTATTATAATACACTAAGTATAACTATAGACGTTAATACAATTCGCAACTTATTACTGTTCTTATTTTCTCTGTTCACTTGTTCGTCTCATACAAAACTGTCCTCCGTGCGCGGAATTCACACTTTATATACTGAGGCGCTTTCTTCTCGAACGTTCCAGTCTATTCTTCTTGGCGTTTTTGGTCCCTTCTCGTATATTCCATGAAGCAGTGGCGTAGGAATGCACATAACAGTAATCTAAGTATATTCATGTAGACATTGTAACTCAATCAAAGATAAACTAGAATAAAAAAGACAAGCTTCAACATTTTTTGTTATAAAACTGCTTGCGTTTCCAATAAAGAAATACTTTTTATCATGAAACTATTTTTGTTGAATTAAAAATTCAACAAAGATAGTTTCTACTAAAGTTCAAAGCCTTTTTCAGTTGTGGTAATATCCTATAATTATATGAGAGTTTCTGAAAACCGTTACTTCTTCCTCTGTTCGTTATATATCTCTGATCATTAAAGGAAAGAAATTGTTCATAAATCCGGGCATGATTCAAAAGATGTATTGATAATGATGCACACATACAGCAGCTACCCGGTTAAAGCGCATATTTCGTATAAAAGTTTTATCTGGAAAGCGAAGGAAGTATTAGGTTTTATTCCTGATACAAATAATTTAGTTTTAGAAAAATCACCTTGTTAGGAAAGTATCATTATCTGCGGCAGTTTGTGCAATTCAGGCGATTTAAGAAGTATAACAGTATACAGAGTGTATTTTGGGAAGTATATTTAATTATATTTAATACTACTAAAATTCATGAACATTAATTATATTCAAAGATTAAATCTTCATTAAAAATCGGCAGCTACTGGAAGCGGCTGGAACCTCCCCACTCGGTGGATCTTTGAAGCCAAAAAGAGCATTAAATTGTGTAACAAAACGGCACTAAACGTAATCCGATCTCATCCAAAACCTTTTCAGATCTTCTGGGGCACTAAAAAACCCTCAACTTAATGAATTTACAATCATCTATGCGAGTTATTACCTACATTATCGCTCGTTGAATAATATACTATTAGGATATTAACAACTTTAACATCACTTGAACGACTAAGAAAGTCTAGTTATCCTAAATACTACAGATTTGTAAAGCAACAAACTGAAAATTGGTAAAGTGATAATCTATAATAAATTCACCAACGAAGGTACAGAAAGCATATGATATTGATATTGTTACATCTACCTTTAAAGTTTGTGACAATCCACTAAAAGTTACAAATGTGCCGAAATCTTATTAACATGACATGACACCAACGTTATCGGATGACAAGTGATGACAATGACAATCATCAAAATTTGCTTATTGCAATCCGATCGCTCGCGGCTGTCTTTGTTAAATCAAACATTAGCATTTCAGTAATTTTACTACATTTTAGAGGAATATTTGTAGTTTAATTCTTCGATTTGTCTGTATATATATTTAAAAACGGCACTAAACGCAATCCGCTCTACTTCTAGAGTAGTGAAGAAACCCTCACACGTGAATTGACACGTGATGTGACGAGTTTCACGATGTAACCGCTACGCGCATCGATCATGTCATGCGGAATGCGATCTATGCCATATTTGCTTTGTTTTTAATTTCTTTCACGGAAACCAAATCGAAAGGGTGGAAGTGTGATATATCATTGAAATCAGAATTTTAACTGCTTTTCAATGGTTCCATTATAAATTGAAAGTACATATAAAATAAACAACTTGTTGTGTCAAAATGGCACTAAACGTAATCCGATCTCAACCAAAACCTTTTCAGATCTTCTGGGACACTAAAGAAACGCATACGCAAAGTTTCATTCAAATCCGTTTAGTAGTTTCGGCGCTATCGTGCTAACACACATACACACACACAGACATTTTTCAAAAACCACCTCAGAACGTAAAGATTTGATGTTATCTCAATTTTCGTTTTTGAACCAATTTTAGTAACCTCTCACAATTTTATTGTGGAGAGGTTAAAATGTACTGTGTGAAATCCCTAATAATAAACGAGTCTGAAAACACTTATAATATATGGTTATATGTTATATTTAGTTCAAGCCTTAGCACGTGGGCTTGTTTTTTAGAATTTAGGATCTGGTTACGAGTCTGAGAACCACAAACAAATCTAAATACAGAGAAGAGACATTATAAACGATAAACCTACAAGGCCAGTTATAGATTTCATTGGAACAAATAGTCCAAGATGGATCCTGGTCATTATAGTGCTAACCAGGAGAAACATGTTTAAAATCGCAGTAACTACAAAAGACAAACAACAAATTTGAGACGAGTTGAAAAGGACATCGTATTTTTACTCGTAACAATAAGACTGAAGGAATAACTTAACGCGCTAATATTAAACGTGTCATCGAACCTCTTAAAAATTACTGGAAAAAATAAAACTCAGGACGTTAAAATTTGCTAAATAGTTCACTTTTCTACTTCAAAATACAATAAAAAAGTCCAAAGGTGCTTTTAGAGGGTGGAATATTAAAACATAATATCTTTAGTCGCAAACTCCTCTATAAAATCCTTATTTTACTATAAGAAACGTAACCAGTCTGCAACCAACAGCTACTCTCCGGACTATGTGCCCCGCCGAACGCTGAATTACAAGTTGCGAGCCAGACGCGTTAAGTGCAGTAATTGCATATTACCATCAAAACGCTAATGCTTCGATTGCAACAAACACCAGCCGACAGACTGAGCCTATTTAAAGGAGCTGTCGTGCCAGTCGTCACACACCACTTGCAGACTGCAGTTTCGAGCTGTTGGCTCTCGTGAGTGCAAGGTAGGCATGTGACAACCGACACGAGGATCACTTGACTATTTAGTACATTTCGATATCTTTGGGATAGCGACATGTAAAATAGTCAGCAGGCGCCATCTAGCAGTCTAGTGTCTGTTGCAATCGAAAAATAAATAGCCTGACTAGGGTCAGCATAGTTCAAAGGTGCTTTTAGAGGGCAGTGTAATAATTGCATATTACCATCAAAACGCTAATGCTTCGATTGCATGGTAATATGCAATTATTACACTTAACGCACCAGGTTTGCAACTTGTAATTCAGTGCTCGGCGGGGCACATAGCCCGGAGAGTAGCTGTTGGTTGCAGTCTGGTTATGTTCCTTATAGTAAAATAAGGATTTTATAGAGGAGTTTGCGACTAAAAATATTATGTTTTAATAAAAAAGTCGTTTAATAATTTATTTTTAGTACAGAAAACAAAATCAAAAGTCTTTACAAATATTAATTTCAAAATTCAGAATACTTCCCAAATACCCTCAATATTTTATATTTCTTGTTGCAGTTGCTAATTTTTATTTATAACAACTTTATGGAGGTTACTTTTCAAAATTCCATCACTTTCGTATTTCAAATATTCTTATATTTAAATTTAACAAACCAATCATAATTTCCAGTGAATACCAAAAACAATGCATTCATTGCACTTTCTAAGTCAAGTTTTTGTCGTATTTTATATTTCGATGCAGTTTGTAAACTTACTTTTTATTGCAGTGCCTAAAAAATGGAAATTTGCTTACTAAATCTCTATGTAACAAATTTAGTTTTCACATATATACGGGGTGGCACACGAAGCCATCAAACATGATTTTACAGTTAATATTTTAATAGAGTATTTGCTATGTCGCGCTCGCCGCACGTGTCTGTTATAATATTTTTATTACACTCTAAAAAGTTTATTCAAAAAAAAGTCATGTTTTATAGTGAAATAAAAATATAAAAATTTACCAGTTCAGTGAGGTGTCAAGATTCAAATCTGATAAATACTGATAATACATCATATTTTGCAACAAATATTTCCAAAATAATCATTGAGAGCACTTCATTTAACCAATTTTATTCAGTTCACACACTCTACTCTTATTTATACGTACGCCATATAGCTCTGCCGCATATCTCTATAACTAACTGCCTTTTTATCGCAAACATAGGATATATAACTATACTGTATACCATTTAAATAACAATGTTGTATATTTTGTAATATGTGGTTTAGATATCACTGTACAGGAAGCCGCTGTATCGTAAAAGAATATGTCAAAAATGCTGAGTACGTAGAGGAACAATGGTTTGTTTGAATATATCACCCCTTAGTCTCGAGAATTGCTTTAGGGAAAGATATAAATGATAATGTCATCTTGTGTCCTAATGAAGAATTAACATTTTAAGAAGAGAAATAGTTAATATACTCATTTTAATATTCACTTACTGTGACTTTTGATATTCGGAGTGTTTTTAAAGCTTGCAGTAAAATATCTGGAGTTAATTGCAAATAAAACACCTTAATAGAATTTTAGCCCTAAATTTCCTGACGAATATAAAATTAATGTAAACACTTATTGTGACAGTTTAACTTCTAAGTTGATTTCACAGGGTGGTATTAAGGGTAGGGGCTATTGTTTACCTCGGTTTATTTACTTATAGTGTTTCGCCGTTCGAATCTTTGAACCTTCTGAACATGAAATGGATATAAATTTTATTTTTTAGTGTTGGCCCTTGTCTTATGTACTGCTAACTGATTGCTTATTCTTCTTATACATATCGATAGATTATGATGGATGACTTTTAATACTTCCACTTTCTGTAGAAGAAACTTGAACAAAAGTTCATATTTTACTGTTGAATGAAATTTACCGTGTTCCCTACTAAATTGAAATACCTCAGAAAAGGTTTTGTGATTTGCTCGAAAACATCTTCGGTTTTATATCTCTGTCTTCCATTTCCGTCGTAAGAGCCATACATAAGAATGTACAAAAATATTATATCCATACTCTTTTAAATGTTTACTAACATTTTCCAATAAATAATATTGTTACATATTGTATTGTTGTATGACCGGTGGTCGAGAGATGAGCGCACTTGCCTCTCATCTATAGAGACTATAACATTGCACCGTAAATTCACCAATGTGACTACTTTTACTAAAATAAAAATCAACAATAAGTTGATAGGGGAAAAAAGCAGAGCTAAATATCTGGGGGTAACCCTGGATACAAGGCTCTGCTTTGGACCCCACATTACAACTACGCTACAAAAAACATATGCAGCCCTCAGTAAACTGTACCCATTGGTGAATAGACGGAGCAGACTATCGACTGACAATAAATTAACACTGTACAAAGTCATATTTAGACCAATACTGACATATGCCTGTGCGTCCTGGAATTGTATTTCAGACGCACAGTGCAAAAGACTCCAGACTACACAAAACAAAATACTAAGACTTCTACTCAACGCCGACAGGTACACGCCGGTCGCTGAATTGCATGAGAGGGCCGCCGTCCCTCTCATGAGACAGTATATCGACGATACGACCCAAAAGTTCTTCACAAATAAAATTCAGCGATCGGTACTAACACGAGACCTGACTAACAGACGCAGACATAACGACCCCCCCCCATGCACACCGACTACTACATCAAAATTTACCAATTTATAACGTACGCGACTGACGATAGATTTATACGCAGAACCTGAAGACACACAGACATCCCACCTTTCCTACCTCTCCCTCCCTTATCCACCACCCTTTTTACTCCCTTACTCATAAAATTGTTCATTAGAATAACTTTTAATTTAATATAGAATACCTTTTATTTTAATTTCAAATCTTGTACATTAATTTTATCTTTTTTATATAAAATCATTTTTAGTTTTTGAAAACACACGCAATGTTGAAACAGGTTTTTCGTTAATATTTTCCTGTATATATAGAATAAAATTTTAATTTAACGCATTAACGCAACTACAATTTCATCTTTCAACTGCATCGCAGATAAAAACACAAAAATCTACTGAACCATCTGGAAAATAGAGACGTCATTCACAAAGTAAAAATTTCTGCAGGAGTAACCATTTCCCGGCAACACACCAGCCACCCTAAACTATGAAGTGGACAACTTAATTTAGTTAGGTTTTAATATTATACCGCACGTCGTGCAGGCTTGTAATATTATATTATCAGGGAAAATGCCTCAAATGAAATAAAATGTAAAATAGATAACAAAAATAAAAATCTTTTAATTGGTAATTGGTACTTGCCTCTCATCCAAAAGTTCCGGGTTCGATCCCCGGCCGTGGCAGTGGAAAATACTGTGAGAGGGATTTTTTCACTATACACGGATATTGGGTGTGTGTCCCTTGTCTTTAAATGTGTAGCCCCCTCTCACACAAGACTCTTTTAGAGCCTTCCGGGATAAAGGGGGTCGTAATTACCTGTGGTGTTATTTATTATTATTTTTATTTATTATTTATAATCTCCAGCAAACACTCTGCATGTAGGTTCAAATAACTTGCAACAAGAATCTTCACAAACCACTGATTTATTAAGTCCTTATACACATTAGTACAATTACAAGTTCCTATCTACTATAAATCACAACTTGATACTGTTCCCTATTTCATCCCATTACTTGCTTGTCTAATATCAAACTGTCCCTAGTACGTTTAGATCCATTGTATATATACCAGCATTTTGTGCAAGATTGTAATAATTGTCATTATCTTAATGCACCCTCTATATCTTAAAATGATGTTATAACTTGTTTAAAGAAGTTTAAGCCTAAGATTACGAGCGGACCTGATGAAATTCCCGCTTTTTACTACGTGATTGCGCCTCAATATTTGCAGAACCACAAACTGTTTTATCCTTAAAACCCAGTACTTTTTCCTCTCGGTGGAAATTATCTAAGACAGTTCCAGATTTTAAGAAAGGTGACCGGTCCGATATCTGGAACTATCGACCAATTGTTATAATTTGTAACTTCAGCATATTGTATATCGCGGTTGCGATTCTATCCAAATATCTGCTACATCGGGTGTACCGCAGGGATCATTAAAGATATTGTTGACAGCCTAACAGTAATTCGTAACATCTGCTCAGAAATTTTACGTATGTTATATTTTCATATTCCCAAAGCTGAGGCAAGACAGACAAATCTATTTTATCTGCAAACTGCACGAACATATATAAAAAAGTATTTCCCTCTTCACAATACCGGGTGTTAGAAAAGTATGAGAACGGTGGAATTGGGACGTATTTTTATGGGCACAAGACGCTACTCTTGAAACAGTAATATTTTCTTTTAATTTTTTGCTATTAGAATAGAAAAAAATGTCCGGAATAAAATGTACGTATTTTTTGCGTAGAATCCGATTCCGCAAAAAATAGGGGTTTCCATTTGAAATTTTAAACTTGCCCCTCGCCCTACCCACAGGGTGGTGGGTGGGGATGTCATTCTGTATCAGTAGATAGTTTTTTTGAAAAATTTTTGACACGTATTTTTTTATTTTCCGATTTGATGCAAACTGTTCGAGATTTTCCACCGTTCCCATACTTTTCTAACACCCGGTATGTGTAACAATTATAAGAACTTAAATTGCTCACTTGACATCATGGCTTGCAATATCCCGTCAATTAAAAAGTTGGATTTATGATTGACATATTTCGTTTCTTCTTTACTGTTGGTTATTCATACTTTTCTCCTCTGTTTGTACATTTATATTTAAAGTATTTCTTGCTAATTTACGTTTCTTTATTTTTTTTAAATTAAGTGTAATTTTTTCTCTTTTGTGCATTTGTCCTATTCTGTAATTTTGTCGCATGACTTATTGAGTAGTGTAAATAAAAAAATGAATTGTGTTTCTGATTAAACTAAAAAGTGTAATATTTGTGCCAAATTTTATCCTAATATGCGGTATGAATGATAGAACGATAATCATAAAACATCCCCCGTATCTCGAAAATCATTCACTTTCAAGAGTAAGTGTGAGAGTGTTTTATGAACGCTTCAAGATCTTACACAAAGATTCAAATTCATAAAACTGGCGCATGATGCAGGTGTAATTTTCCACATTTTCTAGTCAAAGAGGTGAATAGCCTATGAGCCGACGCAGCGATCACAAAAGGAAAGAATTTATGAATCATAATTTTTAAACTGTAAAAACCATAATTTAAGGAGGTAAAGTCTCAATTCAATTGATTATCTCGAAGTGCAATTGTAAAAGAGGGATATATAGCTTGGATATCCGATCCAGGCATGATAAATCAAGCATTGGATAAAAATGATCACCACTTGAAAATAAATGGGAATCGATGGGCTATTGATTATATTCTTCATTGACATGCTAATAGCCCTCTCGTCCCGTGAGCCACAACCACCCTTTACTTCATTCCACTAAATTAAGGGATGCCATGTGGTTTTCTGCACCAATTTCTATTAGCAGTTAAAACGGACATTTAATTACAAATTTGAAGCAACTGCATTATGTTATGTTGATGCTTAATTAAGGCCAAAATATCACATATTGTTAAAATGTTTAGAGAAAGTAATTATATCACATTATTGATATAATTCAAAAGTTGATATTTTAAAATTGTCCCCTGCTTTTCATTTCATATTTAATCCTGATCTTGTAAGCTTTCTGGTATTTTATTTGTAGTACAGAAAAATGTGGATGCTTAATATTAAACCATCCACATATTTTTTAATGAAAGGAATTTGAAAAGTGAGTTTATTTAAGCAATTGTCTAGCAGATCGCTCGCGTATGGGAGAAACTGGACTGCCCATTGGCATTCCCTTTGTTTGTTTATAATAAACATTTGAAAAAGTGAAAACCGTAGTGTCAAAAAGAAAAACTATTAACTTTAAAAATGATCCTTAAAGATATTGCAATGTTGTGAGATACATTCCCAGCGTTTAGTGATGCAGCTTTTGGCCGCATCTAATGATATGTTCTTAAAAAGTGTTTTGACAACTAGGCTATGATCACATAGCCTTCCAGGAATTGAAATTCATAATGAAATCACAAAATTGGAACTAATGTTTAACAAAATAGTTATTATTGTATGATAACGTAACTACCTTATATTCATGTTTCATCAAACGGACATTTTTGAAATCGATAATTAATATTTAGAAAACCATTGACAAGTAATCTTCATGGAAATAATGATAAAATGGTAACACCTCAGCATTAAAAATATGATGTTATGCATATGCAATAAGTATCGAGAGCAAGCTATAAACAACAAGATTATGATCCAAGAATATAAAATTTTAAGAGCTTTGTAATCAGTCACTGATAGCGATCGATTTTGGATTTATTTCAAGACATAAATTTTAACTATAGCAGAATAACCAATCTTTGGCATTGTACAGTACAGGACATTAAGCTTTTAATTTTTGTATAGGCAGACTTTCTATTATGTTTAAAATTCGTTATGCTAATTCGAGAAGTGATTCGGGCATTTGTTTATCTGGTAACCATTTAAAGAATTATTGAATACGATAGAGTCGTCCGTATGTTAAGTTCATTTGACTTATCTCCCGCAATTTTATTGGAACCACAGCCCAAGTATTGATTTATTATTCAGGACCGTTCCCTAGAATGTTGATATATTCAATTCTGTTATGTGTGTATATCTTAGGTTTATATCCATGCATTTTTTTTGTATAACAGGTTATGAAATCTCATACTAGTACTAAAAGAGTATTCGTATGATAATTTTGAACAAAATCGTTATAGTCTTCTTCAGGTCGCTGATTTTAAGTCCGATGTCAAAAGTAGAATTTGACAGTTGACAGCTGTCAGTGGCACTGTCAGTTCATCTTATTTTCCGGAAAAGATTCATCAGAATATATACAAGGGGTTTTTTGGGTCGCTGATTTTAAATCCGATGTCGAAAGTGACATTTGACAGTTGACAGCTGTCAGAAGCAGTTATATTAATTGGGTTGTTTGCATCTACTTTTTTAGCGTGGCCCGGGAACACTTTGATAAACCTTTTCCGGATAATACAGCTAACAATCCTACTGACAGTTGTCAACTGTCAAATACCTGATCAAAAGGACTTTTGGTCAAGAACTCAAGAGGAATAATATATATCAATTTCAGCGAGTTTCACGGGGGTCATTTCCCATAAGAAATGTGCGGAATGCTTTAAATCATTGTGTGTATGGGGTATATTTGTTACATTTTAATATTATCTTCATAACTTTGTCTTGCATCGTCTGAAAGTTATTTGTGGCATTTTACGAATATTCTTTCCTATTATTTGGATTTTCTACCACATGTATTATTGTCCTCTTCAAAAACAAATCACCGAATCTACAAAATAATAGAATTATTGGAAAAAAGCCTCTGCGCCAAAGGAATAGTCAGAGGTTATGTTTTGCAAATAATATAAATCGGAATAAACACAGAAATAATGTATTTTGCTGACGTTTCGGAAAGTAATCTCTTTCCGTTTTCAAAGCTTCTTTTTGGAAAAACTCTTATTTTGCTGTGTATGTCAAATACACAGCTTTATTCTGTTTATGTTATTTCCATAGATACTTATTGCTTACACAGAACATAGAACTGATGATATTTTCTTTTAGATAATGTTGAGTTTGTTAAGTTCTTCTTTTAACATTAGTAGCCAGGTTGTACAAATAGCTACAGGACAATTCGATACGCACTTGTCTTCATTTAATAAGATTATTGCTGATTCTTTAATTTTTCTTTTTTTTGGTATCTGCTTCTTTTGTTAAAATTTTTGCCGAGGCCCAATTTATTCAATGTCCGTTTTCCCAGGCATGTTCACAAATCTTTGATTTCTGAATTTCATTATTTCTAATGTAATTCTTGTGCTCATCCAACCTCACACTGAAAGGTCTGCATTTTTTGTAACTATTGTATGTCATTGTTATTTAGATATTGTTGTAGAGTTACGATAAAACCGTCCGCCATCTTGAACTAAATTTTTGACTAAAAATTCGTAATCCGTGACCTCGAAACCCCCATATTCTTTCCTATTACTTGGGTTTTCTACCACATGTACTATTATCCTCTTCAAAACAAATCACCGAATCTACAAAATAATAGAATTATTGGAAAAAAGGCCTCTGCGCCCGTGACGTTTACGCCAAAGGAAAAGTCAGAGGTTATGTTTTGCAAATAATATAAATCGGAATAAACACAAAAATAATATATTTTGCTGACGTTTCGGAAAGTAATCTCTTTCCGTTTTCAAAGCTATTTTTTTGAAGAACTCTTATTTTGCTGTGTATGTCAAATACACAGCTTTAAGATTCTGTTTATGTTATTTCCATAGATACTTACTACAAATAATAACGGTCCTAGCACCGATTTTTGTGGTACTCCGAAGTCATTCTCTATTACATATCTTGTTCTTTGTTTTCTTGCAGTTAGGTAAGATTCAATTCATTTAAGTATAGTCCCCCAATGCCCAGTTTTTCCAGCTTTGATAGTAATGATTGCCGATTCACCGTCTTAAATGCACGTTTAAGGTCTAAGAAAAATGCTACTATAACTTGATTTTTACTCACTGTCTTAACCCAATCCGATACAGTGAATTGAAGTGCCTTTTCACAAGAATGACTTTCTCTGAATCCAGATTGATTCTCTATTAAAATAAACATAGTGTGTAGAGTAAATTGTTCTTTTACTACCAATTCCAAAGTATTTTCGCATACTGGTAATGTGTTAACTAATTTAAATTTTTCAGATATTATTGTATTCGGAATTTTTTTTAAAGAAAGGAAATAATAATTTAATTATTTTAACCTTACCCTCCACAGTCTCCGCCCTTGCATTTTTAAGGGGTAATGGGTTATGTCATCTTATACTAGTGATAAGTGTGTATCCATATGTTGAATTTGATGAAATTTATTAGTACCGTTTTTGAGAAAAAAATTATTTTAGATTTTTTATGGATTTTGGAGGTTAACTCCCCTACATATGAGCTGGGATCGATTTTGCAATTTTAACTCGAGGTATGGTCGTCCTAAATACGCATGCAAAATTTCAGCAAAATGGATTAAGTAGTTTGGGCTCTAGGTTCTACACACAGGCGAGGGACAGAAATTTTTTTAAAACTACTTTATTGGCGTGAGAACCTGAAAGCATGTAAATTCATTTGCCAAAAATTGATTTTTGCACGATCACAATACTTTCCTTATATACTACGTATATAGGAATAATAAAAACTATAATAGGTAATGAGTATATTTGTTATGTTTGTTATTTATGGTTATAAGCATAAAACATGTACTTTATGATTTCATGAACTCTCGCTTCATTATCGGACACCGTGTAGGTGTCTTTTTCCTTGACATTTAATTTCCTCTGACGTAATTTATTTACATTTGTCCTGTTTTATAAAACGGTCAATTATAACAGTTTTATGTGACACGCTCTGATAAATGTATAAGGGCAGCATCAATATTCCCACAAGGACGGTTCTGTGATTATTGTTTGTCTCAGACTGCGAGTTTACGGTCCCACAGGACTACCACGTATACAACTTGCTCTGAAAAATACTCGTAAAACAAGGATATACTTTACTTTCTTAATCTTGGATAACTATCTATCCTTTTTATTGCGCATTAAGCCAAAACGTATTAAAATATGGCTCGGTAAATCATTTCGATAAAGAAAATGCTGCCTCTCCTCTGTTCTTTCAGTAATTTTTCGTCAAATTGTGAACGTCACATACAGTTGTCATAACAAATCGCAACTACTTTTCCACAAAAATAATATGTACTTGCAGTAATTACTATAATAGAATAGTTATAATACACACTTGGTTTATTGTTTCGTGAGTTTTGTTAAGTTTTATCTGACATATGTTTCGGTCTTGAGACCATTATGAAGAGTCTTAAAAACTGACCTAAATGAGACCGCATATATATCCTTCAAATACTTTTAATGCACCGCATTTGGTGAAAAATGAGCCGAGTCTTCAGACTAATTCATATAAAAACAAATTATGGTTTTCCAGGTAGGTTGTGGTGTCCTGAATAAGGTCTCAAACCAAAGTGGGAGTGTAAGGATAAAATTTGGCAACGTTGTAAAGGGCTAAAATCGTACTATGAAACGAATTTTTTAACGTATCTCGGTTTTTTGTTGCCTTTACGACAAAAATACATCAAACCAAGAAGAAAGTTATGGAAATTCTCTATAAAAAAGATAAGAAGGTCTTTTTTTCATATATGCAATAGTTTTATTGAAAAATTCGAGTAAAAGTCATACCTAAAATAAAATAAAAAATACTTGTGGCTGTTTTTATTGCACTGACGGTTAAAACATAAAAGAAACTTCGTCCGCAGCAACAATTTCTATGATATTGTCTGAAAGTTATTTGTGGCATTCTACGAATATTCTTTCCTATTATTTGGGTTTTCTACCACATGTATTATTGTCCTCTTCAAAAATAAATCACCGAATCTACAAAATAATAGAATTACTGGAAAAAAGCCTCTGCGCCCGTGACGTTTACGCCAAAGGAATAGTCAGAGGTTATATTTTGCAAATAATATAAATTGGAATAAACATAGAAATAATGTATTTTGCTGACGTTTCGGAAAGTAATCTCTTTCCGTTTTCAAAGCTTTTTTTTGGAAGAACTCTTATTTTGCTGTGTATGTCAAATACACAGCTTTAAGATTCTGTTTATGTTATTTCCATAGACAGAACATAGAACTGATGATATTTTCTTTTAGATAATGTTGGGTTTGTTAAGTTCTTCTTTTAACATTGGTAGCCAGGTTGTACAAATATCTACAGAATAATTCGATACGCACTTATCTTCATTTAATAAGATTATTGCTGGTTCTTTAATTTTTTATTTTTTTTGGTATCTGCTTCTTTTGTTAAAATTTTTGCCGAGTCCCAGTTTATTCTATGCCCGTTTTCCCAAGCATGTTCACAAATCTTTGATTTCTGAATTTCATTCTTTCTAATGTAATTTTGTGCTCATCCAACCTCACACTGAAAGGTCTGGATGACTCACCTACATAACATTTATCACATTCGCACGGGATATTGTAAATACAGTTTTTTGAATTCTGCTCCCTGTTTATCGGTTTTGTTTTTGTTAAAATAGATCTTAAAATGTTCCCCGTTTGAAATATCGTCCTAACATTAAATTTGTCACCTATACGGCGTAGCTTTTCCGATAATCCGTATACATAAGGAATTATTGCTGTATAATGACGTTCAAGTTTTTGTCGTACCTGATTGTCCCTATTTTCAACATTTATGAAAACTCTATCAACAAAGGCTTCAGGATATTGATTTTGTATTAGAACCTCTTTGATAAATTTTTTCTCGTTATTTAATATTTCATTATCAGATGAAATTATTTTGACCCTATCGTATAAACATTTTACAACACCCCTTTTAACATTTATTGACTGATTTGAGTTAAAATTTAGATATCTATTAGTATGTGTTGGTTTTCTATAAACGCTTGTTTCAATTGTATTATTTACCCTTCTAATTAAAACATCTAAAAACGGTAATTTATTCCTACTTTCTACTTCTAATGTGAATTTAATAGATTGTTCCTTACTATTTATATTTTCCAAAAAACTATAGTAAATCGACACCATGAGGCCAAATTGCAAAGATGTCGTCAACATATCTCCACCAGTCAACCGGTTTGTTTATACAATTTTGAACATGTGTGTTCTCAAAATTCTCCATAAATATGTTGCTTAAAATTGGTGATAATGCAGACCCCATAGCCATACCAAAATCCTGCTGATAGAACTCATTATCCAATTGAAAATAGGTTGTTCTTATACACATTGTTAAGAGTTCCAATATGCTATTTACACTTAATTTAGTTCTAGTTTCCAAATTATTATCATTTAGCAACCTGTCTTTAACTATTTTTAAGGTCTCATCTACCGGAACATTGGTAAAAAGACTAACTACATCAAAACTAACCATCAGGTGTGATTCATGAATATCGGTTTCATAAATTTTTTCTATAAAAAGTTTACTATTTTTAATATATGAATCGGTATTTCCAGATAAGGGATCAATAATTTTAAGTAACAATTTTGCCAAATTATGACATGGTGAATTAATAGAACTAACAATTGGTCTTAAAGGAATATTTTGTTTATGTGTCTTTGGTAAGCCATAAAAATGAGGAGGCTTACTATGATGTGGTGTAAGTTTCCTTCGTTCAAAATCATTAAATTCATGTTTGTATTTAAACAAAGTTCTGTAAATTTTGCTCTCTATTGATTTTGTTGGATCTTTGTTTAGCTTTAAGTAGGGTCCCTCATTTACAAGAGTCATGATTTTTGTGTTATATATATCTTTATCTATAATGACTGTGGCATTGCCTTTGTCTGCTGGCAACATTTTTATACTTTCATCGCGTTTTAAAGAATTTATCGATAACTTTTCTTCTGGAGTTAAATTATCTTTAATTTTGTATTCTATGATATTTTTCAAGTGCAGATAGAGTGCTTCCACTATTAACTGTCAATGGCAATGTTACAGTTGATGATGCCACAATGCCCACTGATCCAGTATTGTTGTTTCAAAGGATTGCTATCATAAACAGAACAAATGAAGAGCTTCGCACCTACTTGGAGTATGAATTGGCTCCGTATCCGGTGTCACACTTTGACGAAGTTGACATATTATTTCTGCACGCATTCTCTGAGTCTGACACTATATCTGCCCTATTCAATAAAGACAAGACTGCAGCTTTGGTAGTGATGAAAAAACGGCAGGACTTGAAACTTGTAGCTGGAATTTTCAGTAAGACTGGTACTTCTCCTGACATAGTTACTCTGAATGAGATAACATTCTTCCTCGCAATCTATAACGCTCCAGATAAAGAAGTTTCCATCGATAACTATCGGTATTCTTGCTTTATTAAAGCTGAGAGCAAAAGCAAATCAGTGAAATTAAATTCATTTCCACCCATTCATGACGCAGCTCAACAGCATCTATTTCGTGTTTATTTTCAAGTACAGAAATAGTTGGGTTATGTACTAAATCCTAAACAGTTGGGGTGGATGTTAAAGATACCATATTGTGGCCAAAAACAACAACCCAACTTGATTGTCTTTTGAAGATGATTTTCTGCAACTGTACAAATGGCTGTGGACCATTATTTGTCTGTCGGAGGCTGGAACTTGCTTGCTTGAATGCGGAAGCGAAGACTCGTCAGAAATAGAAGCCGTCACGTAAGCAGAAATTCAAAGTTCTCAGATTGGCTCGGATTTCCTCGAACAATAAATCGATGAATTTATAGAAGGAGAAAACGAACAAGAACAAGATTATTAATTTAGCAATATTTTAATAAGTATGAACGTCGTGGATTAGGCCTGCCGGGGAAACCACATTAAAAAACGCACTTAGTACTCAACCTCAAGGGTAGTGGAATAGAGTATTTAAATTATTCATAATATCACATAAATTCATATTCAATGCAAGACTTTGAAAAAAATATTGCGTATACGAAAAAAGACCCCTCTATCTTTTTTATAGAGAATTTCCATAGCTTTCTTTCTATTGTCTTTGAATTTAAACAACACTTACTTCGAGAAAGAAATTTTAAAACACTAGCAAAAACAATGGCTATGATGAGTTACTTATTGACAAATCGATAAAAAACAAACAAAGAAAACTATTACAAAAACATTTTTATAATATACCAAATATGGAAAATAAGAAATGGCATAGTATAAATTACGTAACTAAGGTTAGCAACTCAGTAACTAATAGATTAAATAAATTAGGCATTTATACAATATCAAATAAAAATAATTTAGGTCGCTTGTTGGTTCATAATAAAGAAAAAACGGAAGATATTAAGAAATCTGGGGTGTATGAAATAAAGTGTGGTGACTGTGATGCCGTATATATAGGTCAGAGTGGTCGCAGTATAGTTGTGAGGTTAAGAGAACAGAAAAAGCCTATTTTAGACAATAAAAAATCAACTGATTTCGCCGAACAGTGCATTGAACAAAATCACTTCTTTAACGGTAGCAATGTCAAACTTTTGCATAATGTAAATAAAGGAAAAATCCTAAACACGCCTGAAATTTTAGAAATTAAGAAGGCTCTGAGAAACTATATTGTCACAAATACACAAATATAATTTGTTAGTACCCATATAATAAACACTGTAGTAAAATTAAAATGAAATTTTCAGTACCTGGTTGTATTGTTAAATTTAAAGAAATAGCCAGTTAGGTTATTATCCCCTTCTACGTAGGTAGAGTATTTCAAGAAATATAAACGGTCACTTTTAGGTCAGCTTTTAAGACTCTTTGATAATGGTCGCAAGACCGAAACATATGTCAGATAAAACTGAACAACTGGTGAATCAATAAACCAAGTGTGTATTATAATTATTCTATTGAATCTATTTCATCAGGAACCTACTGCAGATTCAATCCAGTTAATTAATATAATACCGTCGAATGAGTATAAAAAGTATTTTGTACCTTATTACGAAAGTAATCGTACACAACGTCCAATTTTAATAATCCTGGCAACATAAAATAATCGACGGTTAATTATAGCCAGTTAAGGAAAATCATTGTATTTAAGCGACCTGTTCAGCCACAGATACCTACCCTTCTAATAACAAACTCTTGTAGTGGTCGTGTAAATTTCAGCATAACTCGATGTTGGTAACAGCTGTTTCTGAAACTGCTGGCGGCGAACTTGGTTTTCTTGTACGGATTCAATGTTTTAGATCTGGAAAAAATGGAACATCATGGCCAACAAGTCTCCCGTTATCATTTTCTTGAGATTTGTCTCTAAATGTCAAAGGTTAGGCTTATGGGTTGTATTTATAAAGGGTGCTGCGACAGAACTATGTATTAGATATCTCAAGCATATTGCATAAAAGGTATAAATAGATTGTTATAACTGAAATTGTAAGCTTTTTATTTTACAAACTGAAGAACAATCCTTAACAAACTTAATTTATTTAGTTACTTTAAGACTTAGAGAGTTAGTATATCCACTTTCTTTTAAATTTATGTTGGATAAAACCCATCCGTGTCCAAGGAAAATATTTACGAGACAAAAACTACAGGATACTGTTACCTCCTTTCCCTTGTTATTTATTTTTGAGAAAGAATTCAGGCAACATATGCGAACGATTAGCTGGTTTAAGTCGGAGCAGAGAGCCGTGGGTCCAGAGTATTCGTAAGAGTGGAGAAACTTAACCTTTTTGAAATGTACGGCATAAACGACAGATTTCTGTTTATTTCGAGGAAAGGAGACAAAGAAAAATTGATGTTAAATTGGGCACCATCTATAGTGAAAATAAGTAGAATTTCTCGAATAACCAGTCTACTATAGATCAGACTGAAATTGTTGGTAAGAGAAATAAAAAGATAGTTTAAAATGAATGTTAAAATATATTACATGAATAATAGATAGATCGGTTTATAAAGACTAATTGAAATTTAAAAATATATAATATATATAACAAATTTATACCAGGATCCTAGATTGATTATTGTTGAGGTGACTGGTTCTGGGACAGCAATCCAGGCCCACAATTGTCTCGAGAATCGATTCTAAAGTTTCCTTGACAATTTACGTCTCTTAATGAAATGGGGTGAAGATGGTAGGAAAATTAACCAACTATGTGGTTTATTAAAAGTTAACGAAATTTTATCTATATGAAGAAGAAGAAGAAATGTATAAGTACATATGTGCATAAACATATAAGTACATATAAATATATAGAATATCTAAGAATTTAAGTATCTAAGTATATATGTGATGGGGCCTATACCCTATCGGCGTGTGCGTCTATCAGAATAATTAATTATCAATTAGATAATTCAATAAGTGGACTGTATAAATAAATAATTATGGGTAAATATGAGTAATAAAAGACCCGAAAACTTACCGCTGACTGGTCACTGGCTAGAACCGGTGATTTCTTTCCTATACAAGGGAGAGGGAGGAAGGGATCGTAGGAGTTTTCCGACACTTTAAACACTATTACGCCAGAAACCCAGTTTAACAAAATCTGTCTATGCACCCGATATCGTGATTTCTGCTTCGCGGCAATTAAAACAATCAAAAAATGAGCACTAAACAAATAACAAAATGCGTGTGTGTGTGAGACGGCCACCGTTTTTATTCTTTTCAATATTGCGAACCTAATACTAATGCATGCCTTCTATCCACACGTTTCTCTCGCCCTATAGCCTTGACCATGCTTAGCAAGAAAACGCAAAAAAAACTGTTTACTTGTAACTACCATATGATGGCGCGTAACCAATATGTATATACAAAAGCTGATTTCATAGATTGTAAATTGCCAAAAAATGAAAAAGAGAGGAAAAAAAATATTTGAAAACCATGTGGTACATATAGTATTTTAACTACTTATTAAATTAAAAATAATTGACCTTGAATCTAAATTTATTTTAAAAATAATTGAAATCAAAGACAAAAATTGAAGATTAATTAAATTTTAAATGAGTAATAAATGAAATTACCTGTATGTTAAACACTTGTTAACGTGGATATAAAAATGTAATATTAATTATATATAATTATTACATATATTAATTACTGAAGTCCACAGTTAAAATTTATATACGTTCGAATCAGTACAAAGGCTGCAAGCAAATGATTTCCTGTTGAGTTTTACTGATAAGGTAAACTTTTTTTATCCTACTTACTGGAAAATAATGTTACCGAATAAACTTGAGAAATCTAATTTCCTAATTAAATTGAAAGAAGCTGTAAAATATAAAAAGAGTACAGGTATGGCCATCTGTCAATGGTTGAGTTAAGCGCAACAATTTGCAGGTCGCAAATTCTACAAGTTCTTTTACTCAAAATTAAAATAGTGGTATATGATCGATAAAAGGAATCTATAATAAAAGTTTTTATTACATCCATACCGCAGTTGATTTGCCTTTGCCTCAGTTTGTAATTTCTATTTTGTACATAACCAACAATATGAACAACTGTAAATAAATAGTAAAAACGTATTGTGACTTGTGAGAACTCAGTAAATATATTACATCTTACAGGATATACTATATATGGTAACGAGAGAAGGTAAAGAAAATAACCATATGTACTTACATAGTAAACAAAAATATAATTTTGAAGAAAATTCTAAACATTTTGAATTTGGTATCATAGAAATTTAATATTGGAGTGGAAACGAAATAGAGTTGGAGCTTTTTTTTAATTAATAATTTTGGAAAGCCAGGAGAGAGTACATAGACGTTTGGAATTTATTTTGAAATCTAATATCCTTTTAAAACATTCGTGGGTTTTATTAATTTTAATACTGAACTTTTATCCATTTGTTGTCATTTTTATATTTTATATTTTAAGTTAGATCAGGCAGATTAAGTTAATATTGTATCTGGTATTTGATGTAAATAAATGTTTAGTATATAAATTGTTAATTGTTTCCTGGGATGCTGTATAGAACGGAAATACATAATAGTTTAGAAAAGCATGACTGAGTTCCTAAGATATATAAAATATGTACATAGAACAGTGTGAAATGGTTTAGCAGTTATACAAGTAAAATTCTGTTAGTTGAAAACAGTTTCACTTACAAAAACTGAATCAAAAATGTTACACAGCTCGCGCTAAATATAACCAAAACACTAGTTTTTATATAAAGCTGTTAAATGGACATTTTATTAGCAGAGGAAATGATTGCATATTGGTCATAATCGTTACTACTATAATGAAAAGGCTTGAAACTTTTTGCATTATGTTAAGTCTCGGCTACATATGAAATGTATGCCTTTGGGGGTGGGGGGGGATTGCAGCCCGCATTTTACACTTCCAGTTCAATAGCTCTCTCAACGAAATCAGTTAAAATTCATAACATGGGGTTTTTTGGGGTCGCTGATACGAATCCGGACCTAAAATAGCGGACTTTAAAAATTAATTCCTGATTTACGCCGTTTCTATTAATTTTACTGAAAAATGTGTAGAGGAAAAAGTGTTTAGAATGCCATTTTCCATGGGAATACACTATTTTGGTAACACACTATTTAACCTTTTCGCTTCTCCCCCGTAGAAAATCTCCTACGCTTGTATATCCATTATTACTGATAATTTGATAAAAATAGACAATATTAGTAATATTTATTATATAATATTTCTATATTTTACCCCATCAGTTACTCCATGCAGAGAATATCTCAGATGTATACGACTTTAGTGATGACGAGGGTGAAGAAATATTCCAAACTCCAGTTACCGATTCGGAAGTAGATACTTCTTGCAGTACCATATCTAGTACAACTACTAGAAAACATGAGTTATCTAAATATTTAAAACCTGCTCACAATCACTTTTTACTATTGATATTGGAATTTTTATAATGAATAATTACATCGATACTGATACTGAAAATTAGGGGAACTCGCCGCGCGCATGTATAAATCAAAAATCGGCTAAATTAAACAAAATTATCAAGTTAGTTATATAAGTTAAATTATATATAGTGCAATAAAAATAAATTATGACCTGGGCAAAATTGTAATACAAATGATTCTTTTTGCATTATACTGTCTGAAGTGTCTTTTTTAACATATTCAAAATCCCTATATTAATGCCGGCCCAGGAAATCAGTGAAAATCCAAGATGGCGGCTGAATTTTTTTTTATTACAAAATTTATAACTTTGTATTTATAATGTATAACTTGGCAAAAATGTTTAAGATGCTGATGTTGACATTGTTAAAACTGCAGTGGAATCTTCAAAAATTAAAAATACGACAGTGATAGGAGAAGACACTGACCTATTGGTATTGCTGATTTATCGGTGTAATCAAGCATACCACAAGCTGTTTTTCAGAAGTGATAAAAAACCTTCCAAACAGAATAACATTTATGATATCGATGCCATTAGATATTCTCTCGGAAATGACTTAGTGAACAGTTTATTCTTTATACATTCGTATACAGGATGTGACAGCACCCCCAGAATATTCCATATTGGAAAACAATCAGTTTTGAAACGTGTTGTTGAAGATCAATACTTTCGTGAACTTGCACTATCGTTCAGCTCAACAAACCTTAATCCCAGTCAGGTTGAAGAATTTGGAAAGAAGATAATGGTGTGTATTTTTGGTGGAAATCCAGATGACATACTAAATACCCTTAGGTATAGAACTATTATTGATAAAGTATCGAAGGCAAAATGTTTCGTTCAGCCACAGAACCTTCCCCCAACGGAATCAGCTGTCAAGTACCATAGCCTCCGTGCATATTTGCAAATTTGTATATGGAAGCAAATGCCAGAAGGCTTGCACCCAACAGGCTGGGGATGGAGTATACATGATAATATGTATGTACTGAAAAAAATTGATTTGCCACCAGCACCTGAAAGTATATTACGCATAGTAAGATTTAACTGCAAAATCAGCTGTGGTGCCATGAAATATAGTTGCCGAAAGAATGGTTTGGAATGTAACAGTTCATGCGGTCAGTGTCATGAAACAAATTTTGAAAATAGTCCGCAGCGAATAGAAGATGAAGAAATGAAAAGTAGAGATTAAGGTTATGATGTATTGTGAAAAAACAGCCAAATCATTCTAATTTTTGATCAATAAAGGAACATAACCCATACTTTGAAATAATGGTTTTTTGTTCTTGTAAGTCTAATGCGTAATAAAGTTCTCTCTGATGTATAATAGGCAATTTGAGTGATTCAATACCTATCTTACCTATTCAATACCTATCTTATGCCTTTATCTTTGTATTTTAAATATTTTTGCCAAGTTACACCTTATAAATACAAAGTTATACACAGTTATAAATTTTGTAATGAAAAATACAAAATTCAGCCGTCATCTTGGATTTTGACTGATTTCCTGCGCCGGGATTAATGGGGATTTTGAATATGTTAAAATAGATACTTTTCACAATAGAATGCAAAAAGAATCATTTGTGTTGCAATTTTGCCCAGGTCAAGGGAATTTTTACACCATATTGATTGCACTGTATAAGGAAGGTGGTGAACCGATTTTTACGAAATTTGAACTGAAAGTTTCTTGAACATCTACAAGACAAGGGTACCGTATTCATTTCTTAACTAGCATTTTAAAGGGTACAAAATAAATTAAAAATGAAAAACCACCCTTAAAAATGACCAATTTACCTCTTTTCAGCGAAAGAAAAGGATTCTCTTACCTACTCGAAGCAGAAAACTCAGGGTATTCTCAGTTTCACCAAAGCAAACTTATTTTTCTATGCCGCGTTGCTACATGTAAAATTTTCTCTACAAATCTATATTTACTCCACTAAATATTATCAAACTATAATTTAAAAAATCCGCCATTTTAGGTCTGTCATTTTGAATTTTCCAATTTTCACTTTAAATTCATAATTAGCGACCCCCTATAATATAAATTTTAGCAGATTTCGTTGAAAACTTTGCGCGTTATTTAACTGGGGGTGTAAAATGGGAGCTGCAGCCCCCGTTACATTGAAGTAGTAGTGATTAAGAACTTTAACCCTTTAACTATATAATAATATTAATATTTGTTTGTTTGCAGTACAGAGAGTGACCTCTTGTTATTTATATTTGAATCGACTAATGTATCGCCTAGCGACCGACCTCCTATTAGTTATTATTTGTATCGACAAGAATATCGATGCGGAGATCCAGACGCGTTTTCGGCAATTCTCTAATAGATGACGCTAATTATGCCGATTTGTATTTATCTTCATTTAAACGTTCCAGTCTTTTATTCAAATATGTTTTATGACAACTATAAATTGTGTCGTTATTTTATAATAACAACGATAATTTTGTATTCTAATCGAATTAATGATTAAATATAAAATTTTCAGAGCAAATTTAAAGTAGACATAAACAGGTATAGTGTGTGTGGAGAGTTTAAATGAAGTAAATTTTATAATTTAGGTATGTTATATTTCTGTAAACGATCTTCAGATATATTAGTTAGTTTTCCTTAGCTTATTTCCTCCGCAGAAATGCAACCACTATCTTATTTCCTTCAAACGGAAGCTTATATCAAGTAACACATCTTTTAAAATGTTTTCTTAACTGCCTCTCAAGCTACCGAAGTAACCCCCTGGAAGATCTCAAGGATCTTGTGCTAGGTAAAGAGAGACGAGGCCCTACAGTTTAATGTGGACTTCGAACCACTCTTGGGGCAATTTTTTTAATAAAAAATTGTTTCGCCTTGCAGGAATCGAACCCACTTCGCTAAGCAACTCAGTTTGCTAGCCACCATTAACCATTAAAAGATTTTTATTTTATTTAGCTGTGTTTTTACAATTCATTTTTAACTTAATCTAAATATCTCATATATTTCATTTATTGTATTGTTTACAAAGTATTTAACCCCGACGCGTTACAAATTTATCATATAAACGAAGCGAGCCAGGGCGGCGGCTGATGTCATGCCAATATGAGTAGACAAAGTTTTCAAAGTAGATCTGATTATGATTGCCCTCCGCAGTGATTAGACAAATTATATGCAGAATATACCTTTCGGTTTTACAAAAATAAAATTAAAATTCATTCTACCTGTAAGTTTATTATCTTTATTATACAGGAAACAAAAAATGAAAACCTGTTCTAAAATTGACTATGTACAAATTAAAATAAAGGGTTTTTCTGGATAAAAATTTGTAAATTAAATAAAAATTGAATGAAACTAAAAGAAAATTTTTGTGTGTTAAGATTTAAATTAAATTTATATTCTAGTCGCTTTAACACACTGAGCTACCATTTTGAAAGCTCAATTTAGAAGAATTATAATATATTTCTTATTTGTTAAATAGTTCAAACTATTAAGTGTTAAAAAGCAAACACGTGTTTAATGTACATCGTATCCTTCTTTAAGCAATCTTTATAAAAAAATAAATATTGGTAAAGCGCATTTTTTACATTTCTCGACATTTTTGTCATATAACTTCTATTACAGCTTTTTGCAGAAGCTTTATTTATCTGACTGAAGAAAATTTCCTTATCATTATTGCATAAAAACTTTCTATTTTCGTAAACGTGAATATCAAATTAATTGATAATTGGATTTCCTAGTCAATTTGAATGAAGAGTTATTTAATTTTCCTACGTTTCGATTTATTATAAAGTCATGATCAAAGAAAATTAGTATCGTAATTAAATTTATCTACGATCGTGTAAAAAGTAACAGTATTTTACGTCATTTCCAGTTTAGAAAGTGGCCTTTTATAAGAAACTGTGCAATAAAAAATTTTATTGCGCGTTTTTATTGCACGATTTATAAAAAATTAAAAAACTACGCCAGTTTCTTTATAATATCGTTTCCTTAGTTAATATCATCACAGATTTTCAGTCACGACCATGAAGTAACATAATTGGAATGGAGACTTCAACTACAACTCGAATAATACTAACCGTTAAAGTGACATTCAAAAAAGTTGATACAGTTTTATAAATATTCATGAAAAATTGCCCATTTCTTACAGTAATTGGAACGATCGAGGATAAAACGTTGTACGTCTCTTGGTAAGCGGGCGAGCGTAGGTGCGTCTTTACTATGTACATACTTCGGTATGCGATGTAAAGCAACGACAGGCGCAGTTAGTACTTGGATGGGTGACCATTCCAACGGAAACCGCGTTCTCGCCTCACACATCTTCCAGCGGCTTGTGTATCAGTGTATGAGATGAGGTTCGGCAAAATTCCTGGTTGGGGGTAGCTCGTCTACAGGCGTCGGTGTTAGGCCTCAGTAGCGGAAATAGGCCGATGTTAAATAAATGTATAAAAAAAAAGTCTCTTGGTAAAAGTGGTTTTTTATAAGAAACTGTGCAATAAAAAAATTTATTGCACGTTTTTATTGCACGATTTATAAAAAAATTAAAAACTACGCCAGTTTATTTATAATATCGTTTCCTTAGTTACTATCATCACAGATTTTCAGTCACGACCATGAAGTAACATAATTAGAATGGAGAATAATACTAAATGTCAAAGTCACATTCAC
The DNA here is from genome assembly GCA_963675555.1 of Leptura quadrifasciata. Classification (NCBI taxonomy): domain Eukaryota; kingdom Metazoa; phylum Arthropoda; class Insecta; order Coleoptera; family Cerambycidae; genus Leptura; species Leptura quadrifasciata. Next base: position 122,896,964 of record OY776678.1, read on the forward strand.
AAAAAGTTGATACAGTTTTACAAATATTCATGAAAAATTGCCCATTTCTTACAGTAATTGGAACGATCGAAGATAAAACGTTGTACGCCTCATTATTGCACTCATGGCTTCGCTCGTATTTTTAATCTAGCCATCGTGCAATAAAGAATGGCTTTCTACACTTGTATCTTAAATAACTATTATCTACTCATATTAGATTACAATATAATATATTCATTAATATTCACTAATGAACTGCTTTTGACATGTAGTAGTGTCCATAAACAAATAACGTGAGTTATAATAACTCACTAGGTATAGTTGGGAATAAACATATACGAGACTATTTGCTTTAGGAGTCCGGTCGGCTTGTGGGTATAGCAAAAAACGCGTCACTTTGAGCGGCACGCTTCAATTTAACTTCTTGTGCTAATTATGGAAATGTAAACAGTCTCGTATATGTTTTTTCCAAACTATACAGTGCCAATCTTTACCTTCTGTCCAGGTAAATTATCGGAAAAGTTGGACACTTCTGGGTCAGGTTTAAAAGACATTTCTCCCCCAACGTTTTGTGGCGGCAAATCGATTACGATAGGTCCGAGAATGAAGAAAACCTAGCTTCATCCTCCGTTTGCCAAAGACCACCCCCCAAAAGTGTCGCAGCGGAGACGCAGTTTTTATGGAATTTTTCCTGTTTTTTGATACGGGGTCACCGAGAGGTTTGATCAAAGGGTTGAAACCAACACTTTGAAGCAAAAAACGGTCGTAACTGATTTTTTCGCGCTATGTGGAGGGAACATAACTAATAAAACGTCGAGGAAGATGAGTGAGGTAAAATCAACTACTCGTCCCTTATTTCCAGTCAAGGGGGTGAAAATAATCCCAGGACTAAAAGACACTTCTCCCCCCGTTTTTGGTTGGGGGCGGGGAATTGATTGCGATAGGTTCGAGGGTGAATAAAACCTGCCTCATCCCCTGTTGGCCAAAAACCACCCCAAAAAGTGTAGCAAGTGGAGGCGCAGTTTTTGTCGGAATTTTTCCTGTAAAACTGATTTTTGATACAGGGCTACCGAGAGGGTTGATCAAAGGGGGTGAAAACCACCTCAGAACAAACACTTTTACTGTTGCTCGCGGTAACAGTAAAAGTGTTTTACTACCGCGCACGAGTGGTCTCAAAAGAAGAAAATTGTATAAAAAGATATTTAAAAAAATCGGCAGCTACTGGAAGCGGCTGGAACCTCCCCACTCGGTGGATCTTTGAAGCCGAAAAGAGCATTAAATTGTGTGACAAAACGGCACTAAACGTAATCCGATCTCATCCAAAACCTTTTCAGATCTTCTGGGGCACTAAAAAAATCCTCAACTTAATGATTTTACAATCATCTATGCGAGTTATTACTTACATTATCGCTCGTTGAATAATATACTATTAGGATATTAACAACTTTAACATCACTTGAACGACTAAGAAAGTCTAGTTATGCTAAATACTACAGATTTGTAAAGCAACAAACTGAAAATTGGGTAAAGTGATAATCTATAATAAATTCACCAACGAAGGTACAGAAAGCATATGATATTGATATTGTTGCATCTACCTTTAAAGTTTGTGACAATCCACTAAAAGTTACAAATATGCCGCAATCTTATTAACATGACATGACATCAACGTTATCGGATGACAAACGATGACAATGACAATCGTCAAAATTTGCTCATTGCAATCCGATCGCTCGCGGCTGTCTTTGTTAAATGAAACATTAGCATTTCAGTAATTTTACTAGATTTTAGAGGAATATTTATCGTTTAATTTTTCGATTTGTCTGTATATATATTTAAAAACGGCACTAAACGTAATCCGCTCTACTTCTAGAGCAGTGAAGAATCCCTCACACGTGAATTGACACGTGATGTGATGAGTTTCATGACGTAACGGCTACGCGCATCGATCATGTCAAGCGAAATGCGATCTATGCCATATTTGCTTTGTTTTTAATTTTTTTCACGGAAACCAAATCGAAAGGGTGGAAGTGTGATATATCGCTGAAATCAGAATTTTAATTGCTTTTCAATGGTTCCATTGCAAATTGAAAATAATTATAAAATAAACAACTTGTTGCATCAAAATGGCACTAAACGTAATCCGATCTCAACCAAAGCCTTTTCAGATCTTCTGGGGCACTAAAGAAACGCACACGCAAAGTTTCATTCAAATTCGCTCAGTAGTTTCGGCGCTATCGTGCTAACACACATACACACATACACACACCTAGGACCTCAATACGTAAAGATTTGATGTTATCTCAATTTTCGTTTTTGAACCAATTTTAGTAACCTCTCACAATTTTATTGTGGAGAGGTTAAAAAAAGCTTTTATTTAAATGCACTAAAGTAGTAGAAAATAAACTTTGAAGTAAAGCAAATCCATCATTTTGTTACATTATATAATTTTTTTATGATATAAAAGCTTTTCGCGAGATTTTCCTGTGTAATGGAGCGACAAGCTTTTATATCATAAAAAAATTATATAATGTAACACAATGGTGGGTTTGATTTACTTCAAAGTTTATATTCTATATTTTAGAGCATCTAAATAAAAGTTTTTTTTTAAAATATTTTTTATATAATTTTATTATTTACTTTGTAATCTTTTGATATGCTGTAATTTCCAGATATCGATTTTGAGATCGGATCATACACGATAAAGTCGTCCGCCATCTTGAATTAGATTTTTGACTAGAACAAACTAACTAAAAAAAACTTTTAATAACACTATTTATTAAACTCACATTCGACGTTTAAAGAAGAAATAGCGTGGAGTGAAGGGTTTTTTTGTACCTCTACTGTTCTTGTCAAATACATCATCGACACAAGTCATTTTTACTCCATGTACTGTTAACTTCAGCGACGCGTATCAGTAACGAAAGCTTTAGAAAAAAATACATAAAGTACTAGCATTATTATTGACACAATCTACCCGCCCATGAATTCTTGCCCTGGAGTTCTAGGACACTTTGTATATTTGAACTTATCTGTGGAAGGTTTTGTAAAAGTTATATTGCTTACTAGTTTATTTCGGTAAATAATCTCACTAAAGATAAATTATTTAAAACCATTAATTATTATTCAATCTAAAATTTAAGTAACTATTAAAAACGTAATTACAGTTGATCAAAAGGACATAACGAATGTATTTCTAACGTCAAAAACTGCTGATAGTACTAATTACTATATCAGCGTTATCAGGAACGCTTTTAGCAGGCACAGCCTTTTATTTGATGGCAATAAATTATGGACCCGAATACTTTCAGGCTGTTCAGAAAGACTCTCCCTTTCCAAATAACCGTTTGAATAAGGGAGCTTATTGAGCTACTCATGAATGCGGTTGCAGACAGTACACTTGGGGTGTTTAACGATAATGAACTTTCTATTCGCTTCCCTCGATATGCAGATCAGCTCTATTTGTCGATATATTAAAACAGTTAATGTATGTATAAACATGAACTTGTAATAAATTTAAATTCCCAGTATAGGTTAAATTATTGATACTGCTCCATGTTCCTTAAAAATTTATCCGGATGTATTGTGACGTTAGACCATTAATGGATTAAATTTATTTGTTTTTAACCGCCACCTGACTGACCCCCTTACGGCCAGTAAATTTAGATTTTCCTGAGTGAAGGAGACGGGGTCCTACAGTGGGATCTGAGCCATTTCCTAGGGATAATTTATAATTGAAAATTACTTCGCAGAGGTGGAATTCGAATCCATTTCCCTAGATATGATCAAAAAGAAAGTTATACGCGCCACCAGTGAATTACTGTTCCAGTTACTCTAATAAATTAAATTAAACACATGGGGGCGAGCATGGGTGCGTCTTTACTATGTATATACTTCAATACGCGATGTAAAACAACGCAAGGCGCGGTTAGTAGTAGGATGGGTGACCGTTCCAACTGTTATAGGGTATTCCCCCTAGAAGTCAAAAACAGAAATCAAAAAAATGCAAAATTAACAGAAAATTCATATTAGTTCAGGCATCACGGCAAACCATGATAAAGAAGTCAACCAGACCTAGTTTACTACAAAAAACCACATCCAAGGTCACCGAAATCAGAAAAAATTCATGCACAATCCATAATTCACAAGTAACGTAAAATCACCGAGAATAGACACCCAACATTCATTCCAGTCATTTTATAAAAGAAATTTCACAAACAACTCCCTTAAAAATATAGCCCCCTTATATTCATCAACCTAACCAAAATCACTATCTAAATCCAAATTTTCAACGTCTTGCTTCAATCCGTAAATTTTCTATAAACAATTTTCTTTTCAGAATATCTTATTACTTCTTGACGACTCCTCGTATGCTTCAACTTACCTCAAACACGCCATTCAACTTCAATTTATTCAATTCTTGCATCCATTTCAAATTTTAATCTTATTACTTTTCGATGACCCCCTGTATCCTTCAAATCACGTTCCGTGCCTCGAGTCTTAAAAGTTCAAACTTCATTTCATGAAATTTCCGCAACTCGATTGCTATTTTAAATTTCACCAATTTTGACCACTCCTCGTATAATAACATACAAGCATAAAATATCTCGGTTCAACTCGACTCGTACCCGTTAGGAACATTTTAATATCTTATCTTCAGACACTACGCACCTATCGGGAACATTTTCATATCGTGTCAACTTTTAAACATTGGACCTCCGTTAATACCTTACGGGGTCGCGTCAGATTTTACTAATAAAAACTCTAATAACTTCTAAACCGAAATAGATCCGACTTTCATTCTAATTTTAATAAATCCCTATCTTCTTTGCCGATTTTTCTATATAACTCTTATCTTCGAAATCTTAAAATTTCCAGTATTGCGCAACATGTCGTAATCAATAACTCATCCTCGCCCGCACGGAGCGATTCCAAGGCTTTACAGATCTTTATAACGGGATGCGAGACTCGTTGGGGCGCGACAAACGAAACTTTCTCAACCACTATAAATACCGGCGTGCAACAAGCCGAAGTTAAGTTCAGTTTTGACAGTGACTCCAGTGTTAAGTATTCGCGTAGTGTTCATGTGGAAAAATATAAGTTTCAAAAAGTGAATTTTTGTGTAATAACTGATTATGCTATTGAACGGGTCCGGTTACTATTTAACTAATGTTGTAGATACCTCCGTCTAGCTAGGCTTTCTTATTCCCAGTCCCTGCAATCTTTTCGTGGCGAGCTGTTCAATTCTAGCTTCCCAGGCCGAATCCTGGTTAAAAAGAGTTAGTTTTAAGTATTCGTCTTAAGTGGCCCCTTCCTTTTTTAAATATTTATACTTCGCCTTAAGTGGCCCCTTTTTATTTTTAATTATAACAAAATACTTCGCCTTAAGTGGCCCCCTTTTCAATTTTTCCTTCGCCCACGAGGCCCAATCGTCAAAATGAATTTTTTCCCAATTTTAATTATTTTTTAACATTTTTCAAATCTATTTTAAAAGCAACTTAAGACAGAATTTCGGTTGTCGATTAGTTTCAATTTCAAACGAAACTTGTAAAAATAAAATAAATTATTCTCAACTCTGTTCAACATCCTTTAATAAATAATTTTGTATTCCTTTTAAACCATAGTTATTTTGTTTCAAGAATAATAATATACAGGGTGTAGCCGTTGACCCTGCAATAGCTGTAAAAATCAAAACAGTGCTAATTAAAACCAAGTGATACAAAATAGTGCAAAACACAATGTACAGGGTGTAGCAATCGACCCGATCAAGCACTTCCAGAAATCAAACCCTGAGACTCTACACATCCAAAAATAAGTGCACGAACGCCCTCTGGGGTCTCAGCTCTAAACCCCCACTGCACCAGATTTTTTATTTCACCGAACAGAGGTCTCAGAAGACTGCGTCCTCGCCTCACACATCCTCCAGCGGTTTGTATAACAAGGTATGCGCGGAAGCTATACAATCTTAGGCGAGGGTTGTATAGGGGATATACCATCCTTCGGAGGGGATGTAAAGCCGTCGGTCCCTTGTCTATTAAATGTTAGGCAAGTAAAAGATCCCTACTCTTCTTAAGGGAAGAGGTTCGGCAAAATTCCTGGTTGGGGGTAGCTCGTCTGCAGGTGTCGGTGTTAGGCCTCAGTAGTGGAAATAGGCCGACGTTAAATAAATGTATAAAAAAATAAAAAATAATTTAAACATACATGCGACTGGAAATGTTTTGTAGAGCAACGATTTCATTTATGTTTACCTAAAGTTAAGAACATAAATTTTAACATAAGTAACATTTTTATGAGAAATTAACGGGGGTTTTCACATCCCACGCACCCTAATATGTTTACACGCAAAAAAAATAATAGACACTTTCCACCTTGGTTCATTGCCGAAATTATCAGAGATATAAGAGATAAGGAAAGACACTTGAAACGCCACAAGCAAACTAGAAATGATATTGCCTATAATGAATGCATTTATGAGACTTCGGTCCAAAATTAAGCTAGGCATTAAAACTGCTTTCAAAAACTATATACATCCAGTTGAAAGTAATATTAACAGCGAGTTTTGCACTTATATTATTAACAAACAATGAGGGACTAACATCAGAAAAATATGTTTTACAAGAGGAACCATTTGAATGACCCAAATGAAATTGTAAATGCCTATGCCGAGTTCTTTGAAAAATCATTTTCAACTTTAGAGTCAGAAAACATCTCGTCAGATGATTTCTGTGACGATAATATCAACAGCATTAATATAGTTTCATTTTCAGCAAATGAAATGTTATTGGCACTAAAAAAAATAAAGCCTGAGCTCACCATTGCTCTTGATGGGATCTCCGCATTTCTACTGAGGAGAGACTGTGCTGCTTGCTATCTTGCTCACCCACTCATGATATTATTTAATTTATCTATTAAACGCTGTTGTTTTCCTGATATTTGAAAATACTCCAAAGTCTGTTTGATGTACAAAAAGGAAATAAAAATGAAATAATAAACTTCCGCCCAATAACTATAATCTGTAACTTTGGCAATGCCTTTGAAATCTTACTACATAACTCTATTTACCCTCATGTTAAAATATTATTTCCAGTCAGCAACATGGATTTATGAAATGTTGTTCTATACTACTGCCAATCGTATGTGCTTCTATTATAATAACAAGCAGAATATTGATATTTTTCAGTAATGGGGTTCCCTGCCTGTATTCGCCTGTCAATTTTCCTCGTTATATTTTATATTTCATACTATAATACTTATGTACAACAATCTTGCTAATTTTCCCATGCATTATACAGTTCTTCTTAGCTATCTTTTATGCCTTCTTTACTTCTCTACTACTAGTCAGTTTAGATTTTAGACTCATGTTTATTCTTTCCCTCCCACTTTATTATATACTATATGTCTATTTTACGACGGCTACACGAAATATCTCGGTTAATATCTATTGTAGAAGAATAAAATTTTAGAAACAGCTATCGAATTTTCTGTGAGATATATTTCAGTAAAAAGAATTTTGAAACCCATAGCCTACTTTGTGAGATATTACAAAACCATGAAAAATAGGAAAACCACAAACGGTTATAGCTGCCTTATTTGAGGAGATACGAAAAAAGTTAAAGGGATGAAAGTTGACGGCAAAGACAATAAGAATAATAATGAGTATACAAAAATTCTAAAAATGCAGTAGGTTTTGACATGCGATCTTGTGCAAAAATTAAAAGAACAAATCTCAAAGTAGGCCATGACACTATTAATTCTGTTTACTTTTTCTCTTTCCAGCGATATAAAACTTGTCACAAAAATTTTAACTGAGAGTGTCAATGTTTAATATTTTACGAAAACCACAATTCTATCATATTTCTATTGAAGAATCCATTATTAGAAAAATTTGATTTGTCTGACCAAAGAATTTTCCAACATATCAGCGGGTCATTCCTTTTTTATTTAACAACCATCTACAAAATCTTACTCTCCTCTGCACTGTCTTTCTTGTTACGTGTCAAAACCTGTTTTATTTCTTTTAGGTAGGCAGTTATTAAGAGGTGCATTGAAGGTTTCCGTGTAGTTAGATTTTGTTGGCGGACACCAAGGTTTGTAAAGTAAGATAGGTAGCATGGTAACTTTCGACCAATCAGAGATCACTATTTAAAATGCGGGAACGCGTCACTCTGCCTGCTCATTCGAATTTCTGGCATTCAAACCATTAGTACAGAAGTATAATTAGTTATGAATTTGAATTCAGTATTTTGTATTTTTTAATGTACAAGCACAAATTAATAAATTGACTTTGATTAATGATTATTAACATCGATATCGTTTTCCTTGGAATTTAAAATTGACATTACTATATATCAAATTTATAACTAATTAATGTATGCAGTTAAAGAAGTACATTTTATATCAAGGGACTGAAGTAGGTTCTTTTAATATTGTGTGCAATTTCTTGGCCGAGACTTCAGTATTGATTTCATTGCTTTATATAATTCTTAGCGAATTTAATAAGTTATGAGATTGAAGAAGAAGCATACATGATACTAATTTTCGCCCTAACGAAAGAAAAGTTTCTTATTTTATGACGTACTGAGTAGAAATTTTTCCCTAGGCCAACCTTTACAATTATGTAGTATTAAAAAAATTTAATGCAAATTTTTTATTATAATTAGATGTGCATACAATAATTTATTAATAAAATTTAACAAGAGGGCCAATAAATTTTATCATGTCATATTAGACACAGCAATTAATAAGAAAAAATCACTCATTGGTTTTTTCTAATATTTCTTTGTATCATATGAAAATAAATTTTATTTCCTGTATTAAGTAATTTTTTTAGGGAAGGAAAAAACATCAACATCTCACCACTCTCTTTTGCCTTTTTTGAGTTGTCTTTGCAAACACCTACATTACAAACCTTTCCTCCAGTCATCTAATAATTGTATGTAACATTGTTATTTGTTATTATTATGAACGGAAAATAATAAAAACTGTTTACCTTAAAATTATTTCTGTAAATACACAGGTTACAAACTTCTATATACTATGAGTCTTTTCAACAGTAATTGTCAATGAGATTATACACTAAATAACTATAACTGCACGATTATAAACACAAAAACAACAAGTATTTCTAAATAACTCAACAAATAAGCGCAACGTCTCAAAAAATGCATACGTACAATTAAGTTTCAGCAGGCACGATGACGCGCAAGATGGCCGCCTTCATCGTAACCCCTCCATTCCATTCAAGTTACAGTGCTACCTATCTTACTTTACAAACCTTGGGCAGAGACGACGATGTAGTTTCAATCTTTTAATTAGGTAGCAGGAGGTGTATTAGGGGTTGCGTGGTTAGATCTTGTCAGCTCGTAAGGTCACGGGAGAAAACAGGCGAGTTGGTAACGGGTCGCTATTTAGATAGCAGTGCGCTTGGCGTTTTCTATGAATTTTTCCTTTCAATTGCCGTTAATGAGGCTTTCCATTTGATGTATTTATGGGATATTGGAAATTCATGGTTGGTTGTGTACGCTATGATTGTTTAGAATGACGCACCTTACTGGACTAGTTCGGATTCTTGAATTGTAAGTAAGTTATATTTTTTTTGTGAAGCAAGCACATGTCTTCCTAACGCAGTTTGATCTCTTGGACCGCCGATTTAAGCCGCCCTATCTTTTCCAGAGCAAGAGAGACCTGAGTTTCGGTCACCTATTCTTGTTCTTCACTTGTGGACCCCTAACTGGAATTTTATTGACAACCTTTTGCTTTCACTTTGGACAATGATTCGGGGTTTTTGGAAAACAGGTATGGAACTATATTGACAACAGCCGGCTTCGACATAGGACAACGATTCGCGGTCTGGATCTTTTTCGATGGATGGGAATTACGACAACTTATGCGACCAGTTTGGACAATGATTCGTGGTACTTCTAGTACGGGTCCATGAACCTTCCCGTGGCCCTTTGAGGTTGCGACGTGTAAATAGATGTTTTCGACGTATTTTTTCATGCTGAATCCAAATATGCAACTCAATTTTACGGAATCATGCAAAAAAAATTGTTATTAACATTTTAATTGTTTATAAGGCTATAACTTCAAAGTTAACAATGGAAGAGAGAATTTTCAAATTTTTTATGATTTCTGATACAAAAACAAAGAAAACTCTTTTTGAAAAATTAAAATCGGCTGATTAGAACCGGAGATATTGCACATTTATTATTAACAAATTGCATAATTACGATTTTTCCGCACTATTTCACTCATAACTCGGCTCCTATTCAACGTAGAAAGTTCTACCAGGTCTCATTTTAAAGCTAAAGCTTCAAGCTTTAAAATCTTTTGTAGTGGAATATCCCACCATGCTCTTGAAAAATTTTACAGGTGATGAAAGCCTGAAATTTTTGCGGAAAAAAGATAAGTAATTTGTTTATACGCATTTTGAGGAAAGTTAATCTATAAATATCAGTAATTTAGTTATACATTATTATTGTACATCTCAAAACGAACATTTTTTGACTTGCTGAATGTATTTTGATTGATTTTTTGCCGAATAATATTAATTTGTAGTTGAAGCGCTTTCGCGCGCAATGCGCACACTGAGTGCGCGTTACATGTAGCGACTACCGTTTTATTCCTGGCTTTACTTAATAAATAATTTTTGAAATATTTATATTAATAAATAATTTGTAAATAATAATAAACAGATACATATTTTTTTCCAAAGTGTAATAATGAAAAAAAGTTAATTCATTTTCTACTAATACTAACTGTTTATTGATTGTTTTTGCATGTATTGTCTTTTTTGCATGTGCAAAATATGCAGCATGGGAATATATTTTAAATCTTAATTCATCAAATGTTTTACAGCCTGCATTTTTTTTCATAACTTCCACTAAATATTCCTCTCCTCTTCTCAAATCAATGTGAATTGTTTCATCTGAAAGAACTAAATAGTGAAGAGTAATTATTATTACATCTAAAAAATGTTTTGATGTATTCAAAAATGCTGAAAATTGATAGGGCGATATTGAAAAATTCACGCAACCTTTACTAGCAAGTATTGATGCAAGTGATGTATTATATTTCAAAAATTAATAATAATAATAATAATAATAAACAATTATCTCGCCTATAAAGTCTAGAAAGTCATAGTATGAGAGAATGAATTAACTTTTTTTTCATTATTACACTTTAGAAAAAATTATGTATTTGTTTATTATTATTTACAAATTATTTATTAATGTAAATATTTCAAAAATTATTTATTAAGCAAAGCCAGGAATAAAACGGTAGTCGCCACATGTAACGCGTACTCAGTGTACGCATTGCGCGCGAAAGCGCTTCAACTACAAATTAATATTACTCGGCGAAAAATCAATCAAAATACATTCAGCAAGTCAAAAAATTTTCGTTTTGAGATGTACAAGAATAATGTATAACTCAATTGCTGATATTTATAGATTAACTTTCCTCAAAATGCGTATAAACAAATGACTTATCTTTTTTCCGCAAAAATTTCAGGCTTTCATCACTTGTAAAATTTTTCAAGAGCATGGTGGGATATTCCACTACAAAAGATTTTAAAGCCTGAAGCTTTAGCTTTAAAATGAGACCTGGTAGAACTTTCTACGTTGAATAGGAGCCGAGTTATCGTAATTATGCAATTTGTTAATAATAAATGTGCAATATCTCCGGTTCTAATCAGCCGATTTTAATTTTTCAAAAAGAGTTTTCTTTGTTTTTTGTATCAGAAATCATAAAAAATTTGAAAACTCTCCCTTCCATTGTTAATTTTGAAGTTATAGCCTTATAAACAATTAAAATGTTAATAACAATTTTTCTTGCATGATTCCGTAAAATTGTGTTGCATATTTGGATTCAGCATGAAAAAATACGTCGAAAACACCTATTTACTCGTCGCGACCTCAAAGGGCCACGGGAAGGTTCATGGCCCCCGTACTATTCCTAGGAATCAGCTATTTAGTTCGCCATAAAGATTTTTATATATAGCGTATGAGTCCTGAATATACTATGCCAATATTTTGTATATTTTCACCTTTGGCTATTCAAAAATTTTAAGTATTTGGGTATGATTCTTTTTTTATGTTAAATGTAAATAAATTCACATTTCGGGTAATTCAATTTAATTTTTTTTATCACATGGGGAGGTATATTATGTATGTTATATATGTATATGTTTTGTGAATTTTTTCATCCCCTTGAGTGCTTTACCAAGGGGTGGAATGGGCAACCCCTAACATATTTTTAAAAATATTTTTAAATGCATTCATTTTACATTTCAGAATAAAATATTTTTTGATTCCCTTGTTAATTTTAAAACGGTTATCTAAGCTACTCAGTATGTGTACTGTATAAAATATGTGTTGCCTCCCATCTTGCAAATGGTCTTTATACTGTTAGATGGTGTATAGATGAATGAATGAATGAATGAATTAAAATTAATAAGTCAACAAAAGAAAAATTATGATTTTTAAAGTCCTCCTTGTCTTATGTGGCCTCTGTACGCACCACTATGCATCAGATAAAATGTTCCATTTGTATCTGAAATAATATTCTAGCCTTCCACTAAGAGAGCCACGTAATTTAAAATAACCCATTACACATTTACAAATTTTAAAAATCCCATTTGGTAAGTACGGGCTTAAAGTATTTCAGCCTAATGTAATCCTAGAAAATAAAGGATGAAAAGAAAAGCAAAGAGCAGAACATTATAGTAAAAAAAGTACTTTACATATCTGCGGAACAATGTGACGAAACCATTTTATATATGAATAGGGCATTATGCAGAAACACAAGGGCCGTGTATCACTTTTATGTTGGCCACACTGAGGCAAAAGTCTCTAGTAGAGCAACCATGCGTGTAAAGTATGTAAATAGGCATATCTGCAACCTCGCATGTTGTATGAAATATGAGGACCTTGACTTCGCCATTACAAACAACTAATTATAAGATAAAATATTTTTGTTTTCCTCTTTTTGAATGCATTATGCTTACCAGCATTTGCATTTCAGATTGCGGATCTCCATCAGCTTTATTAATTATTTTCTTACCGTTTTAAAATAGCTGGAACGGGAGTTGAGAACACAATTTGAATCGTTTTCAGTAATGTATCTTGAATATCTACTGGTTTGAATAAAAAATGCATCGATGTCATATTGAGTTAACATTGTGAGACAAGTAATTAAATTAAAGAGTTATTTAGCGATGAGTAAGTCGGCAGGCATTTCTAATGTACCTCTCATTCACTACGCTAGGGATGAAGGCACGCGGTAGAGCAAAGTAAAGCATCGAGAAATGTCAGGTAGCATAAATTGTCTTTTTTCGTTAGACTATAAATGCTAAAATTAAGTAGTGATTTACAATAGCAGCAAACTAGTCAGGGAGAGCAATAGATACGTGCAAGTAAGTTAGCAAAACGCTTCAGGCACAAAAGCTGGTAAAGCCATTTAAAATATTAATAAAAACACGAAAATGAACTAGAATATCACTAAAGACGGATTAACTATATCGTGCTGTGGTGATAATATTTGAAATAAGATATACCATCTCGTCTGTCTATTTTACGAGAGCCACATCAAATATCTCGTTTAATATACACGGTAGGGCAAAAGTGCGTCGGAGATTCTCATGTCGGTCGTCGCATACCTACCTTGCACTGACGAGAGCCAACAGCTCGAAACTGCAGTCTGCAAGTGGTGTGTGACGACTGGCAAGGGAGCTCCTTTAAGTAGGATCAGTCTTTCGGCTGGTGTTTGTTGCAATCGAAGCATTAGCGTTTTGATGATAATATGCAATTATTACACTTAACGCGCCAGGCGTGTAACTTGTAATTCAGCGCTCGGCGGGGCACATATCCAGGAGAGTAGCTGTTGGTTGCAGTCTGGTTAGGTTCCTTATAGTAAAATAAGGAACGAAGACCAACAACCAAGACGAAATTACAGGACCAAGTGCATTTTTTTAAATGGGATGTATATTGGTACATTTTTTGAAGCCTCTTTCTAGGCTCTATTCATTCCTATATTAGCATTGAATATCTCCCAACCACTTGGATGTAATGAATTTTTTTGTTGAAATAATACAATCTGCAGATGGGTATTAAAAAAATCACCACAATCACAATTATGGAATTTAAGAAAAACTTAAGTGAATACCAGTTGCGAGACATCTAATTCATACTTTTGAATCATTTTCACTTCCTAAAAATGTACAGGGTGGTCAAAAATTATTTTTCAATTAAGAACATTTTAAATTAAATTTTCTCAATTTTTTCAACCGGAACACCCTGTATATTTTTCAACGACGTGGTGTAGAAATTAAAAACGAACATTTTTGTAAATACTTGCCTATGGCTAATTGCAACCATTTTCGTTTTATAAATAAATAAGTGTCAAATTCAAGAATAAACTTAAAAAAAGAGGTTCCCTCAAATAATTCATTAGAAAAATTTAAAATAGGTGTTCGACGTGTTGCCCATTTTGATTGACACGTCTTTATGCAATTTTGAAATGAGGGCATTTAGTGGAAACATTCCTCCCAATCCATTGAAATGAGTAAATAGTATTTAACCGGTCCTTTACTGTAATGTTTTTTTGTACATTTTTTTGATGTTTTCGTTATTCGACAAGCAATAAAACCTCAGTTTGGTATAAATTGTCGTGTACAAAAGAGCATTTATCACACTTATCGGCCGTTACAATTTGTATTGAGTTTAAAATATTTGGAATTTTACAATATGAATTTTAATAAAGCGGAACTTGTAGACATCACTTTTGTTTTGGGGGAGTCAGACAGAAATTGTTTACTTGCCAATAGAATTTATCACCAACGTTATCCTGAAAGAAGGATTCCTGATGTTAGCAGTTTCAAAAACCTTCTCGATAGATTTTTGGAAACTGGAAATGTCGAATATAAAAAAAGTGAAAGAATAAAATGTATTGTGAAGAGAAAAAATGAGTTTTCTATGATACTGGCAACGGTTGAGAATCCCCATGTTAGTCAAAGAGAAGTGAGCACATTAGTAGGAATAAGTAGACGGTCGAATCTTAAAAACAAATAAGTTGCATGCATATCACATTCAAATGCGCCAGGAATTATCTGGAAGAAATGGACCCACTAAATGGCCTGCCAGATCCCCAGATCTTACAAAAATGGATTTCTTTTTATGGGGATACGTGAAGGAAATTGTTTATAGAGACACACCAACAACAGTACAAAATATGAAGGATAACTGCCTTTACATCTATCACACTGGCAGTTTTAGGAACAGTGGGAACCTCATTTCAAAAGCGCACAGAGATTGTGTGTCAATGAATATGGGCAACATGTTATATTGTCACGAGCCGGGGGTGCTTGGCTTGCGAGAGGTTAAATTATAAGTAAAATAAAGATGTAAAACAAAAAGATACCAACATTTTATTGCAAGTAAAAATAACAAACAAGGAAAATAGTTCAAATAATAAAAAAATATAAAATATAAAATAAAAAGATCTTACCAGTCCATAATGGGGGAGATGCGTCAGGTAGGTGCTCGTTGACTGACTACCAATAAGTAAGTAAGTAATGTGTATATCAATGCTGGATTATTTATATGATTCCTAAATACTTATTCAGCAATATTCCTATAAAGGTAGACTTAAAGTTTATGTCTCAACGCGGTTACAGGCTGATATTGAAATATGAAACTTTACATCCTTTATGCTTAGTTCAAATGTGCTTTTAGAGGGCGGAATATTAAACATAATATTTTTAGTCGCAAACTCCTCTATAAATCCTTATTTTA
Organism: Leptura quadrifasciata; assembly: GCA_963675555.1. Lineage (NCBI taxonomy): Eukaryota > Metazoa > Arthropoda > Insecta > Coleoptera > Cerambycidae > Leptura > Leptura quadrifasciata. The sequence goes on from OY776678.1 coordinate 122,912,734, forward strand.
TTATAAGGAACCTAACCAGACTGCAACCAACAGCTACTCTCCGGGCTATGTGCCCCGCCGAGCGCGGAATTACAAGTTACAAGCCTGGCGCGTTAAGTGTAATAATTGCATATTACCATCAAAACGCTAATGCTTCGATTGCAACAAACACCAGCCGAAAGACTGATCCTACTTAAAGGAGCTCCCTTGCCAGTCGTCACACACCACTTGCAGACTGCAGTTTCGAGCTGTTGGCTCTCGTCAGTGCAAGGTAGGTATGCGACGACCGACATGAGAATCCTTTGACTATAGTACATCCCGGTATTTTTACAATAGCGACATGTAAAACAGTCAGCAGGCGCCATCTAGCGGTCCAGTGTCTGTTGCAATCGAAAAATAAATAGCCTGACTTGGCTTAGCATAGTTCAAATGTGCTTTTAGAGGGCGGAATATTAAACATAATATTTTTAGTCGCAAACTCCTCTATAAATCCTTATTTTACTATAAGGAACCTAATCAGACTGCAACCAACAGCTACTCTCCGGGCTATGTGCCCCGCCGAGCGCTGAATTACAAGTTACAAGCCTGGCGCGTTAAGTGTAATAATTGCATATTACCATCAAAACGCTAATGCTTCGATTGCAACAAACACCAGCCGAAAGACTGATCCTACTTAAAGGAGCTCCCTTGCCAGTCGTCACACACCACTTGCAGACTGCAGTTTCGAGCTGTTGGCTCTCGTCAGTGCAAGGTAGGTATGCGACGACCGACATGAGAATCCTTTGACTATAGTACATCCCGGTATTTTTACAATAGCGACATGCAAAACAGTCAGCAGGCGCCATCTAGCGGTCCAGTGTCTGTTGCAATCGAAAAATAAATAGCCTGACTTGGCTTAGCATAGTTCAAATGTGCTTTTAGAGGGCGGAATATTAAACATAATATTTTTAGTCGCAAACTCCTCTATAAATCCTTATTTTACTATAAGGAACCTAACCAGACTGCAACCAACAGCTACTCTCCGGGCTATGTGCCCCGCAAGGGAGCTCCTTTAAGTAGGATCAGTCTTTCGGCTGGTGTTTGTTGCAATCGAAGCATTAGCGTTTTGTTGGTAATATGCAATTATTACACTTAACGCGCCAGGCTTGTAACTTGTAATTCAGCGCTCGGCGGGGCACATAGCCCGGAGAGTAGCTGTTGGTTGCAGTCTGGTTAGGTTCCTTATAGTAAAATAAGGATTTATAGAGGAGTTTGCGACTAAAAATATTATGTTTAATCCTTTATGCTTGTTAAATAGCGAATTTATATTGTAGAAATAAAATTTGAATGATAAAATTTAACTTGGAAAGAATGTAGAATTTATTTATCGATTTAGTTTTGTGACTTATTTAATTTACTATTGAATATTTGAAAATTATATTTTGTAGAGAATATGCTAAAAAGTATTTTGGTTAATTTTATAGTGCAGAATAATTATTACTACTTGACAATATATCGTTGGAAAGAGAAAAAATAAGCACAATTAATGGTGCCATGACCTACTTTGAGATTTGTTCTTTTCATTTTTGCACAAGAGCATATGTCAAAGCCAACTACGTTTTTCGAATTTTTTGTTACACATTATTATTCTTATTGTCTTTGCCGTCAACTTTAGCAGTTTGTGGTTTTCCTATTTTTCGGATTTTTGTAATATATCTCACAAAGTAGGCTATGGATTTCAAATTAATTTTTATTGAAATATAGCTCACAAAAAATGGGATAATTGTTTCTAATACTTTATTCTTGTACAATGGATATTAAGCGAGTCCAGTTAACGTTTCGACGACGTCAATTCAGGACTATAAAATAACCTTATTACTCGACTATCATTTGCACAAATTCTGATATCACAATCTGTAAAAAGTAATCTTTAGTCAATGAAACGTTGCATGGGAAGCTGGTATCATCCTGTATAATACATTCTAAATGAGGTATAATTTATGTAATTCAGCTACGAAGCATTAAAATCAATTTGCGTTATAAAATCTTATTTTTTAATTTAATATTTTCCCCACATTACAACTATTAATATTCCCTTCCGATATTGTTGTCAATAGAATATTTGTTGGTGATGAAAATTCGCATCACGTAGGCGCTGCTTGTAACATCGAACGATGGGGCTGTTAGGATGTGGAATCTGAATGAAAAGTGCCCCAAACGAGACACACTTACCGGCTTAACCAGCCTCCCCTTCTATTTCTGATCTGATAGCCTTATTTTTCCAACTTCTATAAACAACAAACTTTACCAAATAACCAGACCTTGGCACGTCCGGACGCTTTCCCCGGCTTGGTGGTTTCCTTGTTTTTCGAATTTCACATTCTGATTGCGTTCTAAAATTTTTGATTAATTTCACTGTATTCCACACTAACCAAAGGAATTTCTATAAAATTAACTTTGATACCGTTCTTGTAATGACATTTTGACGCAAAAAAATTTAAAATGAAAAATACAAAAAACTAAAACATTCAAATTAAAAGTTAATCATCAATAACGAAATTAATTAATCCCATGATCCTGGCCAGAAGCTTTTACTATTTTTAGTGATCTTCAGGGGCTGTGCGATTTAAGTTGATTGTTATATTTTTTGTTAAAACGGACAAAATTTTTTACAACACAGTTTAATCAATATAAATGTAAATAAAAATATCATAGACATGTTTTACTCACAAATCAAGCGTGATTCCTTCACTGAATAATTTTAGTTATTACTAATTCCATATATATCCATTGCTGAAAAACTAAAGACAACAATCATCCACTGTCCAATCCGTCAAATTTCATCAGCGAAGAATTGCAACTGACGTGATATCCTTGAAAATGCAAGACGCAATTTATCATAGTGCACTTAGGTTGCAACCATTAGGGGAGAAAACAACGAGAAACAAGATTAGGAATGAGTGTGTTATGAAAGTGGTGTCACATTACGTTAATGGTTGACGTTGAATAAGAATCTCGGTGTTGTTTACATAAAAAGAAAATCGAGAAATATACACACCACGCAAAACTATAAGAAGGAATTTCGTAGACCTAAATAAGTCGAATATTTACGTAGTCTTACTGCCATTTTTATTAATTTTATTCCAGTTATTTTACAGTGATTTCAAGGAAGGTTCTTATTTCATCTATGTCTGTGTTTTCTTCTGAAAAGAGTATTACTGATTGAAAAAACGCAGAAGGATAGCTGGATGACTGATGAATTAAGAGAATTACAACAGTTACAATTTTTAGTGGCCTTGCGAAATGAATCAGGCTCATAAGGATATTAGCATACTTTTACAGAAACGATGCTGCAAAGCACTTGTAATAGATAAAATGAATTACCATCATACACAAATTCAAGAAGCTCATAACAAAATAAAGGCACTGTGGAACACAATAAATAAAATAAAAGCAAATATTACTATGAGTCCAAAAAATAAGTTATCACTGGCGAAATAACTTGTGTCGTTTTCAAGAGTGTTCAATCAAACATTGTTTCTAACAGTGGCATAACACTTGACACTTATGCTATTGTTAAATTATTATTTTGAATCTAAAATGCTGGGCTTAACAATTGGCTGCCACCTAAAATGGTCTAATCACATTCAGAATGTATGCTGCTCTAATTTGGCCAGGTATTGTTTTGCACTCAATATAACAGCTAAACAGTGTAGTCAGGAGATTGTTAGGCAATTGTGCTTTGGATGTTTCCATAACGCCATTAAATATTTGTATTGTACACTGGGGTCTTTTATCTGAAGCACAAAAAGTATTAGTACTGCAAAAACGAGCTGTGCGTATCATTGTCAATTTAAAATATGATGAATCATGTAGAGGAGCCTTTAAATATCAAAATATTCGTACTTTAGCTTCTTTGTATATTTATGAAATAATTTGTTTTGTATACAAAAATGAACATAAATTTGGTGATAATAAAATTTATCATCACTATAATAGAAGAAAAAAAGATTATATGCTACCTCTTAAATATGACACTACGCGATTTCAAAACAGGTTGTAAACTATTTAATGTATCACCAGATCATATTAAAAATATGTCAAATATCTTTAAGTTTTAAAGTGCTGTGAAAACGCAACTTGTTAATAATGCTTGTTATACCGTGGAGGAATCTATGTGAGTCTTTTAAAGTTTGTGTATATAGGTGTCTTATATATATGTATGTTAATGTGAGCTGACTGTATTAGATTGGCTTTTGCAATATACTTACTTTTATACTCTTTTTTACATTTTTGTCTCTTGATCTCTATTGTTCTATGATTTCTGTACGTATTCACCTTCGATAAGTTTTGATGTTAATTTTTGTATTGTAATCGTTTTGACGTAATTTTATAAACAAATGTACTTTGTTTTCTAAAATTAATAAACTTATTCTATTCTAATATATTAAGGTGTTCACTGTCAAATATCGTTTTCATTTGTATTAAGGCATAACCGCTGTTAATTTGTTTGCATATATAATCAACAATATTGCTCTTCCAACTCATTTCGGTCCTTTAATTTTCAGTTATGTCGCAGTTTCTTTACTCAAAATAATTGTGGCGGCAAAATCGAAGGTAAGGCTTCACAATTATAAAAATATTACGGTATAAGCAGGAAACGATAAAGAACCCACACAAATGTTATGGGTAAGATTGTCAATTAAGCGAAGGATAAGGAGCGACGTCACACCCTCTGAACAGTGAGCAATTTTGTTGCTAAACCACTTTTCTGTGTGCACTCATGGATGCGCTGTGTGCATTGTAGAAAATTACATATGAGTTTTAATATAGGAAGTAGTAGCCAGAGGCGTAGCGTCTCCAACGTTTATTATTTTATAAAAAAAAATTAAGACAAAAAAATGCAGTTAGTCAGTTTTCAGGAATAATATTACGCTGACTAAAAATTATCCGATGTGTGTAAATGTATGATTATTTCCATTTTCTTGCATGTTTTTTTCTTGTCTCTGTTATGTTTGATACGGCCGATACATTACCGAAAGAAATATGTTTGAGTTTCTTTAAAAAAAAATTATCATTTTGCCATGTAAATTTTGTTTCTGCCAAAATTCAACTCTATAAGGTACCCCTACACGCTCAATTATATTGCGCAATATTATTGTGCGTCTGAGGAGTATATTGTGTATATTGCGCAAGTATTGAATAAAGATGGAGCTTGTTTGAAATTTATCGCGCAATATTGTATTATTTGCGCGGGTAGGGACAATTTGCCCAATAATTATTTGTATCAGTCTCCATGGCGAAGCGATCTGAAGGCCGCGAATTTGTTATTGAACTTTGCCATTTGCTTTTGAAACTACTAGATATTGCACAAGAATATTGAATCGTTTGTGTTAAAACATATTGCGCAATATAATATTGCGCAATATTATATTGTGCAATATAATTGAGCGTGTAGGGGCCCCTGTATACTAAACAATGTTTAACAGTTATCATTTTCCTGTTTTAAAAACTCTTCAATATATTCGTACAAAAATCACTTTGTTTTAACAAATATAAATGGTAAACAAATAATACGAGTTCTGGACCGAATTAACTAAAATAATTTCAATAATTCAGAAACTACACATAGCCGAATAATTAGGAAATAGTAGAGAGCCGATTGTAAATAAATAATATAATAAATAATTTACAGAAATCAAACAATGTTATTTGCTCGCAGTAATTGTATCGATTTCTGATAAAGCGATAATCTAATTTTACATGCAAAGTACGGAGACAACCACAGGAGTAAATAATTTCTACTCCTAGCCTGTCATTTAGTTAACTGCGTATTTACCTGCTCTAATGATTATTTTTCACCTAAATGTATATCGATGAAATAAATATTTTTTTTGTTGTAGTACGCGTTTATACTTCCGATTTGTACGATGAATAATGTACGTACGAAATTATTGAATGGGTCCGAATCAATTTAAAAACTTTTTTGTTCAACTAGTTTTGCCAAGGATTTCAGGCAGTCTCTGTTTGTTAAACGTACTTCTAACTCACCAGAAGGATGAGATTGATTTTATAACTATACGAAATAATGTAAATATAATATAATGATAATAATAATAAATGTCTTTATTAAATTAATTTTAATTGTAATTTAAAGTCAGCCAGCTTAAATATGAGGAGACGTAATAAAGCTTCCTTTACAATGTTTGTATTGTTGAAACTTGGCAATTTAGTGTAGCTATGATCCCCAAATTTCCTACTTAATGACTCCGCCGATTGCGTCCCTATATTCAAAAAATGTAAGCTGTACTTTTGATGATGCCTTATTTCCGATGCGTTTTATGACACAAATAGTTATAAACATTTTCATGTTGCTGGCTATGTCCGACCTCGTCCTGATGTCATCCATAAAATGCATGACAAGTTGAAGGGGGAGGAGATGTATCAATGCATCACAAAATATCACATCCAAAGTTCATCTATGCTTTGGATAAATTCGCAACGGTATTCCAGACCGAGATATTCGCTATTTTGGTCTGCGTACAGGAGAATATCCGCAGGGAATATTGTAACAAACACATATATATATGTAGTGACAGCCAAGCGGCCCTCAAGGCCCTGACATCAGTTAAAACCAAATCTTCTTTGGTTCAGGACTGTAAAAAGGCGCTCTGCGAATTTGGCTCATCCAATAGGGTCAGGCTTCTCTGGGTGCCTGGGCACAGTAACATTGAGGGTAATAAGCAGGCAGATGCTCTGGCCAGAGAGGGTTCTCAACAGCCCTTGAGGGCCCCGGAGCCAGCACTGGCTTATCCTAAAGCAAACGCCAATAGGTCAATAGAGGACTGGTCTCACTCCCAGTTTGTGGACCTCTGTAACTCCCACCCAGGACTTCGGCAAGCGAAGCTCCTCATCCCAGGACCCTTGCCGAAGAGGGCGGAACATTTACTGCATTTAGGCAGAAAGCAAGTTAGGATCGTGGTTAGTCTCCTGACTGGACACGGCTCTTTCAGGAAACACCTGCACAACATCGGAGTGGTTAACAACCCCGAGTGTAGGTTTTGTGGAGAGAAGGAGGAAACTTCCATCCACCTCCTAACCTCATGCCCCAGTCTCATGAACTTGAGACACAAGCACCTCGGTATAGGCTTCCCTATGCCGGAGGAGGTAAGGAATGCCCCGCTGGGAAGGATTCTGGCCTTTGGTCTGGAGTAAGGCCTGGATGGGGACATCCACTGATCAGTTAGCGGATGCACAATGGGCCTCTAGGCCTGAGTGCCGCGATTTATGATTGCACCGCTAAGAAGAAGAAGAAGAAGACCTCATACATCACACGCTAGGGGATGCCTGAGATTTAATAATACTTCTTTTGACCACGTATGGCCTAAGTGAAAAAGTGAAAACACAAATTCAAAGGTGTCACTATAAACGTTCTTGTGGAAAACTTAATTCCATACTGAATACCGTATCCTAGTTAATTTATCTGATACAAAGATAGAAGGTAAGAGTAATACATAAACATACTCCTAAAATTATACAGGGTATCCCGCATTACATAGGCCAAACTTCACTAAGTAATACAACTTTTCAAAATAAGAAAAAAAAGTTCCTATAAACATGGGTCGGAAAGTGCTTAGTAATTCTCCTGAAAATGGTTTTTTATGAATATTTTCAAAACTTTTAAAGATAAACAAATGATAATTTACACATTAATACAACTTTTTATACTTTTTAACACAAAATTACAACTACGTACGAAAATCATTCAGGAGCGAGTGAAACTGGGGGGGAGGGCAAGGTATAATTTAGCCACAACTGTATTGTTTTTCTCTTGCGTTTTTTCTCTAAAACTATCAGTCTTTGAGTACATCTCATCTCAACTTTATTCGGGAATAGTTTTTATGAATAATTTTATTAGAACAGAAAAAACAATGACAGTAAAACAAAATTTGATTACATTATTTTTTATTAGGCAACAAGTTTAAGCACCAAATTGATAAGAATATGAATAATAAACAATGCCTGTGGAACACTGTCAATAAAATAAAAAATTACACCAATTTAAACAAAATAGACCAAATAAAAAGTAAAGAAAATAAAATTTTAAATTCTTGTCATGAAATAGCTAATGAATTCAACGAAATTTTTATCGATATGAGAGAACGATTAGCAACTGATATTGAACCCGATAAAAACTTTACTCCCAACGAACGAGTCCTGTTGAATTCATTTTACATATTTCATACAAACGAAGAAGAATTTCACAACATTATAATCACTCTAAAAAATAAGAAATCTACAGGTGTTGACAACATATGTGTTAAAATAATCAAGGAAACTGCCAAATCAATTTTAGTACCACTAACTTACCTTTTCAACTTAATCTTAAAGACCAGCACAGGACCCAAGATTTTCAAATCATCTGTAATAAAACCAATTTATAAAAAAGGCGACAAACTAGTATGTCAGAATTACAGGCCTATTTCTATAATCACGCAATTTGTTAAGATATTCGAAAAATTACTGAAATCTCGTCTAGACAGTATATAAATAAATATAAAATAATTTCTGACAAGCAATACGGCTTTTAGAAAGGTGTCTCTACTCAAGACGCAATTACATATCTAAAGGATAACGTTTACCTCACGATTGACAAAGGATTGCCATCACTACTTGTATTCTGATACCTGGCCAAAGCCTTTGATACGGTCAGTTTCCCATTATTATTGAAGACACTTGAAAATATTGGAATTAGAGGTAATAGTCTAAAATTGTTTAAGAGTTATATATATGACAGAGAGCAATGCGTAGAAATAAATGGAATGAAAAGTGAATTTAAAACTGTAAAATTTGGGGTACCACAAGGGACAGCCCTCGGACCATTGCTCTTTATAATATGTATAAATGATTTATTTCTATCAGAATCATCAGGCGATATACTTACCTTCGCGGATGGCACTGTAGTATATTACGTAGATAGAACGTGGAATAGCCTGAACCAAAAGGTGGAAAAAGATTTTCTGAATTAAAAAAAATGTAAAATACTTGCAATAAATCTCCAAAAAACGCTAATGCTTCGATTGCAACAAATATCAGCCGAAAGACTGATACTACTTAAAGGAGCTCTCGTGCTGACGAGAGCCAATAGCTCGAAACAGCAGTCTGCAAGTGGTGTGTGACGACTGGTATGAGAGCTCCTTGTAGGATCAGTCTTTCGGCTGGTGTTGCAATCGAAGCATTAGCGTTTTGATGGTAATATGCAATTATTACTCTTAACGCGCGCCAGGCCTGTAACTTGTAATTCAGCGCTCGGTGGGGCACATAGCCCGGAGAGTAGCTGTTCGTTGCAGTCCGGTTACGTTCGTTATAGTAAAATAAGGATTTTATAGACGAGTTTGCTATTAAAAATATTATGTTACACTACCAGAAAACTTAAAAAAAAATCAAAGTCACTCAGCATTTTTAAAAAACATTGTAAACAACTTATAAGACAAATCCCAGAGAACACATTCACAGGCAAATTGATCTCAAAATCTTTCCTTAACTAAGATATATTAGTCCATTGCTTTATCTACCTATGTTTATTTAGGTGCATAATTTTAAAATTTAAAACTGACGAATGTGTAAATGTGTGTACATATCCTCTTTTATTTCATATTAAACGTTGTTTTAATTCAGTTAGATAGAAATTTTAATATGTATTTTTATTAAATGTCGCTACTCTATAGATATTTTATAAGCTATTTTTAATATAATAACATAATAATTTACTAGTTTCCCTTTGTTTTCCCAGGCACAAATATCTTTACTGATATTTAAAGTGGTGTATTTATGTTTATTTTGATGTATACTTGTTACTAAAAATTGTATTTTTGTATTTGGACGTTAAGTAAATATTATTATTATTAAAGCACAAACAAAGAAAATTTCAAGGTAAAAATTTTACAATAAAATAGATAGATATAGAGATATATCAACGTCTAGGGTTTTCTAGGCTAACGCTAGGAAAATAATTAGAAATTTAAACAGTTTTACAAGAAAAATAATATACAGAAATTACTTAGCTTTTACAAAATTGGAGATTTCCAGGCGCTCCAGACGTCAAGGTTTCTCTTGTTGTGTAAATTAGGGCAAATTCGAATAACAAAAATCATGTACCAAAGAATAGCAGAATGATCCAAAAGTCCAAATCCAAACTAATCAAAAACAGAACAGTTGGTAAGTTCTGTACCCAAAATCTAGCTGTACCAAATCGAAATCTAGCCGTACCAAAATCGTCTATAATTTAATTTACAAAATTAGGCTCAAAATTAACCTTTGTGATCACGTGTCTATAATAAATCTAAGATATTAGAACTTACCCAGAATATTTTATTATTAGCCGTTACTCGAATCCGAGTATAAAAATGTTACAGTCGATAAATTGTGCAATAAAAAACAAGTAAAAGGTGTAGTCTATTATAATTCCCATTCATCTACGGTGCACACGACTATGGCTATAGAGTCCAATTCGGGAGAGCACATGTCGACCGCAGTCAGGACAAACATAGACCTGGTTAGGTCTTGGATTTGGCCTTCTTGCAGCAACATTTCCTTGATAGCTGGCCACAACCCCTCGCCATTCGGTTCTGTAAGTTGCAAGTTGTTCCCATTGCTCGTCTGTAACGCCGCAGGATTTTAGATTTTCATGGAGAGCGTCTTTGAACCTCTTTCGTTGACCGCCACGCCTTCTTCTACCGCTTAGCAATTCACCATAAAGTGTACATTTAGGAAGGCGGTTATCATGCATACGATGAACGTGACCTGCCCATCTTAGGCGTGCTTTTGAAATAAGCACCTCAATTGGAAGGCTGTTTGCTCTCCTGAGTACTTCCACGTTTGATACGTGATGGAACCAACGGATTTTCATCATACCTCTGAGGTGTCTTTGCTGAAAACGTTCTAATTCTTTCACATGACGACGGTAAGTGACCCAGCTTTCACATCCATATAGCAGTGTTGGAATGACAACTGCTCTATAGACAGCCATTTTCGTTGACAAAGCAAGGTCGTGGTTGTCAAATACTCTCTCTCTAAGTCCCCAGAGTGCTCTAGATGCAGCGTTAATTCTATTGCGAATCTCGCTGTCCATGTTTGCTTTGTCATTAACAACGTTGCCTAAGTAATTGAACTGATCCACCACTTCAAGAAAATTTCCGTTAAGTGTAATGTCTATTTGGTTCACTTGATGAGGAGTTGACATAATTTTAGTCTTTCCAATGTTGATTTTAAGTCCCAAGGAATCATAGCTCTGGGCATACACATCTAAAAGTTCTTGAAGCTCTTCCGGCGTAGAGGCTAAAAGTGCACAGTCATCCGCATACTGGAGATCACAAATGAATCGTGTGCGTGTCTTCGTGAAAGCTCTAAAGCGCCCTATGTTAAAGAGACCGCCATCAAAACGGTATCTGAGACCCAGATACCCAGAATACTTCTGGACGATACTAGCTGATTAAATCCGAATTAATCGAAATTTCAATTAAAATAATTCAAAATATTAATTGAAAAGATGTGAAATCTAGTTTTTGATCCGGTACCAAACCGAGTAGGAACCACGTGCCTTTTAAACTAAATTAATCAGTTCAGCAACAGTTCAACCGAGAACTAGGCTCACGTAAATATATCCGTAGTGCCAGGCCAGTTCAAGTGTGAATATAATAGTTTAATTTAAACGGTCGCTAGTGACTGTTCAAGAAAGGTTGTGGACACTTGTATATAAACATAACCTTATGCCTATTTTCGAAATTATTTGGTACATCGATTTCCTTTCTGATCTACGTTCACCGGTGAACCAAAGTTCAGCTGAGCTTCGTTTAAATTGATGTCTCTTGATCCAAAAAGGAAGTTTGACGGTACTTGGGTAATATTTATAATCATTTTAACAAAATCGGACATGACTTAACTGAGAGTTCGACAATCGACTGTCATACAGCACCAACTTGAGAAATTTTAAAAACTAAATCGATTGTTATAGACTTTTCGATCATTAACCATCTTTGTGCTATCATTTTGCAAACAATTTTTATACACAAATCATAATAATAGTTTATATGTTAGATTTCTTATGATATCCACATCTATTTAATACATTGGTATATTTTTCTAGCGGGAGCCATCTGTTGGCGGAAAGCTTAAATATAGGGGGTAGTTTGGATAGGAATTTAGAGCCTGGTGACATGTATCGCTGAATGTGTAATTTATTACGATGATTGACAAGTTGATCTACTAAAATCTGTTATTATTAATTTGCGGAAACGAGCGAAATATGGCACGTCACAATTTGCATTAAAATATTATGCCTACGGAAAACCCTTATCTAGAATGTATCACGGTGATCCAGGCTGTACTTATTAACTCGATTGTAATATAACAATGGTTTCAAAATATCACCTAATAAAAATATTAAGATTTGAGAACGTTAATAAAAAATAAATTTATTCGGTGACTTACTCGTAGAGCAATAGGTGATAAGACATTTGTACCAAGTTAATTGTAATTTTTTTGGATTGCTTAAACTGGAAACGCCACTGTTATTTATAGTGTTCGTACTTTATGATTATACTTAAGCAAGAAACCGTTTCGTAGTTGTAACTGTAAATCATTGCAATATGCGACTTATGCTTGTTGTTTAATTGTAGGAAAATAAAAAATTTCTCCAATTTCTACAGTAAACAGGGCATAAAGTACTTGTACGTATTTAACAATGCAGCAGAACGAAGCAATCAAATTTTATATGGGTCTGTATAGAATATATAGTCGTTGTAATGTCTTCGTTGAAATTTATGAATTTAAGCCGCATAAGTCACATAAATTTACTAAGAATAAAAGTATGGAACATACCTAGGAGTAATCAATATAAGTATTACATTTTTGTTTCAATAACTTTTTTATTATCTGCATTAGTAATGATAATACAGTATGTTTGTTACTATTACCAAACACAAATTAATACTTGATCGTCCTTTAACTTATAAAACGATAAATTGTTGTTTATAGAGGGTTCCAATTAACTGATCCCACAGTGTTGAACTTGTTAGTCGAAATTTTATTTTCAACTATGAATTTGTGCTTTATCACAAGCCCAAGCATCCTTCTTTTTCTTTATACGTAAAGTTCCTTGATCATTGCGTTCTTATATAACACTCTCTAAATTTTTGGCACTGTTTTATTTTCATAAATAAGGAAATTAGAAGACGTCACAAATTCGATTTTCTCAAGGTTAAAATCATTAGAATTGATGAGATAGAAAATTTCTAGATTTAAATGAAATAATAATAATATAATAATGTCATTATTTCTGATTATAACAATAACAAAAACCGTCATTATGTATGGTAAGATTAAAACCAGAAATCTCAAAGGGGAGTTCATTTATAAGTGCTGTTCCACTTAACTTTTGTCTTTGTGAGATACATAGTTCAATGAGAATATATAATATGTATCTAGATAACTTAAATTATGTATAATACACATATAAATAAGCATAATATACAAAAATAAAATAGTTCAAATGTGCTTTTAGAGGGCGGAATATTAAACATAATATTTTTAGTCGCAAACTCCTCTATAAATCCTTATTTTACTATAAGGAACCTAACCAGACTGCAACCAACAGCTACTCTCCGGGCTATGTGCCCCGCCGAGCGCTGAATTACAAGTTACAAGCCTGGCGCGTTAAGTGTAATAATTGCATATTACCATCAAAACGCTAATGCTTCGATTGCAACAAACACCAGCCGAAAGACTGATCCTACTTAAAGGAGCTCCCTTGCCAGTCGTCACACACCACTTGCAGACTGCAGTTTCGAGCTGTTGGCTCTCGTCAGTGCAAGGTAGGTATGCGACGACCGACATGAGAATCCTTTGACTATAGTACATCCCGGTATTTTTACAATAGCGACATGTAAAACAGCCAGCAGGCGTCATCTAGCGGTCCAGTGTCTGTTGCAATCGAAAAATAAATAGCCTATTTATATATATTTATTTTTCGATTGCAACAGACACTGGACCGCTAGATGACGCCTGCTGGCTGTTTTACATGTCTCTATTGTAAAAATACCGGGATGTACTATAGTCAAAGGATTCTCATGTCGGTCGTCGCATACCTACCTTGCACTGACGAGAGCCAACAGCTCGAAACTGCAGTCTGCAAGTGGTGTGTGACGACTGGCAAGGGAGCTCCTTTAAGTAGGATCAGTCTTTCGGCTGGTGTTTGTTGCAATCGAAGCATTAGCGTTTTGATGGTAATATGCAATTATTACTCTTAACGCGCCAGGCTTGTAACTTGTAATTCAGCGCTCGGCGGGGCACATAGCCCGGAGAGTAGCTGTTGGTTGCAGTCTGGTTAGGTTCCTTATAGTAAAATAAGGATTTATAGAGGAGTTTGCGACTAAAAATATTATGTTTAATATTCCGCCCTCTAAAAGCACATTTGAACTATGCTAAGCCAAGTCAGGCTATTTATTTTTCGATTGCAACAGACACTGGACCGCTAGATGACGCCTGCTGGCTGTTTTACATGTCGCTATTGTAAAAATACCGGGATGTACTATAGTCAAAGGATTCTCATGTCGGTCGTCGCATACCTACCTTGCACTGACGAGAGCCAACAGCTCGAAACTGCAGTCTGCAAGTGGTGTGTGACGACTGGCAAGGGAGCTCCTTTAAGTAGGATCAGTCTTTCGGCTGGTGTTTGTTGCAATCGAAGCATTAGCGTTTTGATGGTAATATGCAATTATTACACTTAACGCGCCAGGCTTGTAACTTGTAATTCAGCGCTCGGCGGGGCACATAGCCCGGAGAGTAGCTGTTGGTTGCAGTCTGGTTAGGTTCCTTATAGTAAAATAAGGATTTATAGAGGAGTTTGCGACTAAAAATACTATGTTTAAAAATAAAATAGGAATAAAAATCAGAAGAAAAAAAATAAATAACAAATAAAAAGATAGATAGGGAAATGAGGCACATTCAAACATTCATACATAATTAATAATATAATATAAATTTTTAGTAGTGGTGGATAGTGGTATGCGAGTTCCGTTAATATTAACATTTAAGATTTCCGATAATGTTATAATAATGAGAATAATAATAATAATAATAATTTATTAGTCCTTTAGATCATTATACATGATATCAGACAGGTCAAGAAAAATACATTTATATACATAATAAAACATTATGAGTAAAAAAAAGAGAAAATAATTTATCACATCTATATATATAATTATCACAGAATTAATTTATTCCCTCATCATTCAAGTAATCACTCACTGAATAATAAGATTTATTAATCAAAAATAATTTTAGTTTTTCTCTGAACTGGTGCAAAGGGATTGTTGACTTTATATTTTCAGGCAAATGATTATACAATTTGCTTCCAGCATACGACGGGGTCTTTTCATATAAACAAGGGTGATGTCTAGATAATTTTATAAGATAACCAAGTCTTGTACAATAATTATGGTTGGCAGCATTAGTTTAAAATTTTCCAATGTGCTTTTTTATGAATAAGATACGGCTATAAATATAAAGGCATGGAAAAGTTAATATCTTGTGCTCCCGAAATAATGGTTGGCACGAAACTCTAGGTCTTAATGAAAACATGAGTCTTATAATTCTTTTTTGCGAAATAAATATTCTGTTACAATTGAAAGCAGTCATATTTCCCCACAGGATGACATTATATGAAAACACCGAATTAACAAGTGCATGGTAAATATTAATTAATCTTTTTGTGTCGACCTTTTTTAAGTGTAATATAGCGTTATAACTACTATTAATTTTTTTACTCACATGTTGAATGTGGCTATTATAGTTCAAATCAGCATCAAAATAAGTCCCTAGAAATTTGTTTGAAGGCGAGGTTTCTATTGACACATTATTGACTTTTATATCAAAATGGTGATTTGTTATTTTTCTGTTGTAAAAATTCATAGCAACTGTTTTATCTGCATTGACAATTAAACCATTTTTCCAACTGTAGTTGTAAATTGACTGAAAATGAAATTAAACTTATCTTGGAGCTCGGCTGGACTGTTTGCATCAAATCCTAGCGTGATATCATCTGCATACATTACAATACAATTTGCAGAAACATGTATTGGTAGGTCATTGATAAATAATAAAAATATGAGAGGTCCCAGCACGGACCCTTGCGGAATACCAAGTTGAGTTTCAAATTTGTCAAAAAAAATATTTCCGATTTTAACCGATATTTTCCGATACTTTAAATATGAGATTATCCATGATAGGAATTTTCCTCCAAAACCTATAGCATATAGTTTTTTTTCAATAAATGCAGATTCAAGACAGTCAAAAGCTCTTGACATGTCAAAAAAAAGTGCACCCACCGATTTCTTATTTTCAATACATTTATGTATATATTCAGACAAATCATAGACTGCTGTTTCTGTAGATCTACCAGGATAAAATCCATTTTGACATTTAGTTATTATATTATATTTATTTAAGAATGACATCATTTTATTATAAATTACTCTTTCAATAACTTTACATATTATAGTTAGAATGGTAATTGGATGATAATTTTCTACAGAGGTGTAATCGTGTTTCTTATATATCGGTACAACTATACCAATCTTTAAGTCACTTGGAAATTCTCCAAGTTCGATAGAGCGATTAACTATGTAAGCTAAAGGTCCTGCTATAGAATATTTCACAGTTTTTATTATTTTTGTAGGGATACAGTCAATGCCGAAAGAATCGGTATTTTTCAAATTGTCAATTGCAGCGATAATATCTTCCTCAGTTGCCGATATAAAAAAGCAAGAGTTGGAATTTGTGACCATAGTAGTACACTCAGTGGATATATTAGCACCAAAATGATTTTGAACTGCGTTATCAGCTACTATTGAAAAGAATTCGCCAAAGTAGTTACTTACGATATGTTTATCAGAAGTGAGGTTATTTTGAATTATAATTTCTGGGCTGACCTTAGACTTAATTTTTCCAGTTTTCTACCGTACTATATTCCATACTCGTTTTTGTTTTAGTGCCATATCATCGGTGCTAAGGATTTTTGGTTATAAGATTTTTTTGCCAAATCTATTTTTTGTTTATAATTTTTTTTAAGAGAAATGTATTTATTTGCGAGAACACTGTCTGCACGTGCTTGTTTATACAGCCAAAATAGACCCTTTAACTCATTACCCATGTCACCTATCTCCTTTGTAATCCAGGCTTTATTATTGTGCTGTTTTTTATCCTGAGTGATTACCGGACAATCTATGTCAACATAAAATAAAAGACAGTTTAAAAATTCTTTATAAATATCATTGATATTTGATAAACATGCATACATAGACTCAAATGTCTCCTCTGAAATAATATAATCTAAGTAATTCAGACTATATTCATCAGTTTTCCGAAAAACATTTGTTATAATCTCAGGTTTTTGCTTTTGTGATTTTTTTCCGGTAAATTCAATAATCAGTGAAAAATGATCTCCCACATTCAGATCTTCTATTCTCTCAGAATAAGTGTCTTGCGACATATTAGCAATAAAATAATCAATTTTAGAGATGGTTGTGTGTCCATTTTTATTTGTTAAAATTCTTGTTGGCTCGTAATTATAAAAGCATACATTATAACTATCTAGTAAGTCAGTTAGCAATTTTATTTGTTTTTTTAGAGAATTATCTAAAAAATTAATATTTAAATCACCACACAACATAATGTTACAAAACCTTTTACAGCAATAGTTTAAAACATGTGATAGTCTATGTATAAATATTTCAATATAGTCCGCCTTTTTACCAAACACAAAAAGCGCTGATTTATTTGAATTAAAAATTAGAGAATGATCTGCAGGCATACTAGATAACGCTTCTAAATCTTTATTTATCTTTTTCTCTGCTGTTGCATAATCTTTGACATAAAAAGAACGGTATATCTGAGTGTCATCTGCATACATATGCATAGTGCAGTGCTCAAAATATTTAGTGAACTGACTAGTATAGATGTGAACAGAAGAGGTTCTAACATGGACCCTTGGAGCACCTGATAGTACATACCTAGTATCTGAAAGTTCTCCTCTTAGCCTAACACATTGAGTGCTCTCGAAACATGATCCGCATTACTTCAGAATGGTCAGTAAAATATTGTGACTGATGGTATCAAAAGCTTTGCTGAAATCTAGCAGAACCAAAGCGTACGTTTTCCACAATCGGCAGTATGAATGATATCATATGTGATATTTAATAGAGCAGTTGTACAACTATGGCCTGATCTAAATCCTGATTGTATGTTCGGTATAATACTAATAGGTCTTAAATGAGTTGAGCTCCGAGGGTTATTAACTTTAGAAATCTGCGTAACAAGCGCATATTTTCAACATGTCGTGAACTTGCAATCAAGTAATATAGTGTTTATAATATTTACGAGGAAAGACAAAATATATGGCATACATAATTTTATTGGTGAAATTGGTGAAAAGCTTCCTTTTCCCGAGATATTTCATGATTCACGCTGTTTCTCAATTGTTTATAATTGCCCCAGTTTGCTTCAGTTGGCTGTTTTTTATATTTCTTTCTGCCTTCCTTTTTATAATTCTAATAGTCTTTACTGGTAAATGTTTATGAAATAAAGTAAGCAGTTGTTCATTAACTACGGAAATTTTTTCATCAATATCGTTAAAGTAATATATATTATTCAGAGGTAATGTTCTTAAGTCTCTATTAATTAGTTCCACGTTGAAATGTTTAAAATCTCTGTAGGTATATTACATGAAATTGAGTTTAGGCATATCGAAATTTATCTTGCAGCATATAAGTTCGCGATCTGATAAATCTATTCCATCCACAACACTGTGATCTGAACAAATCTCTCTAGACAACACAAACATCTCCACATTACATTGTAATTCGCAGCGTTGTCAAACAGATTGCTGCATACTGTATAACAGCTTTCTAATAATATTACAGCTTCATATATAAAATATCGTCGATACAAAATAAAATAGGGTATTAACGGAAAAGGTGGTAAAACCATACAATTAAACGCGCTCAAAAGGAACGCTATAAGCCGTATGCAAAATACCAATTAGAAATAAATAAAGCCGTACAAGTAACTAGATAAGAGAAGAAAGTATATTTTAAACAAACAACAGATATGTGTCGGGGTGTTAGTAATCAGATGTTCTTTACAATCAGATATTCTTCTGCAACTGTTACGCACTGATGGCGATCACTCAATTAAGAATTAAAAAATCGCAGAGATCCTATCAAAGCCACAATAATTTAGCTTGGCAGAAAGAAGAGAATGATCAAATGGAGTCAAATGCCTTAGAGTAGTCTAATGAAGCGAGAATAGCTGCCATGCGTTTGTCGTGGTGTTATGCGTTTTATGAAATCACGATTGACGTAATGGGTATAACAGATAGGTTACAATCTGATAGTGAACTATTCTTTCTAGAATTTTGGAAAGAACAAAGGCGATGATTGGCTTGATGTCAAAAACACTGTTGCACAATATATAAAAAAATCAGATCATGGCCTATATCAGTTATCTCTTAATATACCTAAAACCAAATATATAGCATACTCTATATATATAAAACTCAAATAAACCTAATTTTAATGATATAACTATTCAAGATAGTAATGCAAAAATTCAATCCACTAGTTCGATAAAATACTTGGATTTAATGATAGATAAAACTTAAGATAGTCGGAACATTCTAGTCATATAACAATAAAATTAGAAAGCTGATATATAATTTCTACTAGCTCAGAAGTATTTTATGTAAAAAAACTATATTAAATGTGTATAATTTTATAGTTGAATCCGTCATACGTAGTGTATAATCGTATGGGATGGTGCATATGATAATGCTCTAAATCTGATTAAAGTGATACAAAAAAACAATTTTAAAAATAATACTAAATAATATACTGATTGTATATCAGTGTATGCGCGGAAGCTATACAACCTTAGGCGAGGGTTGTATAGGGGATATACCATCCTTCGGAGGGGATGTAAAGCCGTCAGTCCCTTGTCTATTAAATGTTAGGCAAGTAAAAGATCCCTACTCTTCTTAAGGGAAGAGGTTCGGCAAAATTCCTGGTTGGGGGTAGCTCGTCTACAGGCGTCGGTGTTAGGCCTCAGTAGCGGAAATAGGCCGACGTTAAATAAATGTATTAAAAAAAGACATTAACTACTCTAGTCATCACTTGTTCAGAGAATATAATTGTCTAAATTTAAAACAGTTATATATATATTAGAATGTTCTATGTTTATTGCGGGAAAGGACACGAAACGGTCACCCATCCAGGTACCAAATGCGTCTAATGTGGCTTTACTATACATGTCAATTACCAATTAACAATTAAAAACATTTTATTAATTTTTTAAGTACAAATCATTTCATTTATTGAATTTGTTCTAAAAGTGATACAAGATATGTACAGAGAGGACATACCCACGCTCGCCCCCAAGTAACTCTGTAACAGACAGCAATTTATAATATGAGTGATATGATTTAAAATTATTGGCATACATGGCAACATGTTATTTTAGCTTTTCCGGCAGCACTCGACGTTATACATCTAATTGCATTATAAACAGTATCAGTATCAACAAGGGTGATAGTGAATATATATATAATAGCAGTTATCATTCCTGAAAGAGACGCTAAGAAAGAAATCATTAATATTTGCAACATTCTGTAAATTAGAAGGTACAGTTGTTATAGCCATTTCCAAAATTCACGATTAGAAGATTGATTTTGTAACGAACTTAAATACATTACGAATATTTTCATGAGCGTTTTTAAGAGTTCAGTATTATTGCACGTCATGTAACAAACGTTGTATCAATTCTTCTTGAAATGCATTCGTAGAAAAAAGTGTACTATCTAGTTCATCCATTTTATACACTTCTTAGAGTAAAAATGCTAAATGAAATCAGATAATCTCTTGAAACCTAATACAATAATTTATTATTTCATCAATAAATAAGGAAATATGGTCTACCTTAACTTACAACAGAACTTTAACGCAATAAAATTTACATTTTAACTCGAAATCTGATATTATGATCAGTTTGGAAGAGAATAAAGTAAAATTTATAATCGTTTTATTACTTATAAACTTCAAGACCCCTGCGTTTATATTGCCACTCCATAGAGATTTAAATTAAATTTCTTATTGGTGCTTCAAATACAATAGATTATACAAGACAATGTAGGTGTTCGAAAATGTTTTATTGCGGCTATTTATCGACTTATTCGACGAAAGTGAATAGGCATTGTAGCTGGATCTGAGGTTTTCTGATGCCGTGGAAAAGGCATTGTACACAAATAAACAATTCGAGCGAACGTTTGAAGTTTTTGGTGTACTTTTGCCTAGTATTTTTTTAATGATATATACGATGTTTCAACAGCTTTTTACATTTATCATTTATTAGCGAGTATTTATATTTGGGTTAAGCTGTTACAATAAGTTTTGTTCCCTCATTTTTACCAATATTTGAAATGAAAATGAGGTTGAGTTTTATAGTTATCGTTAGCATTTTAATGTGAAAACCAAGTCAAATTAAATAGTCTATTGATTTCTTTAATTACCCACATGAGATGTACCTTCCGTTCTTACAAAAGGGTAAGTGTTTGTGAAATACATAGTTACATTGTATCCTGATAAGAAGTATGTACGCCACTCTTTTTGCCTTTTGGTTCTATAGTTATTCTTCTTGTCAGGTTTCTATTTCTTCCGTTTCTGAATCCAGCAGTGTATAAATCATTGCGTTTTTTTATGGTATTTTTTTTTACTTTTTGTTTTTAGCATACTAGATCTTTGGTTTGTTCATGATTCAACTTCAAAATTGTTTGAAATCACCTTAAAACTTCAATTCCCAAGTAAAAAATAAAGAAGTTATTGGGATGTTGCCGTTTCAAATAAAACACACAGTATATTTGCACCCTGGTTGTCTCACTCAACACTTAAACTACTTAACACGGAGCTCTGAGATGCATGGGAACAGTTAAACGTTCTAAATAAAATTGCAAAAAATAGTCAAAAATTGAAAAGAACTGTTTCTCTCGGTCTTCTTAAAACCTTTTAAAATGTTAAAATTTTACCTATACCTTACATTTCTCGATTTCGGTAACAGAATTTTACAAAGGTGCAAATTTTTGTAAATAATTACGTTTTGATTTTAAAGATAAAAATAACATTTTTTCCTGGGCTTCTTTGGAATTTATACATTTTCTTGAAGAGTGTTACCTTCTTTCCCTTATTATTTATTTTTGAGAAAGAATTGAGGCAACATATGCGGACGACTAGCTGGTTTAAGTCGGAGCAGAGAACCGTGGATCCAGAGTATTCGTAAGAGTGGAGAAACTATATCTACTATAGATCAGACTGAAATTGTTGGTAAGAGAAATAAAAAGATAGTTTAAAATGAATGTTAAAATATATTACATGAATAATAGGTAAATCAGTTTATAAAGACTAATTGAAATTTAAAATATATATATATATATATATATATATATATATATATATATATATGTATAAGACTAGCAGGTTGGCCACTGTCATTTGTCTGCTCCATGACCTATGGCATACTGAGGAGAACTAACAAGTTCGAAACCGGTCTATGTCTGGTCAGGGAGTTGACAAATGACATTGGCTACCAATTTTTCATGATTTGTAAGGTGTAATTCAATGCAGGTCGGGGTATTTGCCCGCTGAGTAGTTGTTTCCTGCAAATCATGTACAATAACAATATATATGTATATAAAGTCTAAAGTTTCCTTGGCAATTTACGTCTCTTAATGAAATGGTGTGAAAATCGTAGGAAAATTAACCGACTAGGTGGTTTATGAAAAGTTAACGAAATTTTATCTATATGAAAGATAAGCTTTGCAAAAGCTATGTAGGAATAAATAAGCTATGCAGAAACTTATACAGAAATGTATAAGTATATATGTGCATAAACATATAAGAACATATAAATATATAAAGGCATATATAAGCATATAAGAATATAAGTATATAAATATCTAATAATTTAAATATCTAAGCTGATTTCATAAACTATAAATTGCCAAAAAATGAAAAAGAAAGAAAAAACATTTAGCACACATAGTATTTTAACTACTTATTAAATTAAAAAGAATGGACCTTGAATTAAAATTTATTTTAAAAATCATTGAAATTACATCAAAGACAAAAGTTGAAGATTACTTATATTTTAAATGAGTAATAAATGAAATTTACCTGGATGTTATTGTTAACGCGGATATAAAAATGTAATGTCCACAATTTATATACGGTCGAATCAGTACAAAGGCTGCAAGCAAATGATTTCCTGTTGAGTTTTACCGATAAGGTAAATTTTTTCTGTCCTATTTACTGCAAAATAATGCTACCAAATAAACTTGAGAAATCTAATTCCCTAATTAAATTGAAAGCTATAAAATACGGAAATAGTACAGGTATGGCGATCTGTCAATGGTTGAGTTAAGCGCAACAACTTGCAGGTCGCAAATTCTACAATTTCCTTTACTCACAACTAAAATAGTGGCATATGATCGATAAAAGGAATCTATAATAAAAGTTTCTATTACGTCCATACCACAGCTGATTTGTAATTTCTATTTTGTACATAACCAACAATATGAACAGCTGTAAATAAATACTAAAACGTAATGTGACTATTGTGAGAACTCAGTAAATATATTACATCTTATAGGATATACTATATATATCTAGTAAATAAAAATATATAAATTGAAATATAGGTATCTGATGTAAATAAATGTTTTGTAGACAATTGTTTCCTGGAATAATGCTGTATAGAACGGAAATACATAATAGTGTAGAAAAACATGACTGAGTTCCTAAGATATAAAAATATGTACATAATATAGTGTGAAATGATATTAGTTGAAAACAGTTTCACTTACAAAAACTGAATCAAAATATTACACAGATCGTGCTAAATATAAACAAAATATTAGTTTTTATATAAAACTGTTAAATGGACATAGGCCATGCAACAAGAGAACAATAATTTGCTTAAGAACACCTTATTTTGCTATATAAATTATTTAGGTCTTTTTTATTACAAATAAAATAAAGCCATTTTATATTACTCGAACAATAAATAGGTACTTTGTGACCTTAGAACAGTGCTTTATAACACAGTCGTACATAGAATATTTTTATGGAATTTGTCCCATGAAAATAATTTTTACTTTATTTCCTTAAGAAGTTTTCCCATCAAATTTAAGTGCATATTTTACTGAATATCGTTTACTTAATTAGCTGTTTGGAGTCTCGATAATTGAACATTTTGTAATAATTGTTATTACCTCATAAAGTAAATTTATAAATAAATAATAAATAAAGAACTCAAGTTACGACATCGAAATAAGAACTTTTATAAATGAGCCACATAATAACAACATTAAATCGCTAATTTTTCTCTGATAATTATTGTAATGATGGAGTTATACTATAGAGAGATACAAATTTAAGAAATATAAGGAAATATTTTAGGTTGTTTATAGTCTCTTCCTAAATAATTTGTAACTTATTTAGCTTTTCAACAGCGCACAGCGTTTGTACCTGATGGTGTGACAAATGATTTTTTTTTTCATGAATTGAAAATGAAATGACCTCCATCCTCCTGCAATGCATCAGAAATTGGTTCCCACTTAATTACTTATAGTACTCGATCACATTTGTGAAATTGAAAGTGGGAAGAACATTTGATAGTTGCGTAATATTCTCTGAAGATGGCTGATGATTTTGAAACAAATTCCATACATGTTCAATGGTATTCAAGACAGAAGAGTTGAAAAGTGACAGAAGAGTTCCGTGATCAATGAGTTCCAAGGATATCGACTGCTAGCTGACCCCGATGGGGGCGAGTATTGTTATCAGAATAAAAATTTCACCAATAGCAGCTCTAAAAGTCGTTTCTTATTCGATGTATTTTTTTCAATTGAAGACTAGCCTGTATATTGGTTAAATTAATTCATAAGCAACCTCATCCACTGCATTTCCTAAAAAATTGAATTTTAAACGGTAAATCAGAAATAATAATAACGCACCATGCATTTTGATGAGGAGTGTAAAGAAGAAGGTTTTGGATTTCGTTTGGAAGGTAACAATATGTTTATTGCGATCTCTGAGAGAAAAGAGTACATGTTAGGTGATTCTATTCTAGTTCTCTGTCTTGTCTAACAATCACCTCCTTCTTTTGGTTCAATGTCAAATTTGAATCGTGAGAAAGACGGGTTTCGCCAGAAGTTATTTTCGTACGCTTTAAACTTCAGATCAAAATTGATTCCTACTTTGAAAAATTTACAATCTTTCCTGATATTGTCATACTTAGTTGGGAATCTCACCGGGCTATTATCATTGTTCTCTAGTTTTGGTTTCCTCCTGATGCAATATTTGATGCCGTCTTCAGTTACTCTAGAAACGAAAAGCCAAGCTTTTTTGCCTGTTCTTTTTGACTTGCCAGAGAAAACGTCCTCCTCGCTGTCAATGTCAGCATAGCCTTCTGCTGCTATTCCGCATTGTGGTCTCGAACGAGTGGTTCACCGAGGTTTAACAGTTTGGTTGGGAATACCAAAAATTTAAGTTGTTGAATGATTGGTTGTATTGTTGTCGGAGTAATTAGATTAGCTGGAATTTTGCTGTTGGCTTTGTTTATAGTAGTGACTTTGTCTACTATGGGCGATTGTATCTTCTAATGGTGTTTGTTTCCTCAAATTCTTGAATTAATTTCCGAGGAAACTGATTTTATTGGCTGAACCTATACAGTATAATTGTGTTTATGGAAATACTTCTGTTTTTTGTCTTCGAGTTGAGTTGCCTTAGATGTTAATTGACAGATATTACAGCACTATTTATCTTTCTGCTCTTTTAAAAAATATTGAATGTCTAGTTGATCCAGTATTTACAGATGTTACACTGTATTTTATAAGCGTTGGTTCTTATCTATAAGTATAAGAACACACATACAGAAGACTTGGACTCTACAAACATTCTTTTCACATTCACTAATCTGTTGCTGCATCAACATCTTCAGTGACGACAAACAGATGAATAGTCTGTTCATTACCACTTCTTCCTCCTTTCAGATATACAGGACAAATCTAACCTGAGGCACCTGTGACAGATATTCATTCCACAATATATAAACTTCTACTCTCTACTTGGACGAAACTTTGCAATGTTTTGGCAATAATTAATGTCTGTTAGGACAATGGAATATTGAATGCACAGTTCAAATATCAGGATAAAATATCAGTTTGTTTATTCGTAAATGATTAAAATGTAACATTTAACTCCTAATTTAATTAAACTTGTAAATAATAATTGTAGTATCAAATAAAGCATAGCTAACTACGATTTATGAATCAAGATCTACCCATCATGCTTGATATATGGAAAAGTAACTGGTATAATATTCTTGGAACTTAAGAGAGCTTTTGAAACCGTAGATCGAGATAGATCGTTAGGTAAATTGAAAGGATATGGGCTTGAAGGAGTGTTTAAGTAACTATTTGAGTGGTAGAATGCAAAAAGTAAAGCATGATGTGTATGTATCTAGTACAAAGAGTATAACTGAGTCTTAAAAACGACCGGTCGTTTTTAAGACTCTTTGATAATGGTCGTAAAGCCGAAACATATGCCAGAGAAATCTGAACAAAACTAATGAAACAATAAACTAAGTGCGTATTGTAACTATTCTTTTGAATATTTATAATTATTCTATTAAATGTAGGAATACCGCAAAGAAGTATTTTAGATCCGCTTTAATTTATTTTATATATTAACGACGTTGCAACTCTGTTTAATAACTGCAGTTATCACTTATTTGCAGATGATGCAGTTATTTATATAACAGAGGAAAATAGTGCGTTATTGATGAGTCTAATGAATGAAGTCTTGTAAGAAGTGAGTGACTGGTTAGAAATAAATAAATTGAAGCTAAATGTGTCTAAATCAAAAGGTGTGATTTAAAAAAAAAAGAAATTTAAAGATGAATTAGGACAGGAGGCATTAGAATTTAGAGTTTGTGTTCAAACAATTCAGGTTGTTTATGAAATTAAATAGTTAAGCGTAATCATAGATGATAAACTTAAATTTAGTGGTCATATTAATTATGTGTGTAAAAAAATTGGTGTATTAAAAAGAGTCAACTAGTACCTGTCTAGTAGAATGCCGTTAACTGCAAAGAGACTATATGTAGTTGATGATAAGTGTATCTTACCCTCTCCCTGGTTAATGCTTCTTCTGTTCTGTTGATGATCCTCTGGGCAGCAGGTGTTTCTAGGTGGTATTTAATCTTGACGAATGTTGGTGTGACCTTCTTGTCTCTACAGCGTCGTAGGAACGCTAACGATGAAAGTAACTTATTCTTCTTACTCCTTGAGCAAGGAGCAGCCATGGGATCACCACTTTCACCTGTGATAGCCAACCTATTCATGGAAGCTTTTGAAGAGCATACGCTGCAGTGAGAATAAACCAAAATGCTGGCTACGCTACGTAGACGATACTTTCATTATATGGCCACATGAAGAATCATCTTTATCTGTTTTCTTCGACCATTTGAATAAACAGCATCCAAGTATCAAATTTACAATGGAGACCGAGCAAGATGGAGCTTTACCTTTCTTAGATGTATTAGTGAAAAGGTCACATAATGGCAAGCTGGCCCATGGTATCTACAGAAAGAAAACGCACACCGATCGTTACCTACATGCGACATCTCGCCACCATCCACAACAGAAGAGAGCGTTAATTAGAACCTTGGTCGACAGAGCCAACACAATATGCGACGACGAGAACAAACCCGAGGAACTACAGAATGTCCAACAAGCTTTAGAGAAGAACGGATACAGTCAAAGCAATATACAACGAGTAGTAAATAACCAGAGGAGAACTACAGAAGAAGAACAGCAACAACCAACAACGTATGTATGCCTACCTTACGTCGAGGGAGTCACAGATAGGCTGAAGAAGATTTTATTCAAAAAGAAAGTAGGTGTACGGTTTCGAACAGTGAAGAAAATACAGCAAATGCTTCCCTCAATCAAAGATCCTGTCCCCAAACTGTTATCAAAAGGTGTTTACCAGTAGAAGTGCACATGTGGTAAGAGCTACATCGGACAAACAGGACGGAGTATTCAGTGCAGAATCAAAGAACACCAGAGAAATACCAAATTTGGATACACGGATAGGTCGGCGATAGCAGAACATGTCCATAATAACGAGAACCATAAAATCGACTACGAGGATGTCAATATATTAAACAGGAATACGCGCTATTATCCGCGAATCATTAGGGAATCACTGGAAATTATGAAAAACGTGAACAACTTTAACAGAGAGGATGGGTATCGACTTAGTAACACGTGGAGACTGGTATTGCCAAGTACCAGCACCGTAGTAAGTCACGGTCAACCAAACACGACGAATGAGCAGCGAAGCAAACCAAGCGCGACCAATGACCAGCGAAGCGAAGCGGCGCCTAGGTATATAACGAGGAGTGTAACACAACAGATTCAGTCTTTAGAATCCTTCTGAAGAAGCTGACAGGATGATCAGCGAAATGCCAAGTCAAGTTCGACGACCACGGTAAGACCCGGAAGAATCTATTTCATTAGTACCTGTCTGCCACAAGCAGAAAATTGGTATATAATACTATTATATTAACTCATTTTAATTATTGTACCACTGTTCTGTATCCTGCAATCGATGGTGACTTGGATCGTATACAAAAGTTGCAAAATAGGGCCATGAGGGTTATATTGAGAAGCAGTACTCATACTAGAGTGAAATATATGCTTTTAGGCAGGATGAATGTACGAAATTATGTTGCATTCGATGTACATAAAATAAGAATGAAAGTACTACCTCCTTATTTGCAAGACAATGTGCAAATATTTGATGATTTACATGATTATAACACAAGAAGTAGAAAAAACTTTATCATGTAACGTGTAAATACAACCTCCGCCCAAAGATCAATCTTCGCCAAAGGGTTAAACACATACAATAACCTCAGTAACAAAGCTAAAGAGGGTCATAACATAACTTCTTTCAAAAGAATAATTAAAAATATGTACATACAATAGAGTAATGAAAAACTGTGTTAGTTGTTTTAAGTGTAAATTAGAATATATAAATTTATATTATTTTTTCTCTTCTTTCTCTTTTGGTAGTATTTTGTAAAATGTATTGTATAGCAAAGTGCTAAATAAAGGATTATTATTAGAAGAAGCTAAAACAAGAAGTGTCATAATATAATCGGAGAAACTATAGAGTCGAGTCGCTTACTGGCTGACCAAACATTAAAGTTTGATTTATGACTACCATTCGAAAGCTCATAAAGCAAAATATACCTATGGGAATAGTGTTTTAATTTTTGTTTCCAAAACGACAAAAGCACCTTGACATATTTTAACCGAATTAACACTATATATGCACTATTGGCTATGCAGTGTATTATTCATGATTAAAAAAACATTAAAATTTACAGGCTATAAGTAATTTAAACATGTTTTGAGTGAAATATTAAAAGCTATTGTTATGTAACCATTAAAATTGTTGGAATCAATTGATATATTACTGTGCCAATACAATTTATTTTACAAGTGCGGTGAAAACACATTTCCCATTTTTTACCATTAGTTACCATCAAATATATTCAAAGGTTTCAGATCCATGTAATAGAAATTTAATTTGATTTTTCTGTTATATTTATTTGAATCCAATCACGATCTAGATATGCAAAAGCATTCTTATCTATACTCTCAGCTTCTGTTTCCTCGGTATAAAAATAAGATAACGAATAAGTATTGCTTGTAATTTTTAGGAGATCATTGCAAATTATATTATATAACAATCAAAGTAAAACAACGAGCCTAACAGAAATATTTATCCTATGTGGCATTTATTTCGAAAATTTTATATTCAACAAAAAGGGAGAAAAATGTGGTTCAAAAAATAAATTATTTAAAGAAAACGTACCAATTCCATTTGCGGTAAAAATTTGAATATATTGACTCCACTGTCCAAAATAATTGATTGATTATGAACAACCATATTATTTAATATACAGGTTGTCCATTTTATCAGGGTCCTCGAGAATATTTCACTTAATATCGGTCGTACAAAAAAAAATATTTTTATGAAAATTGTGCCGATTTATATAACCTACAAAATGGTTTAAGACATTTGAAATCCATGGCCTAATTTAAGAGTTATGGCGGAAAATATCGAAAACGCGGAAAACGTCTAGGCCAAATATCTCCGTTATTTGAAGAGATCGAGAAAAACAGGCGGGAAATGGCGCAATTAAATAGAGTATTTTCCTCCCTTTTCAATGATATATCACATGCCATTTATTTTATTTATGATACTACGTTGGTAATTATAAAAACATTTCTTAAAACCAATATTTTTTTTCAACAAGCATTACACTTGCCGTGGAGAAGTATGACTAATTAAAACGATAAAATAATTCAACAAGTTGTTCAAATCTTTGCTTTAATAAAACGTTAACACAATTAAGAAGAATAAAGTAAATTCAGGTAACAAAAACAAATTAATAATAAAAAGAATATAGCACATAGAACATTAATATTTATCTAATCCTCAAAACAATTTTTAAGATATCATATCAACTGTTCAAAGTGTCCACCGCAATTTCTTATGCACAATCGAGAGCGGCGAGACACTGCATTTAAAACATTACTCAGAATTTGGGGGTAACTGTAATACATGCCTGTTGAAGTCGAGCTTTTAGGTCCTCTACATTTTGCGGTGTCGTCGAAAACACCTTATCTTTAATATACCCCATAGAAAAAAATCCATTGGGGTTATTGTGAACGATCCATGCTTTTGATGGAAGTCTGAAGGACGTATTTTCTGTTCGAAAAACTTAGAAAAATTAAAAAAAAATAGGAAAAAGAAAAAATTAATTTTCTTTTTCCTCAACCTTTTCTAAATACTAAATAAAAATATTACGTTCACAAAATTTTTAGGGTTCAAAGTGACTGTTTCAGACGGAGATTAATGGATAAATCATACTTACTGTCGTTTATGCTTAACTGCGGCTCTGATGGTATCAATTGGAAGACGTCGTAACACTATAAATCTAACACTGTCTGTTTAACACTCTATTAAAATTAAATCTGAAAGGGAAATTTTGTTAGAAAACACAAGTAAAAGACAATATAAAGTTCAAAAGATGTATATTAAATCTTTAAAAAAATTTATGTTTTTACAACAACTTCTTCAGAGAAAATGTTAACAAACAATGGTCTGACCCGTGTACAACACATGGTGAGGAACGGGACGATTCATACGGTACCAACTACCATCCAATATGCAGTTTGAAAAGCTAACGATGCACAAAAAGATTCAAGGAACAGTTCATGTAACTGAAATTTTGGTGGGCTTATGCTTGCCTGTCTTATAAACGTATTTTATTAATTCACATAAATTTTGGTCGCTCCTCGGAGCTTAAAATTGCTTGAAGCGTATCTACTTCGTTTGTATTATGCAATAACAAATTTTACGTTCAGGCAAGGCAGATCCCATGCACGTGTGAGTACATGGTAATAATACTTTTTTGACTCCGAATCACTGAGGAACCAGTTTAGGGCAAACCCCGTCAAAATACATCATTTCCCCGTCAAAATCGACTGTTAGGAAATGATGGGGGTCCCATGTCGCTAAGGGCTATTTTCGCTATAACTTCCGATATACTTTGAATAGTCGTTGGACTAACTTGTCCTCATATTCAATACCTCGTAAGAGTTGCAGTGCTTGACAACGTGGATTCGTAAAAGGGTTTTTAATCTTGGAAATTTGGAAGTTCAAGTCCAATTTTAGTATACTTTCTAAAATTGGGTGGTCGGGGCGACATTACGTCCCTGTGCAGCGACATTTACTACACTTACCAAATTAACGCTCCTCGAAGAGTTAGCGAAAATTTGGCATAAAAAACGCTCCGAAGAGCAAAAATATATTTCCAAGAATTAAAAACCTCCTCCACGGCGTTTTTACGTGAAGCACGCTTTTCTTACGAAATATTTCCTAAGTCGGATTTTGTTACAACGTCGAAAAGTATATCGGGGTTATAGCGTTCTTTAACACTCCCCTCCTTTCCGTGAATCTTTTTGTGTAACGTTTGGTAAATTGTTTGTTTGAAAATAAAATGGATCATTGGATGTAGTCTCCCATGTGTTGTATTCGGTTATCGTTCAGACCGGCCTATCTGAACAAAACATAGATGCAAATCTAAAATGGTGATAAATTTTTGAACATATATCGATGCATAGCATTCGATTGAATAATTGAACATTGTATATGAAAAAGGCATAAAAAAAAAGAAAAAGAAAAAATCGAGAATCCTCGGATTCTCGATGACACAACACAAACACTTTCGACGCACTTATCTTTCTTAGTGTTCTTCCACTAATGCGGGCTTGCGTCTGCTCCTCCTCGTGTCTATGCCTCGTCGATCACCTTCGGTGTCGAACTGCCTTCTGGAACAGCTTAGGTGGTCCTCGGACTGCTTGGCTCCAGCTATACATTGGTTCTGCTCGGTTTATATGAAACAATAAAACAAAATTTTAGTAAAATGTTTGTTGACATCCCGTCTGGGGATCTGCGACCGATAACATATCGTCGTCTTTGAGAATAGGAACACTGAATTTTGTTGACTTATATTGGTTGAAATGGTTTCCGAGTAGTTAAAAATTCTCTTCTTGGGAGAAATCTGCGACCGATATCACATCGTCGTCTTTGAGAATAGGAACATTGAATTTTGTTGACTTATATTGATTGAAATAGTTTTTATTAAAATCTCTTCTTGTGAGAAATCTGCGACAGAATCTGCATCCGTCGGATCGTTGCATCTGCCCCTCCAGCAGACGTGGCGGCATCTCGCCCTTGAGTTGCTAGACTCGTCTGAATCGCGCTCTTGCGTCAGAGTCGTCGTCTTTCCATGCCGTGCCAATGGAACATTTGTTTGGACCCTTTGGGTCGGACTCTGCTTACAGATGTATATGTTTTAAACATATGAGGACTTAGAAAAATTATAAAAAATACCAACTCTGCCGGACACGGTCAGAGTTGCTGCAGTGAATTTGGAAGATTTGTATGGACGATACAATATCCTCAATGAAAATGACTTGTAAAAAATGCATAAAAAATACCAACTTTTGCCTGACACGACAAGAAGTTGGTATGGAAATTTTGATATAAAATAAACCTAGCACTAAGTTAAAACTTAGCCTAGGTTGAAAAATATTATAAAAATATAATTGAATCTCCAGAACTTGATTCTGAATCAGAAGTGGAAGCATTTCGTGGCGGTGCATGAATTTGTACAACCGTTTGCTCCGGCGGTGGAGGTTCTGTGGAATCGTCTGAGAACGGGGAATCATTTCCATCGAGTGATGTTCCGCCTGGACTAGCATTTTCTTCATCGGAAGATTCGATTTCCAAGTTGTGCTCCTCTGGCGGGGCTGGTCTCAAATCATCGACATGTACTCTTGTCGTTACATTTCCCTTTTGCACGAGATACACCTCGTCTGAAAACTTCTTCAGAATTCTGGTCGGGCCTGACCAAGACGGCGTGAAGGTATGTACCTTCTTTTTTCTCTTACTCATGACTCTGTCTCCTACTTTGTAAACGATCGGAGTGACGGCCTCTTTCGGCGCATATTTCTGTTTGTAATTTTGTTGGGCCTTACGGGCTTCCTTGATTCGCTCGTATCGTGGAAGCGTTTGTTGCTTGGCTCTTTCTTGCCTCCAGGCATACAAATCCCATTCGCCTCTTTCGGCTGGATCATATCCTAACACGATCATGCTAGGTGTTTGATTTGTAGCGGCGTTCCTACGATTTCTTAATATGTATGTCATTTGATGCACGTAGCGATCCCAAGTGTCGTTTGGCTTTTTGAATAAAAGAGTCTTTAAAATTTTCTTGCATTCCTGAACCCGTCGTTCCACGGGGTTGGACTGTTGGTGATATGCCGGAATTAAATATCGTTCGATACCATTCCTTTCGCAAAATGTGATGTACCATTCGGAATTGAAATGACCACCGTTGTCTGATATTATGACTCGAGGGACTCCGAATCTTGCTACTATTTCTTCGTCGATATATTTGGCTATCGTTCTGCCGTCGACCTGAATGTATGCCTTTGCCTCTATCCATTTACTGAAAACGTCTTCGACGATAATCATATATCTGTTTTCGGCGTCTTTAGTCCTCTGCAGCGGGCCAATTACGTCGACGCTCAAGGTTTCAAATGCATTTTGTGGTGCATGACTTCTAAGTGGAGCATTGGGTTGGGCTTGTCTTGTTTTTACAGACTGGCATATCAGACAGTCGTTTATGTATCTGCCTACGATCCTGGCCATATTATTGAAATAGTAGCGTTTCGCTATTTTCCTGAGAGTCTCGTCTCTTCCTGGATGACATGCTTCATCTCGGTCATGATAATGGTAAATCAATTCCTTTATTTTCCTCTTTGGAACTATTAATTTAAAATTTCTATCGCAATCTTTAAAAAGTACATCGTCTTGGACGTGAAAATTTTGCATAAAAATAAGATCCGCATCGGAACGTTGTTCCTGTTGAAATAGATCATTCCAACGGCGGATCTTGTCTTGAATATCTCTTGAACTCAATTGAGCCTGTACGATATCTTCGTATATTTCTGAGTGCGTTAAAACAGAAATACGTTCTGGACACTTATAATTTGGTAGGAACATTCTTTCCTCTTCATCGTCTGCCTCGACATACTGATTTTGTGGGTTACGACTTAGAAAATCTGCTAATAAATTTTCCTTTCCTGGACAGTGTTCAATTTTGAATGCATATTCTTGCAATAGTAATGACCATCGAGTAAATTTTGTTTTGTCGTCCTTATGTTTATTTAACCAAAGTAACGCCCTGTTGTCCGTCTTCACCAAGAACGGTTTGTCTGCTAAGTACATCTTATACTTTTTAATATAGTTCACCACCGCCAAGCATTCTAGCTCGTTTATGTGGTAACGTCTCTCCGCTGGAGATAACGTGTTGCTTGCATACGAAATTATATATTTTTCGCCGTTGTCGCCCAATTGATATAATACGGCCGAAAGGCCTTGGAGGGATGCATCTGTTTGCAAAATGAATTGACGTGAAAAATCCGGCCGATGGAGTTCCAGCGGTCCGGATAATAATTCTTTTAACTTTCTAAACGCTTCATCGCATGTATGGTTCCAGTGAAAACGATTTTCCTTCGAAAGAAGTTTCGTTAGTGGCTTCGTGATCATCGCCACATTTGGTAGATATTCTCTTACCCAGTTGCAAAGTCCTAGGAAACTTTGTAGCTGCTTTTTAGTAGCTGGAACGGGATAATTTTGAATTTGTAAGACATGTTTTTCTAATGGTTGGGAAGTATCAGTTCTAATTGTATGGCCTAAATATTGAATTTCATTCGTCGCTATTACACACTTTTCCGGTGACACTTTCAGATTGTGTAGACGTAGTCTTTCAAAGACTAATCTCAAGTGGGACATATGCTCCTTCACGTTTACGCTGTAAACGATTATATCATCTAAATACACTTTACAGAAATGGTGCAGGTAACCCGTTAAAACGTCCTTTGCCATGAATTTCTGAAAGGTACAGGGAGCTGTCTTGAGTCCGAAAGGCATGACATTGAATCTGTAAGCTGCCCCATCAGGAGTGGTAAAAGTCGAAAAATCTTTTGATGCTTCATCTAGTGGTATTTGCCAATATCCACTTTTTAAATCCAACACAGAAAAAATCTTCGAATTTCCTAAATCTTTAATACTTTCGTGTATTTTGGGTAAGACGGAAGCCTCGTCTTCGGTCATTTCATTCAAATGGCGATAGTCGATGCAAAATCGTGGTTTCTTGTCGGAGCGTTTTATTATCACTGGTGGTGAACTATATTGGGCAGTGCTAGGTTCGATGACGCCAGCTTTTAACATCTCTTCGATTTGGTCGTACATGATTTTCTTAGTACTCGGAGACATCGGATATGGTCTGATATTAAATGGTTTCGTGTCTTTTACTGTAATTTTGTGTTTCACAGTCACTGTGGTTGCTTGAGTCGGTTCCGCAGTGAACAGATCGACAAATTCTTCGAACAGCGGCCGTAGAAATTTGTCTTTAATAACAAGCTCTTCAGGAAGCTTTGCCTGCTGTCTCTCCCTCTGAGAAGCTTGATTCCAGAAGACGGTAATACGCTCTTCCGTGCCGGCATATAGGCATTTTCGGCCATAATCATATGCGACATTGTTCATATATAAGAATGGTGATCCTAATATTA
Organism: Leptura quadrifasciata; assembly: GCA_963675555.1. Lineage (NCBI taxonomy): Eukaryota > Metazoa > Arthropoda > Insecta > Coleoptera > Cerambycidae > Leptura > Leptura quadrifasciata. The sequence goes on from OY776678.1 coordinate 122,949,080, forward strand.
TCGTTTCGTTCAAATTTTCGATTACTTGAAAATCAATTTCAAAAGAGGTGCCTGAAATTATTACTTGTAATTTTGTCGTGCCAAGAGAGTCCACCATTCGATCTCCGCACGCCATAGCAAATGATCGACGTGTCGTGAGATTTTTAAAATTATCCAACATCCTCGGATGGATAACGTTTCGCGTCGAGCCTGAATCGATCAGTGCGTCGACCGCATGTTCATTAATTTGAACTTTTATACGAGGCAAAGGGAACGCTTCGCTCATATAATTTATTGACTCTCTTGTCTTGTGCAGAGGAGCGTCGTAGTGGTCATGAGTATCGGAAAAAATTACTGGACATTGCTGCCGCCTTGGTTCGGCCGTTGTGCCGGGGATCTTGCAGATGGACCCTGGCCTGGGTCTCTGGCCCCTCGAAAGTTTCCCGGTCTCCTGTTGAGATGCGGGTTATTCGGGCATTGGCTATGGAAGTGCCACTGTACTGTGTCTGTACAGTATCGGCACGGGGTTGCCGGTCGGTCGGGTACTCGGAATTTCCCCGATCCGCCATTAAAATTGGTTTGCCTGCGGTCAGGATTCACTGATCCGCTCGTAGAATTAGGCATAAAAAAAGGACGACCAGGCGCTCTGCCTGGACCGTCCTGTCGAGATACGTCCTCTCGGAAATGCACCCTCGGTGCTGTCGGAGTTGGGCTTCCATTGCTCCTTATACTTGAATTTTGTCGACTGATGTGTCCCGGCTCTTGATAGTAAGACGCGCGGGACAGACGTTGATCGATAAGTTGGATTAGCGACGTCTGTTCGTCAGCTGAATCCCGCTCGACGTTAGTAGCCGCTGCTATTAACATCTCGGTGGTTGAAATTAGGTTGCTTCTCAAGCGTGACCTAATTTCTGGACGCAGTTGGTCCATGATGACCCGAGCTCTGATGGCTTCGGATTTAAAGGGATCAATACGATCGAAAAGACAGGTTTTCCTTGTGATAAACACTGCCGTGTCGTCTAAAGACGTTTGCTTGACGGCATACAGTTGAGCAATAGCTCGTGACTGTATGTCGGGAGAATTAAATCTCGTAAGGAATCTTTCCTTGAATAAGGCATACGAAGTAGTCAACGTCCTAAATTGTTCGGACCATCGTTGAGCTTCGCCCTTGAGTTGGCCGGTTACGTTATGGAGGCGATCATAGTCGTGGCTTATGCGAGCTCTGTCGAAATATTCCTCCATAATTTTCAGAAAAGCTTCTGGATCTTCATGATCAAGCCCATGGAACGTCACGTTCGGACATCTTTGTCTCTCATGGGGCGTACAGGTCGACACGTTCTGTATCGCCTGCACGAAACCCTCTGCCATTTTCAGAAACATACTTTCCATCGAAGCAGTTTGTGGCTGTGAAGCTGATAAATTAACATTATTTCCCTCTGGAAACAGTCGCTGTGGTTCTATCCCTCTAGAACCGTCGTCGACGAGCGGTGCGGTGACTCGCTCATAAAATTCTCTTGGGGTCGACCCCTCGGAGTCTTCCGCCATGAATGAGAAAGGATTTGTTGGGTTTGGGGACGGCATGGTCCCTGTTCGGGCGCCATGTGAACGATCCATGCTTTTGATGGAAGTCTGAAGGACGTATTTTCTGTTCGAAAAACTTAGAAAAATTAAAAAAAAATAGGAAAAAGAAAAAATTAATTTTCTTTTTCCTCAACCTTTTCTAAATACTAAATAAAAATATTACGTTCACAAAATTTTTAGGGTTCAAAGTGACTGTTTCAGACGGAGATTAATGGATAAATCATACTTACTGTCGTTTATGCTTAACTGCGGCTCTGATGGTATCAATTGGAAGACGTCGTAACACTATAAATCTAACACTGTCTGTTTAACACTCTATTAAAATTAAATCTGAAAGGGAAATTTTGTTAGAAAACACAAGTAAAAGACAATATAAAGTTCAAAAAATGTATATTAAATCTTTAAAAAAATTTATGTTTTTACAACAACTTCTTCAGAGAAAATGTTAACAAACAATGGTCTGACCCGTGTACAACACATGGTGAGGAACGGGACGATTCATACGGTACCAACTACCATCCAATATGCAGTTTGAAAAGCTAACGATGCACAAAAAGATTCAAGGAACAGTTCATGTAACTGAAATTTTGGTGGGCTTATGCTTGCCTGTCTTATAAACGTATTTTATTAATTCACATAAATTTTGGTCGCTCCTCGGAGCTTAAAATTGCTTGAAGCGTATCTACTTCGTTTGTATTATGCAATAACAAATTTTACGTTCAGGCAAGGCAGATCCCATGCACGTGTGAGTACATGGTAATAATACTTTTTTGACTCCGAATCACTGAGGAACCGGTTTAGGGCAAACCCCGTCAAAATACATCATTTCCCCGTCAAAATCGACTGTTAGGAAATGATGGGGGTCCCATGTCGCTAAGGGCTATTTTCGCTATAACTTCCGATATACTTTGAATAGTCGTTGGACTAACTTGTCCTCATATTCAATACCTCGTAAGAGTTGCAGTGCTTGACAACGTGGATTCGTAAAAGGGTTTTTAATCTTGGAAATTTGGAAGTTCAAGTCCAATTTTAGTATACTTTCTAAAATTGGGTGGTCGGGGCGACATTACGTCCCTGTGCAGCGACATTTACTACACTTACCAAATTAACGCTCCTCGAAGAGTTAGCGAAAATTTGGCATAAAAAACGCTCCGAAGAGCAAAAATATATTTCCAAGAATTAAAAACCTCCTCCACGGCGTTTTTACGTGAAGCACGCTTTTCTTACGAAATATTTCCTAAGTCGGATTTTGTTACAACGTCGAAAAGTATATCGGGGTTATAGCGTTCTTTAACATTATATCTGCAGAACGAGGGGGCCATCGAATAAATCCGTTGGTACCTATCCAATGTTGAGGCAAAATTTCGTCCAAATATTGAAAGTTGTGTCAATTCTCTAAAGGTAGGTCATCTAAGAATTCATTAAATTCATTTCTCAAAAAGTTTAGGTACCTTTGACCACTGAGGTGACCATCATAAAAATAAGAACCTATTATATTGGTGCCTAAAATACCTATCCACACGTTTATTGAAAAACGATTTTGAAACCCAGTCGGTCTATGCTAGTGTGTATTTTCAGAAGTCCATTTGTAATGAATATTGTGATTAAAAAATCCATTATTGGAAAAATTTGCCTCGTCGGACCAAAGTATTTTACTACATATTAATGGATCGGCACGCTTCTTTTCCAACAGCCACCTCCTTGGTTTGTCCCCTGCTTGTAAATTGTGAACTTTTTCGACATTAAAATTTTTCTAGCACTTGCTTTATTTATATGGCAAGCAATTTGAATTTCTCTTAATGATGTTTCCAAATTTTCTGTATTTTTATTTCTTACATAATTAATAACTCGGTTTACCTTATTTACATTATCAGTAATACTGTTCAACCTTGTCTTCTTCTTTAAAAATGAATCATTATTTTTCAGTTTCGTAGCTAATTATCTGAACAGAGTTTTATTCGTCTGTAGTGCTTGCGAAAATCTGTTTCTATATTCTACTTAATCTAATCCAGAATTAAAATTGCATTGGCAATATGTAACGAACATATTATAACGATCAATGTGGGTGAAAATCATTTTTGAAAATTCTAAATTCTTAAACGAGTGTGATTGAGTGAGAGTTTAAGTATTAACTGAGATAATCTGTCAAAAAATTAAATTGTCAAGTTTATTCATAGCCAACTATTTTAAAATAATTGAAATAATATTGAAATCATGAAATACAAACAAATGGATATTATACTTAAATTAATTGCTAAAGACATTTTAACTTTCTGAGCAAGGAGTGACGCTTTTATGGAGGAACTCTATACATTGGCATAACTGCGAATACTCTTTCCATAATTGCTCCATGTTGCTTTCTTGATTATTTTGTTTTTGTTACCTGAATTTACTTTATTCTTCTTAATTGTGTTAATGTTTTATTATAGCAAAGACTTGAATAACTTCATTTAATCATACTTCTCCATGGCAAGTATAATGCTTGTTAAAAAAAAATTTATTGGTTTTAAAAAAATATTTTTATAATTACTAACGTAGTACCAATGAATAAATATGGCATGTGACATATCGTTGAAAAGTGAGGAAAATACTCTATTTAATGGCGCCATTTCCCGCCCGTTTCAAAATAATTTTTTTAACAGCCTGAAGAGTTAATCTCAAAATACAGCGGTTTTGAAAAAAATTAGATAAAACCTCGTTGAAACACTCTGTATTGCAAAAAATTTTCGTCTTAAAATTTTTCTCGTACCTCTTCAAATAACGGAGATATTTGGCCTAGACCTTTTCCGCATTTTCGATATTTTCCGCCATAACTCTTAAAGTAGGCCATGGATTTCAAATGTCTTTAAACCATTTTGTAGGTTATATAAATCGGCACAATTTTCGTAAAAATATTTTTTTTTTGTACGACCGATATTAAGAGAGATATTCTCGTGTGCCCTGATAAAATGGACAGCCTGTATAGTCAATCATATCACAATTGAGATTTAGTACCCCGCCATTTACTAATTCAAATAAAAATAGTTTCCCAAATGAGGAAATTTTTGTGGTAGACATACAAAATATGCAACTAACTTGAACACATAGTAGGAGCAATTTCCCAACCACAAAGAATTTCATTTAGAGATGACAGCCGTATCAAAGAACGACTGGAAGTTTGAAAATACTTTATTTGCACCACGGCCGGCAGCCGGTAGAAGTAGCCAAAGACTAACAAAGTTGTTCTATTTTTCTCCTTACTTCAAGTTGTTGCAAAAAGTAAAAAAGGTGCGAATATCTTGTAAAGAACTCAACTTGCCGACTAGGGAGTTTAAAATAAATTAACAAACTTTTCCGTACGCGGTGTTTGTTTTCCAGTTGTTTCTATTAAAATAAAGACTTCATAATTTATTGTCAGTAGCCGGCTATTATGAATTTTACGTTTAACTGTAATTTATTCATCATAATTAAAGTTTGTTTTATTTTACTCTCTAATTGATTGTTTACTTTTGAGGCGTGCTCAAAATATTCTTATGCTAGATATTTTCAACCAGGTCGTTTATGATGACCGAGCTCGTTAAATATTTATATTTTCTGATACATATTTATTAAAAAATTAACAAAAGTTTCCGCGGTAAAAGTTATGCTGCAAATGATTCTCAACTTTTTACTTAATTAATAATAGAATTTAAAGAAAGTTGCTAATAGAGCCTATTGGATTGTAGAAAGCTTCTGTTACAATTAGGTTATTGCACAGCGGCAAAATCTGCAGTAAATAATAATAGTTCGGTCATTTGAGGAAAAAAAATTAAAAACTTGTGATTTTTTTTAAACAGGTTGAATTTGAATAAAACCTTTTGGATCGTGTACACAATTGTTTAAGGATCAGAATCTACATAGTCACAATGTGTAAAACCACCTAATTTAAATATTAACAGAAACAACTGTTCGTTAGATAGATAGATATTTATTATTCCATTATTCAGATACATTTTTGTACATATGGTAAGTCATAAAATAGTATAAAAAGCGCCAAGTTCTGATTAAAGCAGAAATACTAAAGAAAATTGTGGAAGAGATCTCCTCACACTTATAGTTTTTAATTAATAAAGTATTTGATACGGGTACATGCCCTTCTGCTTTTCAAATTGCAATAATAAAACCTTTACTTAAAAATGATGACAAAACTGAACCATCTAATTATAGACATATAGCTATTATTAATAATTTGGCAAAAGTTTTTGAAAAAATTGTGAAAGTTAAGATAAATAGCTACACCAAAATATATAACTTAATCTCTGATAGACAATATGGTCTCCAGCAACATAAATCTACCCAAGTTACTATTGAATTGAACATCACAAATTTTTGAAGCTTTGGATAAAAGTAAACCTAGCTTGTGTGTGTTTTTGGATCTTGCCAAGGCATTTGATACAGTTAGGGATTTAGAGGACCAGTATTAAAACTTTTAAAAGATTACTAGACGAACAGAAAGCAAATAGTTAAAATTAATTCAACCTTTAGTAAATAATACATTGTTGAATACGGTATACTTAAAGGTACCGTATTGGGGCCTTTATTATTTATATTATATTTGAACAATTTAGTTTCTTTGGAAATCATGGGTACAGTAACAAGCTTTGACGACACGGTAATCTTCTATGAAGATAACACTTGGCAATATCTAAAAATACAGGCAGAGCAAGATTTAAAAAAATAAAGGACTGGTTTGATTACAAATTCTTACCATAAATTTTACTAAGACTAGGTGCATACGATTCAGCTGCTATAAATACATAAATTCAGCTCCCTAAATATCGATTCTGAGATAGAAATATAACAAGCAGAATCCATAAAGTACCTGGGTATTACCATTGATGATTTTAGATGAGTTACCTTTAGATTTAGGACAGGGAATATATTTCCAACAAGATGGCGTTCCTCCCTATAATTCAAGAATAGTAACTGATTACCTTCAACGGGGATTCGGAGAAAACGTAATTTCGACGAATGGTCCTGTGAAGTGGCCTCCAAGGTCACAAGGTCACCTGAATTCTACGTTAGGGGTCATTTAAAAAATATCGTCTATGCAACCGCCGTTACAACCCATGAAGACCTGGAGCTACGAGTAAGACGAGCAATTAATAGCATAACGGCACAGCAATTGGCGAACGTTTTTCGAGAAACAGTTATGCGAGTTCAGAAATGCATTGCCGTTAATTGAACAACTGGTGTAATGTTTTGTGTTAATTTTTTGTATTCCAAAACCACCTTATGGGTAACAAGGTAATTAGAATGAAATTGTATTTTCTTATTTTTTTTTTTTTAGTTGTAATTTTATTTGTATTTATCGCACATTGTTACGTGTTAAACTCAATTTACGACTAAAAGTCTAAAAATAAGACGAATAAAAAAACTTAAGGTCAGCTAGCTCCAACAGGAGACTCCAGGGGTGAGATTCGTTTATTTTTTTAACGATTCCTAAAGTTTGCCAAGGTGAAATAGTGAGCGCCAGGTAATTTTAATATACCAACCTCAAGCGAATTGTCAGACACACTGACTACATAAATTACCAAATTCAGTGTTACTTATCTTCAACCTTAAGTCAACGGCGAGAAATAAAAACGAGGTTAAAATTCCTATAACATTTATTAACAAAATCTGATTACCGGTGACTTTCAAATTAAGAACTACCAGATTACTGACAGTGTTTTCCTAATTATCACATTATTAAATTATATACATGATCTTGACTTGACTTTGATGTAATGTTGATTTAATTTTAATTTCATCTTTATTTAATTCTAAATTACTTCTGATTTAATTCTGATTTACTGTTGATGTCTTTTCTAAGTGAAAAATGAATATTTTAGGCCAAGTTACATTCAACAAAATAACTAATTTAAATAGGACAGGTTAGTGGTGGGGAGCCATCCTTCAATATACCCAACTAAATAAGTTTTCCAATATGACCTTATACATCACATAATACAAAAAAAAAAAAATTATACATATAATTATCAAAACATCTGGATATATAACTGCGCAGTTACTTACAGGTAATTCATACTAGTAGGGAACTATTATTGTCCATACCAGCTAGGCTTATAAAATGGCCGTTTATAGAATAATTAAAAATCATAGACATAAGGAAAATAATGATTCTAAATACACATGGTAAATACTAAGGGTACTTATCCCACCTCTAACGCCTTTAAGGGTGACAACTGATAACGACATTCCCAGTTCCTCACTCGAAACTCCTGTATTATATCTGCAGAAGGCTCTCCGACTCCACTCCAGTCCCAAAACAATATGTTCCAGTGATGTCCTCAACCAAAACAGCAAAAGTCCCGTCCAAATCGACACGTGGCTTCCCAGCATAAAAACGTCCATCCAAAAAAATATCGTAACTCCCCAAAACCAGGAATTTACAGAAATCCAAGTCTAGGGTAGATTTAATACCCGTACAAAATTTGCCTATAAATAAAATAGCGTTTTAGAAGTCGGTATTTCTATGAAATTTGGTGAAACTTGCTTACCCAACAAAATGGCCTGGGCACACAAAAAACACAAGGATTCAATAGCTTCGTTTCTAAGCCTATTTAGAAGTTCCACACAACAAAATCGGCTTCAAACAGCTCAACATACCAAACGGCACTTCCAAATTTAAAGACTTCCAGTATAATCCCCAAAACTCAGAATGGGTTGCTCTAAAAGCATTCAAAAGGAAAATCTCGTCTTATCGGCTAAACGACACGCTGCTGAATCGAAGGATCCGGAAACTCGGAAACCACTTGTTGTTTTTTCCTCAGCCACATGTTTTCGAGCACCAATCACCATTTGACAACTCCTACGAAATTACCCACAATTCCTAAAGACGCGCGCATATTTACAATTAAAATTTTAACGACACAGAAAATAATTCTTGACATGGAAATATTAAAACAGACATTACAAAGAAATCCCATGAGTGCAAATCACCATTTTAAACAACAATTGTCCATAAAGTAAATAAACCTAGAATTAATAAATTAAATGACGACTGAGCAGTTTCCTATATCAATGTTGGTAACAATTTCCCCAGTGAAATATGACATATGACAGCTGACGAAAAAGAATAAACAGAGAATTCACCAAGCTTATTTATTTAAAACTAAAACCTTCCTGCAAAGTACAAGTAAGTGAATAGTATTGGTATTATCCACCCTTCAAATGACTAACCAAATTGCTTTCCAGCCAGCACCCTCTGAAATATGTATTTTTGCCTACACATATCGGCATTCCAAAAGATGTTTACATCCTCTACAGGAACCGAATTTCAAAGTATCTAGCAAGGAAAAAGAACAATCTAAATAGCTCGTCAAATAAAAAGTAAGTCATACAATAATATACCCCTCGGTGAAAACCACTACTTAAATGTTTGTACTGGTTTTAGGTTAGGCAACGGAGAGGTTGTCCTGCATCAGAAGAAGCTAACGTACAACAAGCCTATAGCAACTACTAACACATCAAAACAATGCAACCTAAGTATATTGCTACCTGAATAAAATTTATCGAAAACAAGAATGTTTCCGAGACGACTTTTACTCAAACAAGCAATACCTAACCAACACAAAATTAGGTACTCTGTCCTAATGCTGTCAACAAAGTTAGAGGAATACCTACTAGAAATAATCCTTGCTCTGCAATCATTCAACAAACCCAATTGTAGCTTTAGTTATTTATAAACTTAAAATTCTATACAAATATATATGATTGAATTCTAATTTAACGTTACAACATTTTAATACGACATATGAATGGTAATGGTAATGGTACCACGGTACCGATATGGTTCCATTTGACAAAATTGAGTTTTGCCCCGAAAACAATTTTGGTGAATTTCATTCCTTGTTCAGTTCAAGCAACACAGTAGGCAGCTTTCAGTGAGAATCTGAAGGTGACAGATGAGATTCTGCCGAAACGTCGTTTAGACAACCGCGACTCCTGGAAGAGTCGACCATCGACGGGGGAGAGCACCCGGAAGTATAATAACACTTTGAGGGACTCCAACCACACTATCAACAATATTAGATACCTTATTTAGTTCTATGATACCTGTCTTGTAAATGGTCTTGTATCCATTACAAGATCACTGATTTTATTCCATATTTGGAGCTTACGTCATAACGAATTGCGGTTTATCGTCCCAAAGGCACGTCTTAAATTCACAAAAGCACTTAACATTTCCTTCCCTAATGTCCTTCTAACTCGCACAAACATACTATACTGTTTCGCAAGAATGACCTTCCCGAAAACCAGACTGCCCCGCAAATAATAAATTATTTTTTCAAACTATGTTTTTAGTTGTTCATATACTGTTATTTCTAGAATTTTATCTATTACAGGTAGTAGATTTATCGGCCTACAGTGCTCTGGATGAGTAGGAGCAGACACTTTTGCAATTGGTACAATAACGGTGACACATTTATTATGTTTAAGAGTGGATAACTAATAACAAATCTTTCAAAAGTTTTACATTAAGACATTCATCACTGGTACTTTTGTTTTTTAAATTGCTGATTATTTTATGAGGCTTATTCAAATTGATTTTTTCAAAAATAGAAAGATCAAATTCGTCGATTTCCCAACTATTTGTACGATATAGTGGTTTGTCCTCTATACTGGCTACTATTTCCTTTATGCTGTCGCTGTAATATTTATTAAAATTCTCTTCTAACCGATCTGTGCATATCGAATACAATTTGGTCTTGCTGTATCAGTTCTACCCTTTTGCAGTTGATTAAATCTTTCATCGTCCTTTACATTTTTTTAATGTCACCTTTGGCTTTAACAGCATTAACTTCATAATATATTTTCTCTTCCTGTCGTATTCTATATGTCATCTGATTCCGTTTACTCTTGTAATCTTAATAATCTTCTAAAGATTTGGATTTCGCAAACCTCTAATAGGCCGTGTCATGTAATTTTTGTCAATCCATGGACATGAAATTTTAACCGAGTTATAGAAAATAATTGATTTTTCCTTCTAATTGCTGTATATATTAGTACATTATTACATTTTAACATAATTTGTCTGTGTATTTTAAAATTTAATTTTCACTTGTCGGGTTTATAGATTTACGTAGTTGAAAATATTCACCATTTTGTTGCCTTCGTCATGCCATTCTTCTGTGTTACTATCAAAAATATATTTTTATATCTATATACTGTTCCTGTCGTTAATCTGCGGCAACGAGCAGCAATTTGTGTACGGCGAAACCTAGTTAAATAAATTCAGCATTAAAAAAAGGAAAGCCGTGCCGGTATTGCTGAAAACACGAGGGTTACAAAGGCATATGGTCTGGAGGTTGACATTTGCTACGTCTGGACGTATCATCGACGCGCTTCGTTACACACAAATGTCCGTGCCTGTGGCGAACACTTTACGCTGTAACGCAAACAAATCTCGGCCGGCTCTTGAGCATGCAAATATTCGCCGAAACAAGTTTATTCTAAAAGCGAAACAGCAGTCAGTCGAAAAGTGAAATACAAAAATTTAGCTCCTTCAGAAGTATAATATATTTGTTCAAATGATCATTTACATGATACACAATCAAAATATATCTGAACAATCAGTTTAAATATTGCACTACATTGTCGATAAACAAATTATGCAACATTATACATGTTAAATTACTGTCACAGGATCCTTATTACGGAATCATTTTAAAACGTGTGTCAGTTTTAAAAGACGAAATTAGATGATCTAAAACATCGAATTTTATCGAAATAGAAACATATTAATAAAACACAAAGTGTTGTTGACTAGTGTCGAGCTTGTTAGCTCTCATTAGTGCGACATAGGCAAATGCACAACATCACTTCACTGGTCTTCTATAGTCATCAAATTACAGACACGAGGTGTCCGTAACTTGCGAATAGCTCTATCTGGTGACGACTTATTGCAATCAAGTTGGCGACAAACTCGGACTAAGTAATAAGCCAACACAAAATGTATAAATAAAATACCAGAAAATATAAAACCTCTGAATACAGTTTGTTTTAAAACAATATTTTTCAGGAAATCAATCTTTGATTTTATTCTTTTTGTATGTATGAGATCAAAATATACAGCATTATTACAATACAGTAAACTTTTCTATACTGCCAATATATTAATACTCGCATATTTCTATTGGATTCTACTCCAGTAAGAATAATATAGATATATGGATAAATATATCTGAAAAGGAAATGAGAATAAATGTTGTTGTTCCGTTTAATCAAACCCTGTTGATTGATTGGGTTTCTCTGTACTGGTAGGCATAATAATTGATGCCAACACAAGTTTGCTTTTCCAGAAGTGTTCAAATAATGTAGATTGTCGAGTATGTTGTATGTTTGCGCCTATTGTAATTACTTGTCAATTTATTACATGGTTAATAATTAATTTTGTCATATCAGATTTTTGTCTTTCAGCTTCTGGTAGCACAAACAAATTTTAATTACTACAAGTGTTTGTTCCAACAGTCAGTGTTTTTAATTCTGAAAATTTCATGGGATATATGAGAAAGTTATTTTCATTTTGGCAATACATGTGTTTATTTAAAAACAAAAAATTAATCAAACGATAAAGAGTTACTATTCTCCAATTAACAATGATTGTTGAATTCCATTCAGAACGAAATGGACTGTAGCAAATTATTATTTTTTTGAAAGTTATTACGCGAAATGAAAACCAAGGAACCAAAGCCCGATATTGCGGTCTTCTTGATGATGTGGACTTATATGAATAAACCATTTTAATAAGTCGTAAATGCAATAGAATCTTCAAATATTATTCGATGTGCTGTAAACACATTTACAGACACGCGGCTTGCTTGTCGGATATACCGTTACCATGTGTTTTTTCGGATGTCAGGGACGTACTGAAGTTAAAAACAGTAATTGGATTAGAAATTATTCTCTTCAAGAGACCTACAAGATATTGTTGAAAATAAAATGTACTAGGGACTGATGGAAAGTTTGAAATACAGATTCCTAAATCTGTATGTCTACCAGAGCAACTATGAACTGAAACCCAAAAAGTCCACAGGGCCTGATGGTTTTTGAGCAAACAATATACAATAAAATATACACTCATGTTAAAAATAACATTACTGAATGTCAGCATGGTTTTGTCTCTAAGAATAACCACTTTAATAACAAATTTAACTAATTTTACTCACGATATTACCATGGCAATCAATAACTCTCAACAAGTAGATGTAATGTGTCTCATTCACATCTGACCCCCTATACTTTCTGATACAGATTAAAAATTCATGAAATCGTGTAAAGCCCATTTTCACCCTTATTTATTTCATTTTAATAGACTAAAATTTCCCCTATTAATGTGCATTAATGGTAGATAATAAAATATAGCAAAAATCGCTTTACTGTTACCATAACAAAATACAGATTACAAATTTATAAAATCGTGTAGAGCTGATTTTTACTCTTATTCGTTTTAACAGACTAATTTTTTTTCTATTTTTCCTATTAATATACACTGATTGATGGTAAGGAATAAAATATTACCGATCAGATTTATTGTGAAATACATTTTTTAATACATAATGATAGCAAAAAGCAAAATATTGCAGGTTATAAATTGTTGAAATCGTGTACACTTAATGTTTCAACATTGTTTTCATAGCAATACAACAAAAAATCTGAAGCTAGATTATATAGTTGGAATCTAACATGGGACTTGTTGGATAAAAACTATATTTTCCAAACGTAGGTAAGTAATTGATTACTTACTTGCATTTCTATTTTGACTTTACTTCTAGTAGTACTACCGCAGTAGCGGTCCTTTTATGCTGGCTGGGACACCCATTGAATTATGCAAGAAAAGCAGCAGCACAAAACACATTCCATATGTAATCGGAAAAATTGACGCTACTCATTTTTTCCACGTATAATTCCAAAGTCTTATAGTGTAATAAATGTACAGCCTAGCGCAATAATGCCTGGTACTTTCGATATCTTTCGTCCATTTCTGTCATTATATAAACTTTAATGCCAGAAGTAGAAAGAAAATATCGAAAGTACCAGGCATTATCGCACGGAAAAAAATAAACTAATGCAGGCACTTTCGAATCGAGAGTGCGTAAGTATCGACAATGACACCGAAGATTCGATAGTAGAGCACTATATCGAGGCGACAGCACTTCATTACCGACACGCAACACTAACGAAATACAGTGTTTCAGTTCCAAAATCAACAGTAAATTACTCTTATTTGGCGTTTTTTAGGAACTGCAGCACTGTTTTGTTGGCAATGTTTCGACTCGACAGAGTTTCACAGTGTTTCAGTTGGAAATGCCAACTGGATATTTTCGACAGGGCCGCTACATTTACGCCCACTTCACAGCCATAAAAACTTGAACTTTTTGTGCCTGTGAGAGAAAAAACATCTATTCTTTGCTAGGAATTTTGAACCTGCTCTGAGTCGTATCGTCGTCGGCCTAAAATCCGACGCCTTCAACCCGCCTTCAAGGTCTGCAATATAAATTGCATATGGTCTATACTCTGATAAATGTAGGCCAATTAAAAGTATATAAACAGAATTTATTGCAAATAAAATGAATGCTTTAATAAACTCAACAAGTAGAGTGAAAAATGAGTAGCGCAAGTTTTTCTATTCCATATGGAATGTATTTTGTGCTGCTGCTTTTCTTGCATAATTCAATGGGCGTCCCAGCCAGCAAAAAAGGTACCCCTACTACGGTAGTAGTACTAGAAAGAAAGAAAAGTAGAAATTCAAGTAATCAATTATTTACCTACGTTTGGAAAATAAAGTTTTTTTTCAACAAATCCCGTATTAGATTTCAACTGCGGAATCCAGCTTTTCAGATTTTTTGTTGTATTGTTATGAAAACAATGTTGAAACATTAAGTGTACATGATTTCAGCAATTTATAACCTGCAATATTTTGCTTTTTGTTATCATTATTTATTTAAAAAATGTATTTCACAATAAATCAGGTTTAAAATGAGCTCTACACGATTTTAAAAATTTCTGATTGGTAATATTTTATTCCTTGCCATCAACCAGTGTATGTTAATAGGAAAAATAGAAAAAAAAAACTTATTCTGTTAAAATGAATAAGAGTAAAAATCTGCTTTATATGATTTCATAAATTTCTAATCTGTATTTTGTTATGGTAACAGAAAACGATTTTTGTTACATTTATTCTGTACCATCAATGCACATTAATAGGAAAATTTTAGTCTGTTAAACTGAAATAAATAAGGGTAAGAATGAGCTTTACACGATTTCATGAATTTTCAATTTGTATCAGAAATTAAAGGTGGTCAGAAGGTGCAGGGGACTACAATAACGGTAAAGAGCTTTTTGTTGTTGTCTTCCAGTTTGGTTTAAGCAAAGGTTATGTTTCTCATCATGAAGTATATAGTTAAAAAGATAAACATGATGGATGGTCAGGGGGTGCCGGGAAGCCACATAGAAAATTAGCTTATAGTATACATTGGCAGTGTTGTGGGGTGGTTTGGGTGTGATTCCACTTATTTTTTCATTATGAAACAGTAGGTGGTTTCACAATTAGTTATTGAGATAGGTAATGTAAAAGAACCGTGAAATTTGAATTGCAAATACTCCACAATCAGAAACATTTGCCTGCTGTTGTACAAGTGGAAATCGAACAGTAGTTTCAGTCGATGCGATTCGCATGGACATCGCACCACCGGGTTCGAATCCTGGCTCCGGAACTGGCACTGTCAGAGGAAATGGTTGTATGTCCGCGTTTTTCAATGTGTAACCCCCTTCCGCACAAGCCCCTGACTTCTGGAATTGGGGTTGTCTAATTTATGTGCTGATTATTACTTATTTAAGTAATTTCTTAATAAGGATATAATTTCTGCAGAAAGATTTTTTGTTCCAGACGTAAAAGGTTAGCTTTATTATGTAAGGAATTATAAATATAAACACTGCGACCATCATAATAACTGCGTGTCCAATCATTTAGACGATGCCAAAGTGTTATATAGTCTTTTTCAGGTGGGATAGGTTGAATCGCATTATAATTTTCCACATAATTTGTAATATTTGGTAATGAGCATTTGTACGTAAATTGTACAAAAAGAAAATTGTGAATCTTCGAGTGGCTGACCTTCTTTGATAATTTTGACATCAATCTTGCCATTAATTCTCTGCACACAAATTCTTTATCCATATTTACAATGAAAAATAAATCCGAATGTAAAAATAACTTAACCTTTACACTCAGGCACTTACGTAAATGGCTGGTGCAAACGTAACTTGATTATACGCAATATTTAAATTAATATTTACTTTCCCAAGAAAAGTGGTATTTTAATTAAAATGACGAATGTTAATGCAAACAAAAACACAGCAATTGTTTTCCCGTTAGAATATTGTAAAATCAAAAAAGGCAGAGGCGCAGGGCTCCTTGGATAAACAATGACATTATGCATGAAGAAATAATTTTAAGGGATCTTCATAAAAGCTACAAATTTTCAGGTGATAATGAGGTATTACTTAGGTATAAAATCATTTTTAAAAAATCATCGTGATAAAATAAAACAAGCTATAATTAATTATGATGAGATTATATACATCAACTAGAGTAACAAATCAAAGGTAGCTTGGCATATAATTAATAAAAAAGTGAAAATAATCAATTACCCAAGCATTTTGTTGATCAGAATGGCAATAATATTGACAATTTCTCCAGTGCAGCAGGTGCCTTCAATAATTTTTTTATAAATTCCGTAAAAAACATGACTGATAACATGTCTCCTTCGAATGATGATAAACAATTATTTAATAATAGGTCAATATTTTTGCGTCCATTCAATGCAAAAGAAATGCTAGGTATAATTAAATCAGTTTCAACTAGAAATTCCGTGTTCGCTTCTAATAAAAGTAGCCGAATTTATAGCTGAATCGTTGACCTCTCTTATCAACTTCTCTTTTACAGAAGGTGTATTTCCAGCTAGTTAGTCCTGCCTATTCATAAAAAAAAATGACAAGTCAATCATATCAAATTATAGAGGTAAATGCACTTTTATCAGCTTTTTCTAAAATTCTTGAAAAATCGTACTATATTAGACTGAATGAATTTATAATCAAACAAAATTTATTGTCTACTCGTCAATTTGGATTTAGGAAAGGCCTGGCAACCAAAGACGTTATCACTTTATATTATATTTTAGATAATTTTGAGAATAGGTCAAAGACAGCGTGTTTATTATTTGATCTAACACGAGCTTTCGACAGCGTCGATCATAATTTACTGGTAAATCAACTTTTCAATTATGGAATTCGCGGCCCAGCCTTAAGTTGGATCAAACCTTATTTAAGCACGAGAACCCAATCTGTTGTAATAAAAGATGTCGGTAAAACCTACAAATCCAGCCCTTTAAATGTGTCGACTGGTGTTCCTCAGGGAAGTATTCTGGGACCGCCTCTATTTCTTATTTTTATAAACAATATATGACAGATGTCTTCATAACGTTGTTTGCTGATGGTTCCATGATGGCAGTTGATTCCAGCAGCATTAGTGATCTTAGCATTAAAGCTAGACACACTGTAAAGACTATGCAAAATTACTGTGCAACCTCTGGTCTGTTCTTGAATAATTCAAAAACTGACCTTCTAGTCTTTTCAACTACGAAACTTGATTACAGCCTGTTAGTTAAAGTAGATCATAACAGCGCAAAACTAAATAAAACTGTTAAGTTCCTAGGACTTTACATGGATTCTTTATTAAAATGGGGAGCCCATATTGATTGTGTAGCTGGTAAGTTAGCTACCCATTACTTTGTTATCTGGCAACTACACCATTCTGTAACCCGCCATATATTGAAGATGTATTATTTTGCTCATATTCAGTCCTGTCTGAACTATTGCAATATATGCTGGGGTAACTGATCACGGTCCAGCGAAATATTTACACTAAAAAAATATTTAAAAAAATAGTTCGCACAATGTTATTTAAACCACCTAGATATGCATGTAAAAGTATTTTTATTGAATTAGGACTTTTAACTGTACCATGCATTTATATATTAAACTGCGTTTTATACATAAAGGAACATTCTGATCAATTCAATGGGCGCATCTCTCCTAATGGTATTAATCTAAGACCAAATTATAATTTAAATATACCAGGCCATACCTTATCCAGCGTAGGAAAAGGTCCCAAGCTGATGGCAACAAGACTATTTAACAAATTACCAATTCACATTAAAATAATTAATGTTATTCCATTGTTTAAAAAAGAAGTTAAATCCTTTTGCTTAAAAATGCCTTTTATTCAGTGGAAGAGAACTTAAGTACTAACCTAGATATCCAGTGACAGGGACACATCCTAATTTATTATATTTTTATCAGGTTTTCCTTTTTTCTATATATATTTTAAATGTGTTTATATGACTTTTTAACTTCTCTTTGTCCTGTGTAGCTATTTTTTTTATAATTATACTGGCATACAATGTGATGTAATTGTAAACTTAGAAATTTGTTTTTTGTCTGTATCAGTAAACAAATAAATAGAGAAATTTCTTTTAGTATACTGTATACTTTATTTAATTCATATTAGTATACACCGTCCGGAACGGGTTATGTTCCTTATGCGTATGATATAATGAATTTATTACATACATACTGTATATTTGACGATACAGTTATGATTTAATTCGTTTGCATTCTCCTTATTATTAATTAGTTATTTCAGATCTGAATTCGAGTGACACGTATCCAAACTATTACAACTTTAGTGTAAATAAAAACCTTTATAAGAAAGCACCAGCAATCCGGTTCTGTACCCTCATGTATGCTGTGCTAGCAAATGTCTCGCAATCTTATTTGGCAATTGGACTGTGATTGGAGGGGTCGCCTCATCAGTACATTTCAGGCGTGTTTCAGCGGATTTCAGGACAAGAGAATTTGTCCTGTTAAGCGAACCGCACAATATGTGGAGGCTCTGCGAACGATTCCACTCATCCGAAATATTGCTAAAATGTCTAGAATAACTTTTTTACCGGATTTGTCGCATTTAACAATTGCCAGGTGTTATAATCATAGCAGGTTAAATATGTAATAATAATAATAATAATAATCCTTTATTTAGCACTTTGCTATAGACGATACGTTTTACAAAATAATACAAAAAGAAAAAGAAAAAATATATAAATTTACATATTTTAGTCTACACATCTCTGAAACGCGATGGAAACTTGCATGGTAATTTGTTTTCCTTCACAAACTCTAAGATTTGTACATATACAACTTTTTAAAAAAAATTTCAAATGCTGAAAGCATATTTATTGGACGAAATTCTTCAACTTTAACGGTTTTTGCAACTTTTCTTAATACAACAACATGTTGAGACTTTTAATGCATCAGAAACAATACCAATTTGAAGCGAGGCATTAATGATATTTAGAAGAAAATCAGCCAATACATGGAAAAAATCTTTATAAATAAGCATTGCAATGTCATCTACTTTTGCTTGCTAATGAAAGTATTATATTTTTAAGCGCTTTATGATTATGCCTTAATTGGTATTGTCTATTATTTCTAGGTATACCATTGACTATTTCACTCACACTATTTATATAAAACTCATTAAACCTTTCTACTATAACATCCATATCCTCCAATAACTCATTACCAAACATTATCTCACTCACAACCTCCTTGTCTTTACAAGATATTGTATTGTTTAGAGATTTCCACATCACTTTCGAGTTGCCTCTGGAAAGACCAATCTTATCCTCAAAGTACCTACATTTCTCAGTTCTTATATCGTCTACTACTTTGTTTCGTTTTCGCTTATAGAACTTCCAGTCATTTTGATCATTTGCTGTTTCATATATTTTACAACTGTGGTCTTTTTGCTTTATTGCTTCAAGAACTTTGTTATTAAACCATCAACCATATGTGATGCCTTTGGATAATTTTTGGTAATTTTTTCATTTAATTTGTCAAGAATTACTATCGGATGAAAAGCAGTCCCATTCTTGATTTTTTCTAACAAAACTTATTCATATTCATTTAATCTTGGTACTTATCTACCAATATCTGTGTTTAATCACGAGGACGTCATAATTCAACTTTTTTGTATATGTTCTGTATATGTTCTGTTAGTGAAGTGAGTGTTAGTGACATCCTTGAAGACGAAGAAGCTTAAATCTAAGTTAACTATCGGTCCAGATTTAGTTCCAGCCTTTAATGTAAAAGACTGTATTTCATGTTTTGTTAAGTCCCTCTGTTATATCTATAATCTTTGTGTCAAACCTGCCACATTTTCCAATAAATGGAAATTATCGAAAGTAGTTCCTGTATTCAAAACAGGTGATAAATATCAAATACAATTATCGACCTATTGACGTGATTTGCAACATTGCCAAATTGTTTGAATCCATTATTACATATTATTTGTACATCTCATGTCACATTGTATTGCAGTAGAACAACGTGGCTTTATAAAAGGGTGTTCTATTAATACGAATCTTTGCAATTTTGCACAATATACTTCTGACGCTTTATATGACAAAATGTTGATTTTATGTATACGGACATATCAAAAGCTTTTGATCAGGTGGATCATCCTACCTCACTTCGTATGTTGCATGGTTACAGTGTCTTGGGTAATCTAATAACGGTATTTGACTCTTACTTAACTGATAGAATGCAATATGTCGACTGCATGGGACAAAGGTAACGAATGGTGTCACCCAAGGCAGTAATTTGGGCCCATTATTATTTTCGCTCTTTATTAACGATCTTGTTATGGCTATCGAGCATATGATCTGAAAATTTATAATATCATAGATAACTTTGAGAGCTGTCTGCCACTGCAGAATGATCTTAACGAAGTAGTTAAGTGATGTGCTAACAATAACCTGAAAATCAACTTAGAAAAGGGTATAGTAATGACTTGCGCCCTCAAATTAACCTTTACTGAGTTCGACTATCAAATTAATGACCGAGACGTAACCAGAGTAACCGTAGTTAAGGTTGGGTGTTCTATTTGACCAAAAGTTATCTTTTATTCCTCACATAGAACAGGTTTCTAGCCAGGCGATGAAGATTTTAGGATTTGTAATCAGGAGCACCAAGCATTTTCTTAACATTATATTATGCTTATGTGCGTAGTAAACTAGAATATGCTTGTGTTGTATGGGCTCCATATTACAATGTTCACATCCAGTCTCTCGAACGTATACAACGCAAATTTTGTAGATATTTATAGTATATCTAATTTGGTTTGTACCCTGGCAGAGACGTTTCGTTCTGTGAAATGCTTAATTTATTTGACCTCATTAGCATGGAAATGTGATAGAGAAATTATCAGGACACTTATCTTTACAAAATATCACACGGTCAGATAGATGACAAATTTCCTTTCCCAAGTAAAGTTTCGTGTGAAAAGATTTTCTGCTGGAAATTACCTTTCGTTTACTTACAAAATACCTGGTACTAATCAGTGCCTGTTTTCTCCACTTATTTCTATTTGTCGTGCTTATAACCACATTCAACGTAATATTGATATTTTTAATTTTAAAATTAATTGGATGGAATCTGCGGTAGGTTCTTGATGAAACGTATTCAATAGAATAATCATAAATATTCAAAAGAATAGTTACAATACACACTTGGTTATTGTTTCATTAGTTTTTTTCAGATTTCACTGACTGACATTATTACGAAGTTTTTAAGACTCTCTGATAATGGTCGCAACGTCGAAACATATGTTAGAGAAATCTGAAAAAAAATAATGAAACAATAAACCAAATGTGTATTGTAACTATTCTTTTGAATACATATATTTATTCTGGGGGCGAGCGTAGGTGCGTCTTTACTATGTACATACTTCGATATGCGATGTAAAGCAACGTTAGGCGTGGCTAGTCGTTGGATTGGTGACCGTTCCAACGAAGACCACGTCCTCGCCTCACCCATCTTCCAGCGGCTTGTATATCAGTGTATGCGCGGAAGCTATACAACCTTAGGCGAGGGTTGTATAGGAGATATACCATCCTTCGGAGGGGATGTAAAGCCGTCGGTCCCTTGTCTATTAAATGTTAGGCAAGTAAATGATCCCTACTCTTCTTAAGGGAAGAGGTTCGGCAAAATTCCTGGTTGGGGGTAGCTCGTCTACAGGCGTCGGTGTTAGGCCTCAGTAGCGGAAATAGGCCGACGTTAAATAAATGTATAAAAAAAAATATATATATTTATTCTATTGATATTTTTAATTATTCTGCTGTACCTTAAGAAATATCTCGTAAATGTATCTTTGTTATTACTTTCTTTATATTATTTGTTTATATTTTCTAGCAATGGTAATGTTTATTATCACTTGTCACATTTGCTGAATTATATAAAAATTTTCATAACTGTGGATCATAAGTCTACCGTAATAATTTTATTTTATACGCGGCTTTATCTTTTCTTTCTTTTTATATTTCAAAAATCTACTGTTTAGTTATAGTTGTTATATATCCTTTATATGGACTTATGTTTGATACATTAATAAATCTATTATTATAAGATACTATTTATTACCGAAAAAGTTAGTAAACTATATAAATATTTTGTAACAATCCTTAAATGAAATTGACCATGCGGTAGGTATTAAAAGAAAACTTATAACCACCTGCATCCCCGTCCAGACTTCGCTGCCCTCAAGAGTCCTCTTGACGCAAAACCCAAACCAGGTGACAATGTTATCTTGAGCCGCATTAAAGATGGCGCAGATGGTGTGGATTATTAGACCGTACTTCCTTGAGTCGGTCGGTAAATATTTCAAGCGAGACCACCTCACCTACTAATTCAATGATCTTACGACAATTCCAGAATGGCTCGATTATGCTGAGAGTGTATTTGATTTCTTTTCTTCCACCAGTTTTGTGCACGGTTAAGGCAGTGTTTGCTTTCAAGTCCATTAAAAGCGAATCGACATATCTAATTAAATTATATTTTGCGAAATAGAATTGTTTTAAAATGTCGGTAGTTTGTCCGATAAGTCTATATTAAAGCAAAGACCAGGTGATGAAATAGTTATTTACGCAACAAAAGGAAAGAGTGACTGTTTTTTGTACTGAGCATGAATATTTACAGTCTGCGAAGAACATACATTTGTTATGCAATAACACGAATCGCAACAAATAATCAAATATGACAGAGTCGGTATTGCTAAGAGTTACCGAATTATTTTAAAGTCAGATGTAAACGTTGTACTATATTGTACTAGATAAGGGATACAAATTTTCATTTTCTAAAAAATTATCTAATAAAAATATAAAATATAGGAATTATAATATTCCAACCTATCTGCAAGTGCCTTATATAAATAAGGACTCAACAAATTAAACCAAAACAGCTATTCCCCCTTACGAGCGCTGAATTATATGGTAAAATTTGCGTATTTTGTCTAAACACAGTTAGCACTAAAATACAATGACTTGGAATGCTCGAGAATTCTACGAGGAAGATGCGAGGCCTCTTTCATCTCAGGATATCACTAACTGCAGACCGGTTTCGACCTAGTTTTGGGTCTCGTCAGTGCAGTGCAAGTGATACCTTCAATACCTGGAGTTCGCATCTCATAGGCACTGTTAAGTTCCACCGCAGTAGAGCGTAACTAGCGCCATCTCTCAGCAGTCTCGAAACAATCCAAATCGAACATAAAATTGATAATCATCACTGAATAAGCAATTTTATAGCAGAAGGAAATTTTATAAATATATAAAATATAGGAATTATAATATTCCAACCTATCTGCAAGTGCCTTATATAAATAAGGACTCAACAAATTAAACCAAAACAGCTATTCCCCCTTCTGCTATAAAATTGCTTATTCAGTGAAAATTATCTAATTATGTCTCATTGCTAATTTCTAAACAGTCAAGTATCGATTTCCACAGGGAACGGTACTAAGCTCACCGCTATATTTTGTGTACTCCTATGATCTATTAGGTTCGAACTGTTTGGAGAGTACAACCAGTTTCGCTGATGACTAATTATGTCCCAGTAAAAATATATAATGATTCCAAAACAGTCAGGTATGGATTCCCGCAAGGAAGCTTATTGGATCCATTCTTATTTTCCGTGTCCATCAATAATCTATTAAGCTTGAGTTATTTGGGGAAAATAATAAGCGTCACTGACAGACCGTTGTGTTACATAAAGGTAAATTACGGAATTCTCTAGGAATTGACACCTGACTTCGATAGCAGGAGTTCTACGATAGCTAGAAATTAAAAAAGAAGTTATAGATATCAGTACATTCTCAGAAACCTCTTTCTAGATTTCTTATGTTATTATTTACTACCTCCCACCCATTTGGATGTAGTGATTTTTTCTTTGAAAGAATGCAATCCGCAGATGATTATTTGAAAAAACCTCTTTCTTAAGTTTATCTTGAATTTAGTAGTTACTGATCAATAAATCGAAAATGATTACAAATAGCCATTGAGATTGTTGTGTGCGTACAACTAATTAAATGTTCTTCAGAAGGGGTTATTCATTAAACAAAACTTTAACAAAAAGTGGTTACGAATCTTAAGTTTAAATATACGAAGTGAATTGTTTGAGAACAGAAATATGACTGACCTCTTTTGCCTGCATTTCGGCGGTCTCTCGTATACCTCTCGAGGATGGGTAAATGAGCGTAATTTCCAAATTACGGTTGGCTATTGTAGATGGATGGCCATTACTGCCTCCAGCCTGTCGGCATTTTTTCCTTAAAGGTATAACCTTTGTTAGTTTTACGATTATGGTATTTCCGTGCTTAATTGTGGGAAAGTACGCTACAGATATGTAGATACAAAAATACTCAGAAAGTAGCATTTTCTGACGTTTTGAAAATAACTTTTTAAGGGTTTTTTATTAAACCTGAAAGTCATCTGCTAAAAACAACAATTTCGATGTAAGTATAGACCTGCTTAGTATAGTTAATAATTTGAGAGGATTTTTGAAAAGGAAATCTAAAACGTGCCAACCTAAAAAAGTTTTGTAATAAATTTTGACGGCTGATGATTAATCATCTAATGTAATAAGACTTCCAAAACCTTCAACCAAAGTTGGTACTTTATTTTCATATATGTTGCATTGACAATTGAATACCCACCCTATGCTGCAAACATCAGCTAGCTAAATGATAAATGCACAACCCTACCTAGCAGTTTAAATAAATTTGGTACTACATCATTTAATACTGATATATACCTTAGTTTGCCAATCCCTAAAGGTTACACCAATTCTTGTTTTAGAAGGTACTGATATTAGACAAAATGTAATTCTTTGAAGCAACAAGTTCTCCTTGTTAAAAATATGATCTCTCGTCATTTGATGAAAGTATCTATTTTTTGAAATTTTGCATATTCCAACTGCATGTGAATCTCCTATGACATTTGTTAAAAGGACTCCTTTCAGGCAAAACATCTGAAATAATTGCTCAGACCTTTCCTTGTCTTTTCATTTCGTGTAATATGGATACGACAGGTGATAATACTTCTAGAGAAACATTTAATTTTAGAAGTAGAAAAACAGAGGAATTGGCAGTAATTATTTGAGGTAGCTTTATTCTCTTTTTCGCAATGAATTTAATGGATTAAGTATATTGTTTTAAATAATTATAAAGTCAGACAACAGAAGTTGGTGTTCAATTTCCTCACATAGCGAAATTGTAAAATATAATTTCAATTTTAATTTTTAAAACTGGTTTTTATCAACAATATGATTATCCATCTCCTTTATGAAAATACTTCTCATACTTTACATTGGTATAAACCATAATATGTATCGCGTATTTACGCTGAACTTTGGTAAGCTCTAAAAAAATTGTCGTATTTACGTGTACCAAACAATGTTGATATTTTCAATATTTACTTTGTGAACAGAATATTACAGCATAAATCATATTTTTTGTCATATATTGACCAATATCTGCGAGTATACAAATACGTAAAAAACAACTTTATATAATATCAATCGTAAACAGTTTTTTATCTGTCTACTTATATTCTGGACATAAATAATTCGTGGTTCGCTGTGTCAAACTTACAGTACATGAGCTGTAGTGATGTTATAAAGCAAGGATACATTATAGCATATCTCCCTATTAAGTTCAGGTATCTAAAATTTCCTGCAAATTTGTCATTTCAACAATATAAAAGAAAGATGTGTATACCTAGCACAAAAATATTTCTTCCACTTGATAGAATGTCTTCAGGAGCACTTTCAATTATTTATTGTATTCTACAAACGGTATCAGATTATTCTTTGGGGAACAGGAATAGTAATGCGGTTTAGAACTGATTGTATCTTTGTTGTTTGGGTGGGTCAAACGCAACTTCATCTCATGTTTCGAATTACAGTAATATTTTGATTTTATTAAATTATGTAATCAATTGGCCACATGTACAAAAACATGATTTTTGAAACGTTTTACTCACGTTTACCATGGTATAATTATAGTAACGAAGTTCTGACCATTCAAGCCAATTACCGTTGAAAAATGGGGCATTTTTGTTATAGTTATATACAGGGTGTCCCGTAATAACGTGCAAAAAATGTAACTGTATATTCCCTGTTGAAAATTAAGACGGATTATTCGTATAGAATTTTTTAAAGTAACCCTTGCCTGTCGAGCTAAACCCTCTTAAAGGGGTTTGCCAAAAACGGTTTTTAATTTCTATCTCAAAATAACGTAATCGGAAAAATATGAAATTTGGCACATCTCGGTTACTCATCAAAAGGCATCTAACGAAATTATTTCATCCACTTAGCATTTACACAAAGGGGTGAAATTAACTACATTTCTTGAAATTTTGTAAATATCTTTCTGCCTGCTATTTTTTTCAATAAAAAGAATAACTAAATATGATTAATTTAGAAACTTTTTTATCTCTTGAAAAAATTACGTAAAATCGACCATTTTTGAGGAAGAAAATTAAATTACATCTGTCCCAGTAATCAATCAAAAGCGATGAGCACAATTATATTAATGTAAAATACTAAAAGTAGGCTGGTGTCAAATTATAATTTGACAATATTACGTACTGATATGATAATTCTGTGTTTATAAATTGCACGAGATATTACAAATTAAAGACGAGAGCATTGAAAAGCAAATTTATTAGTAAACTAAAAAAAACTAACACAAAATATACAAAAGATGAATTTAAACAGTAAAAAAATTTAAACATTAAGACAACGAATGTTGTTTTTAGATATTAAAGCATTTGTTCAAAATGACGACCTCCAACTTGAATACAAGTTTGCAACCTTCCCAAAAAATTGCCATACAGGCTATTTAAAACATGTGGAGAGTTTCGAGCTTCATTGGTAGCATGAAAAATTATCTCTCTTAAAACTTCGACGTTAGGGATAGGTATCGAGTAAACAACATTTTCAAGTGACCCCAAAAGTAAAAGTCCAATGGATCCATATCTGGGGACCGTAGGTGCCATTTCATTGTGGCTTCTCGCCCCCTTCCAATCCATCGATTTCTAAATGTTGAGTGTAGCCATTCTCGAACCTCTCAAGAATAATGAGGTGGCGCACCATCCTGCATAACCACAGTGTTTGACGCAATGCAAGAGGAAACTCGTCTATAAGTTAATACAGGTCATTTTGTAAAAAGTTTAAATAAGCCGGACCATTTAATCCGTTTGGTAACTAAAAAGACCCTATTAATCTATTGCCTGTAATTTCGGCCCAAATATTTATTGAAAAGTTATATTGATAGCTTCCATTTACAACTGCGTGAGGATTATCGTCGCTCCATAAATGCTGATTACGAAAATTTAAAACTCCATGTCGAATAAACAAGTATTTATCTATGAATAGTAATTTTCTTGTAAAATCTAACAGCTTCTACAATATATAATGTATAATTCTACAAAAATCAGGTCTTGAGGGAACAACTATTGTATTCTCTGAAAATAATAGGGTTAAAATCCTTGCCTTTTCAAAATCCTATATACTGATGTTCTTGTTATGTGGAATTGAATAGCAGGCACTCAAATACTACATTCAGGATAGTTCAAATGTGCTTTTAGAGGGCGGAATATTAAGCATAATATTTTTAGTCGCAAACTCCTCTATAAAATCCTTATATAAGGCTCGTTGGATCAAATCAAATCAAATAGTCAAAGGACCCTCGTGCCGGTCGAACCATGCCTACCTTGCACTGACGAGAGCCAACAGCTCGAAACGGCAGTCTGCAAGTGGTGTGTGACGGCTGGCAAGAGAGCTGTTTTAAGTAGAATCAGTCTTTCGGCTGGTGTTTGTTGCAATCGAAGCATTAGCGTTTTGATGGTAATATGCAATTATTACACTTAACGCGCCAGACTTATAACTTGTAATTCAGCGCTCGGCGGGGCACATAGCCCGGAGAGTAGCTGTTGGTTGCAGTCTGGTTACGTTCCTTATATAAGGATTTTATAGAGGAATTTGCGACTAAAAATATTATGTTTACATTCAGGATGTTCATCAATATAATGTAATATTTGGCCTCCATTGCATCTCCTATTTGTCTCCGACGACCACATTCATGACTTCTTTTTTTAAAACACCTCCGTTCTATTAGCCTCAAATGAATATTAGAAAAAATATGAACATTTGGCACAGTACGAGTAAGGAACTTACGACGATATCGTTTCTTTGCCAATGAAGCATATTCCTCATTACTAAAACTGTGCATTTTAAAATCTGGTTAGACATGTACAAAAACAGGATTTTTGAAACGTTCTACTCATAATTTTACCATGGTATATTAACAGTAACAAAGTTCTAAACATACAGGCCAAGTACCACTGAAAAAAAGAGGCATTTTTGTTATAGTTTTATATATTTGTAGTTTCTAAGATTTCGCTATAATCGTTGTGGGCTATTCCACTGAAACATAGTGCAAGTTTATTAACCAGTCAGCCAAAACTTCCTTAACTTAAGGTAAATTTCAAGGAACATGAGACAAATTGCAATATAGCGTGTCCTAATTTGATTATGGTATTTTAGGAACGGTCATAGGCCACTATAATTTCATTCAGTAAATCGATATTCATCACTTCACTTATAACAGCATTAACAAAGTGTTTATACTGTTAAGTATCCTTCAGTCATATTTTTGATAAATTATATGCTCATGGTTAAAAAAAGTTGTTTACGTTCATAAAGTATGTATTATTAAGACCACTGTTTTAAATACATGGAAATTACACGCCGAGGCAATGAATAAATTATTATTTATGGATTTTAGTTATTTCAGTTTCAGCCTCATCGTCGTGAACGCCTAAAAATAACGGTTCATGTTAAATCTAACTTGCGTGAAATAAAAATGCAATCACCGCAATCTGATTAAAACTCTTCCACATCTTGTCGAATTTATGTTCATATTATTTTGTGCTCTTGAACCAGTTGGCGGTTTTGAAATGTTCGTCAATAGTAGCTTGAAAATTAACTTGAATCTGATATAACTGCAATGTAATTATAGATAATATAAGACCCGTAATATAAGATTTAGACAAAACCGACACATGGAAAAAATCCGTGAATCACGTTATAAACAAAGAAAAGAGTATGCCATTTTGCCGCACGTAGAGCCTATTGTTATTCAAGTAAGGAATGATTCTAGCAGTGAGCTTACTGATGACTCCGTTACCAAGTTACCATTTTTTTTCGAAACTATGAGAATTTCTTTTATTATTTAAACTTTTTTACTTTAATAGAAGTTTTATTTTAATTGAGGTAAAACAGTTTTGTTTGAGATACGACGGAATTTTCATTACAATTAGGTTTTATTTTATTTCTATCGTTTTTAACAAGATTTCAATATTATAATTATGTTTTTAATGTTATCTCTGTTATCAGGTTTGTTAAGTTTATTCTAACGTCCTACCTTACTAACATTATATTTCTTTCCCCTGCCCATTCTGGAAAAAACTACTCACACATTCCTGTTGGTTTTACCTGGACGGTGATATTTTCTATAGTGCCAAGTTTCTCTAGTTCCCTACATCAAGAGTCAATGAGATTTTTACATTCTGTAGAAAATGTCTTCTTCTTCTTAGCGGTGCAATTATATATCGCGGCACTCAGGCCTTACGGTCCATTATGCATCCGCTATCTAACCAGTAGATGTCCCTATCTAGGCCGAACTCCAGACCAAGGGCCAGAATCCTTCTCAGCGGGGGCCATACCAAAGTGTTTATGCCTCAAGTTCATGAGACTGGAGCAGAAGATTAAGAGGTGGATGGAAGTTTCTTCCTCCTCTCCACAAAACCTGCACTCGGGGTTATTAATCACTCCGGTAGTGTGCAGGTGTTTCCTGAAAGAGCCGTGTCCAGTCAAGAAACTAACCACGACCCTAACTTGCTTTCTGCCTAGATGCAGTAATTGTTTCGCCCTCTTCGGCAAGAGTCCTGGGATAAGGAGTTTCGCTTGCCGAAGTCCTGAGTGGGAGTTCCAGAGGTCAACCAACTGGGAATGAGACCAGTCCTCTATTGACCTACTGGCGGCTCCGGGCCCATCAAGGGTCGTTGAGGGCCCGGAAAAATCGTTTTCGATTTCAATAATGAACTAGATCTGAAGGTGTATATGATTACTGTGAGACATGAAGTTGTTTAGAGAATCTCTACCATATGACCAGATAAAGAAGATGTCATCTACGTATCTTAGCCGGCAGGTAGGCTTCTGTTCAGATGAATTCAGGGCTTGGGTTTCGAAGTGCTCGGAGAAATATTGTGTTTAGTTTTGAGAACGTTTAAGGCTTCAGTGAATGGGATATTGGTGAATAATGACACAATATTGAAACTGACTAGAATGTTCTGGGAAATAGAATAATTTTGAAGAAGATCAATGGGTGGAGTTTTTGACACAAGAGCTGGCTTGCTCAGCAATGGGTTGTAGAGTATGTGATAGATGTCTCGCTAATTTGTGAGTTGGGGAACGAAAAGCACTAACTATTGGTCGTATATATATACACATACTGGACACATATTAATAAACTGTGTTCCCGACTTAGTTCTTACCAATTTAATTGTGAGTACTAAAATTCCTAAGCAATGGATATTACAGCAATACATATTCAGACTGGCCTTCTGGCCTCTGTAATTACAAAATTATCGAATAACAAATCATCAACGCGATTGCCACTAAACTCAAACTAAATAATGCTTTAAAATATTTCTACACTATAAACATTATTTAAGGTAGAAGCGGCGGGCACTGAAAAACATATTAAATCCAGTGCATTGTGTCAGTGCCTTACAGAATTTAATCCGAAGCAGTTTGGAGTAAATACCGTAACTAATGTAGCTAAAGCACGCCGTAACAATAGTATGGAATTCCAGATGAAATTGTTGCCAAAATTTAACTGTGTGAATGCCATATTAAACACCTGGATAATTCAAACACACCCACGTCTCACTCAATGCCTGTCTGCAATTTGATAGGTCTCCGCTGTATGCATTGTGTTCCAACGTGTAGTTATACGTGTCTTATACTTTACAGTTGTTGGTCTAAAGAAAAATATATTATTCTCGTTGTTATTGATTAATGTTTATATAATAGGGAGGATCGACGAAAAGCCGCCAGGAAACGACAATTTTTTATATTGATATAAATATTGTAAATTTTGATGACTTATTCTCAGTAGTAATATTTTTTAGAAAATGTTAACAATTGCAATTTAATGGCCATAAATTTACCCTTTTTGGCTTCTAAAGGTTGGTTTAATCAGATTCTGGGTTCGCCTATTTGTTTGGATTTGTTTCT
The DNA here is from genome assembly GCA_963675555.1 of Leptura quadrifasciata. Lineage (NCBI taxonomy): Eukaryota > Metazoa > Arthropoda > Insecta > Coleoptera > Cerambycidae > Leptura > Leptura quadrifasciata. The sequence continues at coordinate 122,980,421 of OY776678.1, forward strand.
ATTTTGTTCTAGAAGTATGATATCACACTAGATATCTAGAATATTAGCTAGTTTATATAGAGAGTCGGTTGGATAAGTTACTTATTTTTTATATAATTTTAATAATACATTTTTGCACAACTTCCAAACCTCTCATATGGCAATTATATGCCCCTCCCCAAGCTATTATTCCATACCGTATTAGGGAAACTACAAAAGCATAGTACAATGTATGAAGTTGCTTGATGTTTAGGATTTGCCTGAAATATTTAAATTTGGCACGTAGTCTTCTGACTTTCCGACTTAAGTTATTGATATGTTTATCCCATTTTAAATGGCGTCTACAATTATGCAAGAATACTTAATTTCATTAACTGGCTTAATTTCGAAGTTCTCTTCAATTTTAAGTAAAGGAAGCATATCTATTTTGTTGATTGAGGACGGCACATATTTGGTTTTAGTAGCATTTATTGTTAGGATTTTTGAATCGAACCAACTTTAATTTCCCGAGATCATTTTCAACTTTTTTCAATACAGCCTCCCAAGTACCGTTCATGTACAGCACAGCCAAATCATCCGTAAAGCTAATTATCTGGCCTAGGTAACCCGGCTGAAACAAATTATTCAAATAAATATTGAACAGTAAGTGCCCGAGAACTATTCCTTGCGGAACCTCGTATTCAAATTCTCTTATTTTACTTAGACTTTTATGTACTATTACTTTTGCGTTCTTTCAGATAAATAACTTTCCGTAAAAGTCAGCTCTGTACCTCGGAAGCCTATTTGTTCCAGAGCCTTGAACGGTGTGAAGTGGCTAACAGTATCAAAAATTTTAGCCAGGTCTACAAAGATACAAAAAACTGGATACCAATAGTATTGTGATTGTCCTGTATGTAGAAAATAAATGCTCACGTAATCGATTTTCGGGTAGAAACGGAGACTTTGTTAAAAAAAATTTAAAAAATGAGAGAAAAGTGGCAAAATTTAACTGATGTTAGAAATAACTGTTAGTATTTGCATGTCTTTTAAAATGCCCATCCATGGCATGATATAATAAATATGGATTGCAATATACCAAAGTCCTTACGGAATTCGAAGCTGTAGGTATTCGGTGTCAAGAACTAAGTGATATAATTTACTGAGATGGCGCTTAATTTCCTAACACCATATCTAACATACATATAATTACAACAGGGAGTAACAGGTATTTCCCCTTTGTACATATTTTAGACGTATATTATAATAAGTTTGTTTTATCAAAACGTAAGCGATACGTTATATTTCCTTTTTTTCCCCGGGTTCTAGATATTTAAAACTTTTTTACGTTTGTTTCAGATTAACTCGAAATAACATAATCTTGTCACAAACTTGGGGCCCAGGAAAGTTAATGTTATCCAGGTGATGAGCTTTAGAGTTGTAAAAAGTTTAAAAATACGTGATACAACGAACACTGTATTCTCTTCAGTGTAATTTTAAGACAGCTCCATTTTGTTGAAAGGAAGTATACTTTAGGTACTTTTAAGTCTTCTGCACACATATTAAAGCGAACGTTGATTACACGCTATACATACATACGTAATATACAAACATTTGAGCGTATTTTACCGACAGTAACCAAAAGTGGAAATAATTGCCTCGTTATAATGAAATATAAATGTAGTAACCAGCATTATAAGCAAATTTAGTGTCTATATATTTATTGAAAACAAATTTGAATGTTACAAATCAATACATAATTCACAAATAAATAATAATATACAGTATTACTATTTATTTTAAAAGTACTTAATTTTACACAAGATCCGGAAGACAGAAAAACCTATATGAGATACAACTATGAAGTTAAAAAGGAAAAAGAAGGCCATGAATAACTTCTGGGAAAGGAAATGTGACGAGATAGACAAATGTTCAAAATCTAGACGCACATGGAAAACTAGAAAAACAATGCAAGAGAAGTAGTGGTGAGAGGTAAGTGAAACCTCTCAAATGGTCAATTGCTACTATACACCATAGATGTCTCTATGGGCGTATAGCGACTTGCGATTCTGCAAGTACCTGAGAGCGGCGACCTTTCAGTCCTAGGTGGACTTAACCTACTGTTATAATATATGATTTGCAGGAAACAACTACTCAGCGGGCAAATACCCCGACCTGCATTGAATTACACCTTACAAATCATTAAAGAATGGTAACCAATATCATTTGTCAACTCCCTGACCAGACATAGACCGGTTTCGAACTTATTAGTTCTCATCAGTATGCCATAGGTCATGGAGCAGACAAATGATAGTGGCCAACCTGCTAGTTTTATACAAACTATAGTAAATTGAGTAGTGGTGAGAGGTAAGTGAAACCTCACAAATGGTCAATTGCTACTATACACCATAGATGTCTCTATGGGCGTATAGCGACTTGCGAAGTACCTGAGAGCGGCGACCTTTCAGTCCTAGGTGGACTTAACCTATTGTTATAATATATGATTACGCTGAGTAGTTGTTTCCTGCAAATCATATATTATAACAGCAGGTTCAGTTTTAGATTAGTTCAATACCTGATTAGTTCTTTTTTTAACTTTTATTTCTGACTTCACCAGACCGCAACTTGCGTGCCATGTGCATTGCGTGCCGTGTGCCGTGGGTATAAAATAGCTAGCCAGAAACCAGTAAATTCAGAGCTTGGCTTTCACCTTTCTCGAGTGTATTGAACTGGGATAACCGGAAGATCAAGCTTCTCCGGCGCCGTGGCAGCCGCTGGCCAAGTATCTGTTAGGGAGGATTCGAGTGCGTTGAACTGGACCTCCTCCCAGATTGATTCGAGTGTATTGAACTGGATCTCTCCTGAAACAGATTTCTTTGTCGCGTCTGTTATGTCCTGGAACTTCGATTAGAGAATTGGGGTTACGACGACGTACATAAAAGAAATATGTTACACTCTCTCTCCGATTACTATGATGTACTTATGTAATAACAAGATTGTCGCAACCTAAGCCATAAAAGATACGGCCACACTGTACATATAATTATTAGGAGAATAAATGTCTTATTTTGGATCTGGATTTTAATTAATATTAACATTGAACCCTGGAACAATCTCCAAACCAGCTACCCGAGCAAAACAAGCATCACAGAGTAGCTGTTGGTTGCAGTCTGGTTACGATCCTTATAGTAAAATAAGGATTTTATAGAGGAGTTTGCGACTAAAAATATTATGTTTTAAGGAATTTTAGGCTTGAGTGTGATGTGATTATCAAGAACATTCTTGCACATTTGTATATTGGGAATATTTCTTTTATTGATCGGCTTCCTCTTATAAAATCACATATTCTCCTATAATTGTATATAACCAAACATTGTTTTAAAAAAGCAATACATCAATTAAAGTATAAAATACTTGTACAAATTTTAGCTGAATTCTGCCCTGAACAGGAAATGCCTTCCAGAATTATTTACGCGCGACATTGTACACTCCTAAAATACCATATACTTAATATTTGCATTGTAACTGTAAAAGTAAATAATATATCTCGGTTATATTAAACTCAGAGGGTAGCAAGACCATATGACACATAATTTGTGCACACAGGGTGCGCATGTACCACAAATTGCTCCATTATAAAAGTCATTAGGGCGTGTATAACCTCGTCTTTACATTTCATAAGGCTGCTTACCGGAGTGGCAGAATCTTAAAATGTTATTTCGGTTTTATACGATCGGCAGAGCCGATGTGTGTCGCTGAGCAAGGGGACTTTCTCTTCACTTAACTCATTACCCGCTGTCCTTTCTCTTACATCCTTGAAAATTCTCGTAATTCGAGGGCGCTCCCTTACTTGAGAGAGACAGTGAAGATTTTTTGGTTTCAGTGTCCTTTACATGGAGTAAATAAATTTAACACTTTCTTTTCAGATATTGTTTAAATAGATCTGTTTCTACAAATGAACAAAATTAGGTATTCAGAGATTTTAAAAAAATGTAAAAAAGTTTAAAAACCATGTTTTTCCGTCCAACAAATGTAAAGGAAATGATAGATACAATATATGATTTACGTAAAGTAATCAATAATCTGAGGTGAAAGCAGAAAAGTCCGCCACCAGGTGTTGCTTTCATTTATACAAAAAGTTTTGAAGGTTTCACCGTCTACAAATTGTGTACTGTTCAAAATTATGCAAACTATGACGGATTACGTCCAAGAATATATGATTATGATTTTATCCCCACGATAGTGTCAGGTAAATTCAATTTAAAAACTTATAGGTATAAAACACTAAGAGAGGAGTGACACTGCCTCCTAAGGAACTCTATATAAAGATTGGCCATGTCTGTGAGACATGGTGTCAGCGTAATAGACTCATTTTAAATTAAAAAGAAACTAAATATATTAATTTTAATCTTTGCACATTATTTAAAATCTATAAATTTATACATTAAAACTTAATATTGTAATTAAAAAAAAAAGATAATTATTTATTTTAAAATACCATGATTAGGAACTTGATTTTCAAACTCTCTCTGGTTTATATCACCTGGAGTAGGAAAACAACTTACTGAGGTTTTTAATTCTGTAATTTTTTTCTTTAAGATACCCGCCGCTTTGTATAAAATTAGAATTTCGTTTTCTTCAAAAGTCTGGGAATGATCACTTGATTTTATTTTGGTAGAAGGTTGGGAGTCGGAGCTGATTGTCTCTGATTCTGATGTATCACTTTGGTATTTTATCGATTGGAGAGTTGTGGTAGCAGTAGACTTATACAGACAATAACAGCTTTTGTGATATTTAGCATCATAGGCAAAGAGATCTTTGTAACCGGCTAATTTACAAACCATGTCAATATCTTGTCGCTTTTGGGCAGTTTCGATTATTTTCGAGTACGAGTTTTTCTCAGTCCCTAAATAAGAATCAAAATTTTAATAATAGCGCTGTACATTATTATTAAAAGGAATTTAGCAAAATAGAAGATATCAATGTCAACAAAAGATGCGCTTTAAGTTAAAAAAAACATCATATGGCAAAAAGTTTTTTTTTGCTTAAATAGTGATGTATGATGTCAAATAATATTATTCTGTATTTTCAGTAAATAAGTCCTTTATTTATTACGAAATGAAAACGTCTACTCCGCGCATATCAAAGAGATTTTGTAGGATAAAAATGTCAACAGTATACTGACTGAACTGATAATAATGTGGTAAAGAAATAGAGAAACAAATAACGTCTCCAGAGAAATATCGTACTATATTACGTAAAATGACCTATTCAAATATGAAGAGATTAAAATACACTTCAACAACCTAATAAACTAAAAACTTACATTCATTACTTATAGTCGGGTGTTATATATTTACTGGGCAGTCAAAAAACGCAACAAAAACTTTACGAGCTAATTATTAACGCCGGTGAACCATTCGACATGGTCTTATCAAACGGACATTAAAAACCTATAAAACCGATTCAATTTGCACGCGAGATAGCACAAAGAGTAGCGGTATTTTAATGAGGTTGTTTTTGTTGCGTTTTTTGACTGCCCAGTAAATATACACCCGACTATACCTATCTGCACAGATAGTAAAGACTTTTTGCCTTTCTTTCCTAATTCAATACATATTAAGCACATTGTCCAAATACTGAATTTCTCTTTATTCCATCTTAACGAAGACGATGACGCATTTTCAATTTCACTTAATTGGGAAACATTTTTAAGATTTTGCAAACTAATATAGGTTTGTCTGCAGGCTATATGAAATTTCACTTTGACTTTTTGACATAAAATGCTTTCCTTTTCTTGCAAAATCTTTTTGGCAAATGTCTTGCCTTTTTTCCGGGCGCATCTAGGCTCGAAAAATTCATAGTTTTAAATAACAAACTTTCGAAAACTATAAGTTGTAGAGAACTCGGGTTTTTTTAAAAAACTTCCTTGAGGTGTAAGCTTTATTTCATACGCATATCATATGGCAAAATTTCTTAAAATAAAAAAGTTTTTGCTTATTGAAAAGAGTGCTGCAGGGAAATAAATGTACAAGTTTTACCTAATTTTACAAGAAATTAGATTTTCCATAAAAACGAAATCAAATCAGTGGCCTTCTCTCCCATTTCATTTATCAATTAAAAAAATAAATATATAATTATCTCAATTGGTTCGGAGATATCACGAGGGATGTGTGAAAGAGTAAGAAAGATTAATTTTGATAAATTTATGGCATTTTCCGTAATAAAAATGTTTGACCTCCCAAAAAAAATGTTGTAATTGGCCATTACGGATGGCCAAGGACCTAACCTATCATGCTGTGAAGGTCCCATGTGGTTGTACCTTAAAAAAATTTTTTTCAAGAAGGAAGCTAGCTTTTCCCCGTTTTACGGTGCACTATAAATAAGACTAAATAAGATTTTTTAAATATTTACTATGCGTTTCCCTACTCCTACATCTCCTACATAATTTTGTGCAGTAAATCCACGGACATTAATAGAGTGCTTATATTACAGAAGAGGATATTAGGACCATTAAACATGAAATACAATGATACGTGCAGAATAGTGTTTAAGGACAATATAATCCTTATAGTACCCAGCGTTTATATTTTGCAAGTGAAAATATGGCATTATTTGACACTCTGGGTATAGCTCATATAGTGCAAGACATAGTAATTTATATGCAATAACTCCACATAAATCGACCACATTTAAAGATTTTCCGTATTATAGTTGTATAATTTGCTGTAACAGCTTACCAAAAAATGTGCGTGACATACCGTGCCGACGTTATAAAAAAAATTGCTAGTAGAGAAGACTTGTTATTTAATTAATGAATTTTTAAATTCTAACTAGAGTTTCTGGCATATATATCTGCATGTGAACTTGTTTGTATGTCAATAAAGCTAAAGCAAAAGCAAAGCAAAAAGTTCAAGAGAATTTGAGTGCACTAGAAGAAACCAATTCTGTAGATGTCGCTGCTACCTGGACACAAATTAAAGACAGTTTAAAAAGTGCGAGTGAGGAAATTCTTGGCACTGCAGCAAGTAAAAAACAGGAGGACTGGTTCAATGATAATGAAGCTTTTATACAACAACTTCTTGACCGCAAACATATTGCCTTCCAAAACACTATCAACCACCCTAACGACTCATCAAAAGCAGAAGCTTTTACCCAATCTAAGTATGAACCGCAACGCGAAATCAGAAGAATAAAGAACGAGTGGTGGGCAAGCAAGGCCAGAGAAATTCAAAGGTACGCCGATTCACACGACTACAGGAATTTCTTTCAAGGAGTAAAAGCAGTGTACGGCCCCAGTCGGAAAAATATGTGCCCTATTAAAGATTTAAATGGAAATCTCCTCAAAGAAGACCAGGAAATAAGAGCCCGATGGAAAAAACACTACTCTAACATTCTTAACCAGCAAAGTCAAGCCGATCACGATATTATAAATCTTATCCCTCAATATGACACCTTCGAAGACTTAGATAAACCACTAACAACGGAAGAGATCTTAACCGCCATTGGGCAGCTAAAAAATAACAAATCTCCCGGCGCCGACTCACTCCCAGCTGAGATTTTTAAAGCTGTGTCGTCAGAGCTCATACCCTACCTCAAAGAACTGTTTGATGTCGTGTGGGAAAGTGGTCAAGCTCCGCAGGAGTTTCGTGATACACTTTTAATCAACCTCTTCAAAAACAAAGGGAGCGCTGCGGACTGTGGAAATTACAGGGGTATAGCTCTCCTGGCTGTTGGAGGGAAGATACTCACTAAAGCGATGACAAATAGGCTAACACCTGTTGTGGAAAAGTTACTTCCTGAAACACAGAGTGGCTTTAGACCAAACCGAGGCACATCGGACCTAATCTCCACAGTTAAACAGCTTCAAGAAAAAGCACTCGAACATCAAGGAGAAATTCACATGGTCTTCATTGATTTATCCAAGGCGTTTGACTCGGTGGACAGGGAAGTGCTCTGGAAAATTATGCTCCGCTTAGGTATCCCTAGAAAATGTGTGGAAGTATGTCGCAGTCTACATACAAACAACAACGCCCAGGTTATGTATAATAATGAGGCAACCGAACCTTTCCAAACCCTCACTGGAGTTAGGCAGGGATGTGTCCTGGCACCCCTACTCTTTAATTTGTTTACCACTGCTCTAACAATTATTGTTGACAACAAACTGACAGTCAGAGGAATAGGTCTCAGATACCGTTTTGTGGCGGTCTCTTTAACATAGGGCACTTTAGAGCTTTCACGAAGACACGCACACGATTCATTTGTAATCTCCAGTATGCGGATGACTTGCACTTTTAGCCTCTACGCCGGAAGAGCTTCAAGAACTTTTAGATGTGTATGCCCAGAGCTATGATTCCTTGGGACTTAAAATCAACATTGGAAAGACTAAGATTATGTCAACTCCTCATCAAGTGAACCAAATAGACATTACACTTAACGGAAATTCTCTTGAAGTGGTGGATCAGTTCAATTACTTAGGCAACGTTGTTAATGACAAAGCAAACATGGACAGCGAGATTCGCAATAGAATTAACGCTGCATCTAGAGCGCTCTGGGGACTTAGAGAGAGAGTATTTGACAACCACGACCTTGCTTTGTCAACGAAAATGGTTGTCTACAGAGCAGTTGTCATTCCAACACTGCCTTATGGATGTGAAAGCTGGGTCACTTACCGTCGTCATGTGAAAGAATTAGAACGTTTTCAGCAAAGACACCTCAGAAGAATGATGAAAATCCATCACATATCAAACGTGGAAGTACTCAGGAGAGCAAAGAGCCTTCCAATTGAGGTGCTTATTTCAAGAGCACGCCTAAGATGGTCAGGTCACGTTCATCGTATGCATGATAACCGCCTTCCTAAATGTACACTTTATGGTGAATTGCTAAGCGGTAGAAGAAAGCGTGGCGGTCAACGAAAGAGGTTCAAAGACGCTTTCCATGAAAATCTAAAATCCTGCGGTATTGCAGACGAGCAATGGGAACAACTTGCAGCGGACAGAACCGAATGGCGGGGGGTTGTGGCCAGCTATCAAGGAAATGTTGCTGCAAGAAGGCCGAATCCAAGACCTAACCAGGTCTATGTTTGTCCTGACTGCGGTCGACATGTGCTCTCTCGAATTGGCCTCTATAGCCATAGTCGTGTGCACCGTAGATGAATGGGAATTACAATAGACTACACCTTTTACTTGTTTTTTATTGTACACCATTTATCGACTGTAACATTTTTATACTCGGACTCGAGTAACGGCTAATAATAATAATAATAATAATGTCAATTTCACTTATTCTCACCTTTCATCTGGATTTTGTAGTTTGTAACCATCCGAGTACTTTTGTCATAATATTTAGTAAGCTTATAGGCCTGCAATAAAAATATATTGGGAGGATTATGTTGATTTTAACTCGAAAAATATATTTCACTTCACTAAAGTTAAATAAGCAATATCCAAGAACCGTTAACATATCAAAACTCTCCAGCTTTATAAAAATAATCGAGATTGTTTCAAAATATCAAGTACATTTCGTAGGAATCGCTGTTAGTTTAAATATTTTATATGAAATGGTTACAAGTTCAAATCTGTTACACAAAGAGGTGTAATATGTTTGTGACAACTCATAATACCGTTGTTCCCAATGCACTCTATATGCCATATGTACGTGTTTTATAGAGTGCTAAATAACGCGCCCGCTCTGAAAATGTTCCAACTTCAAAATTCTTTCTTCTCAACATGGGTTCATGTGTTACCTACTTCCATGTTATTATATTGATTTCGAACTTCCGTCAAATTTATTTAGTTGTCACGAACATTTCCCAACACTATTCGCACTTTTATGATAGCCCATTTCTGTCGTGTTTACTTCCCTTTCCTGATTTATTAAAATTCATATCGATATTCTATTTCTTTCATATGTTTCCAGTTGTTAAAATTCGATTTTAGGCCAATATAAGCGGACTCATTTCAGGATGATGTATTTTATAGACAGTACTATTATTTTCTCGGAAAACGTTAAATCTAGTCATAAAAAGTTCAGACCTCGTTAGGTCCAACATTGAAAGGTAAAAATTCACGGACTACGTTATTTAGCTAGTTGACGTGCTAAGTCACTCCATAAATTAGTCTGCTGATACCAGACAATATGCAGTGCAAGATCTCTGTGTGGTATAATTCTATTACTCTACATACAGTGTGTATGGAAAGTATGGAATAAATCCATTTATTCCTGAATACGGGTGTGAAGTAAAAATGGGAACATTCAAACAAAAATGTCTCTCACTACACGAAAAGGCAAATATTATTCAAGAACACGGGAAGGGGATCAATGTAACTGCACTAGCCAATAAATATGGAGTTGCAAAATCCACAATCTGTTCAATAAAAAAAGTGCTAATATTCTCGAGACTGGACTGGACGTGGATGTAAAATTGTAATCGTCTCTATGTTACCGATTAAAAATGAAATTCAGAGATTGCCTTATAAAATGAATCTACATTAATTAATTTTTCTAATTTTTACTTTGCTGCTCAGATATAATAAAAATTAGCGTATAATACAGGTGTATAAGTAGCCTTTAAATCACTTTTTAGGACCCACCTCGCTACGCCCATCAATAAAATCAATCAAAACAGATTCACTCAAAGTTCTAATACAATAGTACCGCCCCAGAACCCGCGGGGACCGACGGTGCAGCCACCGCACTGATCGCAGTGGTCGATTGCAAGGCCGGACGGACCGGATCTGGCTTGGTTAAAAACAAATTTTAAGACTTAACCGAAACACCTTTTAGCAAAGCAATTAAAAACATCAAATATAAAAGATTTTAAAAACTTAAAATTACACATACCTTAAACAACATGTTCACTGTAACACTTTTAAAAAAAATTTCAATTGACGCAGATACCTCAATCTAAACGAGTTACCTTCTGCGAAACGCATGAACGCCGGGCTGCGCAAGGCTTTCCTAAACTTTTAGCTTTTTAATAATTTTGATTTCATAATGTTTTAATTTGCTAGAGATTCGTGACGAGAAGTGAATTTAGATACAAAAATGCACAAAAAGAAGCAAGGATAATAAACGCGACAAAAAGGATACAGACAGAAAGGAAGAGGGGGACAGAAAAAATTTAAAGATAGGCAAAGATATGAAATATTAGTAAAGGTGGATAGGGTAAGCGGAAGTTATAGTTGTTGAAGCTTGGCTACAGAGGTTGCCGGAAAATCGATAACGTCTGGTATGGTAAGGGGTGTTTAATCCGAAATGGGGCATTATGCTATGTAATTTGTGTTATATGTCTTGTTAGCGGACTATCGCCCAACTTGAACGAATAGAAGTTTTGAGAGATATGTTGGACGTAATCCGCTATCGGAGTTATGTCGTTACAATGCCTATAGGTCTCTGAGGGAGGTGCACCTTCCAGAATTCGATATGAGGCGCATAAATTTGTGCACATTTGAAGTTTTTTCATTGTCGTGACCGGTATGCTGCACCACACCGGTGCCGCGTATGTGATGGATAGCCTGACCACCATTATGTACAACAATTTCTTATTTTGTCGGTTAAGTCTGCTACCCCTGACCATAAGCCTCCTAGACAGGGAGTAGACCGTCCGTATTGTCTCGTTTATATGGGTATTGAACGTCAGTCTTTGGTTAAGTCTTACCCCCAAGTACTTCATGCATCTCTTGGTTGAGATTTGTTTCCCCTGATCGAAATGCGTGTTATTATTTTGTTCTCAATGAACCGATGCGTGAAAACTATCACTTCGGACTTCTCAGCGTTCACCCGAATCTTCCACTCGTAGTAATAAGCCGTGGCACGAGCCATGTGCGCCTTCAGCAGCATATTCGCTGCTTGCGCGTTACGAGAATGCACGTACATGGCTGTGTCATCGGCGTACTTGGCCAGCTTCGTATTCGGGAACTCTGGGAAGTCCGAGACGTACAAGTTGTACAACTTCGGTGACAGGCATGATCCTTGCGGGACTCCCGCGCGAATGTCCCGCCGTGTTGACAGTTTATTATTCACCCGAACCTGCAGGGATCTGCCCGTCAGGAAAGAATGAATGAGCTTAGTGAAGTAAGTCGGAAAATTGTAGTGGTGTAGTTGTAAAGTAACCCCGGGATCCAGACGGTGTCGAATGCCTTCTCAATATCGAGGAGCACCATCGTGGTGTTCTTCCCGAGGTTGTATTGCACTTTGACGTCATTAACTGTCCTAACGACCTGTTGCACCGTGCTCCTGCCCTTCCTGAAACTGAATTGGGACTCATCGTCGATGTGAAGCTCCTCCTGAACATTTTTCAGTCTGATCAGGACGATCTTCTCCACCAACTTGGAGATCGCCGACAGCAACGAGATGGGACTGTAGCTGCCGGCAAACTTCACATTCTTATTTTGCTTCCAGATGGGAATGACCACAGCGCACTTCCACTGGCTGGGCTAGTGCTGTAGTCGCAGGATCGCATTAACGATATACGTCAACTACACAATATCTTTCCTCGGGAGATATTTGAGCTGCTTGTATTCGACGCCGTCTTTTCCAGGGGCTTTATTGTTTGGTACGTCCTTGATAATTTGCGCTACCTCCGAAGGCTTGGTCATGACCTTCACGAATTCGCGTCTTGTCATTTGTACGTTATGACCAATGATTTCGTTAATGTCGTTCTCGATGCGGTCATGCTCTAAATTATTTGACGTGTTGTTATTGTGGATGCTCTCGAAATGTGTGGCTAGGTCGCCCGCATTTTGAGCGTCTGTCATCAACGCAGGTATAGCCTGCCGCATACTTTTTAAGGCCCTCGTCAACTTTCACAGCGAGTTGTCCTGATGATTCAGCGCTGCCAGGTTGTCCCCCCATTTTTGGTTCTTTGCATTGTTTATGGAGGTTCTGATCTGCCCTAGCAGCCTAATCATCTCGACCTTAGCGTTGACATCGCGATTTCGCTGCCAAAGCCGTCTCAGCCTATTTTTCTTACTTATGTTTCATATGACCGCTTCGTCGAGTCGGTCTCTGTTCTCATGCACAGGGATTGTAGTGGCAACAGTCTGCTTGGCATCCTGCAGCATTCTCGTAAACTCCTCCACCGCATTTTCTAACTCAGCGGGTGAGCTGATCGTGTTGTTTAGTGTTAAATTTGTGTTAATATGTTCTTTATAGAGGCGCCAGTTGGCGCCTCTATACGATGTAACTGATGTACGTGTAGAGTTTTCCCGTGACATACCGTCCAACTCAAGATAAATAGGGTTATGATCGGACGTGAGTTCCACCAGGGCCATGGGGGCCGTGGAGTTCCTCACGCCCTTGTTGACCACTATGTCAAGGGTTGTAGGTGTTGTGCTTGTGGTTCGTTCCAAAAATACAGCAGTGCAAATATGTCAGTCCATCTTCTAGAAAATATCCACTTCAATTTTGCAAGTTTATTATTGTTTGTGCAACTTTACTCTAAAATAAAGAATATTTTCATTATATTGTATATTGCATTTGTGTTTTAATAAATAGCTGTCTAATTTAAATTTAACTTGCTCTTGAATGAACTTGTCAAACTGTTTCTTAAGTATGTTTAAAATTTATTGCCCTTCCATAAGCGGAACAAGAAATGTAAGTAATTTGTAAGTTTATAAAATATATTTTAGCCTTTTGCTTATTATTAAATCTGCGGTAGGCGGGTAAAATTTCCACCTTTGCATTTTACTTTGTATTCATTAATAAAATTATGCCATTACGCTACGTCAGTGAACAAATATGCATATAAAGACAAATTCCGAAGGACTTTATGGCTGCATCGTATGCTTATATTATAAAGTAAAATTTTTATAGCCGGATTTAGAGATAACATGCACGAACAAAATTCTATGAGCGGAAATTGTTTATTTACATTTCATCGAGACGGAGCAAGGCATATGAAAAATACCGAGAAAAATACCTTTCGGAATAATAAATATGTGAGTCACAAGTCGACGTTTTCTTCTTCATCGAATGCTTAAACAGTTATTAAAGAGGGGACATTCCAAGCTTAAACGATTTATATTGACATAGAGTTTCATTGGGATTCTGATCACTATATAAATTTACTTTTAACAATAATTGTTAATGTATGTATGTATACCAGTGTGGAACGTCGATTTTGGATTCTGAAGTGACATTCTGCAATGTATAAATTTCATACCTAACTTCAACCCCCTTCGAGTGGTAGTTGCAACCCCTAAATTTTTAAATGGGAAGTAGGGCTTGTGATACCTCATCTGAAAGACCTTTTCATTCTCTATTCAACAATGCTATGGTTTTAATATTTATTGCAAAAATTAACGGTAAAAAAATTAATTCACGTGCTTAATGCAATTCACAACAACAAACTAAAAAGAAACTTAATTTCAATGTAGTAGATGTTCAAAATGAGTTCCTTGAAGGTCTTGGCAGTATCCTAATCGTAAATAAAAATATCTTCTAACGTTTTCCAATATCTGAGGCGTGACCGACCTAACCACATCCGTTATTCTTCTTCTTAAGTCTATAGCTATATCGCGTGGCTTAGTTTTGTATACCATACTTTTCACATATCCCTATAGAAATAAATCTAAGGGTTTAAGATCAGGAGAACGTGCTGGCTATTCTAGGGATCCTCGCCTCCTTATCCGCCGATTTGGAAATGTCGAGATATTGCCGGACATCGATTCGATAATGTGGTAGTGCTCCATTCCGCTGGAACTTGTGGGTTTGCTTGAGCAGGTCCTCCTATAACAATTCACTATTGAAATAGTTCGTATGCCTTTATTTTTATATATTTGGAATGTATCTATCTCATTGGTTTAAATAGTATAAAATAATAGGGTAATACTCAAAATGATATGCTACTATTGATTTATAGACTAATATTCAGACCACATTGATAAATTTTAATGGATCCTATTAAAATATCCAAGTTATTTATTTATTTTTTCTATTATATACGTAGTATGTTCTCTAAAATTCAGCTTATTATCAATGATGATCCCTAAGTATTTACATTCAGTTACGAACACTAGTTCATCCTCAAATAACTTTCGTTTATTGTTAAGGTTATTTTAAATTCTAGTAGATAATCTGACTTTGGTCTCTTTAGTATTTGCAAATCAATAATCCTATTAATGTCCCTTGATGTACACCATACCTTACTTATATCCGACTTATACTCTCTAATTTATTTGTTGAAATCTATCACTTAGATAATTTTTAAATCACTGCTGACTTAATCAATAACTCCATAAGCTTCCAATTTATTGATTAATATCGATTGTTTCAAAAGCTGTTTTAAAGTCAATAAATGCCGTAAGCACTGTTTTCAATAATACTCAATAAATTCCTTCAACTTAGGTATTAACAACTCTATTGATGGTTCACATGAGACGCACTATTTTTTTATTCTCGATGCATAAGTTACTGTCACCAGTGTCGATTATTATTACTTTTAGTTTCCATAATATTATTAACTAATTATACTTTAATCTAATATACATTCGATACTTTAAACGACAACTTGTTACTGTTTCTTATTTCATCTTATCACTTGCTTGTCTAATATAAAACTGTCCTCCGTGCGCGAAATCCATTCTATATATACAAGCGTTGAAGGTATCTAAATTCTCTGGAATAATCCAGCATTTTTCGCGGTGTTTCCCGCCCTTCGCGTATTTTCTACTAAGCAGTGAACATCCCGGTCAGGCAATTCAGAATCCCCGACATACCTCGCCAATCTGTCTAAGTACACGATTTTCATCTTAGACTTCCTACTTCGTTGAATCCGATAAACGTAATTAATCCGGGTGATGACAGAATACGGCACTTCCCAAGGTGGATGAAGTTTCGGAGATCTTCCCTTTTTTCGCTGTGACTTATATAACCAAACCAGATCTCCCTCATTGAATCCTGCTGATGTCCCCTTCCGGTCATAACGAGCCTTCATATATTCCTCAGCCGTAGACTAACTTCATCTGCATAATAACCCACGGACAGTGGCTCTTTATCTGGTTTGCCAAACATCAAGTCACATGGCAGTCTGATCTCGTGTCCAAATATTGCATGAGCAGGTATCTGTTTGGTAGTCTCATGAATGGCAGCCCTGTATGCCATTAAGAAAAATGGTATGTGCCGAACCCAATCTCGCTGGTTCATATGAACCACCTTAGAAAGTTGTCCCTTCGTGGTTTTGTTATGTCGTTTTACCATTCCATCTGATTGGGGATGAAGTGTAGTTATTCGAGTCTTATAAATGCCCAATATTTCACAAATTTTCTGAAATACCCCTGATTCAAAGTTACTCCCTTGATCAGAATGTAGCTCCAGGGGTAAACCAAATGGGCATACAAGGTTATCCGCCGGAACTCGAACAACAGTAACTGCTTCCTGATTTGGAATGGCATAGGCTTCCGGCCATTTACTAAAATAGTTCATAGCGACCAGGGTGTATTTATTACCATCATCTGTCACTGAGAATAGACCCGCTATATCGATAGCAATCCTCTCAAAAGGGGCTTCGACATTATATTGCTTCATTTGGCCTCTACTCCTTGTTTGTGGTCTTTTGGTGACTGCACAAACCTTGCATTTGCGACACCAAGTTCCATAGCTTGGCGGCTATTTATCCAATAAAATCGTTCCCCTACTTTAGTCAAGGTCTTATTAATGCCAAAATGCCCCCCGGAGATTCCATCGTGTATTTCCTGAAGAATTTTCGGGACACAGAACCTGAGTATCACCAAGTGCATAGTAACTTTCTTCCCATCTAGGCTTTCCCAGGCTTTCTTAGTCCATCTATAATCTTGAGGAAGCTCCATTACGCCTATAATGGCTTTAGCTCGACACTCTTGTTTGGAACATCCTTCCATTCTGGTCGCGTCCCTTTTTCTTTTGCCTTTAATATAGGACCAATTACGCTATCATTCAATTGCTCTTGCATTAAAATCTCTTTTGTCCAATCGTCTGACACATCTATCTGAATTGTGTTTACTGTTACCACGCCCTGTGCTTTTTCAACTCGATAGCACTGCTTGCAGTCATCTTTGCACGGTCTTTTTGATAGAGCATCTGCATTTTTATGAGATGTTCCATGTCGGCGTTCGATTCTGAGGTCATACTACTGCAATCTCTCTATCCAACAAGCTAGTTGACCCTCTGGGGTCTTCAACTGCAATAGCCATTTTAACGCAACATGGTCAGTCTTGATTTTGAAGTATTGTCCGTAAAGATACTGGTGAAAATGGTTCACGGATTTAGCAATGGCCAATACCTCCTTCCTTGTTATACAATAATTTCTCTACGGTTTGGACAGCACCTTACTGAAATACTCAAATACATTTTTCCTCTCCATTTTGGATTTGAGATAGCGCACATCCAACTGCGGAATTGCTAGCATCTGTGTCAAGAATGTACAGGCCCTGTTGTTGGGGATATGCTGCACGAGACTACCACATAATGCTACCTTCAGCTTCTTCCATGATGCTTCGCATTCGGATGTCCTTTGATATTTAACCTTTTCCTCCGTCAGCTGATGTAGTGGCTTCACTATATAATAATAATAATAATCTATTTATTGCCCAACAGATAAAAATCCAATTACAGTACAAACTTGAACAAAACAATACTAGTAGTAAGTATAATATAATACAGCTGTGACAGTAACAAAAAAAAACTTAATATTATATTTGTAAATAGTTGTAGAATAATATGTATATAATTAAGTTATAAAATAAAATGGAATGGAACAGAGTTAAAAAAGAAATGTGGAATTGAAGTAAAATACATAATAAAATAAAGCAAAACCTATATATCTATATATGTGTAAAAATACCTATAAATAATCTGGCAATACGTGGGTGTAGTGACAGTTAAGTACTATTGGTTGTGAAAGTTATGATAAATGCATTGGTAATTTCTGAAATCGTACTACAGTTGATATCACATACATTTGATATTTTATTGAAGTTATTGCACATAACATGAAGTGGGGATCTAAGAAGCACATTAGTTCGAGATATCTCGCCGTAGAACGTGTGAGTTTGACGTGAGGTTATTCGAGGAACATGAAAAGAAAACATGCCTAAGAGCACCGGACTGTCTAATTTGTTGTGAAATAGATTATGTAACATTTTCAGACTATTTAACGCACGTCGCAATTCCAAAGAATTAAGATTAAATCTATCTAATGAGTGTTGGTAGCCTCTTTCTGGATAAAAACCATCAATTTTCAAGGATAAAAATTTCAGAAACTTTCTCTGCACACTTTCGATGGCGTTTTTATAACAGGTATAGTGCGGGTACCAAACTATTGAGCAGTATTCAAGTTTGGATCTAACATATGAATAGTAGAGTGTTTTTAGAGCAAACTCATTAGAGGACGAGTGAGAGTTTCTAACTATAAAACCTAACATTTTCATGGCTGATGATGTTACTAGTGCTACATGGTTCGAGAAAGTAAATTTCTGATCAAATACTACCCCTAAATCATTTATTGTTGCAGAACGTTCAAGTACTTGCGAATTTAATGATTGGGCTAGATTTTCTTGTAAAAGAAACAACCTTACATTTTGATGCATTCAAATGAAGATTGTTTTGATTGCACCAGTTTTCTACTATTTCTAGCTCTGCTAGAACGTTTTCACAATCATCTATACTGCTTATTTCTGTGAATATCTTCATATCATGGGCAAACAGTAGTTTGTCACATTGTACTATGTTTGTGAGATCATTTATAAACAATAGAAAAAGCAGTGGTCCGAGATTGAAACCTTGAGGTACACCTGAAGTTGCCGTAAATAGTTCAGATTCATGTCCATAATACACTACGTATTGTTTTCTGTTATATAAATATGACCTCAAAAATGTTATGAAATGGCAACTAAACCCGAACATATTCAATTTATCTAATAGAAGTTCGTGATCAATCCGATCGATCGCCTTCGAGAAATCAGTATATATCACATCTGCTTGACCTTGTGAGTCAAGTGTCCTTGCTATAAACTGAGTTATCAGACATAAGTTAGAAGCAGTGGATCGCATTTCCATGAAACCATGCTGAGAGGTTGATATTAGAGATTTTACTGAAGGGTAGATGCGAGCATACAATGATATCTCGAACACTTTGGCAAAGTTGCAGAGAATCGCTATGGCTCTGTAGTTGCTTATTTCCGCTGCATTTCCGGATTTAAAAATAGGGCATAATCTAGTTAGTTTCCAACAATCAGGAAATACGGCCGTTTTTAAAGATAGGTTGTAGATAATATGAAGTGGTTGGACCAGAGCACATGCACAATCTCGAACCAGAAAAGAAGGAATTTTATCATGGCCTGAAGTCATCTTATTCTTAAGCTTTCTATATATATAATAATATAATTTCATCCTCGGTTATGTAAGAAATGTTAAGGTATGACACATCCCTGTAGGTATTATTAGTTACTCTGGTACTAGAGAGCAGATAAACACTACTGAAAAAGTTACCAAAATTATTAACTATTGATCCAGGGCTATCATAAGTATGTGCTTCATATGTCATTAAACCAGGGATCCTGGTTGTGCCTTTTTTGTTTTGTATAAAAGTCCAAAAGTTTGTGGGATCAGTTGTTACAGAATTTTGTACGTCGTTTAAGTAATTTCTATAAGCAATGTTTATCTGGGACTTAATTTCGCATCTCAATCTTCTAAATTCGTGAAGATGGCGCTCGTTTTTTTCTTTTTTATATTTTAAACGGTATTTATTTTTTAATGTTATGTTATTTTTTATTTCTCTAGTATACCATTTGGGATAATTAGGTTTATTATTGCTTGTCTTATTGCATGTTGGAACATACTGGTCAAAAAGTGAATACAGTACTTCATAAAATTCTGAACATGCCCTGTTAACATCATCCATGCAACAAGAAACTCCAGTCAATACTTAATAAGGCATTATATAAACCAGGGAAGTTAGCTTTCCTAAAATCATATGTTTTACTTGCAGGGTTATTGTCAAAGTTAATGTTATTTGTATCGTTTAATGTTATATTTAAGTTTAGAGCTGGATGATGTGAGTCCTCCTTTAATAGAGGACTATTGTCTCGAATAACCTCACATTTAACATTTGAAAAAATGAGATCCAAAAGTCGTTCATTTACGTTTACTATGTGATTAACTTGAGATAAATTATTAATGACATGAAATTTGATATAGTTTGTGTTTTATGGTCTCTTAAATATTCGTGATTAAACTTAGTTACATTAAAGTCACCTAATACTAAAATATTACTATTTGTGCTTAAAATTTCCTCCAATAACTCAAAAAAGTTTTCAAACTCATCTATAAGCATATTTGGTGGAACATAAATTACATATACATATAATATACTGAAATTTAAGTGACACTTACAGCCTACAATGTCGATATTTGGAAATGATTGGTTATGGTTATTTCACTTAGATCCAACTTGGAGACCGTACACATATTGTTGAAAGCCAATAGAGCTCCGCCGCCGCGGGAATGCCCTGTAATATCCAAATTTCTGTATATCCGCAAATCCTTCCACAAAACTTCTATAGTAAGTGTAGAGGCCAAGGAAACTGCATAATTAATAAAAATTTGAAGGTCTTGGCCAATCTCGTACGGCAGAAATCTTGTTCGGGTCTGTCTGTATCCCCTCTGAAGATACAACATGTCCAAGGAATTTTACTTCTTTCTGGAACAGGAGATACTTCTTTGGATTCTACTTTAGGTGTGCATTCCTGATTCTCCCTAAATACTAGCCCACGGAGTACAAATTCCGTCAATCTTTCAAAATTCCAAAAGGCATCACGTTGAAGTGATATAGACCACTGCCTGTTGAGACGGCAGTCTTTTCCTTGTCTTCAGGGTGAAGCCCCACCTGCCAGTACCCACTTCGAAGGTCTAAAGTTGAGAACCATCGTGACCCCGCCAGCCTACTTAATGCGTCGTCAATTCATGGTAGTGGATAGCTGTCTTTCTTTGTAACATCATTCGGCTTCAGGTAGTCCCATCCTTCGTGGCAACCAAAACTACTAGTGATGATCAGGGACTTTTTGATTTCTCAATCACTCCATCCTTTAACATCTGAATGATTGTAGAAGCCTCTTCCTGTTTGGCTAGTGGCAACCTCCTAGGTTGTTGACGGATTGCGGTTGAATCACCATTACCTAACCGATGCTGCACTATATTAGTGTTATGTGCGCGACGACGCCACTACTTCGTAGAAAATACGTAAAGGGCGAGAAACACCGCAAACAACACTTATTCTAAAAAATTCAGGTACCTTCGACGCGTGTATATATGGAATGGATTTCGCACACGGAGGACAGTTTTATATTAGACAAGCAAATGATAAGATGAAATAAGAAACATTAACAAGTTGTGATTTAAAGTAGTGAATTAATGTTACATTAAAGTATAATTAGGTGTGAAATTTTTCCGTTTAAGCTCTTTCACATATTTACTTATCTCTCCTGGTACATTAACGATTTTCATTCCCGGGTTGATCTTCTTTGGCAGAGAATATTAAATTGGATAGTAGTTCTACATTCGGTTGACTATCTCGATGCAACTAAAAGTTAAATTTCTTAAGGAAACATTAAATAAAAAATACTCTAACTAAATATTCCTTATAGACCTTAGAAATGCAGAGTACAAATGTACAAAGAAGGCACTTTAAAACTAGTTTAATTATAGTCAATGACAGGGCAAGTCTCTCCACCTCATAAAGAATTACGTACTCTCCTTACTTAAAAAAATATGTTGCACGAGATTTTCAAGACGTCTGTTCACAGACAATTAAAAACAAAAGTTGTGGTTTATTTATGACATCCTGTTTTGTCTCTATTTGTGTAATAACACTGCGATTCGAAGTCTTATAAGGCACTTAAATGCGGTCGTTATCCCACAGTCTCTCGTGTGGAACACGGGACCTTTCCAGCCACACCGCTCCATCTTTACTACCTTTAGTATAATTGGTAGGTGCGGTTTTGTGAACCCACTATGAATTCTAATGAACGCCGAAAAACGTATTAGTTAAATTGACGGGCTATCAGACCTAACTAGAGATAAAATTAAAGCTGTAGGAAAAAGTCATTCATCAATATTAATTAGAGCGCAATTAGTATCCACTTTCAAGTGAAGTTAGTAATTAAAAATTATATTAACTTAATTATTATTAAATTTGGCGAGGGCGAGACAGCTTTCAGGACTCGCTGATAATAATTATATTTCCGTATATTTGAAATAATTTGTTTTTTCGACTCAATTACTGGTAAATTTTGTAAATCTCGTAGCATCCAAAGATAATACGATCAAATTATTTATAAGCACCTTCAAAGAGGGTTTAAATATTAGTGAATGTAACACACACGCGTATTTTTAACTACCTACCTAAATAACTGGCCGATCTACCGAGAATAACAATTCATTTCTAAAGAACCGGATGCAAGCAAACAAATTTCTTTTCCAAAGCATTCGATCGCCTGGATCATGATATTCTACTAGAGAAACTGAGTAAATTTGGGTTATCAGTGTCGCAATTAGACATTCTCTTTTGATGTCTCGAGAACAGGCGTTAATACGTGGAATACCATGCCTTCACATCGTTTGTCGTAATGGTCACTTCCTGCGTTCCCCAGGGATCCGTACTAGGCCCGCTTATGTTCGTTATTTTTATAAGTGATATGGTAGTTGATCCTATATGCTGATGGCCATATATTGTGTAATAGAAAGAGAACAAGACTGCGAAAATCTTCAAAACAACTTGGATATGGTTAATGACTGCCTGTCTAATCACTTACCTTTCAATATATCTAAATGCCTTTTCAAATTCACCTTTTCTAAAATGCGCAACACTATCGAGTACGCTTATAATATAAACGGTCAAATATTATAGAGGCCAGACACAGTAAAGGACTTTTGAGTTATCTTTGATAAGTGTCTGAGTTTCAAAGAACATATTAATTTCACTACTGCCTTAGCAGTAAAAAGCTTAGGCTTTGTATCTGCGAATAGTTCAGCGATACTGACAGTATGAAACTATTTTACTATTCATTTGTATGATCAAAACTGGAATACTGCTCGCTAATATGGTCCCCAGGATATGCTTCTATACAGGGTGTCTCGCGTTACATTTTGTCAAATTCAAACCGCGAAAACTTGTTTAAGTCAAATAGAACACCCTGTATTTTTTTACGTGAGGTTGTGTAAAATTGGATTCCCTTTTTTCTGATATCGGCATTGTGGGGGTTAAAGTTACAACTTTTTGAAATATTTGCGATTTTATTAGAAATTCATGAATTGTTGTAATCATTTCATCAAAATAGCCATGATTAGAAACAGAAATTATCTTATGTCAAAAAATGCCAGCACGTTTAAATTATGCCCACGAAGATCTTTTAAATTTGTTTATTATTTATGGAGAATGTGATAAAGTAATATCAAGAACTTGCAGCACATTTGCTACTCGATATCCAGAAAAACAGAAACCGTCACCAAACACTGTAAAACGCATATTGGAAAATTTTAAAAATCATGGCTCTGTCAAGGCAAAAATGCAAAGAGGAAAGCCTATTGTTGATGACGAAAACATGACTAGGTTTAGGTATAGGATATGTAAATATTTTCGACTCAGAATTTTATGCTCTTTTCGAAAACCCTAAAATATATAGGGTGTTCCATTTGAAATAAGCAAGTTGATATCGACTTCCGGTATGCCAGCTGCTTGTAATTATTTTAGTTGGATTGGTCACACCGACATTAGTAATTATCTAAATTTTCAAAATTTTCTGATGCGTACTTTTCTCTATAATAGTAATAAGCTTTATTCAATAAAAACCATACAAGGTATAAAACACGTCAAAACAAGAAAATGCAATCTGCAGTAATAAACATAAAACACCTTAACTAACACATATTTTAGAAAATTAAAAAGTAGACACAAGAACACATTAAAATTCATAATCAGAAAAATATTCATTCAATGTATAGTAACATTTTTTTATTAAAATCTCTTTTAAAAGTATATAAAGGTAGTATTTTCAGTGCGTCCGGCAGGTGATTATATACTTTAATCACTGAGGTTGTTACACCTTTTTGAACTTGCGTGAGACTGGTGTTATACGGCATTTGGATATCTCTGTGGCGAGTTTGATGCAAATGTGTTCGTTTGTATTGTTAAAAAAATGTGTAGTTTTTTTTGTAGAACACTGTACACTCAAAGATGTAGAGAGACATCAAGGTTAGGATGCTATAATTTACGGATACATTTTTTTTGTAGAACTTGTATTCTCTTTACCCCCACAGAGTTTCCCCAAAAAATAATTCCATATTTTATAGTTGATTGGAAATAGGACTGATATACATTTAAACACACATTTATGCTGATGTTGTCTCGTAAAGTGCGGAATTGGTAACATAATGAACTTAGCTTTGGAGCTACTTCTTCAATATGTTTCTTCCAAGTTAATCTTGAGTCAAGATGTAAGCCAAGGAATTTTACTGTTTTCGCATCTTTGAGTACCATTTTACTAGTTTTTATATTGATTTCTTCTGCCGCTTCATATGATGAATGAAACTGCATTACCTCAGTTTTTTCCAAATTCAAGGTGAGTAAATTCTGATCATACCAGATGTTTAATAAGCCGATAGAATGTAATATTTTATTTCTAGGTCCTCAGTAGTTTTGCAGATAAAATGGCAGAGGTATCATCAGCAAATGCTATCACTGCCTTTGGAATGCCATCAGGTAAGTCATTTACATAGATTATGAACAGCAGCGGCCCCAACACTGAGCCCTGAGGTATTCCGCGATGCACAGATCTCCATTCAGAACTAAGGTTTTGTCCATTTAAATTGACTGCTTTAACTTTCTGCAACCTATCCGTTAAATATGATTTTATAATATTATAAGTTACACCTCTTATATCATGTTCAGGCTGTACGCCCTGTATATAAGTATATTAGTATTTTCTTTCTATGTTCAATTTATATCGTTATTTATAAAATATTTAAGGGGGTTTATTGTTCATTATAATATTAATTACATTAATTACCATTGTTTACGGACTTGCTATAGAGAAGCCTTTTTGTTAGTTATTTTTTCTTTTATTACTTTTTTTTCGCGCTGATACGGTTGCAGGCAGCAACGCCTGGGACTCGACCCCGAACTTTCACTGAAGTAAGGTGTGTTCCGTTTTCAGCCGTTTTACGCTAAAGCCACATTAAAATTAAAATTAATTTTCTAATTACGATAATATATTGTGTAGTGTACACCAATCAAACAAGAAGAGCGGCCGCTGGTCCATACTGCATCGTCCGAATTGCATTGGAGGCGGTAAGTTGTCTTGCAACCAAACGTATTCAAGTTTTAACACGAATTTTGTAATACAGTCCATTTTGTTTAAATTCATTCCCAAACATTTGGTCCTTAAACGAGCCAAGGATATTGCAAATTGGCTTTAATATTCATTATTATAATAAAATCTCAATAAATTATCTTTATAGCAAGTCCACGTTAAAATTCGTTTATTAAATATATTAGCCTCAGTTACCGTGATAGTTTTTTGTGATCAATCCTTTTTTCATCGATTTTTATGTTTACCACTTTAAGTTCTTTAATATCCAGATTTATGTTTGTTCCTAGAAACTGAATAAAGTGTTTTTGTTGCCAATTTCTCATAGATTTCTGCAATTTATACTTGTTAATACGTGGTACAAATATAAAACATTAGTACGGGATTTATGTTCAAATTTTAGGCACAAATTTATTTCAGTTTAATAGTACGGGACGTTATAGCACAAAATTTGTCATTAATAATAACAGTCTACTTTTTAGTTTTCTTGGCTAATTGTATACCTATATACAGTATTATATCAATACTTACGTATTATACAGGGTGTTTTGTTGTTGTTGAGGTAAAATAATTAAATACTGGGACTTCTTAGCTTTCAATTTTACTATTGGGTATGTTATCAAGTTAATTGTGATGAATCGATTTATGCAGATTGCCTGTGATAACTTCGCAGCCTTTTCATAAACAAAATTACCAATAGGTAATAACTTTGGTGTTTATTGAATTTATAATCTTTCTCACACTTACATATAATTTTATTCATTCTTTATTTGAAAACTATCAGTTACTTAGTTTGTCAATTTCATACAAAAAAAAAAAAAAATGTCTAACAAACTTAAACAACTGAAAGCACAAAGAGAGATGTGGCATGATCGACTTGTCTCTCTTGAAGAAATTGCTAGAAGCGCGTTAACTGAACTCGACCATCGCAATATGTTTAAAATCCGATTTTTCGACATGGCAAATATTCAAGAACATTTTTTGCATCAACATAATGCAGTGTTAGCCGCCTTAGCTATCACCGATAATCCTGACTTGGAGGCTGAAAAGTTAGTTTTAGCTGAATTTGATGATTCTTTCTATAACATTAAATCGATTTATCACCAATTATTCGAAATTGATAACATTCCGGTTAATCAGACAGCTCCATCTAAATCTAATGTAAAATTACCTAAAATTGATGTACCCAAATTTGATGGCAACATAAAAAATTGGCCCACATTTATTGATTTATTTAAGGCTTTAATACATACAAACGATTCTTTATCAAATGCAGAAAGGTTCCATTTCCTTTTATCATCTTTATCAGGTAATGCATTATCAATTGTTAAGAATATTCCGTTAACAAATGAAAATTATCCAATTGCATTCAAAGCGCTAACTGATCGTTATCAAAATCCGCGGTTGCTTGCTACCACTTACTGGCGAGCAATAACTGGTGCTCCTAAATTGAAATCCGAAAGTGGTTTAGCGTTAAGAAACTTATTAGATGGCTTTTCTGAGAACTTAGACGCTTTAAAAAAGTTAAACCTTCCTGTTAATGATTGGAGCTTTGTTTTATTTCATCTTTTGGAATCGAAATTAGATCAACAAACAGTTACACGCTTTGAATTGCAACATGCATCAACCAATATTCCGTCATATCAGGAATTAGTAACATTTGTAACAAAACAATGTACAGCATTAGAATCAGTCGAAATGTCCTCATCTGCAATAATAAAGAAAACTAAGGAATTTAACGTTAATAAAAATTTTCGTTCAAACAAATCTAACTCTTCCTGTTTTATAAATGCTGTCAATGATACACATAAATGCATTATTTGTTCCTCATCACATCCTCTTTACAAATGCTCCTTATTTCACGGAAAATCTCCTCTTGATAGATTTAATTTTGCAAAACAAAAAAAATTGTGTAAAAATTGTCTTCAATCATCACACCGTACATCAGCTTGCCGTTCACAATTTTCTTGTCGAATGTGCAATTTAAAACATCATACTCTATTACATTTGATTGCTAATAATTCTATGAATTCTTCCTCATCCGCTGCTCCACATGAAACAGGTAGTATACCTATATCTACTTCATCATCAGTAGCAGTTGATCCACTTCCTTCGACCAGTTCAGGTTGTTCATCATCAGTGAATTCATTGACTAACGTTGTGCCTAGAAATACAACAGTACTTCTTTCTACCGCACTTGTGGAAATATTAGATTCTTATGGAAACTTTCAAATAATTCGTGCTCTCCTTGACAGTGCCAGTCAAGCTAGTTTCATAACCGAAAGATGTTGCAATCGTCTTGGACTTCCTCGTTCACGATTATCGTTATCAATTCATGGCTTAGGTGACATGTCGTCCAATGCCTCAGGAAGTATTACTAGTACCATTCGGCCACCAGGCCAACTTTCGCCCAGCTTGTTAGTTGAAGCAATAGTTCTACCGAGAATCTGTGAAACTATGCCTCGTGAACAAATTCACATTCAAAACTTTTCGAAGTGGTCTAATATAAAGCTTGCTGATCCGAACTTCAATATTCCAAGTGATGTTGACCTTTTACTAGGTGCAGATATATTTCCATTAATTCTAACTAGTGGTCAAATTGCAGGTAATGAAAACCAACCTTCAGCAATTAATACCATCTTTGGGTGGATTTTAATGGGTAAAATTTCTAGTTCTCCGCGTAAATCTCTTAGCTCATTTCATAGCACTTTAGAGTTTTCATTGGATAAGTCTATTAAAAAATTTTGGGAACTTGAAGAGGTACCTCAAGTTTATTCATCATCCCAAGAAGATCTTCTCTGTGAGAAATCTTTTGTCGGTAATCACTCGAGGGATCAATCAGGTCGCTATACCGTCGCACTTCCCTTTAAAGATATTGAACCTACATTTTCGGATTCCCGTGCTATTGCCCTTCGTCGTTTTTATTCCTTAGAAAAAGGCTTGCTTCATGATTCCTCTCTATCTGAATTATATTCTGATTTCATAACGGATTATTTGAACAGTGGACACATGGAACAAATCTCTCCTCAAGACATTACAAATGCTTCTGATAAAATTTACTACATTCCACATCACAGCGTGATCAAACCAGAAAGCGTCACTACCAAGCTTCGAGTTGTTTTTGATGCATCTTGCAAATCTTCCAATGGTATATCTCTAAATGATACACTCTTAAAAGGGCCGAAATTACAGAACGACATTACAACTATCTTGTTGAATTTTCGTCTACATACTTTCGTCTTTACGGCAGATATAAAACAAATGTATCGCCAAATATTAATGCAGTCTTGCCATAAGGATTATCAAAGAATTCTCTGGCGGTCTTCTCCTACGGAGCCAATTCGAGATTTTAGGTTAAACACAGTTACCTATGGTGTGTCATCTGCACCATTTCTAGCCATTCGTACCCTTCACCAGTTAGCCCAAGACGAAAAACAGCATTTTCCTCAAGCGTCCAAAATTTTGTTGTCCGACATATATGTTGATGACTTAGTAACGGGCTGTTCTTCGTTGGAAGACGCTTTAGCACTTCAAAAAGACCTTATTTCATTATTAGAAAAGGGAGGTTTTTCTCTTAGAAAGTGGACTAGTAATCATCCTAAATTACTTGATATTATCCCTAACGATCATCGGCATCAACAAGCATTATCATTTGATAATGAAGAAAATATGGGAATTAAAATTTTAGGTCTAAAATGGCTTCCGTCAACTGATTCATTTTCATATAGTGTTGAACCTTTAGACAGACCTTGTACAAAACGTACAGTTCTATCGGAGTTGGCTCGTATTTTCGATCCTCTTGGCTTCTTGGCTCCTCTCTCCTTCTTTGCCAAACATTTGATTCAATATCTATGGAGTTTGGGGTTGGAGTGGGATCAGACACCTCCCCCTGAGGTTTTGAATCGTTGGAGTCAATATAAAAGAGATCTACCTAATTTATCGTCATATAATATTTCTCGTCTCATAAAACCATATAATTTTTTATCATGTGATCTCCATGGATTTTGTGACAGTTCCGAGAAGGGTTATGCAGCTGTCATTTATTTTCGTTTTGTATGTGAAGATGATCAAGTTGTCATTTTTTTCGTGTGTGCAAAATCCAAAGTAGCTCCTTTGAAGCGAATTTCTCTACCCCGTCTTGAACTTTGCGCCGCAGTACTTCTTTCGAATCTTATAGCATTCGTTCTAAAAACGTACTCCGGAAAACTACACTTTACTAATATTTGTGCCTGGTCAGACTCATCAGTGGTCTTGTCTTGGGTTAAGTCTTCTCCTCATCGCTGGAAATCGTTCGTAAGTAATCGAGTAAGCCATATACAGGACAGGGTCTCTCCTTCGTCATGGTATCATATTCGATCATCCGAAAATCCTGCAGATTGTGCGTCCCGAGGCCTGATGCCATTAGAATTACTCAATCACCCTTTATGGTGGGCGGGGCCACATTGGCTAAAACTTTCAAGTCGCTCATGGCCGGTCAGTGATATCGAAAACATGTCTGTATCAAATGAAGAAGAAAGAAAAGTGGTTCTTTCTCTTACGGTCTATTCAGATGCATGGGATATTTTGTTGAAAAAATTCTCTTCATTGTCTAAAATTAAACGTATAGTTGCGTATTGTTCTCGCTTTTGTCATAACTTCATACATCCTAAGGATAGGAAAACATCTAATTTTAACTTTTTCGAACTTCATCAAGCTCTTGTCTCCCTGATTAAATATTCTCAACATATGACTTTTAAAGAGGATATAGCTAACATTCAAAGGGGAAAACTTGTTTCCAAACCACTACGTAAATTATCACCCTTTCTAGATGAAAATGGTATTCTTAGGGTGGGCGGTCGCCTCGTTAATTCTAATTTATCTTTGGATCAGAAACATCCCATGTTATTGGCTAGAGATCATCGCTTAACTACTCTTATTATTGAAGATACTCATCGTGAGAATTGCCATCCAGGCCTCCAAACTTTACAATATATACTTTCTCAAAATTTCTGGATATTGAACCCTAAACGGGCAATTCGTTCAGCCTTATCCAAATGTTACAAATGTTTTCGAGTCAATCCCAGGCCGGTAGAACCCTTCATGGGAAATTTGCCACCACTTCGAATATCGCAATTAAAACCATTTTCATGTGTTGGTGTGGATTTCGGCGGGCCATTTATTATAACTCTAGGAAAAACTCGAGGAGCTAAAACGCAAAAGGCGTACTTGTGTCTCTTTGTTTGTTTTGCCACTAAGGCACTTCATTTAGAGTTAGTTTCAGACCTAACCTCAGAGGCTTTTCTAGCCGCCCTCAGGCGATTTATAGGTAGGCGGGGACGTTGTTCTTATATTTATAGCGATTGTGGCACCAATTTCGTTGGAGCTCGCAAATATATCGCTGAATTAATGAAAACCGCTGTAGAAACAGAAAAATTGGAATGGCATTTCAATCCGCCTACGGCTCCACATTTTGGTGGTTTATGGGAAGCCGGAATTAAATCCGTAAAAACCCATCTAATTCGCGTGATAGGACAGCAAATTCTGACATATGAAGAGCTTTCCACAGTTTTTATACAAATTGAAGCCATGCTAAATTCGAGACCCATTTCTCCTTTAAGTTCTGATCCTAATGACCTGAAGGCATTGACTCCCGGTCATTTTTTAACTTTGGAACCTCTTACTGCATTGCCTGATAAAGATATAACTGACATACAATTAAATCGTTTGACCAGGTGGCAGCTTTTGCAGCGTTTGCACCAAGACTTCTGGCAGCGATGGCACCGAGAATATTTGAATACATTAATGCAGCGAAATAAATGGACTAAAGTAAGTTCATCTATTTCACCCGGTGTCCTCGTCCTAATAAAGGATATTAACGCTCCTCCCTTGACCTGGCGGCTTGGTCGCATTGAAAAAATTCATCCCGGGACTGATGGGATCGCGCGTGTTGCCACTGTTCGAGTTGGTACAGGAACAATGCAAAGACCTATGGTAAAGCTTTGTCCTTTGCCAAATCAACAACAATAAAATACAAAACTTGTATTTTATGGTGGGCGGTATGTTCAGGCTGTACGCCCTGTATATAAGTATATTAGTATTTTCTTTCTATGTTCAATTTATATCGTTATTTATAAAATATTTAAGGGGGTTTATTGTTCATTATAATATTAATTACATTAATTACCATTGTTTACGGACTTGCTATAGAGAAGCCTTTTTGTTAGTTATTTTTTCTTTTATTACTTTTTTTTCGCGCTGATACGGTTGCAGGCAGCAACGCCTGGGACTCGACCCCGAACTTTCACTGAAGTAAGGTGTGTTCCGTTTTCAGCCGTTTTACGCTAAAGCCACATTAAAATTAAAATTAATTTTCTAATTACGATAATATATTGTGTAGTGTACACCAATCAAACAAGAAGAGCGGCCGCTGGTCCATACTGCATCGTCCGAATTGCATTGGAGGCGGTAAGTTGTCTTGCAACCAAACGTATTCAAGTTTTAACACGAATTTTGTAATACAGTCCATTTTGTTTAAATTCATTCCCAAACATATCAAGTCTTTCTAATTTGGCCATTAATCGACCATGATCTAATGCGTCGAAAGATTTCGATAAATCTAGAAATATACCCACAGTTTTGTTTCTTTCATTAATTGATTTTAAAATTTTTCTATTGCCTGAAAGACAGCTCGTTCTGTTGATCGTTCTTTTAAGTAAGCATTTTGATTTAATGAGAATATATTATTTCGGTTGAAAAATGTTATTAGCCTTCTCGCTAATAATTTCTCAAAAATTTTTGAGATGTTATTTAAAATTGAAATTGGTCTGTAGTTTTTTATTTAATTTTTTCTCCTTTTTTAAATATTGGTCTTACAACAGATCTCTTCAGTCTTTCAGAAAATACTTAGTTATGTAATATTAAATTGGCTATGTGCATTAAACGTGCAGCAATATATGTTTTTAGAGATTTTAAAATTTGTATAGGTATTTTGTCTTCTCCTACAGCATTACCATTTTTGAGATTACTTATTATATCGATCGATTCATTTCCCGGTGAGACACCCTGTATAAAGAAGTTAAAAAAATTAGCTCGAGGAACACAAGAACAAAATAAAATGATTAAATGACGTAAAAGACAGAACTAAAACGTAAACAAAGTACACTTTTCAATAAATACACTTTGTTTCATTAAATTTGAATTTGTCTTTCAAAAAATTATTGAAATGTTTAACGGCACTTTCCTTGAAAACGGTTAGAGTTATCAAGTTCTACCAAGTGTACCTTTTATACGTGGAAATGACGCCTTCATCAGATTTTCTGGTCAGCAGTACCAGAACGTTTCGTCAAAAAAAAAAATGAAAAAATTCATTATCAGATACAGGTCCTGCAGCGCCCTCTATGATCTAACGTGACGTAATACATAAATTATTGTTTCTTAGAATAAAAAAAGTTCCTCTAGCAAATTTGGCGAAGATCAGTTAAGAGGCTTTTGAGTTATTGCAAAAAAGCGAAAAAATAATTTGAACCCTGTATCTTTTTCCACAGCAACATTTTACTAAAGCATATTTGGTTATATCCCCATATTTTGACCCAAAGAATCTACCCTTGAACTATGACCTATTATCAATAGTCCACCCTGTATATGTATTGATTGCTCTAATTCTAGTTTAGCAAATTTTTAAAGCTCCATCTCTAATTATTTCAAATTTAAAATTTTAAAAATGCTATTTAAGGGATGAAAACCGTTTTTCGTGATTTGTGGCGAAACCTGACCTCCTAGAGAAAAGTGTTTCATACAAAAGTTGTAGATAATAAAAAAATATGAAACTTTTATTCTATATATTTTTCGACGTAACCTCAAAGTTTGCGAGAAAATGACGAAAAACCGATTTTTCTGTTTTTATTCTTTTTTCTCACGTGAAAATTATTTAATTTAAATGAAACTTTGTGAAAGTACGTAATTGTTTGCATGTAATAAGCATGAATTTTTTCAATTATGGAAAATAAATATTTTTCGAGATTTTACCATTTTTCCGAAAAAACAGCCCTATCTTCGGTGAACAACTTTATTGATTTTTTTTTGATTTTGATGTTCTACTAGTGCTCATTTTTTTCGTCGAGATGCCCACTTTCAAATGGTACGTCAATATTAGTGATTTATTGTCACTTAGCAGCTTAAAATTAAGAAAAACCGAAAAAAAAAATTATCGAATCTCGAATTTGTAGATTTTTTTCATTATTTTCAATTTTTTAGCATATTTATGTTAATAATTCATAATATTTTAATGAAAAAACTTACTTTGGTATAAAATAAATAAAGTTGAATGAATTTCATCACGGAAAGGTAGGGAAAACTTCATGAAACTTAACATTTACATGAAAATCAATAGTACTTTATTAATTTTCATAAGCTACAGTTAAGTTTCGAAAACTTTATATGCATATTAAATTATTCTAAATACATATGATAAAATGCAACATACAATTTATTTATATTGGCTACGAATTCTTTACTTTATTTACAAATATTTACTTTAATAATATTGGTTGTGTATAGCTTATAAAAAGAAAAATCAATAAAATGATTGTTAAGCTCTAATCAATTTTAGGCCTTTTTTGTTGTGGTTCGTTTTCATCATCGATCAAACTCTCAAATTTTATATTATCTTCAAAATCATTGGCATTTTCAGGCTCTTCAATTTCGATGTCATTATTCTTTGCTGGCTCTTCATCAATATCTTCAGAATCACTTAAATCTACAAATACTTCTCTGTCTCTATTTGAACAGTTCTCAGTGCATGTATTGCATAGATTGGTACATTTTAGGCCGTGTTTTCGGCAGCCACACCTTTGATTATTGCATCCACTTTCACAAGTACAGCTAACGCTTTTTAACAACTTTCTGGGAATCAAGTCGGAACTGTCAGAGATCTATTTCGGCACGAGTCTTCCTACATTTTCGTTCCAGCCCCAGTCCTTTGCTTTTTTGTTGTCCTGATCGTTGTCAAAATTACCCAACCAAGTTTGCAATTGGTAATAGACCCTGTAGGAGTGTTGTGCAGCTGCTCCTTCAGTTGAAGGGAGTTTTCCCAATTTAAAAGTGGATTTGTTTGTAGTTTGCTGATACAGCTCAAATCGTAATTGATTTAATGAGTTATAAATTTTCTTACTTTTGTAAATACTAGCTGTAAGTTGAGATCCATTTTTTGCTATGGTTATGTGGTCTGCATCTTTTTGATAATAAACACTGGGCTAGGTTTAATAAATTTTTATTGTCCAATAAAGATCTTACTATTGTTTTTTTCCCTTTTCCAGCAAAACTTGAAGTTGTATCACACCCAGAGAAAGCATGAAGAAACGCTATTACACTTGTGTATGGTTCGTGTTTAAAACAATGGGATGTATAAAATGAATCTTTGACGTTGCTTGAGCTTGGTTTGTGAAAATAAATATCCAGCCCATTCGAATTTAATTGGTGTTAAGGAACTAGTAAATCGATGTCTTGATCCATGATTATTGCAGTTTTATCATCTGGTTTAGCTAATTGGATCGCAGTATTAACAATCAGTGCGTCGGCGTCGTCAGGAGCTCGCTTACACAAAAAGCCCTCGGACTGTAATTTATTTGATATTGTGATAATTAAATTGTTTTTATTATTTTGATTTGATAACAATTTTTCTTGTGAAAAGGGTATTCGTTTAATTTTAATCGAAAACTCAATCACCATGTGCGTTTACAAAGGACGCATCACAAACTGAAAAAATACTTTTACACAACTGGACGAATAGAGATTTACTACTACAACAGAACGAGCTCTGCTGCTCTTGTGCAGGCTCACTTTGTCCTACCCCTCTCTACCCCCAAACTTCAGTCGTTTTGGGCGGGCATTTCAAATACTTGTATGCTGAGAAATTTCAAATTTTTTAATTTTTTTTTTGTTTGAATACGTAACATTTTATTTGTTTGTATTCAATTTTAGCGTGGTTTCCGATAACTAAATTTATTCAACTTTAGTTATTTTGTACCAAAGTAAGTTTTTTCATTAAAATATTATGAATTATTAACATAAATATGCTAAAAAATTGAAAAAAATCGACAAATTCGAGATTCGAAAAAATTTTTTTTCGGTTTCTCTTAATTTTAAGCTGCTAACTGACAATAAATCACTAACGTCGACGTACCATTTGAAAGTAGACATCTCGACGAAAAAAATGAGCACTAGTAGAACATCAAAATCCAAAAAAAAATCAATAAAGTTGTTCGCCGAAGATAGTGGTGTTTTTTCCCATAATTGAAAAAATTCGTGCTTATTATATGCAAATAATTACGTACTTTCACAAAGTTTCATTAAAATTAAATAATTTTCACGCGAGAAAAGAGAATAAAAACAGAAAATTCGGTTTTTCGTCATTTTCTCGCAAACTTTGAGGCTATGTCGAAAAGAGTTTTAGATTTTTTTATTATCTACAACTTTTGTATGAAACACTTTTCTCTAGGGGGTCACGTTTCGCCACAAATCACGAAAAACGGTTTTCATCCCTTAAATAGCATCCCATTTCACTACTTCCCTTCATCTCATGTTCCAAAGTTTTTTTTTTCATTGTTTATAACCTCAACTATATATTCCAGCCGGCCGTTGCCTGCTATTAATTTTTTTCTTTTCAGCAATAAAAATCCGTAACGGCCTCAGCCTACATCCATAGTTAGGTTTCCGGGTTCTCTTCCTTCGCTTCAGAAGAAGACCACGACAAGATGGTCGAAACGTCAAGTATTCAAAACTATCAACGAGTAAGAGAACCCGGAAATCTAACTGTGGATCATCATCAGCTCGGCGAAAGCCTTAGAACCAAAAAATACAAATTACTACAATTTACAAAATGCCGCATTTTTGCTTAACACTGCTTTTGGAAAATAATCATATAATAACCCTTCATATTTGAATGAAATGTTGCTTAACCCAGTTACTAGTATTCACATATGCTTGTCAATTTGCCACGGCAGATAAATCTGTAATGCAAAATATACTAAATTTAAATTCTAATACATTATGATATATATGTAAATAAATGGATTACACCTAATTAACATTCGATAGGACATGTTTTTGTAGAAGTAAAATTATGTTAATACCATTCAGAAATATACGTTTGGATTATCATGAAACAAACAATGAAAAATATTGAAAATAAAATAACAGTATTATAGGAATTAATGCAATTATTGGTATAAAACAATGAATACATATTGATAAATTTATTACATCTCTTTAATATATATTTTTTTGGGTAGCTGTATCGATTATACTGAATACAATATATCCCATTGATGTATTATCGAGTCATTAAAATATAACTTCATTTATATAATTCTGCATTTGTATAAAATAAATACAAAATTTGTATTAGCAGGAGAGCCCACGACCAGGATTTCAGACTCATCGCGACATGAAGATTTCAATGATTTTCAATAGTTTCTACCTTTCCGAAGAAAAAGTTCCATTACGACTGACATCTCTGGGGTTGCTAAAGGAGTAAATTCTTTTTTCGCATTTTGACTGATAATAAGCTATTTTACTAAATTCAATATCGTTTAATAAAGTGGCACTTTGCCACATCGAACTGTCAATTTACTACATAGTAATGTCAGTGTTAATAAAAACACAAAATTGTTTATTTACATATTGGAAACATTGTTATGTATATTGAAAGTACAATTATTTAAATTTGAAAAGTTAACCATGTAACCGTTGACTCCCTATCTATAAAACAATAATTTTAAAAAATGATACAGGCCCCTGATTAGGGGTCCAAAGGGTGTTTTGCTGTTACCCCTTTTTTTAGGCTACAAAAAAAGTGCCCTCCTGACGATGGGTGGGAGCTGACACTGCCTGGCTAGTCGTATAGCAAATAGACGTGGGTTGCAACAAGGGGGTTTTAAAGAAAAATTTGTACTTAATAGTATAAAATTTAATGTAAAACAAATAATATCTAAATGTGCATATAGGTATGCAACGAACAATACAGCAAGAGCTTAAAGCGAATGTGACTATAACAAATTTGACTAACTGGCCAATGGTAATCGATAAACATATATCATAAAATATAATCGTTACTCAAGTACATTAATAGGAACAAAACATATATATACATACATATAACCAAATTGTTTACAATAAACAAAGCGGTAAGTAAGGCGTGCTCGTTAGGTACTTAATATAACAAAACTGAATAGCGGTTTACTCAAAATTTTGTAGCGACAACCCAGTCCACTGGTTTCCTAATGTTGGCACTGACACATACACGACACATACCTTTCTGGGTGGATGTTACTTGCCCTAGCCAGGAAGACGCAGCAGGTTCCGAAGGCTGAGGCACGAATGAAGTCCCAGACTCCAGAAGTCGAGGATACTTTACCCAGTTACAAGAAGTCTCACCATTCACAGCTCTTCACAGCCACGGGATAATGGTTAACTAATGTTGTGGAATGCCCTTGAAAAAGAACTAGTGGTGGGCAAAAAAATGTTCTACAAAAACTCTTGCGAGAAACCTCTGTTAGGGGAACTTCGGTATAAAAAGTTTCGGAGGAAAAAAAACCCCTAAAACAAATACATCATCATGAGCAACTACTCACCCAAGAAAATAGCCAGATGTAACATAATCGAACATAACCTTACCTCTTGCCAGAGGGTTTCTTTCCCAAAAA
Organism: Leptura quadrifasciata; assembly: GCA_963675555.1. Taxonomy (NCBI): domain Eukaryota; kingdom Metazoa; phylum Arthropoda; class Insecta; order Coleoptera; family Cerambycidae; genus Leptura; species Leptura quadrifasciata. The sequence continues at coordinate 123,018,396 of OY776678.1, forward strand.
TAGACTCAGGTCCTTCTAAACTTGCTGCTAAATGGCCTTCGATTACTGAGGTGCGGAGAGACTGAATAATAAAGAAAACTAGGTCATAGTTTGAAATGAAAACGTTCGAAAACGTGCTACTTACAGGAAAAAAAACGGCGACTCGGCGTCCCAACTATATCCCCTCAAGGGTTCAAGTTTCCATAAAAATACGTATACCATTCAAAAATTCCAATATTACACAATGGAAAAACTCGATTTGTTGATGGAAAACACTTAAATCCACCCGGATGATGAATAAAATAAAATTATTTTCCAATGGAACCTTAGACGATCATCTTCCTTTCCCGTTACCTTCAGACTCCCTCGCCTGGCCTCTGCCCTCAACAACCGGAAACTCCTACATTACTTACCGACAGGAATTCCTCCAGCTACGGTTCGCACCTTCGCTAGATGGTTCATGCAGACAGGGGCGGACCAACCTAAATTCCTATTTAGTATTCGCATAAATTACGGAATATTTAAAAGCCAGTTACATGGCCTGAAAGTGGCATGTAACAACCACACGATATTTATTCAATTCCACTTGTTCTTCCTGAAAACTATTATGATACTCTATCTGTATTCTTGAATGATAAAACAGAAGCGGGTAAATAGAGTATCTCGTGCCGTGACACGTCACTCATAAATGGCAAGGGACATTATCTATCATAATCAACTATACTACATCGAATAATATTAACATATTTAACTTAACGAATTAACCTAAAGAAATACTCGTATTACGTATTTCAGTAAATGTAGTAAAAAAAAAACTGCAACAAAAGGATTCGAACCCTCAACACGGTAGGAGATGGTCTATTTATCCGCTTTTTGATAAATAAAGCCGTGTCAGTTAGTAGGTTACGGAAATCCTACACAAGTACCTACTATGAATTTTTTTAAATTTCAAACTTTGTAATGCTTCCATATATATCACTATTTGCTTATAATTACTTACTAACACAAAATACGAAAAAATAGTATAAACAAATCTCGTAAGAAAAGCAGTTTTACTAAACTCATATGTACACGCAATGTATAGACCTCCATCAACATGTTTAATTGCCTACATTGACTCCCTTCAGGTATATTGTCTGAAAGTTATTTGTGGCATTCTATGAATATTCTTTCCTATTATTTGGGTTTTCTACCACATGTACTATTATCCTCTTCAAAACAAATCACCGAATCTACAAAATAATAGAATTATTGGAAAAAAAACCTCTGCGCCCGTGACGTTTACGCCAAAGGAAAAGTCAGAGGTTATGTTTTGCAAATAATATAAATCGGAATAAACACAAAAATAATGTATTTTGCTGACGTTTCAGAAAGTAATCTCTTTCCGTTTTCAAAGCTATTTTTTGAAGAACTCTTATTTTGCTGTGTATGTCGAATACACAGCTTTAAGATTCTGTTTATGTTATTTCCATAGATACTTACTACTTACACAGAACATAGAACTGATGATATTTTTTTTTTTTAGATAATGTTGAGTTTGTTAAGTTCTTCTTTTAACATTGGTAGCCAGGTTGTACAAATATCTACAGAACAATTCGATACGCACTTATCTTCATTTAATAAGATTATTGCTGATTCTTTAATTTTTCTTTTTTTGGTATCTGTTTCTTTTGTTAAAATTTTTGCCGAGTCCCAGTTTATTCTATGTCCGTTTTCCCAAGCATGTTCACAAATCTTTGATTTCTGAATTTCATTCTTTCTAATGTAATTCTTGTGCTCATCCAACCTCACACTGAAAGGTCTGGATGACTCACCCACATAACATTTATCACATTCGCACGGGATATTGTAAATACAGTTTTTTGAATTTTGCTCCCTGTTTATCGGTTTTGTTTTTGTTAAAATAGATCTTAAAGTGTTCCCCGTTTGAAATATCGTCCTAACATCAAATTTGTCATCTATACGGCGTAGCTTTTCCGATAGTCCGTATACATAAGGAATTATTGCTGTATAATGACGTTCAGATTTTTGTCGTACCTGATTGTCCCTATTTTCAACATTTATGAAAACTCTATCAACAAAGGCTTCAGGATATTGATTTTGTACTAGAACCTCTTTGATAAATTTTTTGTCGTTATTTAATATTTCATTATTAGATGAAATTATTTTGGCCCTATCGTATAAACATTTTACAACACCCCTTTTAACATTTATTGACTGATTTGAGTTAAAATTTAGATATCTATTAGTATGTGTTGGTTTTCTATAAACGCTTGTTTCAATTGTATTATTTATCCTTCTAATTAAAACATCTAAAAATGGTAGTTCATTCCTACTTTCTACTTCTAATGTGAATTTAATAGACGGTTCCTTACTATTTATATTTTCTAAAAAACTATCTAGTAAATCAACACCATGAGGCCAAATTGCAAAGATGTCGTCAACATATCTCCGCCAGACAACCGGTTTGTTTATACAATTTTGAACATGTGTGTTCTCAAAGTTCTCCATAAATATGTTGCTTAAAATTGGTGATAATGCAGACCCCATAGCCATACCAAAATCCTGCTGATAGAACTCATTGTCCAATTGAAAATAGGTTGTTTTTATACACAGTGTTAAGAGTTCCATTATGCTATTTACACTTAATTTAGTTCTAGTTTCCAAATTATTATCATTTAGCAACCTGTCTTTAACTATTTTTAATGTTTCATCTACGGGAACATTGGTAAAGAGGCTAACTACATCAAAACTAACCATCAGGTGTGATTCATGAATATCGGTTTCATAAATATATATTTATATTTATTTCATATATTAAAAATAGTAAACATTTCATAGAAAAAATTTATGAAACCGATATTCATGAATCACACCTGATGGTTAGTTTTGATGTAGTTATCACCAATTTTAAGTAACATATTTATGGAGAACTTTGAGAACACACATGTTCAAAATTGTATAAACAAACCGGTTGTCTGGTGGAGATATGTTGACGACATCTTTGCAATTTGGCCTCATGGTGTTGATTTACTAGATAGTTTTTTAGAAAATATAAATAGTAAGGAACCGTCTATTAAATTCACATTAGAAGTAGAAAGTAGAAATGAACTACCATTTTTAGATGTTTTAATTAGAAGGATAAATAATACAATTGAAACAAGCGTTTATAGAAAACCAACACATACTAATAGATATCTAAATTTTAACTCAAATCAGTCAATAAATGTTAAAAGGGGTGTTGTAAAATGTTTATACGATAGGGCCAAAATAATTTCATCTAATAATGAAATATTAAATAACGAGAAAAAATTTATCAAAGAGGTTCTAGTACAAAATCAATATCCTGAAGCCTTTGTTGATAGAGTTTTCATAAATGTTGAAAATAGGGACAATCAGGTACGACAAAAATCTGAACGTCATTATACAGCAATAATTCCTTATGTATACGGACTATCGGAAAAGCTACGCCGTATAGGTGACAAATTTGATGTTAGGACGATATTTCAAACGGGGAACACTTTAAGATCTATTTTAACAAAAACAAAACCGATAAAGCAGAATTCAAAAAACTGTATTTACAATATCCCGTGCGAATGTGATAAATGTTATGTGGGTGAGTCATCCAGACCTTTCAGTGTGAGGTTGGATGAGCACAAGAATTACATTAGAAAGAATGAAATTCAGAAATCAAAGATTTGTGAACATGCTTGGGAAAACGGACATAGAATAAACTGGGACTCGGCAAAAATTTTAACAAAAGAAACAGATACCAAAAAAAGAAAAATTAAAGAATCAGCAATAATCTTATTGAATGAAGATAAGTGCGTATCGAATTGTTCTGTAGATATTTGTACAACCTGGCTACCAATGTTAAAAGAAGAACTTAACAAACTCAACATTATCTAAAAAAAAAAAAAAATATCATCAGTTCTATGTTCTGTGTAAGTAGTAAGTATCTATGGAAATAACATAAACAGAATCTTAAAGCTGTGTATTTGACATACACAGCAAAATAAGAGTTCTTCAAAAAATAGCTTTGAAAACGGAAAGAGATTACTTTCCGAAACGTCAGCAAAATACATTATTTCTGTGTTTATTCCGATTTATATTATTTGCAAAACATAACCTCTGACTTTTCCTTTGGCGTAAACGTCACGGGCGCAGAGGTTTTTTTTCCAATAATTCTATTATTTTGTAGATTCGGTGATTTGTTTTGAAGAGGATAATAGTACATGTGGTAGAAAACCCAAATAATAGGAAAGAACCTTCAGGTATATTTACAAAATCCAAATTTAAATTATGATTACTCTATATTTGTCGGAGATACAAACATCGACATTCTACAAAAAAATTTACAATCTGACGATTATTTAAATTATTGGCTGAATTTGGATTTACTTCTGTAATTAACAAATACACAAGAATACAGGGAGATTCAAAATCATGTCTGGACCATATATTCATAAAGTCCAAACGTGATTTTGAAGATGTAATATTGCCACTAATAATTCAAACAAATATTACGGATCACTTTCCTGTCCTAATTCAATTGGTAACACAATGTAACAAAAGCTGTATACAATACAAAAAAATATATGAAATAAAGCATGTACAATACGATAAGTTAAAAGAAGAGATGTCAAATGTAAACTGGTCTCATGTATATAACTCCAATGACGTAGAATCTGCAATAGAAGAATTTCTCAGTATAATAGAAAATAAAATAAATATCTGTACAAGAATAAGCAAAATTAAAAACAATATGCGGAAAAGGAAATGCTGGATCACCAATGGAATAATAAAATCAATTGAAACAAGAGATGAGCTATTTAGACAAGTTCAATTGGAACCTTTAAATGTGATTCAAAAAATCGTTATACAGTATATCGGAATAAGTTAACCGGTTTGATAAAGAAACTAAAATATTTTATTTCAAAACAAAAATAAATCAAAATAGAACATGTTCAAGAAACCTATGGTCTACTGTAAAAGAAATGTGTAATTCCAGTAATTTACAAACAAATATATCAAAAATTTATAACGAAAATAATGTAATAATGACAGACAAACTGGAAATATGTAATACATTTAACAATATATTCTCTAGTACGGGCGAAAACTTGGCAAAAAAAATAAAAAAGAATAATAACTATGAAGAACCAAAAGTAGCAAGTAATACTAAAACGATGTTTCTAATCCCCACAACGCCAAATGAAGTAAAAGAAACTTTATTAAAGTTAAAACCCAATAAATCACCTGGCATAGACGGCATAAAAGCTAAAACCTTAAAGCATATAGCAAATGAAATTCTGTCATATTTGCATTCATTATAAATAAAATATTTGAAACCGGGCACTGTCCTTTTAGCTTTAAAGTTACAGTAGTGAAACCAATATATAAAAATGGAAATAAAATGACAGTCACTAATTACAGACCGATCTCACTGATAACTAACTTTACTAAGATATTCGAAATGTTGCTAAAAGATAGGCTTTGTAAGTTTCTTAAGATATGTAATGTTTTATCTGACAAGTAATTTGGATTTATCGAGGGAAAATCGACCCAAAATGCAATTCTTGGGCTAACTGAAAAAATATATCAGTCCCTGGATAACAGTAGACCTTCGCTACGCGTATTTTTAGACTTAGCGAAGGCCTTTGATACTGTTAGCCATCGACACCTTCTTCAGTGCCTAGAAGATTTGGGAATAAGAGACTCTGTTCTAAATTTATTTATGGGTTATTTCCATAAAAGAAAACAGTGTGTGGATATAGGAGGTACACGAAGTGGATTTATGACTCCTAATTATGGTGTTCCACAAGGAACTGTTCTTGGGCCGATACTCTTTTTAATATACCTAAATAATTTATTTTCATTAAACAGTGAAGGTACTATTATCAGCTTTGCAGACGATACCGTTATATATTACGAAGCGGACACCTGGATAGATTTAAAAATCAAAGTCGAAAGGGATATGTCAAAAATCATAGAATGGTTCAACTTTAAATTGCTAACAATCAATGTAACAAAAACAAAATTTATACCATTCGGAATATATAAAAATTCAATACATAATGACATAAAAGCTCTAAATATAGTATTACACGAAAATGCTTATAAGACAGAACGTACACATAATATAAAAAAAATATTTGGGTATATATATATCGATTGTGACTTGAGATGGGATGAACATGTCAACTATGTGGTGAAAAAAATTAGGAAGTTAATATACATGTTTAAATATGTCAAGGATGTAGTAAATCCAAATAATTTAATGATACTGTATAAAGCATTAGTAGAATCACATATAACCTATGGAATCATTGGTTGGAGTGGTGTTCTAAATACTCATTTAGTACGCTTAGAAATTTTGCAAAAGCGAATCTTAAAAATAATTTTCAATAAACCGTTAACTTACCCATCAGATGAATAGTTTCAGGAGACACGAGTGTATGATGTTCGTCAATTATACTTCTATAACATAGTCAAATCCATCAAACAAGGAACAGAACTATATGTAACTTACCAGTAGTTTTAATGCACACAAGAACAGGGCAACGTTCCAGTACTTACCTGGGCCCGAAAATATATAATTCCATCCCATTTGAAATAAGAAGTGCTAACTCTAAACCCTTATTTAAAATAAAATTAATTTTTTTTTTAAACAATTCAAGAATACTTGCACACACCCAAATCAGTTAACTGAATTGTTAAATGTGCCGTGTAATATATGATTACAAAAATAAATTAGTGTATGCGTGAAATCTTCATGTCACGATAAGTCGAAAATCCTGGTCACAGGCTCCCATGCAATATATTATGCACGTGGATGCTCTTAACGATTTGTATTTCTAAATGTTGGTCAAATTTTATTGCCACATCATCAAGGAGTGGTCGCTATGTGTATTATCCATAGATAGAGAAAATATAAGTGACCATATTGAAGCCAAAAAGTAGCAAATATTTCCAAATCATGTCAATTTGTCGTCTGTCTGTCTGTGAATCAGTCTGTCAGTTCGTTGGTCAGTCGGTCTGTTAGTCGATCGACTATCGTCTGTCTGTGGGTGACATGATTTTCTCGAAGGCGCGAGGTGGTTTGAAATTTTCTTGCTTTGGTATTCAGCTGATAATTCAACACGTTTGTGTGATACTACTTCTACTTTGATAAATATTATTGTCATCACAGACAGAATATTGCCATGGATAATGGTGTGTTTAAAATGGATGATATTCGTGATCACTCGCTAGTAATCAGTAAATTTAAAATGCAGAACGACAAACTGCCACCGGAACATACAGAAACTTTGCAAATTTTGATTATAATAACTTTGTGCATAACCTAAACTTAATTGATTTGGATCGTATATACTCTCTAGGCAATGCTGAGGAAATAGTTAATTTTTGGAATGATAATATTTGTAATGTATTTGATAAACACTCTCCTGTTAAAATAAAATCTCCTGCTACCTGGTTGACTGGCAATATAAGGCTACTGATGAGGTTAAAGCTCTCGCATTGTACAAAAAGAATCCCTCCCCCGTTTTTGAGAGTGAGAGGGATGGTGAGAAAATATTGCCGTCATCGTGTTTCTCGCCCTCGAAAACGGGGGTATACCAATTTCTGTTCGATTTGAAGATATTTCGGTTTTTGGGGTGTGGCGGCTTGTGGTCGATAGTTCAATTTATTGAAATTGAGCAAAAATTTCTGATCTGACGAACCCTCGCAGGCCTAGATCCGAAAAACCGGAAAAGGGGGTGGTTTTTGCATAAAGAGGTGATTTGCGCTAAATTGGAGTGCAATCCATTGTCACCATCGTATTCCTTACCTTCGAAAACGGAGGTAGATATCTTTTGCTGCGTTTCCAGTACTTTATCATTTTTCGCCTTTTTCTGCATAAATCGGAAATGTAATTTAATAAGTATAAAGAACTAAGACCTTGTTAATCATTCTGTACAGTTGAAGGAAAAATCATACCTTAATGTTAAAGCTAGAACTGACCCAAAACGTTTCTGGAAATCTGTAAGTTATGTTTACATTAAGTCAAAGACATCGGAGAAGTATAGCTGAATTTAATTATCAAAATGAATTAAATAATTTCTTTATTAATAACCTATCTAAACCAGTATCGCTTGAGGCTAATGAAGTAAATATATAAGTAGTAATTATATGAAAACCAGAAGCATCCTAATGTTCACAGTGTTTTTAACTTTACCATGGTTTCCGCTGAAAAAGTCGAACTAGTTTTACGTAAGTTAAAATCCACTACATAAAAAAATGTATAACTGGAAATTATTTTCGAACAGGACCAAGTGCTTTTTTTTAAAATTGAATGCTATGTATATAATAATAATAATAATAATAATAATAATAATAATAATAATAAATGTCTTTATTTTTCGCGGTCATCGAAGAGGAACTTTTGGAAGATGCCGACATCTGGCAGATCAACACTGCCGTGTACAACGCCGCCAGCCAACTCGTTCTCCGCACGAGGGAGTCTACTGCCTCGAGCGGAATCGAGAAAGCTAAGCGGCGCGTACAAAAAATCGAAGGCAAAATACAGTCGGCCAGACAGCACGCCTCTCGAATCCAGAGTGTGGTGGAATATATAACAACTAATAAGGCATTTACGCCGAAAGTCCGGCGCATAGCAGCCGGAGTAAGACGCCAACACCACACTCTAAATCTAACAGTGTTGCTTACAATCAAGCACCACTGTTCAGATCGGATTCGAGCACTTATGGCAATTAAGAAGACTCTAAGAAAGCGGTTGAGGAGTATGGAGCAAAATACACTGTTCCGTACGAGTCCCTCCCGCCTATTTCAAGAGCCACCGCGTGTTGTCAACAATCCGCCGACTGTAGCAGATGTTGAAGTTTTCTGGAAGGGAATTTACGAAACGACGCGTCCGTTCAATAGCAACACTCCAGCAATCGCACACTTTCGGGCTCTGTGCCACAGAACTTTAGGAGAGCCAGAGGAAGTGTGTCCGGCAATCAGTACGGAGGAAGTCCAGCAAGCACTTGTTGGCACCAAGAACTTCGCTGCTCCGGGTCCAGATGGCATAAACAACTGGTGGTGGAAGAAATTTCCTTCCACTCACCGCCATCTGGCCCGAGTTTTCAACTCATGGTTGAACGAGGGGCAGCAAATTCCGGACTGGTTTGTCGAGGGACGTACTGTGCTTATCCCCAAAAAAGGGGATCTGTCCGACCCAAGGAATTATAGACCAATCACCTGTCTGAACTCCTGCTACAAAATATTTTCACGTATTTTGTATGCTAGGACACTACGGCAGGTTGATCCGGTCTTCCAGCAGATTTACGAGCAACGTGGTACCAAGAAGGGCATGGCAGGTTGTAAGGACAGCCTTCTGATAGATCGTTGTGTCACACAGGATTCTGTGCAACGCAAACGAAATCTGTCGATGGCCTGGATAGACTACCGCAAGGCATTTGACACAACATCTCATGAGCTACTTTTACACTTGCTCCAATGTCTTGCGGTAGCAGCACCACTAGTGAGATGCATAGAACAACTGCTGCCACTCTGGAGAACCCGCTTCACCATAACATCAGGTGCGCAGCGGGTTACGACAGATCTGGTGGCTTTTAGGAGAGGAGTTTTCCAGGGAGATTCTCTGAGTCCTCTCCTCTTCTGCATCTCACTGTTGCCGTTATCTGTTGAGCTCCGCCAAACTTCCGGATACCATTGTGGGCCACCCAGCAACCGGAGGCATAAGGTCACCCATCTGTTCTATATGGATGACCTCAAACTGTATGCCTCCGGAGAGCGCGAACTTCAAAACGCTCTTAGGGTGGTCGAAGAGTACACGGGGGCCATTGGTATGGAGTTTGGGTTGGATAAATGCGCAGTCGTCCACCTCAAGAGAGGGCGGTGCGGGGAATTCTCTGAAGAGGCGCAGCTAGCAGATGGAAGCATTCTACGACATCTGGATGCCGGAGAGACCTATACATATCTGGGTGTGCAACAGCATCACATCCAAGATGTGAAACAGATAAAGGGGTCTCTCCGCGGCAAGTACAGACACCTACTTCGAAAGATTTGGTCTTCCGAGCTTTCGGGGAAGAACAAGGTGTCTGCTACGAATATGCTTGCCGTTCCTGTTCTTCTCTACTCCTTTGGAGTTGTGAAGTGGACGGTAGATGAGCTGCGCCAGTTAGATAGAGATACCCGCAAGATGATGAATATTCACCGTAGCATTCATCCTAAATCGTCCGTTCCTCGAGTTTACCTCCCACGTCAACGGGGGGGCCGAGGACTCTTGGGCCTGGAGTGTATGCATGGCCGGGTAGTACTGAGTATGGCATGCAATATCCTTAGGAGCTCTGACCCGCTCCTGCATCTAGTGAGGGATCACGAAAATGCAGGTGTGGGAGCAGGATTATTCAAGGCAGCAAAAAGAGCCGCAGATGAACTTGGTCTCATATTCGACATCAGGCGAGGAGGCCGGCGAGGTGCCGACCCAGAGTCAGTTACTGAGCTTCCGCCAAATCGCCTGAAAGCCCAGATTAAAACTGCCGAGCAGGCAAATTTGCTTAGGCAGCATGTCGATAAATCCCTGCACGGTGTTTTCTATAAGAACATAGAAACACTGGGTTTATCGACTAAGCTGACATTTGCCTTTTTGAAGTCAGCTGGGCTTAAGTCGGAGACCGAGGGATTCATTGTGGCCTGCCAAGATGGTGTTATTAATACCTTGGTCTACCGAAGCCGTGTGATGGGTGTAGGGGTTCCTGATGTCAGCTGCAGGACCTGCCGTCAGGCGCCGGAATCGCTCATGCATTTATTGTCTGCATGCCCAGTATACGCGATTTCGGCCTACATCCACCGCCATAACGCGGCATTACGAGTGCTCTATTACTATCTACGGCACTCGTACGGGGTAGACCAAACACCAGTGCTGCCTTACGTCCCCGGAGATATTGAGTCCGTTGTCGAGAACGAGAGGTGCAGGATATACTGGAACTACTCGTTCCCGACCGTCAGACTAATTCAAGCCAACAAGCCTGACATAGTACTCCTCGACCACCAAACCAAGGCGATGTACGTCATCGAGTTTTCGGCACCCGCTGAAACAAACATCGCCTTGAAAGAGGAGGAAAAACGGACTAAATATCGTGATCTCCGGTACGAGCTCCTAGTGCTGTACCCAGGCTACTCAGTCAAGATGGTCGTCCTCATAATCGGTGTACTCGGAGGTATGAAGCCCACGCTGCTCTCGCAATTGAAGACCATACCGGCCTGTCAGAAATCTGCCGAATGGCTAGCAGGCCAAATGCAGAAAGCAGTTATCCTGGGGTCCCTTCGTCTACTTAGGGCACACGATTCGGGTGTTTACAGTCACTGACCCCACAGGTGTGGGGAGTGGCTGTGATTTTAATCGCCGGCGCGATTTCCGTGTGGTGTCGGAGGCCACGGAAGTCCTGTCCGGTATCGGGAAACCGCAAAAAAAAAAAAAAAAAAAAAAAAAAAAAAAAAGCAGCAGTAAAAAAAACATTAACAGAAACATTAACAAAATAAATACATTGAGACAAAAATTACCGAAAAAAGGCGAAGTTCACAATTAATGTGCTCTACCACTTAACCTATCGTATTTAAATTGAGTATAATGATAACCTGAAGGAAACAATAATAATAGTAACAATAACACAATAATGATAAAACATAAAAAAACACCTAATAAAAAACTAATTTTCCTGGACTAAAACCACCCATTAAAATACGTAATTACAATTATTACATTACGAAATCACTAATTACTGCTATTGACTAATATATTTTTTAATTTCTTTTTTAAATTTGGATATCTTGAGAGATTTCATTTCAGTCGGAAGGCCATTATAGAGAAACGCAATGTTGTATCGAAAACTCCGCTCATAAAGGTGGGTTCTGTGTACAGGAGGGGTAATTAAACCTTTGAATCTAATATTGACGTTATGGACATCGCTTCTGAAAGTGATTTTATTGTATAGATATGGTGGCGACTTAAATAATAATAGCTTGTGATACAAGCTAAGCGTGAGCACTTTAAATCTTTCATTCATTTTTAGCCATCCAAGTTCCGAGAATTTATGAGAGATGTGTTGAAATTTTCGTATACCGTAGATAAAACGAATGCAAGAATTTTGCACTCTTTGAATACGATTCATATAATCTTAATCCAAACAGGGTGAATATACGGGCGAGCAGTAAGTGAACTGAGAGAGTACAAGAGCATCGCAAAGCGATTTTTTGACCTTTGCATGGAGATGACGTCTATGCGGAAAAAGCAGTCTAAGAACATTATAAGCATTTTGCATATTTTTTTGGGTATGTTGGCGAAAACGTAATAAAGGGTCAAGAATAATACCAAGATTTTTAGCACTATCCGAAATTTGTAAAGGCGTATTATTAATTGTGACGTTAAAACTATTTCTTAATAACAAGCTATCATGCCTTTTCCCGAATAACAGTAGACTAGATTTAGAAGCATTTAGTAACAGTGCATGCTTAGAAGACAGCTCAGCTAAGGATTGTAAATCATTATTAAACCTTTGTTTAGCAATTTGTGCATCTTCGAGAGCAAAAGAATAGTAGATTTGCGTATCGTCAGCGTACATATGTATTTTTGAGTATTTTATGAACTTATGAAATTGCGATGTGTAAATAGTGAAAAGTAAAGGCCCCAGAATAGATCCCTGTGGCACGCCTGTCAACACAGTTCTGCTAGTGGAAATAACTCCATTTAGCCGTACTTGCTGGCTACGCTGTTCCAAATAAGATGACAATAAACTCGTTGCATCGTTATTTGCACCACTTGACTTCAGTATTTCAATAAGTATTTCGTGGTAAATGGTATCAAAAGCTTTACTGAAGTCAAGCAGCGCCATTGCCGTTGAGTTTCCCTCGTCACTTGCCTGAAATATGTCATCAGTAATAGTTAGCAGTGCTGTTGTGCAGCTATAACCTGGCCTAAAGCCTGACTGTGTGGGCGGCAAAATATCGTAGCTATCAAGATGTTCTCTGAGTTGCGTTTCCATTACTTTTTCCATAAGATTAGAGAGAACCGAAAAATCAGAAAATTTTTTTGAAGCCTCTTTCTAGGCTATATTCATTCCTATATTAGCATTCAATATCTCCCAACCACTTGGATGTAATGAATTGTTTTGTTTAAATAATGCAATACCACCCCATTGCTACCCCCACCCTATTATTAAAGGGGTAAAAATAATTAAAATGTGATTTAGTGTGTTTACAAAAACGAAACATCTAAAAAAAAATTTTTGGCGTTAGCTACCCCCTCTACCACTTCCATTGCCACCCTCACTCTATTATTAAAGGGGGTAAAAATAATTAAAATGTGATTTAGTGTGTTTACAAAAACGAAACATCTAAAAAAAATTTTGGCGTTAGCTACCACCCCAACCTTATTCTTAAAGAGAGTAAAAAATTAAATTTGGATTTGAATCAAGAACCTCTAAAATTTATTTTGGCGTTACCCCCTTTACCACCCCAATTTCCACCCCTACCCTATTGTTTAAGGTAATAAAAAATTAAACCGGGATTTAGTGTGTATACGAGAACCAAGGACTTCTAAATTTTGTTTTTACATTGGCCACCGCCTCTAACATCCCTACTCTATTATTAAAGGGAATAAAATATTATATTGGGATGTAGTGTGCATAAGACTTGGATACAAAATCTGGATGTGGAATAAGTGATTCCTTGGGCAGCGGTTTTTTATTCTGTCATGTAAAACCTTATGTGTCTACCTAAAAATAGAATCACAATTCTTTTTCTATTTTCTAATTTTGAATATTTTTAATGGAAGTTATAATGTAACTTGAAACACACAGCAGTGTTTGATTGTATGTGATCATTTATTTGTAATTTTTGTAGTAATAATTTGCAACTATGTAACGAAAAGTGAACATTTTGTGCACTGAATGAATAAAGTTGCTTACTTATTTGTTAGTTTATTTATATCTTAGTAAATATTAAATCTTTACTGGGACATTTGGTCAGCTGACAAATTTGGTTGTAAACACATTTAATTTAACACAACAGATTAACAAAACATCCTGTAGACTTGAAATGTTCACGAAACAAGTGTCTATTAACTATCGATATCGATTCTGTTTTTAGATTGCGGCTGAATTGAGCTTGCTGGCGCAACCAGGAGATTACGGAAACTATTGAAGGGTGGCGAACTGGGAAACTTACCAATAGCACTTGTTACTTCAGCGATTACTAGAATCCTCGCTCGAATCAGTAATCTATTTTAGTATTAAACTATTAAACGAATTGATGTTACTATTGCTTTTCAAAATCCTTAGATCTGCTAAGTTTCCGCTGTGTCGAAGTTCGGAGCAAAATGAGACATAAAATCCTGAGCGTTACGCCCGGTCTTAGCTTGACTTTGCGAAGTTAATTTCGAATCGAATTTAAATAACGAAATCAGGCTATTTAATCCCAAACTTATCGGTTTAGTTTTCAATCTATTACTTAGAGGACAGTTGAATGTGCGGTTGGGCTTACAATTTTGTGGTTGAATAAGGATCTTTGTCTTTTGAGATAAAACGTAAGATGAGGAACGTATGAAATTGAAACTGATAAGACGATCATAAGTTATAATTTTATTAGAGACTATTTGAGAGTACAATAAATCACTGAAACAAAGAGCGGCCACAGGCGCACATGGAAATTTTTATTTTAGATTCGCTTTCAGCATCATCAGAAACTCACATACAGGGTTATCCACAATATTTTCATCCCCACCTCTTTATTTATGTTATTACTGGACATAAAAAAGTTTCATATGAAAGTTGTGGGGCTGTGTATTTTTTTAATGCAATTAAAAACAATTGCTTGCATAGTTCACGTGATCTAACAATGAAGTTTGTTTTTAAATAGAAGGCTCTGTATATTTTTACATTTTCTTTTAGAATTTTGGTTGTACTTTTGTTTTTTTAAAAAATCACGTAGGCCATGACAGTTAAGCAAAAACGAATTTCTTACTAGGCAAAGTATCTTTTACAAAGATACAGCAAACTGTAATTAAGGAAAATTATTCAGGTTAATAAGTTATAGCCCTATGCAAAATTTCAAGAAAATACGCCTACTTTGATAATTTGAATGCCGATTTACTATAATAGTGTTCAGAGAAAAAATATTTGGTTATTAATTTTTATTGTGAAACAAAATTACATTTTTGGGTTAGGAAACCAATGAATACAAATGACAATTGACAAAGGATAATTAAAAAATTGCTATAGGTATCTAGAAATAAATATGTTGCGTCATTATTACTTCCACGTCCAGAGGAAGCATAGTAACGCAAAAAAAATTTATTTTTTTGTTGAAATAGGCTTAAAATGTCATGAAACGTCGAGATTTTAAATTTGACCGAAAAAATTTCCTGTCTGTCGGTCTGTCTGTAACTTTTTTGTGCGCACGTTTACTCTGGAATGCTAGGCTCATATATAGGCAGAGCGGCACATGCTTTTAATATGCTTATGGCAGCGCGAGCGCGGTCATCTTGCTTGTCCGCTCCATTCTTGTTGGTCACAATTACTGACACGAATTATTGGCCCAGGTAAATGTATTGTAACGAGATCTGGAACTAGATTATATTTTGATCTAATTCCGTTGAAGGGTTCGGGGTAAATGGGGTAAATAAGGGTAAATAGGCAAAACAAGCAAGTAAGAAACAATAAATTGCAATTTAGAGCATGTACGAAAAGTTAAGGTCTCAAAATTTCTTTTTACATCAGCCAAGGGTGGCTGGGGGGGGGGGCACTATCACCCCCAATACCACCCTCACACTATTATGAAATGGAGCAAAAAAAATTAAAATGTGATTTAGTGAGTATACAAGAACGAAACGTCTAAAAAAATTGTTTTGGCGTTAGCCACTCCCTCTACCATCCTCATTGCCACCCTCAGCCTATTATTAAAGGGGGTTAAAAAAATTAAAATGTGATTTAGTGCATATACAAGATGGAAACGTCTAAAAAAAATTTTGGCGTTCGCCACCCCCAATGCCACCCCCACCCTAGTATTAAAGGGAGTAAAAAATTAAATTGGGATTTGAACTAAGGGCCTCTAAAATTCATTTTGCCATTA